>CM053756.1:45545096-45583680 GCA_028658305.1 Pachyuromys duprasi
ACACTGCCCCCCCCCCCGATCTTGGTTTTGTTGATTCTCCGTATTCTTTCTTCATTCCTAGGTTATTGATTTCAGTTCTAAGTTTGTTTATTTCCTGCTGTCTACTTCTCTTGGGTGTATTTGCTCCTCTTTTTTTTTCTTTTTTCTTTTCTAGAGCTTTCAGGTGAGCTGGTAAGTTGCTTGTATGAGCTCTCTCCACTTTCTTTATGAAGGCACTTAGTGTTATGATCTTTCTTCTTAGCACTGCTTTCATCATGTCCCATGAGTTTGGGTATGTTATGCCTTCATTTTTATTGAATTCTAGAAAGTCTTTACTGTTTTTTTTCCTTTATTTCCTCCCTGACCCAGTGGTCATTAAGTAGAGAGTTGTTCAGTTTCCATTAGTTTGCAGGCATTCTATTGTTTCCGTTGTTGTTAAAGTCTAGCTTTAATCCATGATAGAATACGTGGTCTGATAGAATACAAGGTGTAATTTCAATTTTCTTGTATTTGCTGAGGCTTGCTTTGTGACCAAGGATGTGGTCAATTTTGGAGAAGGATCCATGAGGTTCTGAGAAGAAGGTATATTATTTTGTGTTAGAATGTTCTGTAGATATCTGTTAGGTACAATCTACTCATAATTTCTGTTAGTTTAACAATTTTTTGTTTAGTTTTCATCTCAATGATCATTTCTCATTGGTGAGAGAGGTGAGTTGAAATCTCCTACTATTAATGTGTGATTTAAGCTTTAGTAATGTTTCTTTTGCAAATATGGGTGCCTTTGCATTTGAGGCATAGATATACAGAATTGAGGTGCCATCTTGGTTGATTTTTCCTTTGAGTATGAAGTGCCCTTCCACATTTCTTTTGATTAATTTTGGTTGAAAGTCTATTTTATTAGATATATTAGTGTAGCTCACCCAGCTTGCTTCATGCATCTGTTTTTTTTGGAAAACATTTTAACAGCCCTTTACTCTGAGGCAATATTTATCATTATTGTTGAGGTGTGTTTCTTGTATGTAAATGAATATCTGTATCTTTTGTTCTCTTTCCTAGTTTTTCCATCTCGAGGATTGCCTCAGACTGTGTTTTCTTCATTGATTCTCTTTCCATTTTTAGGTCCTGGACAGTTTTGTTCATTTTCTTCTCCTGTTTGGTTGTAGTTTCTTGTATTTCTAAGGGATTTAGTCAATTCCTTCACCAGGTTGGTTGTATTTTCCTACAGTTCTTTAAGGGATTTACTTTCTTCTTCTAAGGTCTCAGTCATTTTCATAATCTCAGATTTAAGACAGTTTTCTTGTGGATCTGGTATGACAGTGTCCTCAGGGCTTGCTGTGAGAAGACAACTGCATTTTGGTGGTGTCCTGTGGCCCCGGGTTTTTCTGCTGCTGTTCTTATGCTGACTTCTAGCCATTTGTTGACTCTATTATTAGCAGGCCTGGTAGTCTCTGACAGAAATATGTCTCTGGGGTTGTAGGTAGAGCTCGTAGTCCCAGATGGTCTCAGTCCTCTGGTTTTTCTGCTGCTCCCTGATCTGTGCTGGTCTCTGGGGCCTCGTTTTGAGGTGGTTTTTGAGAAATCACTCAAACCTGGGAACTGCTGCTCACAGATCTGTGAAGTTTGGACTCACAGGAGAATCAGGTATGGTGAACTCTAACCTCTCTGGAGGAGGAAGATCTCCTAGGTGCCCAAAATTAGTGTTTACTCAAGTTTCTTTTCGGCATTAAGAGATCTTTTAACCACTGTCTGAAAATTTAGGTTGGCATGAGAATGTTATGTGAGTGAATTAAAGTACTTGAACCAATGTCAGATGAGTTGATGAGGAAGATAAACAGAAAATAAACAGAATGACAGAATCAGGCAGAGAACACCCGTGAGGCCACTTTGGCTCTACTTTAAATTTCCTAGAGGTTGGGGAACTCTTATAAGTGGATGTGAGGCTGGGGACATTGCTCAGTTGATAAGAGTGCTTGTTGCTGTTGTAGAAACCTGTTTTCAATTCTCAGCATCCAAGTGGAAGCTCACAGCTGTCGGCAAATCCAGTTCCAGGGGATCTGATACTTTCTTCTGGCCTCCGAAGGCACTGAATGCATAGGCTGTATATACATGCTTGCAGTATATACAGACAGTGTGTGCTTGCAGACAAACACACACTTGCACATATGGAGTATGAATGCACACACACACACACACACACACAACAACTAAAAATAAATAAAAATTAAAACCATTACAGAAAAGATTGTGATTGTTGCAACAGTGGTCAGGGCAGAATAGCCTGTTACCTGCTATTCTTCAACACTTGCTTTCAGAAAGGCTGGGCCTGGCCCCCGAATGGCAATGAACACCCAGGTACAGTCTCTTTACACAATTTATTTATATATTCAGTGCAATGATTGGAGAAACAGACTTTTCAAAGTCTGTCTCTGGGATCTGAGGATTTCTTCCTGTGCCTAATTGGTGGCAGTGGTCTCGAATGGAAGATATGGCTGCCGTGAGCACACCACGGTGGGAGTGCAAGGTCTGTAAGCAGATTGGCTTTGAGCACTACCTTTTAAACAGTTGCCTGGGAACAGAAGGGTCCTCTTCATGCATTGTCCATGGTTGGGGTATCAGTCTCTGCAGGGATCCCAGAGCTCAGGTTTTTTTAAATTTTTATTAATTACACTTTATTCACTTTGTATCCCCCCATAAACCCCACCCTCCTCCCCTCCCAATCCCACCTTCGCTCCCACTTCTCCACACGTCCCCAAGTCCACTGATAGGGGAGGACTTCCTCTCCTTCCTTCTGATCCTAGTCTGTCAGCTCTCATAAGGCTGCTCCCCCATCAGGGTGAAGTGATCAAAGAGCAGGCCAATCAGTTCATGTCCGAGACAGTCCCTGTTCCCATTACTGTGGATCTCACTTGGACACTGAACTGCCGTGGGCTACATCTGTGCAGGGGTTCTAGGTTTTCTCCATGCATGGTACTTGGTTGGAGTATCAGTCTCAGGAAAGACCTCTGTGCTCAGATTTTTTGGTTCTGTTGCTCTCCTTGTGGAGCTCCTGTCCTCTCCCTATCTTACTATTTCCCACATCTTTCGTAAGATTCCATGTACTCTGCCTAACAGTTGGCCATAAGTCTCAGCATCTGCTTTGATATTCTGCAGGGCAGAGCCTTTCAGAGGCCCTCTGTGGCTCTGCTGGTCTCCTTTTGGAGCCCCTGTCCCTCCAAGTCTTTCTATCTCTCCCTTCTTTCCTAAGATTCCCTGAACTCTGCCCAAAGTTTGGCTATGAGTCTCAGCCTCTGCTTCGATACCTCGATCGGTAGTCTTTCAGAGACTGTTGGTGGTAGGCTCCTGTCCTGTTCCCTGTTTTCTCCTGCTTCCGATGTCTATTATATTTGAGTGTATTTGTCCTTCTGAATGAGGATTGAACATCTTCCCTAGGGTCTTCCTTGTTGTTTAGCTTCTTCAGGAATATAGATTTTAGTATGTTTATCCTATATTATATGGCTAATATCCACTTAAGAGTGAGTATATACCGTGTGTGTCTTTCTGCTTCTTCAATACCACACTCAAGATGTTCTTTTCTAGTTCTCACCATTTGCCTGCAAAATTTATGATTTCCTTGTTTTTAATTGGTGAGTAGTATTGTGTTGTGTAAATGTATCACAAACTCTGTATTCATTCCTCCATTGAGGGGCATCTAGGTTGTTTCCAGCTTCTGGCTATTACTAATAGAGCTGCTATGAAAATAGCTGAGCAAATGTCCTTGTGGTATATTTGAGCATCTTTTGGATATATGTCTAGGAATGGTATAGCTGTATCTTGAGGTAGCACTATTCATAATTTTCTGAGAAAGCACCAGATTGATTTCCAGAGTGGTTGTACAAATTTATATCCCCACCAACAGTGGAGGAGGGTTCCCCTTTCTCCACATCCTCTCCAGCATGTGTTGTCACTTGAGGGTTTTTTTTTTTTAAGTTATATTTTACTAACTCTGTATCCCGGGCAAATCCCACTCCCTCATTCCCTCCCAACCCCACCCTCCCTCCTTGGTCTACTTCCTGCCCCTTTCCAAGTCCACTGATAGGGGAGGACCTCCTCCCTTTTCATGTGACCCTGGTTTATCAGGTTTGTTCAGGACTGGCTGCAAAGTCCTCCTCTGTGGCCTAGCAGGGCTACTCCTCCCTTGCTGGGTGGGGATGTCAAAGAGCCAGCCATTGAGTTCATGTCAGAAACAGTCCCTATTTCCCTTACTAGGGTACCCACTTGAATACTGAGCTACCATGGGCTACAGGCAAGCAGAGGTTCTAGGTTATATCCACCCATGGTCCTTGGTTGGAGAAACAGTCTCATATAAGACCCCTGTGCCCAGATATATTTGGTCCTTGTGGAGCTCCTATTCTCTCCAGATCATATTAACCCCCATTTCTTTCATGTGATTCTCTGCCATCTGCTGAAGGCTCGGTTATGAGTCTCAGTTTCTGCTTTGATACACTGCTAGGTAGAGTCTTTCAGAGGCCTTCTGTGGTAAGATCCTGTCCTGTTACTTGTTTTCTCTTACATCCCATTTGTCTTTCTAAGTGAGGATTGATCATCTTACCCTGGGTCCTCTTTTTTGTTTATCCTCTTTAGGTGTATAGATTTGAGTATGTTTATCATATCTTATAGGTCTAAATAAGTGAGTATATACCATATGTGTCTTTCTCCTTCTGGGATACCTCACTCAGAATGATATTTTCTAGATCCCACCATTTGCCTGCAAATTTCATGATTTCCTCGTTTCTAATTGCTGAGTAGTATTCCATTGTGTAAAAATACCACAATTTCTGTATCCATTCCTCAGTTGGTCACTTGAATTTTTGATCTTAGCCATTCTGATGGGTGTAAGGTGAAATCTCAAGGTCATTTTGATTTGCATCTCCCTGATGACTAATGACGTTGAACATTTCTTTAAGTGTTTCTCTTCAATAGCTGCTTCTGTATGAAGAGGAAATAAAGAGCCAAGTAAAAGGGTATGAAAGGATTTATTGGAAGGAAAGGGAAGGGGGAAGTGATGTAATTATACTATAATCTCAAAAATAAAATGTCTAAATGGGTGTGGGAGTCAGATAACACAAATGAATGGGGAGGGTTCGAAAGAAGGCTGTTGGGTCCAGCGGTGCAGTTGAATAACATCTAGTGTTGTATATACAGCTCAGTAGGGTGACTACAATTGGCAACAATTAACTGAGCATTTCAAAATCATCAGGCAAGAGGATTTTGAGTGTTCCTAACACAAAGAAATGACAGACACCTGACATGGTAATTAGGCTATTTCCTGGATCCAACTGGTAAGTACTCTGTAGGTGCACTGCGAAGCCACACTGCTCCCTGTGCCTCTGACAATGACTCTGTTCCAATTACGGTTAAACTACAAAGAAGAAAGAAGCGTGACCATGAGTGTATTCAATCTGCCTGAGTTGAGGAGTTAATGTTCACGAAATTGTAACGACTATTCCCATAAAGTGTTGGTGTTCAATAAATCCGATGGTGAAAGTTTGTCAAGTGGTTCAGTTATTTTCTATGAAAAATTGCTTTCTTGTGCTTGTCATTGTAACCCATACATTTTTTTTTCCTTAGAGAATACCTGTTTTTGGTATAAAAGAAAAAAAAATTACAAGCCTTTCATGGCATTAAGATGGCCTACAGCAGAAGGCAGACACTGGATTCTATTCTGTTACTGCAAGGCTGGACTTCCTGACATTCAGTGAACTTTAGTGGAAGCATTGTTGGGTTTGTCCTCTTGTTGCTTAATCTTGAGTCCTGTTAGAAAAAAAAAAGATAACAAATTAATGAGATGAACCAAAGTGAAGTCGTTTTTAATATGCAAGTCTGCAGAGAAAGACACAGCATAGAGAAAAAGGCAGAAAGGACCTGCAGGCCAATTGGATATGGGAGAGTGGTTCTTTTAAAGTCCTCTGATCAAGAAAAAAAAATCCTGTCCTCTTCTCCCACAGGTCAAGACCTGCCCCCTTACTAATTCTTTATCCGATTGATTGACTTAGGATGGAAAGCCTTATCTATCGAACAGTTTTTTAGGTTGAGATTGCTCCCCCTTCCCTGATCTCAGAGTCCTGAGATAGGCAGAAGGCAGCCACCAGTTAGGGGACAAAAAGGCCCAGTGCTTCCTACTTATCTGTAACTCTGATGAACTCTAAGCACAGCTCATACTGAAAATGGACCATAACAATTTATTTCTCATAGTCTTTTCTAGGAATTGGAACTAGGACTCCAACATTCAGGATCTTCGAGCAAGATAAGTAGAAAATGGTCACTTTAAAGAAAGATCAGTGTGCTGGGACAAAGAAGGTAAGAGCGAAAATGATACACTGTGAGCCTGATAAAGTCCAAGGGGACCAGGTCATCTATGATTTTATAAACCAAGGTCAAAGTGCTGGTGTCTATTAGAATGAGAAACTATTTATCTGCAGAGGGAAATAAAGAACTCTAAAGGTTCTCTGGCTGCCCGGGAGAGATGTGGAAGGAGATGAAAGTCAACAAGAAAGCCCATTATAACCTTGTTGCAGCAGGCTGTGCTTAGAGGGTGCTCTCTACTTGGGGGGGGGGGGGCAGGGTCAGTGTCAATTCTCATAGTGGCAAGGGAAAAAGACAGTATTTGTTCCCAAGTTTTCTAGAGAGTCGTGTTGATGAGGTTGTCAAACACTCAAGGGTCTTTGAGCAAAAAAAAAAAAAGTATAAAGAAGGAGGGAAGGTTTGAGATGCTTTTACTTGCAACCCCCAGAGGTGACAGGACACAGGAGGCAGGATTTACGGGGCAGTTCTTTCAGGCAGGCACTGTGGAGAGCACTGTGGGCAGAGCCCCCTTGAACCTTTGCCATCTGACCTGTGCAAGTGTAAGAGGAAGACTAGCATAACAAAACAAGAAAAGTAATAGGCAGAATCATCCCTGTAGCCCACACAGGGGAGAAACTATGTTTCTGTCATCCAGAAGGGGAGGTGTGTGTTTTAGAAAACATGCTTGAAATATAGAGTCTTCAAAAGGCAGGGTAGCAGCTTTGCAGAGCTTAGAACATCCACCAGTCACACAGGATCACGTGTTGTTTTCTGTTGCTGAAGCTTACTGGGTCCCTAGTGGCCTTGTATTCGTGTATCATCAAACTGTTCTATATGTTGGAGGTGTTTCAGGAGTCTGCATTTTCCTTGACTTTTTCAACTTCAGACGGTCCAGCCCCATCTTCAAAGGCAGGGTTTGCCCTTCTCACCTTGAATGTCTTGATCGCTTATGTTCCTTCCACTTTTATAGACCCTTGCGAATTTATTGAGCCTGTGCAGGTGCCGTCGGATCATCTCTGTATTTTTCAAAGGTCTGATAAACAGCTTTTGCTTTATTTGTAACTTTAACTCCGTTTGTATGCTTCTTCTAAGGTATTTAAAGGGGAAAATTAGGAGTTGGACATCGTTGTCAGACCTTGTATTTTGTCACTTCTACTCCTAGGCATATACTCAGGATCAAGAGAGCACATGTTGGCACAAGAACATTCACACTAATGTCACAGAACCCTGATTTAAATTAGCTAGAGGATAGATGAAGTTTTTAAAATATGCATTCACTGTTGATGGGGGCAGTGTGGAAACAGAGGACATAGCCCTGATGGGCATGCCCTAGGATGGGAACACTGGGCTCATCCTTCATGTACATACACTGGGATGGGAGCCATGGCTGAAAGAAGAAGAGCTAACACAAGGTGTTAGTGGGGAAACAACAGACTGCTTCATGGAAGAGCTAGGATTTAATCTGAACCTGAGAAGAAGGGAAGTCAAACAGCAATAGAGTCAGTGATTTCCCCCCCCCCCAACTGTAGTTATATTCCATTTATAAGGTGTTATACAAATAACTCCTTCAGTAAGTCCCTTCACAAACATGTGTTACTTAGGCATAATTTTAGTTTCCCAGAACATTGTATACTACCATTATCAACCAAATGAACCATGCTTTCTTCTGTTAGAATACATGGAGTTTTGGAATCCAGAGCTGGTTCTATACATGAAACATTTTCATTCCATTTCTTTCAAGGTAAAGCTATAAAGGGTAGACTATTCATTATAAAGGCAGAGTTGGAATTTTCCACTGTCCATAAAATAACTGATTTCATTTTGCTATCAAATTTCTCAATTTACAGATGGTTATTGATATTGGTGTTTGTCAGACCTTTGCTCCTATGACTGACCAATGCAAGAGAGAAAAGGTTTAAAGGCTGAGGGGTTTATCTGCATGACTTGAGAGGTCCCAATCATTGCTGGGCACCACCAGTGTTTCAGGACCATAGAAAACATTATGGCTGAAGGGTATTGTAGAGCGAAGGTTCTTACTTCATGGTGGTCAGGAAGCATGGGGAAGGGTGAGAAAGAAGAGAGAGGAAATGAGGAGGAGGAAGAGAAGGAAATGGAGGAAGAAAAGAGAAGGAGGAATAGAAAGAAATGGAAGAAGAAAAGAAAGTAGAGGAAGAAAAGAGGAATAGGAGAAAGAGATAGAGGAAGAAGTAGCACCTAGGGGCAAGACACCCAACAAAGATAAGCCTCCGGTTCCCTCCTTCCTTCAGCTTTCTACTGCTTCCTGAAATGGTCCCACCAGCAAGAAACATGTGAATGTGAGAGGAACTTTTAATATTTACACTTGAGCCATGATTCCTCCTGTCTGCCCTCATTCTGCCGCTACTTTCTGCCCTATTAAGCCAACAATGTGTTTATCCTCTTTATTCATAGACTCAGATGAATGTACTGACAGCTTATTGCATGTTGGCTGTTTTGAATGGTATACCATCACTCTTATGTTCTTGCTCTGTAGCAGGCGTGACATTGGTGCCCTTCCATTCCTGTGATAAGAAAATACCATAGTTTTGTCTTCCACAGAATCTGACAGAGAAAGAGTGTGCGTGTGCGTGTAGATCTTTAACAATTGTGAACAAATACACAAAGCTCACAGTCTGAATTTGTAAATCAGGAGTTGATAATAGCGCCTTTGTGTTTTCTTTTTAAGCTTGCATTGGATTTGAATCCCTTACTGTAAGCAAACTCATTAGCACACTTTATCAAAGTAAAGTTGTAGTTTGGGTGGGGGGGGAATGGCAAGAGCCTGCACTGGTGCCTTCTCTTTGAGAAAGGAAGACAGTTGTTATTTCTGACACATTTCCTCAGCTTGTAGAAAACAGGCTGTGAGTTTGAAATCCAAATGAGTCCCAAATATTCCTCTTTTGAGGGTGGTTGAAGAGATGGCCCATCGATATGCTCTGCCTCTCCCTCAAGAGGATAAAGAAAAAAACTCCTTGGGTAGAGGGGGAAAAACCAACCAACAAACAAACAAAAACAAAAGCAGAAAAACAGAGAACTTTACCTGAAAGCTTCAGCAGGCATAGTTGACACACCACCCAACTTTGACTGAGTTCAGTCTAGTTCGGCCTCCTAGCAGGACAATGCTAGCTGAAAGTTAGAAATATGAACTTCAACAATAGTACGAGGATGGGATCAAGACATTCATAATGAACTTAATAACACAGATTCAGAAAGAATCATTGGGCATCAGCATCCTAAATATGTTCTGTTATCTGGGTGAATTGGGTCTTGTTCTGAAGATCAGAGATGTTTAAGTGATGTACATTTGGAAGTGTGCATTTGCTTGAAGCTAGAACTCAACAGGGGGCAACAATGTGGACCATGAAAAGCATGGCAGTGTGCAGGCAGACAAGGGTCTGGAGGAACCAAGTTTTACATCTTGATGTGAAGGCAGCCAGGAGGAGGCACTAATTCTACACTGCGCAGAGCCAGAGCATAGGAGACTCCAAAGCTAACTGCCCACAGTGACACAATTCCTCCAAGACCACACTTACATTCCAATAAGACCAGGGCTCCTAATAAGTGCCATTCCTGTGAGCCAAACCTTCAAACACATAAGTCTATGGGGCCCAAACCTATTCCAACTACCACACTTACCATCCTGATGTCTATTTTGTGGAGTCTAGAACTATCAGTACTTTGGACCAGCCTCGTTTGTGAATTGCTCTGTTAGATAAGCTGATGGAGAAATTTTTTAATTCCCTTTATTTTCACAGTTCTAACTACAATATCTGAATGTAAGAAACTTTTTAACAAAACCAGAAATGGTTGAAAAGTTTTGCAGGGCTGGAGAGGCGCTCTGGGATTGAGCATTTGCTCTGCAGAAATGAGGGACAGAAGTTTGAATCTTAGATCACTGAGGGTTGCTGTCTTCCAGGCTAGCCAAGAAACATGAGCCTTGGGTTTCTGGAGAGACTGCCTCAAAGGAATGGTTGAAGCGTGTTAGAGGAGGGCACCATCTTTTGGCTTTTGCATTTAGAACAGCTCGATCATGTGCAAACATGCACATGAATGTACATGTGTGTCCCCTGCTCCCCTGAGATGCATGCACAAATCACTCATTCAATTAATGAGTCCATCAATCAACCAGGAAGTCAGTTCTTGGGCTTTTGCTAGTTGCTCTTGGCCTGCTCTCTTAGAGATTTTTTTTTCAAGATGACTATGTCTGTTAGGTTGCATTTCTGTTGCTGTAACAGGGTTCGCAAGCCTGAATTGTTGGTTGTGGTTCTGATTGTATGCTACTCAGATATCACCTGTGTTCTTCACTAGCTGTTTTCCATATCTGAATGCCCTGGTATGATCAACGAGGAAACCAGGCTCACACACTTGACGTAAGAGTACCAGTGTTTGCATGATTTGTTTGGATTTTACTTGAATAGCTGTGCTCAGGAGAGAGGGCTCAATCCCTTTTGCCTTAATTATGTAAGTCAGGACCAAACTTCTATGACCTGAAGCAGAAAGTTCAAGACATGAAATTGCTTAACAACTCACCGTATACCGACTCTCCTTCATTTTCCTATTATCTTTTGAGAACAAAATGCTATCTTCATGCTATGAACCACTTCAGCAATCAAGGGAAAATTGAAAGCTCCAAGTGGAAGTCCTCTTTAGGAGTGTCTCAGAAAGTGATCAGAAAATAATTTCTGTAATGTGCTTTGTGATTGCAAGCTCCTGCTGCAGATAGAAATCAAATTGCTGCTTTTCCTCTCTAGGTTTTTGTTTTCTGTGACGGATCTACTACCTTTTACTATCCTTCAACAGAAAAAGAAACAAGAGATTGGAGACATTTTGGGGGGGTCAAAAACAGTCAGATTTGTCCCCACCAGGACCACTAGTATAACAGGACAATGGTGCCAATTCTTCCTTGAAAAATGAAAGGCTCAGATGGGATCCTGTTTCTATCATAGATTTTGGCTCCTGGCAGCAGATGCACATTAGATAGTGGTGGGATGAGATGAGTTAACTAGCTAGAGAGGTACGCCTCCATCACAAGCAAGCCATCTTTGAGAAAACCCCATTATTTAAAAAGGTTGCCTGGCATAGAGTTGCTCACACTGATTAGTGAGATACTACAAATACTATGAATTTATGTTGTTGGAGGACATGGTAACAATGGGGTTTAGGTAATAAGCTTTAGAAGGAAAGACACATCCTATCATGACCCAGACATTAGCTCTTGTTGACTATGTGGCACAAGCCACGTTCTCCCCCATAGTTACTGCTTTCTTACTTATACAGTACCTACAGGGAGTCATGAGGTTGCCCTGAACATTATAACCTAACCTAACATCGGTTTCTATTCTTGGTTTGACCCTGATTTCTCCTCAGTTATTCTATGGGTTAGGTGTGGTTGGGAAGTGTCACATGGCTTACAAGAGTCAGCAGTCAATGTAAAAAGGCTGACTCCAGATTTGGGATCTATTCCAGCTCCGTGCAAACCAAAATGATGTTTGTGGTAGGTTTTACATGTATTTTTCTATCAGCTTAATCCTACACAGCAGCTTCTATGTGGGAACACTATTTTTTGTCATACTGACATTTCAGGATTGTTATCTTTTCGTTTGTTGTTGTTGCTGTTAGACTAAAGATAGTCTGACTCTGAGCTCTCTGGAAAGCACTGTCATACTTGAATTCCTTGTTCTAGGTACTAAAAGACATAGTTGTCCCAGGAATAAGAGGCTCACATCTGCCTTCCTCAAAAGGCAAGTTCTGGGATCAATCAAATCAGGCCCTCATATCACCCATGACCTTCTGCAGATATAGTTATCGAAGTGGATTAGGCACACTTCCTGCCTGAGGCTTGGTCACAATGAGGTGAATAGTGAGTGAATATCTTTCATAATGTCTATGTCAGATTGTTTCTGCAGCAACAGCGACTCCTCAAGTTCCAAATACAACACCCACCAACGGAGCCTAGACATACCAACCACAGCTAAACATTGACTTAAACAAAATTTTACAGTGATAGTTTTATATGTATTGTCTGGTTTTCTATTTTTATTCCTCTGGCCTATTATCCTCAACAGCTTCTTATTTAAAAAAAAAAAGAGAAATGAAGATGAATTTCCACAAGCTCCTGTATTTCCTTTTTTTTTTTTCCATGTTTAGCACTACCGGGAACTAATTCTTCTCTGTATTTAGCAGCTGTCAGCAGAAATTGCACTTGAATTTACTTTTGTAAAGTGTTGTTTGGAACTCCTGAACATAGGTCTCCCTTCCAGAGACAATGTCTTCACAGTTGCACAACTCACAGCCATTGCTATATCTATCAGTTTCTGGGGAACTTGCTTAGAGACAAGGCCATGCTTAAAGTGACTATCTACGGATACAGCCCGTGTCTGCCCAGCTGCAAGAATGCACAAAACCTACAGGCTTATTGTGTATATTTCTGTGGAGGGCTAAGGGCAACAGAAGTCAGCTAGTGATAAGATCAATTGTTGAAACAGACACACAGTTCTTTTCACTGGAGACTTTGCAGATGCCATTGAGTTGGGCCAGATAGTAGAGAAATCGAGGAGCAGTTACATACCGAACTAGCATCCAAGGTGAGGAGCCCAGGAATAAAGCGAATCAGCTCAGAAGGACATTCTGTGTTTGGTGATTAAGTTTTCTGCCTTTCAGCTGAGAGCTCTGTCCAGCAAACTCTGCTTGACTTCGAAGGATAAAGGAGTCTTATCTTGGAGGCTAGCGCATGTGTGACAAGTTTTAGGGAAACCAGGTGAGAAACCAGAGAGAAGGCTCAGTGGTTTAGAGTGTGTACTGCTCTTGCAGAAACTATTCCTAGCATGCATATGGTAGCTCACACCATCTGTAGTTCTGGTAATGGTGTTCTGATGTCCACTTTCAGCCTCAGTAGGCACTGAATACACATATCTGCATAAAGACATGCAGCAGAGAGAGCACTCATACACATAAAAAAGAAACATACATCAGATGAACATTCCATTTCCTTCAGCTTTAGTCCTTCTGCTACTAGGATAGAGGGCTCACGTGTTCCCCCAGGTAAGCACTCTTCTCTGTTCCTTTTTCTGCTTAGGGAGAAATGAGAGCTCTTTGCTTGATACAAAATGCAGTGCATAAATATATTCTAAATAGAAATATTCTCTCCATGTTGGCTTCCCACACATTCCTATGACTCTGGACAGCATGAGACTACCCCAAATCCTTATTTTTCCCCATCCAGTTGGAAAAAAAATCACATCTACCAAAATCCAGTTATCAGATTGACAATTTCTAAATAACTTCTTCCATTTTTATGCTCCTTAAATGTATGGAGGTTTGAAGATAACTCTTGCAAGACAGGGTCTCATGGAGCCATTGTAGGCCTCCTATGTGGCATGGATATCTTGAACTTCTGATCCTCTAGTCCCTGCCTCCCAAGTTTTGGGATTACAAGCACGCACTACCATACCCAGAGGACACGGTATATTGGATTATTAGGCTTTTGAAGATTTTTGAAGCTTTCCCTACAGCTTAGTTCTCAGCTTCTCATTTGATCTTTCTAAAACCCTTCAAGTTATGTTGTGTTCTTTCCCATATCATTGCCCTACAACCAAACTTGAGTGCCTCACAACCATACTGAGTGGCCTGCAACCAAACTTGAGTGCACGGCAATGCTCATCTTGGATAGAGGATGCGGAATGTGAGTCAGTCCAGAAACCAGGCAGTTAGTGACTTGTACATCACGTGAACTGACTCTTGACAGATTAGCAGCCTGTGAATTGGCTTGCTCTCTGCAGTTTTGGGAATGGAGTCTGAAGAATTGCCCATTGCTGTTTATAAGAGAATTCTTCCCCAGGGCAAACCAGTTTCACCCTGGCAATTAAAGCAAGAGCACACTAGAGGAAAAGGCTTAAGATAACAGGGGAACTTGCTGTGGTTACTGGGTCCATTGCCAGATGGAAACAATCCAGAACAGTGGTTCTCAATCTATAGGTCATGACCCTTTTGGGGGTTGCATATCAGATATTTATATTACGCTTAATAAGAGTAGCAAAAACACAGTTACAAAGTAGCAATAAAATAATTTTAGGGTTGGGGGTCATCACAACATGAGGGACTGTATTAAAGGGTCTGGAGCATTAGGAAGGCTGAGAACCACTGGTCTAGAACCATGTGCTTCAAGGGACGTTGGTTATGGAGATAGTAGACAGGACAGTGTGACTTTTGCTGGTGTTTAAAAGGCCATTATGAGAGGAATACTACAAATCCTAGCAAAGGTGATTCTCTGCTCATTGAAAGGCAGGGTATTTTCCATTTAAAAGCTGTGTTTCTTCGGCTTGGGAAGGCAGAATTTGCTGGAGAAGTGACAGCGCCAAGCTATCTAGGAGTCAGAGTCTGTCAGAAAGTCACAGCTGTCGCCTGGAGTGAGAACTCCACAGACACAATCCATCAGAGTGTGTTCTGTCACAACAGCTGTGAAAGGAATCCCTACCTGTCATGACATGCGAACATTTCATGATGAAGGGCGCGCGCGCGCGCGCGCACACACACACACACACACGTACGCACCAGTCTTCTGTCTCCCTTTCTGCAAGTGAAACACCTGCATGATGTAAGTTGCCGTCTGTATGCAAATGTAAGCCCCATTTCCCTCTAGATTATATATATGTTCCACCCTCCTTCAGCTCCAGGCAGAGGTCATACAGAAGCTCCTGCTTGTCTCATTTAATTTACGCTTGGCATGCTGAAAGACAGCGTCCCCCTAACCCCATTGCCTACCCTCTCTTGTCTCCTTGGTGGATTGTTTATTGTTCTTGCACTGCTCTGAGGACTTTTCTCATCTTCTCTGCAACTTGTGCAGCCCTTTGGATGTTTTATGTACACCCAGCACCTAGCATTTTGAATTTTAATGGTGTATTTATTTTCAGCTTACTTCTTCTATCTCCTGAAGAGTGTCTCACAAAGAGTTATGGATCTGGTCATAAAATCCAATAAAGATGTGTTCGCCGGACTGATTTATTTTTTGGAGCTCCCTCCCTGTTAAATTCATAAGAGGGACCAGATTTCTGCAGATATTTGACTACTGTTGTGGAAATGATAAGCACAAGAGCCGCCCTGGCACAGATATTAAAAAGAACCACACAAGAAAAGGCTCCGTCGCTCACACTAAATTGTTCTCTCTCAAAAAATGAGGCAATGGCTTAAGTAGAAGAATGACTCATAAAGCATGTTAAATCACCAGGCATGAGAAAAGTTGGGTTTTATGATTCAAGATAATTAGTTTGGAGAACTAGGTGGCATAGCTAAATAGACGTGTGAGAACTCACAAGAGAGTTAATTTTATTTTCAGTTTCCAAAGTCAAGGGAAGTACTTTACAAAAATAGTGTCTGGGATTTAGTTGGCTATTAATACAAAACCGGTTCTCGCCAGACAGAGCCAAAGAAAGCATCACAGTACTTTGTTTTGTCTCACTATCTAGAATGTGATTAAGTGGCTCTGGGAAGAACTTTAAAATGAGGGACAAGTCTATCCCCAATTTCCTTCAACCCCTTTCCATGTCACCGTATCTGTGTAGACATTACTGTACTACAGCTCCAAAAGTCAGAGTTGAATTATGTCTTTGTAGTCTGCAAATAGCTAAAGGTCCACATAACCTACAACCAACCTTGAGTATCATCTTCTCCCCTGTTGGTTTTATCTTCTCTGCTCATATGCTGGACCTCATCTCTCCATCTCTGGTCACAAGCCCATTTCCAGGAGACGATAGTTCCTCACACACTTCCATTCTCATCAGAGTCCATAAGATATGAAGATTTGTTTTGGGAAACGGGCTCTGCTGCCTCCCATGATATGCACTGAGGTATTTCTTTTAACCAATCTTTCCATGTTCCTGTGTTCTTTCCTTCTGTGACAATAGTCTTTGCTTGTCAAAATTGTTTTCCCAATTATTCTGGACTAGGCCAAGATATAATCTGAGGGGCACCATATAAACTAATAGTCTTCTCAATCTTTTACATTGTTCATAAATCAAAATGTTTTCATGATTTGCTCCCTTTGTTCTCAAACAAACCCCTAATGTCTCACTAGAGGTAGCTCTAGCCATTGGTCTTGCATGACCCATTGTTAGAACGGGGAATTTCATTGTTTTTCCTGCTTTCAGTCACACAATGATGAAGACCAGGCCCAGATTCTCCCTTTTTCCTATGGACACAAAACTCAACTGTGTGAAATTTTCATTCTGTAACCATTGTGATATGAACACCAGAATTCTTTCCTTTTAAAAAGAAATTCTTTATTAAAATAAAGACTGTGAGGTTTATTGCTCCTTCTAATGTGGTTTTCATGAATGTCTTTGTCTTTTTATAAACGTAGTACAACTTATTAACAATCCATTGGAATTGATGCTTATTTCTTCATGCAGTAACCTAGATCTAATTTAATTATGACAGACTTATAAATGCCAGGGACAAGACATGATGTTTTTTTTTGTTGTTGTTGTTCAAAATATTTTCTAGTTAGGAGAGCTTTGTTCATCGGAATTTTGATGATGAAAATGTGAGGGGCTTAACCATTGACTACACAGAAAGCCAATGGCTTATGTAACACTTTACATCATCAGTGGGGCTGGAGAAATGGCCCTACAGTTATGAGCAGTTGATACTCTTGAGAAGGACCCCTGTTTGGCTACTAGCACCCACAGGGTAACTCACAATTATTTGTAAGTCCAGCTAATTTCTTCTGGTTTCCACAGGCTCCACTGACCTGGATGTAGTGCACACATAGACATGCAGGCAAAACACCCACACGCTCAAAAAAAAAAAAAGCAAATCCTTTATGGTTTATCACAGACATTGTAAGCTGGTGTTTCTTTGAGTGGACACATCCAACCCCTTGATGTTTTAATACATATTCACGGCCACAAATGTTCAGTTTTGTATTATACAGGGAATGAAGATAATAGCTCTTTTGTTACTCAAACACATGTGTAAAAATTACCTTCTGAATTTATTCTCTAATCACATGTTTATTAATCACCCACTGTGTATAGACATTTTAAGTGTTTAGAACTGGGATCATATCCCTGTTAAAAATCCTCTTCAAAATTGGAGGAAATTAGTTTTGAGGTCATCTTAAGAGCCAATTTTGTATAAATTTAGCTTACCCATTTTTGAGTTTCCTGTGATTTTGCTATTTTCATTTAAAAGCTCATCTTGACAGTTGATTAAAATGCTGTCTGACTGCTCAGTTCTGGATAGCGCCCTTTGTACCGTGGTAGACAGTGTGTGAACTTACTTTCCTTTCCCTGAGCTTTATATTTCAATTGTCAATTCCCAATTATTTGATTCTTCTTGCTCTGACTTACGATTTCAATTTTCTTCCTTTTATTAGCTTTGTTTCAGATTATCCATTCTATTTTATCTTGGCTTTTGTTCTCTTTTTTGATGAATATTTCTTTGAAACATCCCCAAGATCAAGGCAATAACACTTGACTTGATAGCATGGAGAGTGGTTAGAAGTCTATTTCTTTTTGAAAAATGGCCATTTCTAGAGAGTATTGTTCACGACAAAGAAAACCAGAGCCAGGCAGAAGTTAAAATGGCAGAGACAAATTTTACTGGGTACTATTGCAATTGGGGAATGCAGACTGCAGTATTGAATGGAATCCAGTCTCAGTATATTAGGAATAATGGGGGGCTTTAAGGCCAAGGAATAAGAGTTGGTAGACAGAAAATTGTTTAAATGAGACATGAAATCAGTGGGATGAGTGTACCTGCATCAACCTAACAGGGTTCCCAGTAAAGGCAGGTCAGGGTGATCAGATGGCAAGGGTAATGAATGGGATATTTTTGACCTTGAGGGTTGGGAAAGGGTTATGACAAGCATTATTTTCTAAAAACAGATTTTACAAAGTACACCCATACAACTATTTCGTATTAAAAATCCTGATGGAAATTTGGCCAAGTCAAGAGTCCTTATTATTACTTTTCAATTTTTTTAACATTTTTAGTTTATTTTATATTAATCACAGGTTATGTACTTTGTATCCCAGCCGTAGCCCCCTCCCGCATTCTCTCCCTATCTCCCCCCCATCCCTTCCTCATCTCCTCCCTGCCCCTTTCCAAGTCCACTGATAAGAGAGGACCTCTTGCCCATCCATCTAACTCTAGCTTATCAGGTCTCTTCAGGACTGGCTGCAATGTCCTCTTCTGTGGCCTAGCAAAGCTGCTCCTCTCTCGGGGGTGAGGGGGATGAAGAGCCAACCATTGTCTTCATGTCCAAAATAGTCCCTGTTCCCCTTACTAGGGTACCCACTTGATTATTCAGCTACCATTTGCTACATTCAACATTCAAGCAGGGGTTCTAGGTTATATTTATACATGGTCCTTGTTTGGAGAAACAGTCTCATAAAAGACCCCTGGGCCCTGATATATTTGGTCCTTGCGAAGCACTTGTCCTTTCCAGTTCATACTAACTACCCCTTCTTTCATATGATTCTCTGCACTCTGCTAAAGGGTTGGTTATGTGTCTTAATATTTGCTTTGATACACTGCTAGGTATAGTCTTTCTGAGGCCCTCTGTGGTAGGCTCTTGTCCTGCTACTTGTTTTCTCCTACATCCAATGTCCATCCCATTTGTTATTATTACTTTTTACTAAGAGATAATTACTATCCTTGGGGGGGCTATGAAGTTTTAAAATTTGATATTCACTATATGAAGTTCAAGTGAGGAATGCTTGCCACTCCTAAAGCCCACGTTTGTTCTTCAGTGAGCTATTTTCTGCTCCTTAATTAAACATATTTCAGATCTCAAATTAAAAGCATTATTTGTTTTCTTTGACAAAGAGAAAATGTCAATTAAAATTTATTCTAGAACTTAGAATGAGATGTGCTCCCCCTAGGTTAGACTGAGAAAAGAAATTTATGATTTGTTAAGGAGCAATCATAGCATGTTGACCCAATCCCACCAACAGTGATAATTTTTGTAAATCTTGTGAATTTTAAACAAATAGAAGTAACTACATTTTGTGTTATCTTGAAACACAATTTAAGAGGAATAACTCAAATTATGGTGGTTTGAGTTCTCAAAAATGTTAGCTCCAAAAATGGAAATTATGAGTGGGAGAAGATTCATGGAAATATATACCAACTTTATCTTAATCTACCAGTAGCCATTGATAAAATACAACTTTTAATAAAATACCATTTTATCAATTATTGATAAAGTACTTTCTTCAAAATTGTATTGACTTTTTGTTAGGCCCTAGTTCAGAAGCAAGCACATAAATTTTCACATCTATTTTAAACTGGCATGCATGATTCATAGATACCAACTGATATTCTTTTTTTAAAAATTTATTTATTTATTATTAATTACAGGTTATTCACTTTGTGTCTCAACTGTAGCTCCCTCATCCCCTTCCAATCTCCACCCATGCCCCTCCCCAGTCCACTGATAAGAGAGGACCTCCTCCCCTTCCATCTGATCGTAGTCTATCAGGTCTCATCAGGACTGGTTGCATTGTCTTCCTACATGGTCTGGTAAGGCTGCACCCCCCTCAAGGGGAGGTGACGAGCAGGCCACTGAGTTCATGTCAGAGACAGTCCCTGTTCCCATTACTAGGGAACCCACTTGGACACTGAGCTGCCATGGGCTACATCTGTGCAGGGGTTGTAGGTTATCACCATGAATGGTCCTTGGCTGGAGTATCAGTCTCAGAAAAGACCCCTGTGCCCACAGTTTTTTTTTCTCTCCTTGTAGAGCTCCTGTCCCCTTCAGATCTTTCTATCTCTCCCTTCTTTCATAAGATTCCCTGCACTCTGCCCAAAGTTTGGTTATGAATCTCAGCTTCTGTTTTTATACCCTGCAGGAGAGAGTCTTTCAGAGGCCTTCGGTGGTAGGCTCCTGCCCTGTTCCCTGTTTTCTCCCTCTTCTGATGTCCACTAATGATTTATGCTACAACTTTAAAGGAAAACACACACAAAACGTTTCAAAATATAAGTTTGACACAATAAAAACTTATGAACAATCTGTTTTGAGAAGGGTATTATTATTCTTTAAAAACATGAAGCCTAATTATGTAAAAGAGGTGGGGCTTGATCAAAGGACAGAGTGCTGCCAGCCTCTGCCGTTCTTTCTCTCTCTCTCATCACTTTACAGTCTGCTTGTATCTCCTTTCCTCCTTTCTTCCCAGTCCCACCCTTCCCCTCTTCCCTTCTTTGAGAAGAGGAAGAGCTCCTATCATCCCAACCCACCCTGGACAAGTCACAGCAGGACTAAGTACCTTCTCTCCACTGAGGTCAGACAAAACAGCCCAGCTAGGGAAAAGAGATCCAGTGCCAGGCAACAGAGTCAGAGACAGCCCCTACTCCCATTGCTAGGGAACCCACATGATTACCAAGCTGCACATCTGCTACATATGTGTAGGGGTTTTAGGTCCAGCCCCTGCCTGCTCTTTGGTTGGTGGTTCAGACTCTGTGAGCCCCTATGGGCCCAGGTTAGTTTACTCTGTAGGTCTTCTTGTGGTGTCCTTGACCCTTTAAGATCCCTTAATCTTTCTTTACCCTATCCCACAGACTCCCCGAGCTCTATCTCTTATTTGGCTGTGGGTCTCTGCATCTGCTTCCATTAGCTGCTGGATGAAGCCTCTCAGAAGTCAGTTATGCTAGGCTCCTATCTGTAAACATAGCAGAGTGTCATTAATGGTGTCCGGGGTTGGCTCTCTCCCACAGGTTGGGTCTCAAGTTGGCTCAGTCATTTGTTGGCCTTTATTCAATATCTGCTCTATCTTTATCGCTACACTTCTTGTAGCTAGGACAAATTTTGTGTCATGGTCTTACTTGTGAGTTGATGTCCCCTTTCCTCCACTGGAAGTCCCACCTAGATATAGGAAGTGGCAGGTTTAGGGTCCATATCCATCATTGCTAGAAGTCTCAGCTAGAGACACCCCTGTAGACTCCTGGGAGCCTCCCCTGTCCCAGAGATGCCCCACCTTGGCCACTGATTGCCATTTTCTCTCTCAGGCCTCTGCCACCAGACAACCCCACTTCCGGTTTCTGATCCCTTCCCCATGCCCTCTCCCATCTAGTTTCCTATCCCCATCTACTTTACGTGCCTATTTTATTGCAATATTTATTTTTGAATTAAAGTTCCTGTAACATGGAGGTCACTGTTCCATGCTGATTGTGGTCACATTTGTCTTCTGATAACTACCACAATGACACTCTAATGCAAACATTGGTTTGGTGTGTACTGTTCAGGAAAATGATTCTGTCCTGTATCTAGGTGGAGAGACACTTGAAATCAAGCCATGCTTTTTTCTTAAGCTCTCTTGTCTACAGTTTCTATCATGAGCTAAAGTTTTTATTGATATCTTCCACTTTCTTTAAGCTTCTTGCCTGGACTTTCTCACCCCTTTCTAACTGATCACTATAAACAAGCTTGAGTTACTTAATATGAACATGATGTGAAATCATCTCTTGCCGTTGTATTTTCACTCATGAGTAGAATGTGTTTTGAAGGAGAGTCTGGTCTTTCAAGTCTGCCATCCAAATCTGGGTAGCTGCTAAGGATTTTTTCTTCCTTGTTTCTACAATTCTTTGTCAACCTGAGAGGCTATGTCTGCTTTGGAAGGTGATTCTTGATCTACGGACATCTGTGTATTTGTGTAGAGACACCAGGTCCACCTTCATATCTCTGCCCAAGGTTATTCCTTTCTCCAGAGTCCTGACTTCTAGTTTGATCTTTGAAGTTCACTTTCTCAAGCAAGAAATGTCTAGTCTGAAGGCACATCTCTTCCTCCTCTGTGTCTTCTCCAGGCATTAGCCGGTCATGAAGACTAAGGACTTGCTGCCTAGGGATTTTATTTGTCTATAGTGACACCTAGATATTATAGCCAATTGTTCATCTCTATTATACTATTTCCATATTTACACCTTGCCCTAAGGTCATTTCTAATTGTAACTTCATTTACAAGACCATATTATTTAGAATTTTTCTCTCTTATAACTCAATGAATACACACTGCCAATTTCCTTTGAGAAAAATGTTTTGTAAATAATCTTGAATTCTATCCCAAAGTGATGGCATGGTCACAGAAGATGGCAGACAAAACTCTGGAATTCATTTTTACCTTCTCTACTAACAATGAATAGCAGTCTATGGACTTGTGTTCATATGGGATCATTCTATTAAGTTTGAGACTCATGAGATTAGTAGAGGAATAGTGAAACATACTTTATAGCAAACAGGTACCTGTCTATAAAGATCTTGTGGCAGCTAAGTAGTCCCTTGGGCCTTAGTTGGAACAAAGAAAGAATAAATGCAGTAACAGAGTGAATCACAGTGATGAGAGACAGATGGGCATGGTGCACTAAGCATGAGCCAAAGGCTAGTACTTGGAAGTATGTCATAACTGTTCCATGCACAGCTCTGTAATGATCTGGAGTGAAAGGTTTACTAACCTCAGATCATTTTGAACAAGTTTGGGCAGCTGAAAAATTAATATTCATTTATCAGATGAGAAAATAAAATCGGGTAACAAAACACCATGATTTTCCAACATGAGTGTTTCAAAGTCTTCTGATTCTATTTTTACTCAAAATAACACTGGAAAATAGTAAAAATGAACTTTATGCCCATTTTATAGTTAATGACATGGACTTAGAAGATACACTCCACAAGGCCCAGGGAACATCACAGAACAGAGAATGGAGATTTTTAAGAACCAAAGGATGGCAGAAAGAGCTACTAAAAGTTGTCACGCAGACATGACATTGACACTGCAGCCATGAGCACACAGCAGTCACAGGTACACCCAGGACTCAGCTTCCATCTTTCCAGCATGGGTAGAGGCTCTGTCCTCTGCTTTAGGAGTTAATGGCTGTTAGTGGCCATTCTATTGGTGATGCGGTGCGATTCTCTCTAATGAGATCAACACTGGTTGAATATTTGAAGAATATATATATATATATATATGTAATTATATATATTTGAAACTGTCAAAAAAGAGAAAAAAGGTCTATAGATAAGACAATATTCTCTCAGGTTAATATATGACAGATTGCTCACCTTAGAAATCATGCTTAATGACTTGGATTAAAGTTATAGTGTGCATGTGTGTGCATGTGCGTGTGTAGTGTGAGTGCATGAATGAATGCCTATGTATTCATGCATATGTTCATATGTACATGTGCATGCAGGTAAGCATGTATGTGTGTTTCTGTGTGTATGTGTGTGTGTTCGATAAATGTCTTTCTTCTCTTCTGACAGTATTCCTAGTACAGGGAGAGAGAAGAGCTCTATTCCTTCAGAAATTCCAGTCAGGAGCCAGTGGTATTCACTCTGATGTCGTAGAAGAGGTGGATGTGGGAAAGCCTCAAGCCTCTGCTTTTCTGCAGCTTTCAGGGAAGGAGGTGCATCAGAGTTGACACACTCCTTCGCAAGGCAGAGTCTGCTTCCTATGGAGTCCTTCCCTTGCTAGCAGGGGATACAGGGGGTCTGAGCCCAGTACTGAGTTGACAGACTGACCTCACTGTTTCCAATAAGTCTTGCTTTGAGATGCATCATTGTCATCACTCAGAGGAAAGTGCCTTCTCTTCCTCCCTACCAATGTAGAAAGATGTAGAATGCTGGCATTTGATTTGGTTGACCCAGACTTCAAATCCTTCCAAGAACATCAACCTCTGAATGAAGCTACAGTAAAAGGCTTCCCTTCCAACTCCTGGATCTCCAGTCTTGCCTGTTTGCCCTGTGTTTTTGGAATCCCGTTTGGGAAGGAAAACTCTCTAAAAGCTACCTCAGCAAGAGTGTGTAGGAAGGAGACCTTTCCTGGGGCTGTGCAAACCAAAGTGGGGTTTTGATTGTTTGAGGCAGTGGAGGCTTAGCACCGCCATTTTCGATTAAGTTATTATGTAAAGTAAATTATCAGTAATTCTATTTTGTTATTCTACTTAGCATGTAAATTATATTTATATAATACCCACAAATTTACTTACCTGAAGAGAAGCCACCCTTCCCGCATTTCTTAAGACTGTGTTAAAGCTAAATGTAAGAAAATTGAGGATTTTGAGGGACTATATACCACTTTTCTTGTCAGTTTTAACAATTTTTGACAAAATAACAGTAACTCCTCTTCACAATAGGTATAATTATACTTTCTTCCTCCACCAAGTGGGAAGTTTCTAAGCTGACGTTTGTTATGAAATGCCTCTGAAAAATTAATTGTGTCGAAGGTTATAAGTCAGTGACTTCATAAGCCCTTTTGCATTTCTGTGTTGGTCTTGATGGCCTCAATTGCCCCCCTTTAAGTGGTGTTTTTGACGGATTACTGCGTTGTCGTTATTTATTAGTGCCAATGAATCTTTGAATTTCGGAAGCTGGATTGCTCTTGGAAGTCACTCGGGGTTGCTGTCTCAGGCACACACCACTACAACTGCCCTGTGTGTGCAGGGTGTGATCGGCTGCACGCACAGGAAGCTTTATGGATGCTTTCACATAAATGTGAGATAAATAAATGACGCTTTACATGTTTTCCCTCTGTCAACATTTTCAGTTTTCATTGACAAAAATTTTCTGAAAATACCCAAAAATATAAAAAAAAAAAAACCAAACAGCCATAATTGAGGAAAATTTATTTCTTACTTTTAAAACTAGGGGAATATTATTTATTACTTATTTTTAAAAACCTTCAAACAATTTTAAGAGTGAAAACTGAAACAGAGAAAAGTCAAGCTGAAGTTGTCTGTAAGCTTCATTAGGACAAAAGACACAGGAGGAGCGTGGGTTCTGCTGGCAGGTTCTCATTATTCTCACTGGCCTGAGACAGTTTTGTGTGTGTGTGTTAAATACAGAAGAGCAGAAAGACAGAAGGGCTAAGATATCAGAGTGGAGACTTCTGGAAGTGACTGGTATTATTCCCTACATTCCCCCCCCCCCCCTTTTCCTAAGCATCAGAAGCACATGAGCTTCTCCTTGTCTGGCATGCACTTACATGAGACCCTGTTGCATTTAGGAACATTAGTGTGTACGTGCATGTGTGTGTATGTGTGAACAATGTGTGTATTCTTGGTGTGCAGGTGCACACATGGCATGGCGTATGTGTACAGGCCGGACTCTGGCTCTCTTCTTTATTTTAAACAGAGTCTTCTGTTGTTTGCCACCGCTTTGGCAGGCTCCCTGGCCCATGAACTTCGATGGATTGCCACTGCCTCCTTTTCTTTGTAGGAATACTGGGGTTATAGATATGTGCTACTGGGTCCAGATTTACACAGGGATCCAAACTAAGGTTCTCAAATGTCTGAGCAAAAATTCTATCTACTTATTGAGCTATCCTCCAGCCTCTGATTAGTCACACTTTAAGGAACTGTAGATTTCTGAAGTTTCTGAAGGTGCTCAAACTTGCTTATCCTCTGCAGTAACAGCTGAGTCATGCTTAGAGGAAAAAAATGTTGTTCAATTTTCTTTTATTTTTTCCTAAGAAATGAGCAACTGTTCTGTCTACTTTGAAGGTGAAACTTGGTGCCAGTTATTGGCATCACAGATTTATTTCATGGCAGAGTTTGCAGAAGGTGGTTGGGCTGGTTTTTGCTCCCACTAGAGTAATAGTGAAACATGGTGACAAAGAGCTTGGGACTTTAAATACAGTTTGGAATTGAAGCTCGGTTTTATCACTTAACAGCCAGATGAGACTGGATAACTTTCTAGTAGGTAGTCTCATCTAGATGATGAGAATGATGAAGAGAGTTGGGGTGGAAGAGAAAGTGCAGTTAGGGGAGGGGAGAATAAATGGATGTTGGTTATTAAGGAAAAGGAAAGGGTTCAAATAAATCCTGTGAAGTCTGATCAAAATCATATGTACTAGATAAAATGATGGTTTTGTGTTTTTTAGTAGCTAAATGGATGAATATGCACATACAATATACAGCAAAATGTACCTAAATATACAATTAGTAGCTCTGGGAGAGCTTAGAAACAATAAAATTCTAGTACAGCTGGAGTTAATAGTTTCCCTGTTAAATTCTTCTCTCCAATAACACTTAAATTTCACCGATTATTCAGGATTGAGGCACAGAAAGTATAAGAGAACCCTAGCATATCTTAGACCAAAGAAGTAAGAAGTCCCCAAAAAGTAGTGAGAGGAAGTTGAAAGGACACAGGATGTAGCTGAAAGAATCTCTCACTAGCCAAGTAAATGAATTTAACAACAACGACAACAATAACAACAACCAAAAAAATAAATCCAACAAAACAAAAATAGACATAATCCAGAAGAGAAGAGGCAAGCTCATACAAAACAGAAACCTTTGTATGTATCACCATCTGGCTTTCCACAGAACTGATAAGATTATGTATTGAAGAAAGGATAGTTTACCGATAATGCCTGGAAAATTAGATGTCCTGCTCAGGAGAAAGGAACTAGATCCCATCTCTTACAGTTACAAAAATAAAAATCAGAATTGCTAGGAGATAATGGGAAGCCAGAAACTATAAAACGGATAGAAAAAAAATTAAAAATACTTGAGAAAATTGTAATTTGGTGGGGACATATTTTGGGGGGTGCTGGGTGGGATGAGAAGCTGAAGTGACAGAAAAGCGGAAGGAGAAATACGTACATTGTATTTTACTGAACTACAAATCTGATCAGCAAAGGAGGCAACCAAGAGAGTGAGAAAACAAGCTGCAAAATGAAAGTATTTGATCTACGTATATAGGACAAAGGATTAATATACTGGATATGTAAGGAAAAGTACAATTTAGTTAGCAAAGTCAAATCAGGTGATAAAAGACGGGGCAATACGTCTAATAGACATTCCAGAAAAAAAAAAGCATCTAATTGGCTTGAAAAGTAATGCCAACCACAACCTTTCCCTGGAAAATGGAAATCCACACCACACTGAGATATCACTGTGTTCCCACAAGGGTGACATTAACAAGGGCCTGTGAGGACCCTTAAACACTGTCGGCTGCAAGGTAAATCAGCACAGCCGTTATTAAAAGCAGCATGGGGATTCTTTCAAAGAATTAAATATACTGCCATGTGATCTAGTAATCCCACCTATCAGCCTATATTGGAAGGAAATTAAATCGGTAAACATGTGAAAGAATCCTTGGTTCACTGTTGCGCCATTACAACAAACAGGAGTTAGAAACATCTTTGTGTACATTTGGGGGGTTGGGGTGGGGCTAGGTGATGAGGAAAAAAATGGTAGATACAAAACATGAAGTAGTAGTTGTCCTTTCAGAAGAATTACTGGCATTAGAAATGGAGTTGGAGATTTCTATGTTAAGTGGAATAATCTAGGCACAGAAAGACAAAATGCATCTGACTTCACTCACATGAGAATGTAAAGAAGTTGATCTTATAGGAAGTTGTGGATGGATGGTAGTTACCATAGTGACCAGAACCTGGTGGTGGAGGAAGGAACAGGAGAGGTTGAGCATCAGGTACCAAGTTATAGCTGAGAAGGGAGTAAGAAGTGTTGGTCTGCTGTGGCATCAAAGATGGGTAAAATCAATGGCGTGCTTACAGACATCTGCTTTTCCCCCTTTGATTTATTTATTTAAATAAATCCTGATCGCAGCCCCTTCCTCCCTCTCATCTCCATCCCATCTCCACACTCCCATGCCCCTCCCCCTTCCTTTTTCTCTTCATAGGAAGGAAAGGCCGCTCCCCCTACCACGGGTACCAACCCACTCTGGTACATCAAGTCGCACTGAAACCAAGTGCATCCTCTTCCATTGAGTCCAGCTAAAGGAAAAAGATCCAAAGTCAGACAACAGAGTCAGAAACAGCCCCTACTCTTGTTAGGGAACCCACACGATGACCAAGCTGTGTATCTGCTACATATGTGTAGGGGGAGGAGAGAATATTTCTGTTTTGTACTGAAAAACTGAAAACATTACAAAGGATAGTAGACTGTGCTTACTCTAAAGAGTAAGTTTATCTTGACTTTGGATAAATGGTTACATCTACCTACATAGGTGGTTACATCTACTTACATAAATGGTTATATCTACCTACATAGATGCAGCAAAATGCCACGTTGTGGGTACTCGACAAGTATGTCTAATATTAACATTTATATGTATGGAAATGTACAGAAAGATATGGTTAACTGAAAAAAAGACAACCTATGATTCCATGTTTGCCTGGAATCATTGGGGTAAGTGATAATCATTGGGGTAAAGGAGGAAAGTTAGCTACGGCAAGCTGTGTGGAAACTACACTCAAAACAAGCATACGACAAACAGCGTAGTAATAATTGTTTCTTAAACCTGGCGTTCTTCCAGAAAGATTTGGAACAAAGCAACTAGGAGACAAGTAGCCAGTGAAGTATGTTTGGATTCAGTTATTTTGTTTATAATCTTGAAGAATAAAAGCTAAGTGGTCAATCAACTTGACTTTTCAAAAAATAATAATTATTCCTTACAAGTGTATCTGAGAGTAGTAAATATAGTGTTTAAAAAAAGAATTAGGGGCTGGTGAGATGGCTCCGTGGGTAAAAGGGCTTACTATTATACTTGATGATCCAAGTCTGATCCCTGAAACCTACAGAGTGGGAGTGAAACCAATTTTTGCATGTTGTCCCCTGATAGACACACATGAGTTGTGCATGGCACAATTCCTCCCTGACCAAATAAATAATGAAGCAAAATCATTTTAAAATATGTAGTAAAAATATGATCCACCTATCAGCCAGACCATGAGTTGGGAGGCTGACGATCAGGACATTCTGATTAGAACTGACAGCCAGGGCTTGATGTCCTGCATTGCACCATAATGATGGGTAGGTACCAATGTTTCCTACTGTAAATGGGTCCTAAGGTACTAACTACCTGCTCTAAGTCCTACGTAGGCATGTCAGTAGGTTATACAGTGGAGAGACATGCTTGCTCTTTGAATGCATTGTCCAGGCCTAGAAGAAGCCCTCATCCTAAGTCATCTAACCCATAAACATAGAAGTGTCTCTACAGTGAATTCTCATATTATGCAAGGGAACACAAACACCACAGTCAAATAGCCCATAGATACTTAGGGCTTTGTGGACAGATACACTTGAACTTTTATTCTGGATCTGTCACTAACTGTATGTGACAAATCAGTTAATGACTCTGAATATCATTTACAGATCTGTCACAATTATCCTGATAAGAGATTCATTACCTAAGAAGTAATAAAGTATTTTCTACAATAAGAAGAACTGATAGATGCAACATCAAAATCTTCAACAGTGTGACAAATCTGTGATGCAAGAAGTCAGCATCACCTCCTTTTTGTCTAAACCAAATAACGTTGATTTACTTAGTGAAGAAGCAAACCCAGCTTGAGAGAGTGACCTCAAGAGGGAGAAATGCAAGTCTGGGATTTGTTGGCTTCTTTCATAAATCACAAGGTTGTGTGTCTGTGTGTGTGTGTGTGTGTGTGTGAGAGAGAGAGAGAGAGAGAGAGAGAGAGAGAGAGAGAGAGAGAGAGAGAGAGAGAGAGAGAGAGAGAGAGAGAGAGAAATAATGGGGATTCAATGTAGCTGCATGTGCTTTCAATTGATTGTCATGAAAAGAATCTTTGGTTCTGTTGTTTTGCATTTCTACAATCAGTGAGAAACCTATTATCCTCCTCTGTGGTTTATGAAAACAGACAAATTTTCCTTTTTAATCATGGATTAAACAAGAGCTCATCAGTAGATGACATCTTACTCAGGATGTTGACACAGGACATTTTAACAAATGTTAACAATCAGCATTATTAGGTGAACTAGGAGCGACATTAGCAAAGAGTTTGTTACAATACAGCAGAAGGCAAATGTGGTATTTATACAATGGCTGACAATGCTCTTTAAAAATGTTTATGTGTATATTCATTATACACACAGCATGGGTATGTTTTCCCTGCATATCATGTATGTGCCTCACATGTGTGCAATGCCTGAGGAGGCAGGAAGAAGTCCTCTGGGACCCAGTGGCCAAGAGGTCTAGCCAAATCTGTGAGTTCCTAGGTTCAGTAAAACAACAATCTCAAAAATTAATTTTGAGAGCAGTTGAGGAATCACTGATGTTAATTTCTGTACACCCATAGGCATATATATGTACATGTTCACATAACACACATACACACATACACATGGAGTTAGTGATGACATTCTATTCCATATATGAGAGAGATCATGTATTGGCTTCTCTGAATTAATTTATTATATTTACAATACTTTCTCTTTCCAATAATTTTCAGGCAAATGTTATGATTTTTTAAAAAATAACATTCTGTTGTATACATGAACTAAACCACATTTTCTTTTCCAATCCAGATGTCTATACTGGTCTTGTTTCCTAGCTGCTGACAATTCTGTAGCAATAAACACAATTGTACAAGTGTCTCTGTGGTCGGAATAACTTCTTTGTATATATACCCAGGGGTGGTGTAGCCATATGATAGAGCAATTATGACTTTGCTTTTTGAGAAACCTCTATACTAATTTCTATAGGCACTGTGAGACAAGATACAAGGAGAATGGGGAACTAAGAGGAAATTGGAAGCACAATGAACAACACTGGCTGTAAATTTTGTCTACATAAAGACAATGGCCTGTTATATTTGATCAACTATGACCACTCTCCTTTGCTTACCATAACCTGCAACTTTCTAAGCATCTCAAAAGAAACCCCATTTGTAGATAAAAATGGGCTGACTATTTTGGGCCATTTCGGTAACCCATGGCTTTTCTTTATAAGATTATAATCCTTTCCTGTGCACCTTAGGAACCTCCATTATGATCTCACTTACCCTCAAAGCAAGGAGAGCCCCCTTTAAAAACCTTATGAATAATGTGATTTCATTGAAGCCATTGAAAGTGTACCCACAGCTAGTGCTGAGATACTGAAGTTTGGTTCAGTCTTGAGACACCCACGCCTATGCTGTGTATGTGGTGTCCTTTTTTTCCCCAAGGATCCTTCTTTCTGCTAATCAATTAAAACATATCTAGTTAAAAATTAATCTATTAAAACTTAATAAATTACTGATCAGCTTCATGTTGGCTCATCCCAAACCTCTCTCCTGTGCTGAAGTTGATGCTCCTGGCTTCACCTAAATAGACAGGAAAGAACTCACTGGGATGCTCAGGGGACAGTGTGGAGATGTGCCTTGAGCCTGGGACCTGTGGCCACTGAGGGTGCAGGAGGATCCCACCAGCACATCTTCCCGTATCCTCACCAGTAACTGTTGTCTTTTGCTTTCTGAGTGATGTTTACACAATCTGTATCTTAATCAGTCTCTTTTGTGTTATAATAGTGAGTTCTGGTAGAGGTGATCTGTGTACAACTTAAGGGAGTGAATTCTAGAAGTTTCTCCTGCATCTAGCACATCTTATGAAGTGTGCTTTTGCAAACTGTTTCCTCATGACAGGAAAGATTTGATGTTTGCTTGGATAAAGCCAAGTAGCCCAGCCAGAGAGCTCCATATTCCATTGCCTGGTGACTTGAGGGTGAGGCAAGTGTGGCAAACAACACCCTCAAGGTCTCATGTGTAAGGCATGGTTATTGCTGTGAATTGGAGTTCCCACAAAAGGCCCACATTCCAGATTCTACAAGGCTTGATGACTAATCAGGACTTCCTGAGAGAGTTGGAAAGCTGCGGATACAGAGTTGAATGATCTCAGGCTATCTTTAGTGGAATGAACTGGAAGACTGTCCACTTCTGTGTCTGACCTTAGAGTCTTTTTAGAGTCAGGTCAAACATTTGGGATGTATTTAACTTCCTCCAATCCTAAAGCTAAGATCACTGCCAGATAATTTCTAATATATCTATGATTTTTAAAAATATTTATTTATTTATTTATTTATTTATTTATTTATTTATTCATTCAATCACTTTATAGCCTGATGCCAGCACCTTCCCTCTTCTCTTTCAAATCCTATCCTTAGGTCTCCCTATCCCTATCTATCCTCTCCTTCTCAGAGAAGGTGAGGCCCCGAAGGGGTACCAATCCACTCTGAAGTCACTTTCTCCCATCTAGGTTAGACAAAGCGGCCCAGCTAGGTGAAAGGGATCTAAGGGAGGCAACAGATTCAGAGACAGCCCCTACGCCCATTGTTAGGGGACCCACGTGGTGATCAAGCTGCACATCTGCTCCATCTATATAGAGATCGAGGTCCAGCCCATGCACGCACTTTGGTTGGTGGTTCAGTTTCTGTGAGTCCGCATGGGCCAAAGCTGGTTGACTTGAAGCTGTTTGTGTCTCTCCACAATGTCTGAATGGGTTGAGTAAAAGTCAATTCACAAGCTTTAGTGGCAGCAGCTTACCAGATAATCTTACCCACCTGGCTGCCGTAACTGAATATCTTCCTATTCCAGTTTTAATAGGCGACATTAACTCTCACTTCACATGGCACATGGTAAATGTGTCTATACATGTGGCCACATGTGTGTTTAGAGAATGAATACAAGTTAAAGAGACTACAGCAGAGTTCAAGAGTGCTCAGAAATGGGCTGAGCTTCTTTTTCGTATGATATGGAGTATCTCCGAGCAGGGCACAGCTTCATCTCAGCACCCAACCTCATGATAATTCATCTATGTGATGTTTGCACCAGTGAATTTAAAGAAAAACTTCTTTTTTGTCACAATTTTTAAATTTGTTTATTTTTATTAATTACACTTTATTCACTTTGTATCCCCCCATAAACCCCTTCCTCCTCCCCTCCCAATCCCACCTTTCTTCCACCTTCTCCACACATGCCCCTCCCCAAGTCTACTGATAGGGGAGGTCTTCCTCTCCTGTCTGATGCTAGTTTATCAGCTCTCATCAGGAATGCTGCATTGTCTTCTTTGTGACCCAGTTTTCTCTTGTGCCTGTTGAGGTTCTTGAAACTGCATTCTATCAAAGTTAATTCAAAACTGAAGGACAAATGTCTGTACAGCTCAGTCCCAAGTGTGTTATTTAGGGCAGTTTGAATCTATGTCCCCAGACTATGATCACTGATATTTGAATCAGAATAAACTGTTATCATCTTTGAGGTAGAAGTTGTGTTTAGTGCTGAAGTTGTCTATATTGAGGTTATTGACATCTGTGTTTTTATCTTTATGACTTCTTTCTGGTTTTGTATGTCCTTACAAGATTTGCTATCAAAACTTTGAATTTGGGCTGAATGCTTTTTTCTAGTAACAAATTTGTTTCAATTGTATTTTCCTACCAGTGTCTTAAATAAAAGCTTTATGTAGTTTAGTTTATATGGGGCCAGTGAGAGAGCTCAGAAGGCAAAGTGCTTGCTGCTGAAGCTTGGCACCCTGAGTTCTATTCCTATTGGTCAAAATGCCAAGTGTGATGGCATGCATTTGTAATCCTAGCTCTTTGGGCCAGAGATGGGAGATGGATGTGGGAGAACCATCTCCCACCACAGGCCAGCAAGACTGGGTTAGGCAGAGTGACAAAACAAGAGAGACCCTGGGACAACAAGGTGCAATGGAGAACTGATCACAGAAAGTTGACTTCTGATACCCATATCTGACACACACATACACATGGACATTAATAATAAAATACAAAGTTTTGACCAAGAGTAGCTAATTTTTGGTTCTTAGCAATGTTTAGTTTCAGATAATGACCAGGGAGTAGGCATTGTGACATTTGCCAGATCACAGGCTGGTATAATGTATCCACTGTGTCTTTCTCTAGCAGCTGTCATGTCTTCTGTAGACTCATGGCTGAGTCCATCAAAAAAATAAAAATAAAACCACAAAGATTAATAACAGTCCAGTGCTGTCCCAGTTAGTTTTTGTCAACTTGACACAAAACTAGAGTTACCTAGCAGGAGGGAACCTCAGTAGAGAAAATGTTTCCACCAGGTTGGCTTTTGGGTAAGCCTGTAGGCATTTTCTTTATTATAGATTGATGTGGGAGAGCCCAGCTTGATGGGTGTGGTACCAGCCTTGGCAAGTGGTCCTGGGCTGTGTTAGAAAGCAGGCTGAGCAAGTCATGAGGAGCAATTCAATAAGCGTTGTTCCTCCACGGTCTCCATTTCAGTTCCTTCCCTCACTTCCTTCAGTGATGGAGTATGACCTGAGAGTTATAAGCTGAAATAAATCCTTTCCTTCCCAGATTGCTTTTGGTTACGTTTGATTGCAACAATGGGAACTTTGATTAAGCCACATTCCCAACTCAAAGACAAAAGAACCACTCAGCTGTATTCTAGAATACTATAACAACAGCAACCACAACAATAACAACAATAATAATGATGTGATGATGATTATGTAAGTTTCTTTGTAGTCAACAACAGTTTCATCATGGAGCTACCATTAGGTCATTTGAACATAATGCTGTTGACATTTCCATCTGCTGTAATAACTTCAAACGACAGCCTCCTTGAGTTAGAAATACTCTGACTCATTGGCAAGCTCTTTGATTATCTACCACTTTGCTTCTATATCAACAAATATTGTGAGGAAATTGTACAACAGGGAACCTGAAAAAATGGGACAAACTAAACTCATATTATTTATAGGCACCTACTTCATCACACCATGGATTCCATCAGGGCAGAATCGATTAATGTGTCCTTCACAAAAAATATGAGTAGAATTAATGGTGGATAAAATATTAGAGAAGCCCTAACATTTACCCTAAACTTTTAGCTAAAATATTAAACATGGCTTTGATGTTTGCTTCAGACTCAAAGAAGATTGAATTATTTGATGGTTGCCATGTTTCTGATCTCATTGTCTTTGCAAATACTAAAAGATGATAGGATCTGAGAGTTCAGGATCAAACTCAAATAGTGAGCATAATATTGTGATCACAGTGTACCACGGCAAGTGGTTAGTTGTTAGTCTGAGTACTCACTTTGAATCACACATAAATAAAAAGCTGTGTTAAAGTAAAAATATATTATCATAGCAGTTGAATTCTGCAATAATTGATGATTATGAAACTGGTATATTTTATGTTCAAAATAATTATTAGTTATATAGAGTTATATATTTTTGATTTTGACAGTCAGGATAAAGCATGTTACTAGGATAACTATGAAAAATATCTTCTTGAGCTAAGAGTGGATGATTTATTAAAAATGTAAACTATAGATAGTAACTAAAAGATTAATTTATATCACAATTGTAAATTGAAGCTGCATGGTCTATTAATATTTTAAGCAGTATACACGTGATGTGTAAGAACAACAAAAAGTCTTTCCTTTTTCTTTTTAAAATTTATTCATTGAGAATTATATGTGTGTGTGTGTACGTGCACACAGAATTTATTATATCACCCCATTTACTTTCCATGGTAGTTCTCTTTAGACCCTATCCAACACCTCCCAATCCCAATTTCATGACCTCTCTATTTTTAGTTATATTCTACTGTCTCCAATGAGTGCTGTCTGTGTGCACATGATGCCAGCCACTTGAGCAAGGACAACCTACCATTGGCCACATTCCCAAAGAAAATGACTCCTTTCTCTAGTTGCCATCAATTGTCAATAGTTCTCAGCTGGAGGTGGGAATTTGTTAGCTCTTCCTGCACTCATGATCATCTAGTATTTCATTAATTTTAAGTCATAAGTCTTGTGCAAGAGTATGGAGAAATTGTCACTTAGCTGAGAAATTTTATGTCTTCAATTAAGGATCTTGGATTTTATTCTGAAAGAAATGACATGTCTTTGAACAGTTTAAACAAGGAGATACATGAACAGATTCACATTTTATATTGATTACACTGGCATCAGTGTGAAAAAAGGTTCAGTTAGCCCACAATAGGATTATGGGGTGCTGTTCTCTAGATTGTGCTGGGACCTAAGTTAAAACATTATTCAAAAGATAATTCTGAAGAAATGCTCAGAAAGTAAATGTAATACACACACACATGCACCCTCACACACATTTATTCATTAACTTTAGGTAGGAGAAGGGAAAACTCAAAATTGACCCCCAGTTTTGGCATGGATGAAAAAAATGTATAACAACATTATTAACTAAAACGTGATTAAATTATGAAAATGTATTTTTAAACTTAAGCATAAAAAGTCAATTGATAGGTGAATAAGTAAGTTTTATGACTACAACTTGGAAAATACTCATAATTCAAATGCAGAAGTAGATACCAGCATGGCATAGTATCTCTAAACGTGCAGTACTGGCACTCATATCATGGAAATAAGCAATAACTCTTGCTGCTGGCTGGTTTTATGTCAGCCTGACACAGCTAGAGTTATCTGAAAGGAGGAGACCTCAACTGAGAAACTGCCTCCATAGGATCCGGTTATAGGGCATATTTTTCTTAATTAGTGATCGATGGGAGAGGGCTCAGCCCATCATGGCCTGGAGGTCCTGAGTTCTATAAGAAAGCAGGCTGAATAAGCCATGGAGATCAAGCCAGTAAGCAACACCCCTCCATGGCCTCTGCATCAGCCACTCCCTCCAGGTTCCTTCCCTGTTTGAGTTTCTGTCTTGACTTATTTTGATGATAAACAGTGGTGTGGAAGTCTAAGCCAAATAAACCCTTTTCTCCCAATGTTGCTTTTGGGTCATAGTGTTCCAGTAGAGCAACAGTGACTCTAACTAAGATACTGTCTAAGTAGACATAAGGACTACTCAGGAAGAAAAATCATGCCCGGATTAAAAACCTAGCCACCTACCCAGGGCTAGTGAAGGCATGGCTCTTAGAAGAGAATGTGCTATGCCTCCACTTTGCTAGCCCTCCATGATTTCTAACTGTGTTTAAAAGCACCCTTAAACCCACAGGCAAGTCTGGCTCTTACCTACCACCAAGGAAGCTTCTTTTTACATCAATGAAGATCGTTAAGGATGGTGTAAGCGAGGCACAGTGAAACCATTGAACTCGACCACTCCATGGGTTCACGAAAAGAAAAGGTTTATTGTAAATATGAAAGTGACATGTGTCTATCTCTCCTAAGGAGAGAATAATAGCCAGGGGCATTTGGGGGACTCCAAAGTTGCCATGAGTACCTCTTGGGGGCAGAGAGAAGAGTGAGTGACATAGCCACAGAGGGGAGGAAACTACAAGCTAGAACAGCCTAGACATTTAGGACCAGGGGAACATGGTGGCTTTGATATGTACATGTTCCTGAAGGAGCATTGGGGTTAACATAGGCTTTGATATTCATCACAGGTATTTTCCAATAGAGAACCAGTTTGCCCATCTGTCTGAGGTAAGGGGAGATAAGGGAAGTGGCTCTTCTTGGCAGACAAAACCCCGTTTTCTAGGTTCCTGAGAGAAATTGAGTGTAGGCTCTTATCTCTCGGCCATCAATTCTTCTATGTCCAGTCTGGGCTTTGACTGCCATTTTGAAACATGGTCAATAGCACTGCGTTTGGGGATCTAACAGAAACAGTGAATGGTCATAATACAGAGAACAAGAGACCAACGGAAGCCCAGCCCCACTGAATACATCTATAACAAAACATCTGTATGTAATGTTCATGGAACACTGTGAAAGATGGTTCAGAAACGGTGTAAGAGCCAGAGGCCCAGGGAGTCTACTGTGAGAGTTTATTTCTAAGGAATGATGGAGAAGCTATACCCATGCTACCTCAACAATACGGCTGACTAAACAAGACCTGAACAATGACAACACTAATAAACACAGTAAAGTAGAAGAGGGAACTCCCCCAGGATCTCACCCATAGACAAAGAACCACAGGTAACTAATGACTACTGAGAAGGTGAGAATTAGTCTGTTCCAGGAATGATTACCCTCAACAGGATATCCAATATAAAGTGATTAGTCCTGAAATCATGTACACACTAGTAATATTAAATGGACTCAGCAGCTCACGTTTATAAATTAATGTATGCATTTACATATAAATTTATATTGTTATATATAATAATAATGAAGGGAAAAGACACCACTGATTTGAGAGGCAGTAAGGAGGAGCCATAGAAGACGTTGGAGAGAAAAGATAGGGAACGAGGTTGAAGGAGGAAAGTAGGAAAAGATGCGACTGCATTTTTTTTGTAGTATAGAGTTTTATTAATGGACATATTAGTGACATTGCAAAATAATTGGAATTAAATTAGTTGATTGATATAATTATATGCTAATAGTTGTCATCACATCTCACCCTAAAAACTATGAAAAATATCAATAAATGAGTCAAATTAAATGTAGGTATACACATTTACAATTTTGTCAATATTTATAGGGTATTTTACCATTGTACATATCTGTTAAATTAGAAAGATAAAAATTTCCAAGCATGATTAGCAATGTAAATATATCCACAAAAATGGTCCAAAGATAACCTAATTGTGCACCAAATGTGAACAGAACAATGATAA
>CM053756.1:45584180-45601320 GCA_028658305.1 Pachyuromys duprasi
TGTGTCTTTCTGCTTTTGGGATACCTCACTCAGGATGATCGTTTCCAGTTCCCACCATTTGTCTGCAAATTTCATGATTTCCTCTTTTTTCATTGCTGAGTAGTATTACATAGTGTAAAGTACCACAATTTCTGTATCCATTCCTCAACTGAGGGACATCTGGCTTGTTTCCAGGTTCTGGCTATTACGAATAAAGCAGCTATGAACATAGCTGAGCAAATGTCCTTGTTATGTACTTGAGTATATTTTGGATATATGCCTAAGAGTGGTATAGCTGTGTCTTGAGGAATCACTATTCCTAATTGTCTAAGAAAGCGCCAAATTGATTTCCAGAGTGGTTGTACAAGTTTGCATTCCCACCAGCAATGCAGGAAGGTTCCTCTTTCTCCACAACCTCTCCAGCATGTGTTGTCACTTGAGTTTTTGATCTTAGCCATTCTGACAGGTGTAGTAGGAAGGATTTTTAAGACAGCATGGAGAAGGGGCTTTTTCCTTCTGGGACCTGAGCTGAGTAGGAAGGTCAGCTGGGTATTTTCTCTCCCTCTCTGAGCTAGTAAGATTTCACTCCAGCATCTAGTACCTGAGTCTTTATTGGTAAAATCATTTGTTTTGGGTTTAGCTTAAAAACAATAGGGGGTGGTAGAGAGGACAGGGGGAGAGGGAAGGAAGAGAGGTGAGAAGTGAAGGATAGGAGGGTGGAGAGAAAAGGAGAGAGAAGGAGTGGTGAGGTGGAGTCTGTACTGATGAGATGCGAGCCACTGAGGGAATTTCCATAAACATGATGCCATACCTTTCAGTATTGATTTGCTTTGGGCCATGCCATGACAGTATTCTCTAGGATGATTTTAAGACTTAGGGAGATGCTATGGCTATCTTTTATTTAAAATTTTATATTAATCACAAGTTATGTACTTTGTATCCCAGCCATAGCCCCCTCCCGCATTCCCTCCCTATCCCCCCCTTCCATCTCTCATCTCCTCCCTGCCCCTTTCCAAATCCACTGATAGGGGAGGACCTCCTCCCCTTCCATCTAACTCTAGCTGATCAGGTCTCTTCGTGAAAGGCTACAATGTCCTCTGCTGTGGCCTAGCAAGGCCGCTCCTCCTTCGGGGGATGGGGAGGTCGAAGAGCCAGCCATTGGGTTCATGTTCAAAATAGTTTCTGTTCCCCTTACTAGTATACCCACTTGGGAATTGAGCTACCATTTGCTACATACAAGCAGGGGTTCTCGGTTATAACCATACATGGTCCTTGGTTGGAGAGATAGTCTCATAAAAGACCCCTGTGCCCTGATATATTTGGTTCTTGGGGATCTCCTGACCTCTCCAGGTCATACTAATTCCCCCTTCTTTCAAATGATTCCCTGCACTCTACCAAAGGATTGGTTATGTTTCTTAATATTCGCTTTGATACACTGCTAGGAAGAGTGTTTTTGAGGCCCTCTGTGGCCGGCTCTTGTCCTGCTACTTGTTTTCTCCTACATCCAATATCCGTCCCATTTGACTTTCTAAATGAGTATTAATCCTCTTACCCCAGGTCTTCTTTCTTGTTTATCTTCTTTAGGTGTATAGATTTCTGTATTTTTATCCTATCTTATAGGTCTATATAAGTGATTATATACTGTGTTTGTCTTTCTGCTTTTGGGATACCTCACTCAGGATGATCATTTCCAGGTCCCACCATTTGCCTCGCTATGGCCATCTTAATACAGTAGGAAAGAATAAACATATGCTCATTAAACATACCACACGGTGGAAAGTGGGACCAATTTGGACAATCTGTTATTTCACCTGAAAGCACAATGCAAACCACTGCAAACAACAGAATCAAACAGCAAAGGCTCTTCATAAACAATGGAAGAGCAAGCAGTGGGAGCACCAACTGGGAAGGAACATTGAGCTGCAAGAGATAGTTAGCAGATAGTACCTTCGTTCAGAATAGTCTGGCAGCAGCTGTGACCCTGAAGGCAGCAGATTCTCTGTGTGAGCATTCATAGCAACATACTTTGCCCTTATTTACAGACACAAAAACACATTCAGGGCCCAGTTAGTTGGGAGGAAGCTGGACTGTAGTTGAGTCAAGACAGGAAAGAGGGTAAGATGTGGACAGTGGCTAAGATGGAAGTTTCCAAATACCAGCATTTCTAATAGGTTTGGAGAAGTATACATCTAGAAAAAAATTGTTGTGAATAGATCTACTATATGTGCAATTGGACTGATTCATGTGCTTTAGTGGAAGTAGGTTCTCTTTTATATAAGACTGAGTACCTAGTGTCCACTATCATCCAATTAATTGATCAATGGATTGATCCCTGGATTAGATCAATGCCTTCATGTCTAGTCACATCTCAGTTGAGCCACTGCTTTGGAGGAAGTGTCAGCATATGCATCACTGAGGGATAGTTTATATCCAAATTATAACTGTTTTAATTGATCTAAGTCAGGCAAAGCCATGCATAGGAATACTATTTTCCCCCCTAAAAATGGCTGTCAATGTCTGATGATACCAACAAACAGATAAGATCCAGTTTGATTCTCACCAGATTAGGCAAGATTAAAATCATGGGCAATGTTTTCATTCAGAGCGATAACCTGCAGCTCAAGAGTGGATTCCAGGCAGGTCCTGTCCATCTTCTCTCCTTGAGATGGCGCTTTTAAAGGTATTGATTGGTCATTTATAATTAACAGGCTCCCGCTGCTTTGCATAGCATGGCAGGGGTTCTTGATGAAGAGCATGGCATTGAGACCTTGCCTTTACTATAGAGCTACCACGGGATAAAGGAGGTCATTTATAAACCTCTGCCAAGTCTCCAAATTCTGCTGCTTTCCATAGTGTTGTTTTGAAAAAAAAAACCCACAAAACTGTGTTCCTACAGTTAGGAACAGGAAGTTCTGATCTCATTTTCAAGAAATGGAACCAAGATTAACATTCCAATTTGTTATTTAATGATACTTCCTTCCAGTTTCCTTTCCATTTGGTTCACTCTCCCTAAAAATATGACTCTAATATTTATGGGAAATATGTGGAAACTGTGTCTAACTTGGACCTAAATTAGAATGACAGAAAGCCATTCACCTGAAATCTAATTATTAATTTGTGGGCTAGTGAAGAACGACCAGGACAGGACATGAAGGGGCTTAAAGACCGAATAGCCTCTTAATTTTCTTTGAGACTAGTTGGCTAATTTATGATCCTGTGATTCTTATTTTAAAATTTCATTTATCTATCTATCTATCTATCTATCTATCTATCTATCTATCTATCTATCTATCTATCTATTTATTACATTTCATTCACTTTGCATAGTGGCTATAGTCTCTTCCCTCATCTCCTCCCAGTCCCACCTACACTCCCTCATCTCCTCAGATGTTCTTTCCTTAGTCCCCTGATAGGGGAGGACTCCTCCCCTTCCTCTGACCCTAGCTTATCAGGTCTCATTAAGGCTGGCTGCATCATCTTCTTCTGTGGCCTGGCAAAGCTGCACTACTTAGAGGGAGGTGATCAAAGAGCAGGCCACAGAGTTCTTGTCAGAGACAGTCCCTGTACCTCTTACTGGTTGGAGTATCGGTCTCTGCAGACCTTCCCTAATCCCATTTTTTGTCTTCTGTGTTGATTTTTGTGCATCTGTTGAAACGCATAGCTCCCCTTCTTTCATGGGAGTGGTCTGCTCATTAAGAGGCTGTTTCCTGCAGATAGATGTGTCTTGGACTAACACTTTCTATGTAACATTGAGTTTGTTTCTAGCCGGTACTGTGGTATAACCTTCTTGAAGTTTCTTTGACTACAGTTAGTGGGTATGAATACAGTGTGTGCCAGATCAGAGGTGGAAAGACCTACTCCGCCTATAAACTCTTCTAAGCACACCCTAGTAATTCATCTGTGTGGTGTGGAGAGTGGTGTTTGTGAGGCATACCCTAGGTGGCTACTCCTTTGATGAGAGGGTGGCTTGTATTAGGCTGTGCTGTTTTTCCCAGGTACTCCAGCTATTCTCGTTACGGTGACGATCTAAGGCACCTCTCTAATTAGATACTGGTGTTAGACCAGCATTTCGTGGGAAGAAGAAACGGGAGTCAGCATCCCACCTTTAATCTCACACCGGAAGTCTTACAAGTTACATACAATCAGACAGGAAGTAGGGGTGATAGTGCGGCTATCCCACATAGACGTAGAGGTGAGAGGTTGTGAGATTCCCTCTTGCCGTTGCTGTAAGCATAGCCACGTAGGACTGGGACCTCAGGCCCATACCTATGGATGCCTGGGGCTGCCATGATAACTGAAGGATTCTCTCCTTTAGATTCTTCTGTTTTCAGTGTGTGGTGGTTTGAACGAGAACGGCCTCCATATGGCCATGGATTTGGATGCTTAGTTCCCAACGGTTGAACTGTTTGGAAAGAATTCGGTGTGATCTTTCTGGAGAAGGTATGTCACTGGGAGTAGGCTTTGAGGTCTCAAAATTTCAAGCCAGTTCCAATGTGTGTCTCTATTGCTGCTGCCTGTGGATTGCATGTCAAACTCTCAGCTACTACCCCCGTCTCATGCCTCTCTGCTTTCCACCATGATGGTCATGGGTGAACCCTCTGAAACTGTGAGCAAGACCCCAATTAAAAGTGTTCTTTTGTAAGAGTTGCCTTGGTCTTGGTGTCTCCCTTCCAGCAATGGAACCATAACTAAGTCATAGTGCTTGCTAACACTGTGGGAATGGGTCACGGCTGGAGCCTGGTGAAATTCACTTTAACGGAGTGAATTCACTTTCACAGGAGAGCCATCACTGGGAAAATTCTCTCCAGACTTTCATTGTCTGTATTGCCTTGGAATGGGGTGAGGTTATGTTAGTCACAGTTATGATGCCAACAGCACACCTCTTTCATGGGAGCTGTGGAAAGTCAGAGCTTTTTCTTTGCTCTGCTATAGTACCCTGCAAGGAACTCCTCATTTACTTTCATCAGTTTTGGCCTCCAATGTGGATCTGCATGTGTCTGTCCATGACCTTAGAATTAGTCAGCAGTGTCCCTGTGCATGGGTTCTTGGGCATGGCACTCCCTGCTCTTCCACATCACAGCTTCTGCCCAGAGCTCAGTGCAGGTTTGTATCAGGTACCCCATTGACCCACATCTTGCTTCTGTGGCAGATATGTATCTGTCCATGCACCCGTTTCTCTGATTCTTCCCAATAAATGTATGAGTGAACACCAGGTGCTTTAAGTAGCTAACTAGCCCACTTATCTTTTGATTTCATATGGTTTGTAAAAGTTTTTTATGGCAACTGTGGAATCTAGGGGCAGCGATTATGTTTTATACATAGAACAAATGAAAAATTGGAGTTAACTTGAAAACACAGGCTGTCATCTTCCTAGAGTAACAAGCAAGGCTTGAGTTTATAATTATTTTATGCCCCAGGGACATAGAAATTTCACCAGACATCTGGATTCCAAAACACATATCTGAGCAAAACAGGGAACAGTTGGAAAGAGTTCTTTATGAGCTAAATTCTTTATGAGCTTCCGTTTTTGGACTGAGTTGAGGCTAACTACAGAAGTGGACACAGAGAGTTACATAGAATGAGAGTTCAATGAAGGTGATTTTTGGTTCATTTGTTTTCCCCAGGTTCCTCAGTTTGACATGACCATGATCAGAGATTCATGCTGATAAATTTTGTACCTTTCTGTCATTGCCAAAGGCCCAGCTCATTTATTCTTGATTTATACGGCTAAATGGTCAATCCAGTCCCTGCTCTCCTGACTATAGAGAAACACTGGTGAGTAATTAGAAATCATAAGAACATTGAGCGTCTCTGGCTAGAGTGGTGATTAGAAATAATGAAAATGTTGAGTGTCTCTGGGTAGAATCAGTTCTGGTTGCATCCAGAGACCTCAAGGCTGAGATACTGAAAGTTATGTTTTGTAGATGATTAGAGACTAATCGAGTCATTCTCTCATAAAGCACCAAATGTCCTCCCTAGAACTCTTCCAGGTGAGAAAATTCCAGAAATAGGCTGGTGATACAGCTATGACCTGATCCCACGTCTTCTCCACAGAGATGTCAAAGCGACTCAGAAACTCCATGGAGCAGACAATTCAGTCTCAATGAGTTTATCACTAGTGATTAGAATGTACAAATTGAAGAGGTGCACACCTAGGGAGCCATTTAGCTCAGCTCTCTAAATTATAGCGAAGAGAAGAAATAAAACCCAGGGAGGATAATTAAATGAGTGTGCAATTACTGAATATTGTCTAAGCCAGGCATTGTGTGGTGTCTCTTGCATCCCATATGTGTAGCAACTGTATAAAGTGGTTTGAGCTAATCTCACTTAATAAAGAGATTCATTTAGTTTTACATTTTTCATAAATTGCATAGCTGGTAAGAGCTAGAGTTGGATCTCACTTCCTCCAAAATTTCTGCTTTTAAGATGAACTGTTTTGCCTAAAGCCTAAACAGGCACATTCATCCATATCCGTCGAATCTTACTCTTTTCTTATTTTGCTGTACTATTTGACGACGATAAGTTATTAACACAAAATCAATCTATCAGCTGCTTCCTCCATGGATCAAATAAAACACTTCATGAAAGATAAACCCATGTAAGGAATGTACCAGTAGCACATACAAGAGATTTGTTTTACTTTTATTGCATGTGTATGTGTGTATGGGGTATACGTATGTGAACATGGCAAACACTCACTGTGGTCAACTAAAGGCTTTAGTGGAAAAGCAAGCTTCCTGGAAAAGCAGCTCTTTCTTAAGAATGGCCTGACCTCTCTTTTCTTGGCACATGTATGTGTGTGTGTCCCCTTGTGTACAGTTATTCATACATGTGCATGCAGGTGCACATGTACATGTGTACATGCATATGGAGGCCCCTGGATGATGTTGAAAACATTCCTTGATCATTTTCCACCTCAACCATTGAGGCTGTCAGTTATCACACAGACTCTTCCTTTTTGGATCATTGTGGTTTAGATGACTCTGCCTCCTCAACCACTACTCTTTCCCACTTTCCTACAAAGGAAATTCCATTCCAGGTGCAAAGTCAAACAGTTAGAGATGTCGAGAGAGAATAAGACAAATTCTTATTAGATCTGCAATTGACCTCCTTCCTTCTTTGCTTCCTTCCTCCCTCCCTCTCTTCCTCTACCTACCTTTCTTTCCTCCTCTTTTTCTTCCTTTTGTTCTCTCCTTCCTTTTCCCCTCTCTCCTTTTCTTTCCTACATTCTCTTCTTTCGACTTTTTTCTCCTTTCCTTCTTCTTCTTTTCCTGTCCTGGGGGCTGAAACACTCCAGAGAACTTGTTGCTTTGGAAGAGTTTTGCCACTTTGGTGGGCTTGTGCCATTTGGACAGAGCCTAGCCGCTTCTACTTAATCATTCCGCTGCTGCTACTGCTTTGTTTGACTAGATGGCTGCTATCCTGATGACTGAGTTTGGTTATCCCCAAAGAACCCACTGACCCTTATCAGCAGGAAGTAGTTCAAAGAGGTCTACAGCTCCTACTATTCTTCTACTTAAGGTTGAGGGGTTGTGATGGAAGTAGAGGCATTTAAGAACATTAAATAAAATAGATGTTTGAAAAGTCTAAAGCCTACACATGGTGCCCAGTCACGGCTTAGGCATTATGGGTAACTTATTTTCTGCTTCTGTTGAAGAAACAACAGGTTACGACAAGGTGAAAATACTTTTTAAGGAGGTCAGCAAGATAGCATCTGCTGCCAATGGATTCTCTCCCACTTTACTTCCATAAGGGATCTTCTGGTTTTGCTTCATTGTCTTCCTATATTTAGTTTTTTTAAAAGTTGGAAAAATTACTGAACAATTAGAAAAGTTATGAGCGGATATGGAGGAGTCTGAGAAACAAAAAGTGGATGACATAGGAAAACTGTAAGTGTCACTCAGTTCTTTTATTTTAGGAAGAATTACAGAGTTAGCTGTGCAACGAGAGAGTTTGTGCAAGTAGAGGGTTGAAGCATTTGGAAAACAAAAGATACCAGAGAGAGGAGAGAGTTCCTGCCTGGTGCCTGGGTGTGGGAATTTCCCATAAGATGGAAGAGGGAAGCAAACTGGGCTGGAAGGTAGATTGTCATTCACTTGTTTCCCACACTTTCCATGCCAGATGCCCAGATCACCTTTGCGAGGTAGGGCGCCAGGAAGAGCAGAACACTGTGCAGGGCAGAAAGGTTAATGTTGAGCCAAGTGCACTGCCACCATATGAGTTGTTTGGGGCTACAAAGCCACCATCAGCTTCCCTAGTCTTTACGCAGTATATGCCTGCTAATGATGGTGCTCAAGCTTATGATGAGATGACATGGCATCCACCAGACATGCTAGACCTAAAGCAGTTTTAAGAATCTACTGTATGGTATGGAACACATTCACTGTTTATTACACAAGTATTAAATATTTGGGCTATGTGAAACAGACTTATTCCCTAAGATTGGAAGGGACTGATGTCAGCGGTGCTAGAAGCAAGTCAACAATTATAATGGTTATAGTGGTGGAGGGTCGAAGCCAAAATATGCAATGATGGAGTATAGCAAGGGGCAGAAATGCTGTTAAAGACCAACTGCTTGGTGAAGGACATTATGCTAATGTACAAGAACAAACCCAGTCTGACGATGTCATACTCAAACAATGTCATACTGCAGCTTTAAGAGCTAGGGCGATGGTGGATGAGCTTGGGCTGTTTGTGAGAGGAACTGGGGGGAAAACACTCCCCTCACACAAGGTAGTTTCCAGCTGACAAGCATCACTCACCTTTTCATAGGGCTGTTTTCTGTGGGGGCTGTTTTCCATGGCGGTGCAGGGGGGGCATTCCCGCATCCCACACTTGGATCCAAAATAAAAAAGCTGTTCACATGACACAACTGAGTTTCCAAAGAAACCTGAAACTTCCACTTTATCTTCCCTTCTTATACACCTTTAAATGATAAACTGGGGATTTCTCTAGGCCTAGATTGCTTTCTACAGTTCATTTATGGGTGTACTTATTTTTCCCGATGGACTGTGAGATCCTTTCCTGAGAGGAACATTTGAGTCCTAGTGATTATTTTTGGTCCCAGCACTCAACACAGGGTCCTGACTGCACACAACTCAATTAAAGCTGCTTGTAGGTCAGTCCCTGCCAGCTCTAGTGCTTCCCTCAGAGGCACGGAGAATGAATGAGCAGGTCACAGGCAAATTCCCACAAAGCGAGTGAGCCTGGGAGCCAAAGGACTCAGCCGGTTGCCAGAAAGCGAAAGCCTTTTGTAAACTATTCTGAAGAACTTGGTTAGAAGAGGCAGCCATCCAGGCACCAGGGTAGTGTTAGAATCATGCCCACACAGGCAGCAAAACCCTAGTTCAGATTAATACATTGGATTTACACTTATAGGGTTAGCAGAGATAGACCTCTTGGCAAATGGATATGTTTTCTTGGATTATTATTATTTTTTTCCCTGTGTGCATGAAGTGAGGAATCCTTGCCCTGAAGATTATTTCTAGGGTTTATTGTGTTTTAATTCCTGAACTTATGTGAACGAAATCATTTGTACTAGAAAGGAACCTGAGGTATCAGAAGAAAGGTACTTTTGAGAAGACTAGAAATCAACCTGGGAAAACTTAAGATTGATTGACAGGGGCAGAGGGTAGGCAGACACATGTTCCACTGTCAGCAAAACAGCTGGATAAAGCAGGGAACATAAAGGAAAACCGACAGGAGAGGAGATTAGTTAAAAAGGGGCCTGGTTAGCCTTCATGATCTCCACATGTTAGGCTGGTTTAAAGGCCAGAATGAAGCCTAGGATGTGTGAATGAGAGAACAGGCTGTAATGACCAAAGGTAGGTTATATGATCAGGAGATGGCTCAGCATATAAAAGGTACCGTTCACCAAGGTTGAGGACCTGAGTTTGAGTCCTGGGATCCATATGGTGGAAGGAGAGAACCAGTTCCTTCCTGTTGTCTTCTGAGTTCCCCATACACCATGTGGCATATGCCAATCCTCTTCACGAAAAAAAAAATGTACATTACCCTATGAAGAAATTTCTACTTGGCCTGAAAGAACTAACCAGAATGATAGTAGAAGCATGTTGCTTTTATGCTTTTCTTTGGCTGCAGGATTGAGGAGGATGTATCTTATACTGCCCATATCAAGAAGAAGGCTCCCGGACCACAAGCGATGATATAGCTATTTTCTACATTGATGTCGAGGCATTCAAATCAAGAACACAAATGAAGCATCATTAGCTCCAGATTGCAGAGCAGATGGGCCACATGAGGCCGGGGAGAATGGGTGTTGTCATGAAGACACAGCTTCAGTTTACTCAGCACATGAATTCCCTTCAGCTCTTAGCTGGTCCTCTTGACTCAGGTTGATCACTGCCAAAACACTCTTCTTCAATATGCTGAAGAGGCATCTGAAGGGCTCCTAAGTGCTCCCCATCTGAATTTGGACATCGATGTTATAATCTGAAGAGTAGGTGCATGTATGTGTACCTCCTGCATTGTTCACTCATGTCAAGTGCTGTGCACATTTAGTGATTTTGTGATTACAAGTGTGCAGATTGCAACTTCCCTATCTCTGCTGACAATATTGTACAATCTACTTGACCCAAGGCATAGTGGAGCCATCACCCATTATCTTGATCTATGAGGAGTCCCACCATTCTCTAAAACCAGTGTACAATGCACCGCTGTGGGTTCAGATATGTAGCACTTCTGTTCCCAAGGCTCACACTTTGGATCTTCAGGTTTCCATGCTACTGACATGTTGGTAACATAGACTGACATGTTAGTAACATAGACTAACATGTTGGTGACATGGGCTCTTACCACCATGCTTTGTGCTTGTATCTGCCTTTTTTTCCCCCATGAGCCCAGAGGTCACTTTTTATTTATTTATTTATTTATTTATTTATTTATTTATTTATTTATTTGTTTGTTTATTCATTTTTAAATTAGTAGTTACATTTTATTAACTCTGTATCCAGCTGTATCCCGCTCCCTCATTCCCTCCCAATTCCACCCTTCTGTCCCTTATCTCCTCCCTGCCCCTTTCCAAGTCCATTGATAGGGGAGGACCTCCTCCCCTTTTATCTGATCCTGGTTTATCAGGTATCTTTATGACTGGCTGCAAAGTCCTCCTCTGTGGCCTAGCAAGGCTGATCCTCCCTTGCAGGGTGGGGAGGTCAAAGAGCCCGCCATTGAGTTCATGTCAGAAATAGTCCCTGTTCCCCTTACTAGGTTGGCCACTTGGATACTGAGCTGCCATGGGCTACATCCAAGCAAAGGTTCTAAGTTATATCCATACATGGTCTTTGGTTACAGAAATAGTCTCATATAAGACCCCTGTGCCCAGATATATTTGGTCCTTGTAGAGCTCCGATCCAGAAGTCCCTTTTTGGAAACAAACAAACAAACAAAACAAACAAACAAACAAAAAAAACAAACTCTGCTTTCTTTGTGTTTTGTAAAAACAGAATCAGCTTTATTCCCCAAACAGAATCTTGGGAACTAAGCATTGTGTTGTTTTCACACTTTCCCATCTTTGTGGCTTTAACAGATTTTTTTTTCCTTGAAAAGGCCATCTATGGTATATTCTGTTCACTATGAAGTTTTGAGTTTAAAATTGCTGCTTCCCTATTCCTGTTGTCTGACTTTCTTGTAGCAAGCTAATGTTATCTTGTTTTCCCTGAAGGATATTCTCTTTACACTGGTATCCTTGAGTATCATGGACACAGACATCAGAAACTGCATTGTATGTGCCTAGAGTTAGCTACTGTTCACGCTAGTTATGGCTGAGCTTTGGGATTGCGTATACTGGTTCTTTTGTATTAGACTGTGAATTCAGAGTGTTTCCCCAAAGACTCATAAGGTAAAGCTTTGAGTGAAGCTGAGGTGGGTTTGGGGAAGTGGTGGGATCCTGAGGGATATGAACTCGTCAGTGTGCTTAATACATAGTCTGTCATTCTAAGTAAACAGTACTTGATCAACTCGAAAGGGCACTCAAGAAATAGACTGGGAGGGTATCACAGTGACAGAAAGAGAGATAAGGAAATTCTGTAGAGCAAGCTGTTGTTTTAGAGAAAATAAACGCTGTCTTTATCCTAGAGGAGTAAGGAGTTGTCATGGACATTCATCAATTTTGTGCCAAGTATGTATGCATGCATGCATGTATGTATGATGCTGGAGATTGAAGCATGTGTTTGCACATGCTAAGCCAGGACTCTGCCCCTGAGCTACGTGTTCAGCCTGAATTAATCAATTAAAGAACAACAGCCAATGTACAGACAAACACAAACATGGACATATACTCAAACACAATTAATTGGGTTTCTGGAGACAGGGTCTAGTCTGGTTTCTAACTTACAACATTCCTTCTTCCTCAGAGTCCTGAATTCTGGGATTACAAGCATACAACATATGCTATGACACTGATTTTTTTAAAGTAGACACAGTTATTTATTGTATGCACCATTGTTTTCCCTTGTAATTTAATCAATGACTCCCCAGTATAGTTTATTAGATATTTAAATGAAATGATATATTTGAAGCCACCAGATATGCACAGATAGACTTAATTCATTTAACAGGTAAAAAACTGTTAATGAAGGAAATGATGCTCAGAGGACATGGACCAGAACAAAGAGCAGCTGTTGACCTTAAGTTAGTGCTGGGAGGGTGGTCAAATGGATGGATGAGATCACAAGGGCACTGTTAATCTTACATTACATTCTCCTTTTGCATTTTGTGTTTACCTTTTTACTATTAATATTTTCAAATTTCATCCACAAAGTCCAGTCTCATCCCCAGACTGTACCTGCGGCAGTCTTCCTTGACTCCCTGATCTCATCTACTATGGATCCCACAGATCTTCCTCTTCTAACCTCTCTCCTCCAACTTGTTGTCTCAGCATCCAACCTCAGCAGCAACTCCAACCCACCCTGGGGCTAATCCACAGGCTGCTCCTGCCAAGGCAACAAGTAGGCTGACTGTGGATTCACACCTCTCCTTCTGCTCTTGAAAATCTAATACCCACAGCCTCATTCTTAACTGTGTAACAAAACAAGCAAACAAACAACAACAAAAAATGTGTTGCAGTCTCCCTTTCTTCTCCGACCCTACCCACAAGGGTTCACAAACTTCTCCAACTTTCCTTCCACCAACTCATCCCAGTATCCTCACCTCCAACACCAGAAGGTATTCCCTGAGAACACACCAGCTGGGAACACAACAGGCCTGGGAAACAGATCAGCTCCTTCCTTATTCAGCCGTTATCGGAGACGCTTCTTCCTGCCGCAGATGGGAAAAGAACAGAGTCCCACAGCCAGGCGTTATGTGAAGAGAAAGAATCCTTGGAACACACAGCTCTAAGTGGGATAGCTCCATCAAATCTGTCCCGTTAGAGCTCGGGAAACCCAAGGAAGAGGAGGTGAAAAGAGAGTACTAGCCAGAGGGGTTAAAGCACAGCGGGAGAAGAAAGCCCACCGAATCACCTGAGCAAGGCGTGTGAATTCACAGAGACTGAAGCAGCAATCACAGGGCCTACAATTGTCTGCACCAGGTCCTTTGTGTCTATAATATAGCTTTCAGCTTAGTGTTTTTATGGTACTCCAGTACGTGAATGAACTAGTCTCTGAATCTTTTTATTTGCATGGAGATAACCTTGAACCCCTGCACAGATGTAGCCCATGGCAACTCAGTGTCCAAATGGATTCCCTAGTAATGGGAACACGGACTGTCTCTGACATGAACTCAGTGGCTGGCTCTTGGATCACCTACCCCTGAGGAGGGAGCAGCCTTACCAGGCCACAGAAGAAGACAATGCAGATAGTCCTGATGAGATCTGATAGGCTAGGGTCAGAGGATCCTCCTCCCCTATCAGTGGGCATAGGAGGAGATGAAGGAGGAAGGGTGGAATTGGGAGGAGAAGCGGGAGGGGGTTACAGCTGGGGTACAAAATGAATAAATTGTAATTACTAAAAATAAATTAATTAAAAAAGAATCTATATTTAATGAAAGGAAAACAAAGATATCACCTATTGAGGATGATAAGAAATACATCCTGAAGGGTATACAAATACAAATTTTGTTGCTAATTATATCTCAGATCTGATATGAGATGGGAACAATGACAAAGTCTACCATGGAAGTTGCACATTTGTGACCACACACACACACACCCTCCCATTAAATTATTGGTGTCTTTTGTACTAACATAGTTTTGAGAGTCAGTTTCACTTTACCCCATTGATTCAAGCCTCTCAACACCCCATACTTCGGAAGGCAGTGAGTTCAAACTTCTTCTGTCTTCCCTTTATACTGAGAATACTCTCAGAAACACAAAACTTACATCATTCCCTGGGATGGTTCTTGTTCTTGCCTAGCCATGGTTTCTCTTACACAGGAAGGCTAAAGGCAAGACCCAGATCCTTTCCTGTCCTTCATGTCTCATGACTGAAGGGCCTAGTCACTTAGGGCTTTTACAAGTTTCTCATCACTTGCGAGGACTGGAGACTTAGGAATCCCGTGTGAGCTCACTGCAGTGCAGAAAGCATAGGTTTAATATGGATCCTGGTTTTCTAGTCATGCATCCTGTTTCCATCCTGGAACATGGGTGTCTTTTATCACAGGGAAGCTTCAGTGGGGGTGGCTATGGCTTTTGAGTTTTCATGTTTTTTTCCGACAGTGTTGCGTTCTGAAGTCTGCAGCTCATAGGCTCTAGCTCCTGTTCTTTCAGCTTGAGTGTGATCACGTTCTACAGTGTAGCTTCAGGCTCTGACTAAACTATGAACCAGGAAACAGTTAAGGTCTTTACTGGTACCCGTAATGGCTGAATGAATCCAGGCAACCCTCCAGCTTTGTCACTGTAACTCAGAGGGTGATTGTCGCACATTTAAGTCTTATCAAAGGCATTATGCCAATTATTAGTTTGCTTCTTCCTCTTGAGATTGGCTCCATGACAGTTTCAGACTGTCTTTGCCAACATATTTAGTCATTTGCTCTCCCTTAGCCATGGTTTCTCTTACACGGGAAGGCTGAAGGCAAGACCCAGATCCCTTCCTGTCCTTCATTTCTCATGACTGAAGGGCCTAGTCACTTGTTGATCTTTCTCTCTCTGTGACCACTGAGAGTTAAAGATGGATTGTTTTCCAGCTATTCCATATTGGAACAGTAAATTGTGGAAAATAAACAAAAGAAAATAGACTCCCCTGCTAAATCTAGCAAGTATGACATCAGGCCCAGTGTTCTGGACTGCTTCATACAAATTTCTCCCACAGAACAAACATTATTTCACCCTCCATGTCAGCACCAGAGACCCTTGGATCTCAGCTTACTCTTGTCACTAAGATAAAGACAAAGGGAGAGTTTGTGTTTTCTACTCGACTTTTGTGTGCCTAGATTCTGTAGGTAGAGTAAAAATTTAAAGCTAACTTTTCTGTGTCTATCTTGATTCTGAGGTAGCAGAAAGGGATTAAAAGTGTCAGGTTCATTGCTTTGCTGAGGAGTCCAATGCTATGGCATATATTAGAATTTTATAATCAAGTCTATGTCTCTTTGTGCTTCTGCTTGAACAATTCCCTGGCTTAGCTCCATCCTTAAACAGATGTCTTTTGATAAGAAGAAATAAGTGAGGAAATTATTGAAAGTAAAGCTTATCGATATACTTAAAATATTCTTCTCTATCTCAGGTATTTGTTATATTAAAGGAAAGTTAATTGACACACATACATAATATTAAAAACTATAATAATTTTAAGAAAAAATATTCTTTTGTATATATTTATATCATATACTAATTCTTACATGAAGGGTATTTTGATTCATAAGAAATAATAACTTCTGTTATGGATGAAAAATTGTTGGAGACAGAGAAAGGAAGAAATGGAAAGCATATTGATCATAGCTCTTGTAGGACAGAGTCGAGGAGACAGATGGACAGGAAAATATCCAATCAAGCCAGCAGTTAGTGACTGAGTAGAACAGAAGGAGCTTTGTCATACCCCTCATTACAACTGGTTATTTAGGGAAGCAGAGAGAGAGAGAGGGAGGGAATTATCCCTCGAATCTTGATTTCTCAAAAGCCAGAAAAACAATTTAACCTCAGCTTTCTCATATGTAATGTTATCATGATTACCTTAATTTTTAGGTTGTTTTGTTGGGGCTTAATGCAGGGGTACAATTCAAAGTAATGCCCTGTAGTTTTAATGTAACTTGGTTATTTCTTCTTGAGTTTGTTTGATGTTTTGTTGTATCTGTCTAGAGATGTTTTATTAAGTGTGTGCATGTGTTTAAAGTGTGTGTTTAATTGGAATAGGAAAATATCTACAGTAAACAAGTGCTAGCACCCAATGTTTCCCACAAATCATAAAGTAAAAAGTACAATTATAGTACAGATAGCTACTAAATCTGATCAGTGTGTGTCTTTTAGAACACACTTGTAAGTGGAATATCTAATTGAGTTATTTAAAGAGTATGATACTGGGCATAGTTACTTCACATATCGCAGAGAGTAGACAAGTAAGTTGTTGAAGTGTCTTGATGATTATGATAAGTAAAAATCATGGAAAAATAGAAAAAAAAACATAAATTGTATGGAGTCAGAACAAGAAACAAAACTCAAAATCCCATCTGGGTATTGAGTGGGTATCTTCAGATCCAAGGGGAGAACTTGAACTATTTACTACCTTATGGATCACAACATAAACAGATACACTAGAATATGTAATAACTCTTACAAATATCGGAATTCAAAAGCAGGGATAGAGAAAATCAAAAAGGTTGTAATTATCTGTAAAGGTTGTGTGAAAGTTGCTGCCAGCTGCACTTGGGAAGCTGAGGCAGAGAATACCAATTTCAACATCAACTTGAACTGCATAGTGAGACCCTGGACCCTATCAAGAGAAACAAATGAAGAAACAAGTTAAAAAAAAAACTGTTGCTGGCCATGAAACTTTAGTCCATATTAACACACCTGTACATTGAGAGTTCTGGGATTTTGGTTTCCTTACAAACAGAGAAATATTTTTTTTTAATTTTTTTAAATTTATTTATTTTTATCTCAATTACAGGTTGGGTACTTTGAATCCCAGGCGTAGCCCCCTCCCCCATTCCCTCCTACCCTCCCACTCCCTCCCTCATCTCCTTCTTCCCCGCCCCCTCCAAGTCCACCAACAGG
>CM053756.1:45601820-45638537 GCA_028658305.1 Pachyuromys duprasi
CTGCTCTTAAAGTGTATATTTTTGGGTACAGCCCTCTTGAAAAGCCAGGGAGTCCCATGGTTTTGTCAGTTTAGCTGGGGATGACCAGTCGCAACTTGGAGCAGTGACTGAGGGCTGCTCTGATGGTTCTCAGGCTTTTGTAGGTCTGAGGTTGCAGCTTTGTGCCCCTGTGCCCTAGCAGTAGTCAGTGGCAGGTGAGCAGGTCACTCATGCCTGCAGTAGAAGGCTAGAACCTAGAGCCTGCGTGAACCCAGAAAGTCTTCTGGAGCTGGGCGTCCTGAGTGATGGACCTGATGATTCCTCCCCTGTGAGGTCTCCTCCCATCAGGGACACCCAGACTGTGTTTTGGGGACTGCAATTCTTTCTGGGATGGTGAGTAGAACCCACAAGGCTCAGGTGTGAGCGTACCTCCGCCTTGCTGGCAATTGGGAGCCTGGAAGTCTGCTGAAACTGTAACTTTTTCTGAGAACTTTTCTGGTGGGGTGTGTCAGCTGAGTGCTCTAGGGCCAAACCTGCTGTTCCCCTCTCTGTGGGTCATCCAACAGAGAGACTAAGTCTCTGTAGTCCTGGGGCCCACAGTTCTGTTTAGTGCAGCTAGTCGGACCCAGTCAGGACTCTATGTCCCAGGTTTGGGGCTGGTGATTGGGCACCTGGACGTTTGCCGAAATTAGCTTTTCCGGAGAACTTTTTTGGGGGGGAGGGGGGTTGGCTGAGTGCTCTGAGGTCAAATCTGCTGTTCCCCTCTTTGAGGGTCACCCGACAGAGAGACTCTGCTCTGGTGCCTTGTGGCCCAAGGTTCTATTTGGGACAGTTAGTCAGGCGCAGAGGCAGTACTCTGCCTCCTGGGCTTTGGGCCGGACCCTGCTTTTTTTCCAGGGATTGTCTGGGTGACCTAAGGTTGGTCCCGATTGTTTCCTGCACCGTGGGGTTTTCTTTTGACTGGAAATCCCAGTCTCTCCTGTTGTGGGGCCTGCAGTTCAGTCCGGGACAGTGATCAGGGCACACTGGCGTATGGCTCTGGGCTGGCGACCAAGTGCCTGGTGGAACCAGGATCTCTTTTGAGGTTTAGCTGGGAGAGTTGAAACTAATTGAATCCCACATGTGGGGTATCCTCTCACCTGGGAAACACAGGTCACTGGTGTTTTAGGACTGAGAGTTCTGTCTGTTGGTCACTCTGCAGATCCTGCTGTGCTGTTGGTCAGAAAGAGTGTCCTCCTAGAGCTACCATTTTGGAACCTCCCTAATTTTTCAAGGAAAGAAGGATAGAGCATAGTAGTATGAAATGAAAGGTAAGACAGGAATAAAGGTACAGGAAGGATTTAATAGGAAGTGATATGAGAAGGAAGGCTGGATGGGAAATTACAAGAAGTGATAACTAACACAAAAGACATTTACAAAGAGTCATGGGGAAGCCTATTACTATAGTCTATGGTTTTAATCAGGACTTCCACCTTAGTGTTTAGGAGCCAATAATTTAATAGATTAGTAGATCCAGATGGGCTTTTGCATTTCAGAATCTCGGCAAAAGGCAGAAGCAAGGTGACTCACCTCAGGACAAATAGCTAATTTGTGGTAAAGTCAGAATCTCTCCTTTCCCACAGTCTGGTGTCACTATGTCCTTCCATAATGACATCTATTTAGTGTACCTGCTGAGAATAGCCCTGTCACTGTAGCAGCAAAATCCAACCCATCTATGTGATACCAGTGGCAGCCAGGTGATGCTGGCCAGGACTGAACAGTGCCAGCCAGCATTCAACCCTGGTACCTCATTTCCAATAATCAATTGGAAAGACATGGAAGTAACTTTTCTATGGTGAGTATTTTCTACCCTTGACAGTGTGTGTTTTCTATTTGTCTTAGGAGATCTATGCCCAGATTACATAATCATGCTCTCGCTTCCCTTTAAAAATCTCATTTTACCTAAACCGTCTTGCTTGAGACCTAGCGTCTCCATTCTGCCTTCCTATGTCATAATCTCTCATTACCAAGGAAGACCCACAGGCCCAGTTTTCTTACCACTTATGGGGTTTGGGGGCTCCAGTTACTCTATATTCTTATGCCAAAGAGGGACCAAAGCAAAAGACTATACTGAATTTCCAAAAAAAAAAAAAGCCATATCCATTTGAGCACTGTTCTTTTTCTGGATCAAATCCATTTCCTTCATCTATTCCCCGTAGCTTACAGCAAATAGTCATTGCCTCCCTTTCAATGTAGTAATGGGGCTGGGGTGTGCACAGCAGTTCTGGGCTGAAAATTCTGAGCAAGAATTCAACAGTTTCTCCCCTCTTTTCAGTTTCTTAAGTTATCTAAGTTCAAAGCTGTGTTAAATGTATTTTATGTATTGAATAGCCCTCAAATGCTTTTTATAACTTGTGCTTTTAAGTGCAGGTTTGAAGTGCTCTGTCAGGGAGGTTTGAGCTGAGCCATATTTTTCTGTTACAGATGATATGTTTTTATTTCTTGCATGATTAAGTTATCTATTGTGACAAGCCTTAAAGTCTCTCTCTCTCTCTCCTTTTGAAAATTAAACACTTAGCAAAATATGGTAAGAGTGTCAAGGCTAATGAAGTTAGGACTTAATTTAGTAAATGAGCACTGTATTCATTAGGCATACAGTGATGTGTGTGAACTATGGAAACAAACGTCTTAGCAACTCTCACAGAATGACTTTGGGGGTAAGTGTTTTCACGTAAAATAGAAGTTTTGTAAATCTGAGCCATTGAACCCGAATGATGTATATTGTATCTTCTCTTTCACTGAGGGACTGAGTTCTCCCACTCACCCTTCATTTTATTTTTCTTTCTTAATTAAATTTTTGTTTTTTATATTAATTACCATCTATTCCCTTTGTATCCCAGCTGTAGCTCCCTCTCTCATTTCCTCCCAATCCCACCTTTCCTCCCTCTTCTCCTCCCATGCCCCTCTCTATGTCCACTGATAGGGGAGGTCCTCCTCCCCTTCCATCTGACCCTAGCTTATCAGGTCTGATCAGGACTGGCTGCATTGTCCTCCTCTGTTCACCCTTCATCTTCTAATGAAGGATGTTCAGCTTCTGAATCCTCACTTTGCCTCCCCACACCCACAGCTGCAATGTGAGTCTCAACCTCGGTTCTCCGCCTGGCGTGATACATAGTAGGCTTTTCTGTATACTTCTGGTACTCAGATATCACACTTGTCATGCTATTATCACCCTTCACTAAACAGTCGTCAGCGCTAGGTTATATATCAAACAAATAAGCTTGATACCATTCGCCTCAGCCCTTGTGTACTATTAATACAGCAACCGTGTAATGTGCTCACTGTTCTCTCCTTAGTGCCAGCACCGACGGTTACCATGCAGTAAAAGTTTACATCCTGCACCCAGAATATATGTCATACTACGTCTATCATTAAACATATTATCCTCACATGCATTCACATATGTGTAGTTATAAACATGTTTCTTGGGACTAACATGGACAAAATACCAACTTTATGAAAATAAATCCATTGACTTCCAACTAAATTTACAATATTTGTTTAAATATTATCTATCTATGTGTCTGTCTGTCTGTCTATCTCTCTTTCTCTCTCTGTATGTGGTCTGACTTTCTGTCTCTATGAATGCACCGTGATATATATGTGGAGGTTAGAGGACAATGTACTTGAACTCTTTCTCTCCTTCACCATTGGGGCTCTGGATATTAAACCAGAAGGTAGGCCTCAGGCCAGGTGGTAAGTAAACTTACCCATTAAGCCATCTTGCTAGCTCCTTAAATAGTCATTTTTCTAAAGGAAGTTTTCATGCTAGGCTGAAAATGTTTCAACCTTTTAATACAAAAAAATAAATGAATTTCAACCCTGTTATGTAATTCATGTGTTATCTCAGATGTCTATAATTCTATGGCTTCTTACAAGGATAGCTACAGAAACTAGAAGGACTGTTGTAACTATGGTTCAAAGGAGATGGAGTGCACTCAAAGACCACGTACATACCAAGACATTGCTACACCTTTGTGCTAGCATTCTTTTTATTTTTCATTGGTTTATTCTTTTTAATCAATCAATCAATCACAATTTATTCACTTTGTATCCCAGCTGTGGTCCCCTCCCTCATCTATTCCCAGTCCCACACACTCTCCCTTTTCTTCCCCCATACCTCTCCCCTAGCCATTGATAGGGTAGGACCTCCTCCCCTTCTATCTGACCCCAGATTATCAGGTCTCATAAGGGCTGGCTTCATCATCTTCCTCTGTGGCCTGGCAAGGCTGTACCCTCCAGGGGAAGGTGATCAAAGAGCCAGCTACTGAGTTCATGTCAGAGGCAACCCCTGCTCCCCTTACTAGGGAACCCACTTGGAAATTGAGCAGCCTAAGGGCTTCCTCTGAGCAGGGGGCCTAGGTCCTCTCCATGCGTAGTCCTCAGTTGGAGTATAGGTTTCTGCAGGCCCCCCTGGCCCATATTTTTTGGCTCTATTGGTCTCCTTGTGGAGTTACTATTCTTTCCAGGTTCTTCTATCTCCCTCTTCTTCTGTAGGTTTCCTGCACTCTGCCAAAAATTTAGCTATGAGTTTCAGTATTTCCTTCAATACCCTGATGGATAGAGTCTTTCAGAGGCTCCCTGTGGAAGGCTCCTGTCCTATTCCTTGTCTTCTCCTGCTTCCAATGTCAATTCTGTTTACCATTCTGAGTGAGGATTAAGCATCTTCCCTAGGGTCTTCCTTGTTGTTTAGCTTCTTTAGAACTACAGATTTTAGCATCCTATATTATATGGCTAATATCCAGTTAAAAGTGAATGTATACCATATGTGTCTTTCTGATTCTGGGTTACCTCACTCAGGATGATCTTTTCTAGTTCCATCCATTTTCCTGCAGATTTGATGATTTCCTTGTTTTTAATTGTTGAGTAGTATTCCATTGTATAAATATAACACAATTTCTGTATCCATTCCTCAATTGAGGGACATCTGGGTTGTTTCCAGATTCTGGCTATTTTGAATACAGCTGCTATGAACACTGTTTAGCAAACATCCTTGTTGTATAGTTGAGCATATTTTGGATATATGTCTAGGAGTTGTAAAGCTGGATCTTCAGGTAATACTATTCCTAATTTTCTGGGAATGTGCCAGATTGATTTCCAAAGTGGTTGTACAAGTTTACATTTCCACCAGGAATGGAGGAGAGTTCCCCTTTCTCCACAACCTCTCGAGCTTGTATTATCCCTTTGAGTTTTTGATCTTAGCCATTATGATGGGTGTGAAGTGGAATCTCAGGGTCATTTTGATTTGTATTTCTCCATGACTAAGGGCATTGAGCATTTCTTTAAGTGTTTCTTTGCCATAGATATTCCTCTATTGAGAATTCTCTGTTTAGCCCTGCCCCACATTTTTAATTGGGTTACTTGATTTGTTGGTGTTTAACCTCGTGAGTTCTTTATATATTCTGGATATTAGCACTCTGTCAGATGTAGGGGTTGTGAAGATCTTTTCCCAGTCTGTAGGCTGTCATTTTGTTCTGATGACAGAGTCCTTTGCTGTACAAAAGCTTTTCAGTTTCATGAGGCCCCATTTATTAATTGTTGATCTTAGAACCTGTGCTGTTGGTGTTCTGTTCAGGAAGTTGTCTCTTGTGCCAATGAGTTAAAGGGTCTTCCGGACTTTTTCTTTTAACAGAGTTAGTGTGTCTGATTTTATGTTGAGGTCTTTTACATTTGGGCAGGGTAATAAATATGGGTCTATTGGCATTTTTTTGTACATGTAGATATCCAGTTAGACCAAAAATATTTCGTGTTTCGTATCATTCATTTACTATTTATAGTTTTCTGCTTGCATGTATGCCTGCAGGCCAGAAGAGGGCACCAGACCTCACTATAGATGGTTGTGAGCCACCCTGTTGTTGCTGGGAATTGAACTCAGGACTTCTGGAAGAACAGCCGGTGCTCTTAACCCATGAGCCATTTCTCCAGCTTGTGCTAGCATTCTTTAAGGTGGTATTGACCTTCATTTTACATTTAACTAGTATACACATTAATTTACTATTTTCACAACAAAATATCAATTAGTACAAATCTGGGGATGTAGATGTTCACCAGTTATGACCAAGGGGCAAACTACACATGCCCAGAATCTATTAATTAGAATTCTGCTCATATAATTAGAAATACCAACCCATATTCACATGAATGGATCTTTTTTTTTTCATCTTATCTCAGTAACTTATTCAGTAAGAATGATTCCTGAACCTTGTTTAGTGCTAAGTTGCACGTGGGTGTCACAGCCATAGTCTGAGACAACACTTCCCTACACCCAGAAGTTTTCATTGAAGTGAAAGAAAACATTGTCAAGTTGTCAGGAGCAAGGTCTTTTCAGATGGTGTCATGTGCTGTGATGTTCAAATGGAAGGCAGTGTGAAAGTATGTGAAATGATGGTGTTTCTTGCTACACCACGAAAGTCATGCTTGGCAGTAAAAAGCCATCATGGGACATGGACTAGACAAAATCAAAGTTCTCTTTAGATATATAGATCACTGATTAAAGTCAATTGTTTATACATCATGGCCTAGAATAGCACGGCCAGATCAAGCATGTGACTAGAAACTGTAAAACGTGGGTTTGTGTTTTAAGTCAAGAGTAACAAAATGTCATTGGAGGTTTTTTGTGTGTTCTGTTGCTTGTCCTGTTGAAATGGCGATGTCTATTTTTCATACTTGGGTCTCAGACACTGAGTTAGATTAACCATAATCTTCAAAAACCAAAATACGACCATCGGTGCAAAAGTGACATGAATGTTATGGGTAGTTACCAACCTCTAGCTGATTGGATTTAAGACTCACCCCACAACAGGAAACTTGTGTCTGGAATTATAAACCCTGTTAATGACCTGTGACTCGATAGATCATTGCCCTCAGGGAGACCCTACTTCTATTATTTTGCTAAATGGAGATAGTATCTATCTTCCTTCTAAATGCTTCTCCTTATTATCCATATATTAGTGTCACTTTGAGTCCTCATACAAGAAGCTTCTTCTTCTTTTTTTTTTTTTCCTTCACTAATAGAGGCTAATAGAGAGACTGGCAACTGGTCAAAGAGCAGAAAAGAAGTGATTGTGGAGTGCTGAGCCCTAAATGGGACAGCTAGTGACCTAGGAAATGAGGAGCTCTGTTCAGTGCTGTTGCAGGATTGTCACACTCATGAACTCATGGAAGTGGTGGCCTCCTGTATGCACAAGATCAAGCCATCCAGTGTTCCAGCATGAATGGTGGAAGGGCTCACAAGATCCAACCAAAACTGACGATCTATTGGCAGTTGATGGATGCTATCGGAACAGGAACCAGTTTTCTCAGGTGTGGACGATCCTGGTAGAGTGCCAGCACTCTAGAGTATCTCAAGATCAAGGCAGCTTTCAATGCCCTTCAACCCAAAACTATCATGGACAGGCCTGTGGATGGATGAACAAGTCATACTGACTGTTCATTGAAGTCAGAGTTGGAGGATGTTCACTCTGAGGACCCTAAAAGCACCAGCAAAGAAGATCACAAACATCTTGTGTAAATGTAGTCCTTGTTTGGCTAATTTGAGAGGAGAGTCTTTTGAAGCAGAGTTGGTGTAGCTGGAAGGTAGAAACAATTTTGTGATTGGGTAACTCAATAAATCTTAAATATACATGGCTCACAATAAAATTTATAAATACTAGTTTATTCATTTAATGAGACAGTAAAATTTGTAGATATTATAGTTTGTATAATATATTTAAATTCACTGTTTTTTAATTACAGGAAAAGGGAGGAATGATAGCATTCAGGTAGCCTGCCTTTAGATTTCTTAGCAACCAGTGACATCATTAGCTGCTGTCAGCCAGGGGCCCAGGATAAAATACCTTTCTTCTCTCTCCCCTTTCTTGCCCTCTTTGTTTTGCTTTCTCTCCCCATCTCTGAGATGCCTCATCCTGTTCCCTTTTTCTCTTCTAAACTCTTCCACTCTCTTTCAATGTCTCTGTCTCTGTCTCCCCACCCCTGTACAATAAATCTCTTCATTCCAGATATGCTGAGTGTGAATAACATTTTTATTTATTTATTTGTTTAATTCTTTTTATTAATTACAGTTTATTAACTTTGTATCCCCCCTGTACCTACCAATCCCACTCTCTCTCTTCCCCACCTATATCTCTCTCCCAGTCCACTGATAGGGGAGGTCCTCCTCCCCTTCCCTCTGATCCTAGTCTATCAGGTCTCATTAGGAGTGGCTGCATTGTCTTCTTCTGTGGCCTGGTAAGGCTACTCCCCCACAGGGGGAGGTGATAAAAAAACAGGCCAATCAGTTCCTGTCATAGACAGTCCTGTCGCCATTTTTAAATATATCATTATAGTTTGCATGAAGTAGAATTTTGGTGATTATGCAATGCTATGGTTTAGCTCTGAAAACAAGTTCCATTGGCCTTAAGGAATAGCTATGAGCATTAGATTAGGGAAATGCTTCTCTTTTTCAGAATAATCAGACACACATCTGAAAACCAATGAAGACTTAGAAAGAAAACTGAATGAGCTATTGTTTTATGTATTATAGACTGATATTTTTTTCTGAGTATCTGCCAGTCTGACAAGATTACCTATTGCCTAATTCCATTTTTGAAAACACTGGGTTAGGAAAACCATAGACAGCAAAACAGATACTTGGCTTCCAGAGAGTTGAGTGAGATGAACAGTTGCTATGGTAATGTGTCATTGGAAAAATTGGGAAGGGTGACAGGTCTAGTTGGTTGATATGTGACTTTGAATTTTTGTCAAAACTAACAAGCCTGCCCAGGAAAAACTAAGAGTTTCACTAATTGGAAAAAGAGTCGAAGATAAAGCTAAGATATATGTGTATAGGAAAGGCAAGGGAGAGGTCAGACTGTGACAAATGGACCTAATTTCACTATAAATTACTTGCATAGTCTCATTTAAAGAAACAGGAAGAAACTGACTGAACTGACATTGGAGAGCAATGGCCATTACAAGGCTAAAGACATAGGAAAATCTATGTAATTGATGAACTATAGTTTTCAAGTTTATTTTTCTCAGAACTATAGATTAGGGAATATAAAAGTTTTCTACGTGGGGGTTGAACAAATAAATAAATATAGATGACAACAAGGACATTTTTACTGCTAAAGAAAGAAGTTATGGAAAGAGACCTAGAGTGGACTTATAGAGATCCATATAATATTTTTTTTAAATCACAGGTAGTAAATGAAGAGGTATATAAAAACAGCCTGGAAATAATTTTACACATGTATTTATGTACCAACTTGGATGCATACATACATTTCTAGGTTATGTCTTCTGAGACAGGCTTAAAGCAGTGACTCACCTGTAGCAATACACGTTCTAGTTCCCAGAGTTTAGACTCTAATTTTCTTTTTTCATTTATGTATGTATGTATGTATGTATGTATGTATGTATGTATGTATGTATGTATGTGTTTATTCACTTTACATTCTGATTGCAGCCTCCTCCTCTTTCTCCAGTTCTCCTTCCCACCCCCTTTCCTTTTGTTCTCAGAGAAGGGGAGCCTGCTTCCCTCTCCCCCCAAGGGCTCTGGATGTACCACCCTGACACATCAAGTTGCAGAGGCTAGACAAGGTAACCCAGCTAGGGGAAAGGGTCCCCAAAGCAGGCAACAGAGTCAGAGACAGCCCTGGGATAAAGAAAGCAGGAATCTTTGGAGGACTAATTCATAGCTGGGGTAGACAAAAAAAACAAGCATATTCTTGGAACATTTTATAATATCAGCACATAAGGAAGTGCATAAAATGTGTAGGTATGTCTAAAGGGTATAGTAGCCAATCTGAGTTTCCAGCAGCCAAAACTGAGGGGACTTTAGCAATACAGCAACTAGAGTATTATAAAGCAAAAATAAAATTAATATCCATAAGATCATAATAATGTGAATGACTCAATATGTTGGAGAAATTAAAAACATAATCTTTCAATGAAACTCTAAATGTTCTACATATAAGTAGTGAGTAATGTAAGAACATCCTTAGTACTCCACATTGCCACAGGTACAATCTATAAAGAGATAAAAGTGGAAGACACAGGCTGTAGGAAGAGTCTCATATTTATTTCCCCTGAAATATTTAGTAATTAAAAGAGAAAAAGCAAAGTCCAGGCCATTGCCATGTTTACTAAGTGATGGAAGTCAGCATCCTCAATAACGATAATGTGGATCAGTGTGAGTGTGCCTCCTGAGAAGAGTCTGTTAGAAAAGGGTTATCTTTCCACTATCACACAATTTCATAAGAAATGGTTAGAAGTAATTAGATAAACATCAAATAAAAAAATGCACGCAAAGTAATGAAAGACTCTACCAACTGAGCCACACCCCCAGATCTCAAGTTATTTTCTTAAAATTTGTTACTTGTCCTATAATGCTGCAATTCTTTTGCTAATCTGGAGTCTCCTGGTTTTACTCTTACTCCTGTGTAGGGTTTGAGGACTTATCTCTCTATAGAGGTGTGAAAATCAGAGTCACTGTCTCTGGAGACCTGCTGATGAGCCACTTGCTTGGCTGCTCTAGGAGGAAGGAAGCAGTAGCAGCAACAGCAGCAGGAATGGCAGCTAATACTTGAGAGCTTCCTTATACACTGGGAATTTTTATGCTTCCTCTCACTTAGTTCTTTGAATAAATATATAAAGTTTAGTTAAGTTTCTCTCTTCAGGAGATGGGAAACTAAACATGAAAACATTTTAATTGCTTGTCTGAGATAACCTATATGCAAACACAGTGGTCATCTGTTTGCTTCATGGCTAACACTTGTTACCTGATGGCTAAGAAGAAAGCCAGACTTCTTTTTTGTCTGAACTTAGGTAGTGCTTTTGGTCTGTACGTTTTCCAAAGTTTGTAGTTTAGTAGATTATCTGCTCATTCATCTGCTTTGTCTCCCGTTCCTACTATTGCCAGCCATTGCACTTTGGTACTTTTGTAACACATACTACGAAAAATGCTTTGAGTCTTTATGAGATCTTGCAAAATAGTGTCTTTGCTTCACATCATATGATATTGTGCACATACACTATTGAATTAGATAATAAGATTTAGTCATCCAATTCTGAGACTATCCAAGAATTGTTAAAGCACAGATTGTTCTGAAGGAAAGCATTGAAAAACAGTTCTGAAATTAATCTCTGAAGAGTCAGGTGTGGGTCTTTTGCCTTTTCTATGTACAATTCAATGTAGATGATATAAAATTGTCCTGAAATAAGCTTCTTTAACTAAGCTTATATTTTCATATGGATTACTTAAATTGTTTTTTTCAGCACTTGTCTGTTGGGTTCTTTTTGTGGCTTTCTACGCAGGTTGATGGGAAATGATACATCTGGATTTGTTCTGTGTCTTTATTGCCAAGACTTATCCACAGAAAACTTGCCTAGAGACAGATTTTCATATTGATTATTTTACAGTTTATGTCTCTCAAAGTTTTTGTTTTGTTTGCTTTCCTTTATTAAATATGTCACCTAACCATTTTAATTTGGGATATTACTTTTAATCATCAAATGACTCTCAAATACACAGGGCTCCCTTGCTTTGTAAAATATTTGCTGAAGCTTCTGAGAACAGCTTTTCTTCCCATTTTAGTGGTTCACATTAGGACATGTCTTCAAACTCCACTGGCTGTGGTAAAAAAGTAGGACCTATTTTTTATAACAAAGTGACTGTTTTGTTTATATTCAATAAATATCACTTGTGTCTGAATATTTCACAACATGTAAGTGTGCTATTTGACTGTGTCCTTTGGTACACATTTAGATTATTCTAGAGTGGTAAGACACAGCAATAGGAGATGGAGTTCATTCACAGTAAATGTGAGTGTTATATACTATGTAATAGTATGTATTATATTATGTAATATATTATATTCAAGGAAATATATTTATGCATTAATGAATTTATAGTTTCAGCACAACCTGAAACTTGAGAGAAATTCTCAATTTATTTCTACTTATAACACTATCATAGCTTTCAGAATATGTAAAAAAAAACCCCAAAAAACAAAACAGAAACAAAACAAAACAAGCAAACAAAAAATGACAGAAAGTGCACACATGTAGCTTTAGCCCAGGAAGTACAAACATGTAGATTTAGCAGTAGGAAAATAAATTTAAAGACAGATTTTCTGCATCAAGATAATACTCTTGATGAGACCTGATAAGCTAGGATCAGATGGAAGGGGAGGAGGATCTCCCCTATCAGTGGACTTGGAAAAGGGAATGGGAGGAGATGAAGGAGGAAGGGTGGGGTTGGGAGGGAATGTGGGAGGGGCCTACAGCTGAGAGACAAAGTGAATAAACTTCAATTAATATATAAAAATATAAATTTAATTTAAAAAGATAGTGCTCACCTGCTGCAAAGGCATGTGAGTGTCTTTAATATCATAGAAGTTCACAACTTAAGCAGTTAAATGACAAATATTGTTTATATTTTACCACTAAGAAAATAAAGAGACAACTTCATGTTATTGCTAATTATTTCTTATATTTAGAAATGTTTGCCCCAGTGAACTAACCAGTACAAAGTTCCTGGAAGTTCTTGGGTGATACATGGCATATGGCTCCATGGGAAATGACAATATTTCAGTTTTGGAGGCAATTCAAAGAATGTTAAGTCTTTTAATTATGATCCAATACTTATCAATGCTCAAATATTAAAGAACTGTACAAAGCATGTGATTGTTTTTCATCAATTTAAATATTTGTTTACAATCATTGCATCAAGTTTGAATTTAAATATAATCTAGATGGTATACCTCTTTGATTCACTTTAAAAAGTCTTTTTAAAAAGATTTATTGCACTTTCATTGTGTGTGTGTATGTGTGTATGCATTGATATCTGCATCAAAGCCAGATAAGAACATTGGAACCCTTGCAACTGGAGTTACAGGGACTTGTGAGCTCGCTGACATGGATAATAGAAATTGAATTTAGGTCCTCCACAAAGGCATAAATTGCACTTAATTGGCAAGCCATTTCTCTAGACATTAGTCTCTTTTATATGGCATTTGAAAAGATCTAAAGAAATTATGGACTTATCATAAGATCAAAATAATTGCCGGCAAATCACCAAGACTCTTGACTCACAAAGGTGTTATTTGAGCATTGCATCTCACTTTCTAGCTGTATGGCTGTATGAGACAACAAGGGTACTTTCTCATTTGTAAAATAATCATAATAGCCCCTTACTTTATGCAATGAATTGAAGTAGTAAGATAAAAGTTAATAGACACAGGGATAAATATGTGAAAATTCAGACAGAAGGGAATTTACCTCAAACAACCTCTGTAAGGATTATGAGATGGTGTGCACAAAATTCTTTCCAACAACACCCCTATTGTAAAATCTCAATTCTATTTAAGCTGAAAATTCCAATACTATGGATATTTGTAATTACGATAATACAGTGTATGTGTTCCTGATGTCTCCTTACCCCCTTTACAAATAGAGTCAAACTTGGAATACTCATTTTCATTCAGTGATTTCTTTATTTGCATATTGACTTTTCTATAATGCTTTTCTCATGGCTATTTGTCTTTCCAGAAATTTCTAATGATGTCCTCTTGGTTGACTATTTAAATTCAAATTCTCAAATGTATTACTGATACTTAATTTAATGGCCTTACGAAAAGTTTCTCAGATTCTGACTCTATCATAAATTAGCCAGAGGAATCATGTGGTTGGAGCACCAGTTCAAGCATAGAAGTGGTTCCTATTCTGTTCTGCAGGTCATTGTAAAGATGAAGGATCATGGTAATAAAGGACTTCTGAGCTCCTAGTCAGTGAGATTTTAATAAAAACTAGGTCATTTACATTTATTGTTGTATTGGCTATTCAAACTGTCAGAGAAAAATCACACTGGCAATATCAGTTATTTGTGGGGAGCAAATAAATTGCTGAGTGAATGTGTATCATCAATAAGAATACCAGTGCCTCAGACTGATGAGAATCAGCAATGTATTCCCTGGGTCAGCCTCAGAAAATTGTTAAGCCTTCTTCTGGTTCATGTGTGAATGTTGACAGACAGTACAGAAACCACTAACTATAGTACTCTCCTACAGAGATGAGCTATTTCTTCCTTTTTGTGCTATACATAACAAATGCATTGAAGTTCCTTGTTGCATAGTAATCTTCCAGTAGGGTGAGCATAGTATACCAGGTCTCAGATTATCTGTGCATGTGTCTGTGTGCTTATCTTTCCCTCTTTCCCTCTTGACTCTAGTCAAGTTTCCTAGACCAAGCCATGTTGGATACTGTGATTACTTAAAAAACAAACAAACAAACAAACAAACAAACATAAAACAAACAAAATATACAAACAAACAAAATCTTATTGCAATAAGGAGAGAGAGTTGCTTCTGTGCTGATGTACCAAAGAAGGGAAGTTTGAGATCAGCATGGGGTGATCCTAGCTCAACCATGCTTATTAACTGCTGTTACTCAAAAAGAAATTAAAACTTCTTATTTGTTCATGATTGGAGATACATGATTAACTTAGTGCAATGTTCCACCAAAGTTAAAATTTCTAGTCTCCCAAACATTATGAGATAGAGGGACCATCTTTCATGATAATTATATCAAATAATCACTCCTAGTTTTATGAAAAAAATACATTCCCTATATCTTAATCTAGTAAGGACATTTAATGCGATTATGCATCCCATAGACTCTCTTGAAGAGCAGTAGCACCTGAAGAGCCCCTCAAGTTCATGTATATAAGAGTTTCCAACACTATGTAGCATGTATTTAAATATAAATTCACATATATCCCCATGACCCTTAAAGAGCACATTTATTGTTTGTAACATAACAATGTGAATTGCTGTATAAACAGTAATATTATCTTTTTAGGGAAGATGGCCTCCTGTGCATTCACAAAACTGATACAATTATTTTATTCAGGTCCTTTCGATTCGCAGTTGATTACATCAGTAGAGAGGGAATTTCTTGACATGGGGGACCAACAATGTCTTTCAAAGATGCAGAGAAAGAATATTCAGTGACATGATTCTTACAGAAAGTTCCACTGAAGTAATTAAGCTAATACCACCTGACTCCATTGTGGGTCTGTTGAGACACTCCCTAGCCTTCTATTGCCAATAGCCACATGTGCCTTGGCAACACATTTGGAATTTCTATGACCCTGACTCTAGTCCAGATGTATTAACAAAAATAATTAAATGTTTATACAAACTAAGCATAAGCTAAAATTGTCTAAAAAGGTATAAATCAAAATTGTCATGTTAAGTCTGATTACCAAAAACAGATGTTGCAAGGTTACTCTGACCCTCATGTAACATTGCTGTAATTATTTTTGCCTTAAACAAAACAAAACAAAACTGTACTCCCAAGCTTTGGCACCAAGACACTTTAAGGCATGAACTTCTCCTGGTTACCAGGCAAAATAAAGGGCTGGTGTACTTTTAATTGGCTTAATCAGTGTAGCTATCTGTATCCTTCTCTTGTGATCATCTCATTTTTTGGAGGCCCCTCTTCTAGAGGTCTCAGCCTCACTCCCAACCTTCCCAGCCAGAAGGAGAGGTACCCCCAGGGCCCTGTGCTTCCTATTGAGCCTAGAGAGGTTTGGAATGACTGTTGTGTTCTCAGATACCAAAATGGATCAAGTCCTTCTGACTCTCCTAAGATGTATGTCTGTATATTAAATTCAGCCCTGGTTAGGAGGAATACACTTCTTGACGATCCTTCTTGGGGACTAAAAAGGATTGGACTTTTGAGTTAGCCCTTTAAGGTACCAGCTTCTGGGTAACAGGGTCATGCCTCTTAGGAAACCTCATTAGTGTTAAGGAAGATAGGCCCTTTGAGGAGCCTTATTAAATTAATGTAATTTATTTATTTTTATATCAATCACAGGTTAGGTACTTTGCATCCCAGGCATAGCCACCTCCCTCATTCCCTCCCACTCTACCCATCCCTCCCTCATCTCCTCCCCACCCCTTCCAAGTAGGTTTGGGGAACAACTCATGATGAGGAGTTTTCTTCTGTCCTCCCATGCTAAGTTGGGATGCCGATCCAGGAAGGCTGGTTTCCTGGTTCTGCCTCTCATGAGCTGAAAGCGCTCCTAAACCCTAAGCCATATAGCCAGCCTGTTTAACACATTTTTTATTTCCTGAGCAGAACTTACTATTTTATTTTGTATGTTGTGTGTGAGTGTGTTTGCGTGCGCACATGTACACAAACGTACGTGATGACCAGAGGCTGACATCAGATGTTGCCTTCAGCTGCTGTCTGTTTTTGAGAAAGGGTCTTTCACTGGCCCACTGCTCTTGGATTTGGATAGAATGAGTGGCCATAAAGCTCCAAGAATCTACCTGTCTCCACCTCCTCAGTGCTGGGATTACACACTGATACTGCTATGGCTGGCTTTTCTTTCATGGGTTGTAGCTCAGGTATCCATGCTGGCAGGGCAATCACTTTCCCGCTGGACCATGTCCCCAGCCCCTGAGTAGAATTCCTTATTATGGTTTTCCTTAGCCAATCTGTGTCCCTGGTATTTTGCATCCGTTTCCAGCCTTCCTGTTGCTGCTGGGTTGGGACTGTAGGCTGAGCCCAAGTTGGCTTCTCACATCTCTGCTTTGGCTGGCACCATTGTCTCTGGCTCAGATTCTCCGTTCTGCTCCGTTCTCAGAAATTGTTCTTCTGTTGTTCACTGCTTAGTACTGCACCTGTCTTCCTGAGTGCTCTGATCTTCCCGTACTGTGCATCCCATGGAAAGGAGTTTGTACGGAGAACCCTCAATGCATCCATTTATTGCCATTGTTATGCATCCCTCAATGCATCCATTTATTGCCATTGTTCTGCTTACTTTTTCCCTTTCAGGAACTCGGGTGGTGACAGCGGGATAACTTCTTTATCTTTGAACAGTTCCCAGGAATGGACACCATACATTGCAAGCTGCACACACAGAAACATTGATTATTTCCTTAAATTGAATCAAACCACATAATTTGTGCACATAGGCATGGGTCAGAATAACGGAGGTGGTGTAGAATTATGGTAATTACTGTGATTGAATTTTATAATTGTTTCCCAGTCTCATTTACTGAGATTAACAGATGACACCTAGGAAAAGCAATGGGCTAATTCTCAAGAAATGATTTCAATTGCCTTTACAAGCAGTCATCAGCCCACTGTGAGAGTACTCATGATCAAATACCTTCTGTGTTTTGCATAGAGTCAGCAAAATGGTTGCTTAATATAATGGAAAGAAGGTAACTTTAATTTTTTTTGCTATTTCTTCTCCTTATGATGTTTAAGTGTATCAATAGGAAGACCATTTTATATATAGGAATGTTTTTCATATCTGCAACTTCTTTCAAAACATTTAATCTGTACATTTTATCAAAAAGAGAGAATGCACTTATAAAATGCACATATACATCATTTGAAATCAGTTATGTCTAAAATGGTATGTTTGGTAGGACAAAGTGAAAGAATATTGCTTGCTCAAGTTCAGCTTTTTGATTTTTGATTTTAATTTTTATTAATTACACTTTATTCACTTTGTATCCCCCCATAAACCCCTCCCTCCTCCCCTCCCAATCCCACCTTTCCTCCCCCTTCTCCATGCATGCACCTCCCAAGTCTTCTGATAGGGGAGGTCTTCCTCTCCTTTCTTCTGATCCTAGTCTAACAGCTCTCATCAGGAGTGGCTGCATTGTCTTCTTCTGTGGCCTGGTAAGGCTGCTCCCCCATCAGGGGGGAGGTGATTAAAGAGCAGGCCAATCAGTTCATGTCAGAGGCAGTCCCTGTTCCCATTACTATGGAACCCACTTGGACACTAAACTGCCATGGGCTACATCTGTGCAGGGGTTCTCATACTCCAACCAAGTATGATGCATGGAGATAACCTAGAATCCCTCAGATTTTTGATTTTAAGACTTGTCTTAGTCACTGTTCTATTGCTGTGAAGAGATACCATGACCAAGGCTTTTTAATTTATTTTTATTTATTTTTAGTTTTTTTAAATGTAATTTATTTATTTTTATATCAATCACAGGTTAGGTAGGCTTTTTTTTAAAGAGGACATTTAATTGGGAGTTTGTTTATAGTTTCAGAGGCTTAGTCTATTATCATCATGGTGAGGAGCATGGTGTCAGGCAAGTGTGTTGCTGGAGAAGTAGCTGATAATTGTATCCTGATCCATAAACACAGAGATGTGGGAAGGGAGAGGGAAAAGAAGGAGTAGGAGGAGAGAGAAGGAGAGCTAGAGAGAGGGAAAGAGGGAGAGAGACTGAGTCTAGTTTGGGTTTTGAAACCTCAAAGACCTCAAAGACCACCCACAGTGAAATGCTTCCTCTAAAAAGGCAATACCTCCTAATCCTTCTCAAATAATGACATTTGCTGATGATTAAGCTTTCAAATACATGAGCTTGTGGGGGCCATTATTTTTATTTTAATTTTCTTTTTTAATTAAATTTTTATTTTTTATATTAATTACACTTTATTCACTTTGAATTCCAGCTGTAGTTCCCTCCTCATTCCCTCCCAATCCCACCCTCCCTCCCTCATTTCTTCCCATGCCCCTTTCCAAGTCCACTGATTTAAACAACCTCATTCTGCTTCCTGGCCCCAATTGGTTTGTAGCCATATTATAATGCAAAAATACATTCAGTCTATCACAGCTTCAACACTGTTTAAAAGTCCAAAGTTCAAAGTTTCTTCTAAGACTCATGGAAATCTCTTAACTAGTCATCTTCTTTAACTGAGCAAGGCCTCAAGTGTAGGTATTGGGACACTAATCAGCCACAGGACCTTTGGCCTACAGTTTGTCCTGCCTGCACAGTGTTCTGGGACTGGAGCCTGGCAGTGCTGTCATCAAAGAGACAAGAGAGACTTCATATAGCAACTGATGGGAACAGCTGAAGAATCCCACAGCCACACATTATATAGAGCTCAGCAAGTCCTGTGGAAGAGCAGGAGGGAGGAGCAGAGAAATCATAGAGGCCAGGGCCATACCGCAAGAACAGACCACAGAATCAAATGACATGGGGACATAAGGGAGCTAAGGGAGCCTATAAGGGTTTGACCTCTGTATATATGTCTGCGTATATGTTATGGCTGAGTAGCTTTACATTTGTTTAAGTTTCTGTTGTTGATGGTTTTCTTCATTACTTAAACATTCTTTTATTTATTTTTTCTTAAATTGGAAGTTTAGCTGGGTGAGATTTTGCCCTGGGGTCATCACTTACTTCATTCCACTTAGCATCAGGCTTTTCCTTGAACGTGTTTATTTCCTTGAACTTAAGACTTAACTCCAACAAAACATTTCCTTGTGCTCCTTTTCTCCTCAAACTGCACACTGCATTTTCTTGTCCAGTTTTGTTCTTTTCATAATGGATCTGCATAACAGTGATTACTAATAACCACATGAAAGAGTCAATACTAGGCTGTCTTGAAATCTCTTTTGCTAACACCATTAATCCCAAACTCTTCAATCCAACACTCAGGTTTTTAAGACAAAGGTAAAAAATAGTCACTTTCTTTGCCAGAATACCAAAAAATGGTCTCTAGGCCATTCAATTACTAATATTCTTCCCATCTGAAACTGCTTGAGCCAGGCACCTACAGTGCAGTTCATCCTCAGCACCATTGTCTTCCATCCTCCTAGGAGGAATTGCCCTACTGAATTTCTGCTTAAATTATCTAACCTTTTTTCTAGTCCCAAGTCTGTAAGCCTTCTATATTCCTTGAACAAACAGCCTGGTCAGGCCTGTCAGCAATACCCCAGTTCCTTGTACCAAGTTGTTTTAGTCACTCTTCTATGTCTGTGAAGAGATACCATGACCAAGGCAATTATTTTTTATAAAAAATCATTTTTAAAAATTATTATTTTTTACTAATTATAGTTTATTTGTTTTGTATCCCAACTGTAGCCCCTCTCCAATCCCCACCTAATCCCATCCCACTCTATCTTCTTCATCCATGCCCCTCTCCAAGTCCACTGATGGGGAGGTCCTCCTCCCCTTCCGTCTGATCCTAGTCTATCAGATCTCATCAGGAGTGGCTGCATGGTCTTCCTCTGTGGCCTGGTAAGGCTGCACTCCCCTGAAGAAATAATTTAATTGGGGGCTTATTTACAGTTTCAGATTATTAGTCCACTGTCATCATGGTAGGGAACATGATGGCAGGAAGGTACAGTGTGGGAGAAGTAGCTGAGAGCTACATCCTGATATGGAGAAAGACATGTGCGCGCACATGCACACACACATACACACACACACACACACACACAGAGAGAGAGAGAGAGAGAGAGAGAGAGAGAGAGATTGGGAGAGGGAGAGGGCGAGGGCGAAGGCAAGGGGGAGAGAGAGAGAGAGAGGGAGGGAGAGAGACAGAGGGAGGGAGGGAGAGAGAGAGAGAGAGAGAGAGAGAGAGAGAGAGAGAGAGAGAGAGAGAGAGAGAGAGAGAGAGAGAGAGAGAGAGAGAGAGAGTGCTAGCAGAGGCCAGAAGAGGGAATTGAAGCCCCTGGAGCCTGAGTTACAGGCAGTTGTGAGCTGATGATGTGGGTGTTGGGAAGTGAAGTTGGATCCTCAGTAGGAAGAGTACTGAGCACTTTTAGCTACTGCTTCCTCTTTCCAGCCAGGGAACTGCCGAAGTTTTCTTTGCTCCAGCCAGTCTCCTGTCTTACAAGTGTACCATTATCTGCTAAGCCTCGCCTGCTTCCACTTCTCTGTTCGATTCCTTGTTCCTGCCACAGAACCTAGAGCCCACCAAAACCCAACAGCCTGCATCAATACTCTAGCTATAAAATAGCTTAAAATGTGCTTATTGCTTGCTAATATATGCCTAGGAATGAAAGGTAGAACATTTTACTGCATTTTAATGCATATATTTAGTTTAAATACAGAGCTTAAAAATCATACTATTAGTGCCTTATGTAGCACCACATGTGACCACTCCATTTCTGCAGATGAAAGAAGCGTAAGGGCCAATTTTGTTACTTGATGGTTTTGTGGTGGTAGAAGAGTAAGCTGATTGGAACAAAAATCAGAAAACACCTCTTTTTGCTTTGTTGCTCCTTCTCTAGTCACTACTTTCTGCTATAGAGTGTTGTAGGGCATTTACATAAACTGATGATGTGTTTAGCTTTGCCAAGGAGACCAACGAGTTATTTTTCTCTTGGCCTACCACACAAAACTGATGTCTTATACTCCTTTGTCAATCTGTTCAAACGACAGAATTAGTTAATAATTCCCCTTCTTCAGTACGCTGTCTGGAAGAGATGTTTTCCTGAAAGAAAATATGTTCTTTACTTAGGAATTATTTTGTTAAGTACACATAAAAACATATACAGTGAAATATGGAAGAGCAGACTCAGGCTTTTTGAAAATGTGTCTTAGAAGACTAAAGCAATACAGTTCTCACTTCTGAAAAAAAATCTAGCTTAAATTATTTTCAGGTACACTTGGCTCCCTCTCTCTCCCTCTCCCTCTCTTGGTATGGTATCTCCCTCTCTCCCTGAAAAATGGTCTTTTTAGAATATAAGCTAAACCAAGTCATCTTTTCCTGTTGTGAACTGGCTTTTTGTTTTGTTTTGTTTTCTAACTAAGGCTGTGTTTGATGACACAGCTGGAGTATCTGAGATGCAAAATGGGGCATTGCATTATGCCTAGTCAGTAGAATTAATTAAGATGCCACGGTACTGGGGAAAAATGTGCTAAGAATAATGAGGAACAAATAAGGATTCCACAGGGACTTTAAAATCCAGCTTCCTTGGTTATGATGGCAACTTAGTGTAGCTTAACAGACTTGGCTTAATAGATTTGGAAGTAAGTGTGTGTGTGTGTGTGTGTGTGTTTGTGCCTATGTCTATCTCTGTGTGTGTCTATGTGCAAATATGTCTCTGTATGTTAGTATGTGTGTATGTTTGTGTGTGCTCATGTGCTCCCTTGCATGTATGGAGGCCTATGGAGAACAATGATCCAAGTCCAGTGTCTTCAATGAATCTCCTCCTTGTTTATTGAGGCAAGGTTTCTCACTGAACCTAGATCTCACAGATTTGTCCTCACTGACTGGCCAGTGAGCCCCAGAGAGGTGATGGTCTCTGCCTCCCCAGCGCTGGGATTCCAAACGTGTGCCAGTGCACCTTAGTTTTTGCATGTACTTCGGGGATCAAACCGAGGTCTTCGCTCTTCTCGCACAGCAAACGGTTTACCGACTGAGTCATCCCAGCTCTGTTATAAATTATTTTAATTGAAAGTGAGGGTAATTAACTTTTCTTTCAGCTTCCAGGGGAAGCTTGCATAACAACAAACTTTTCTGAAGATACTGTCCCTTTAGAAGATGACCGTGCCCCTGAGGAAGCTGTTCTGTTCTGAGGTAATAGTGAGAGTAATGCCAGGCCATTTCAGAACATGCTGTGGGCATTATCAAGGTGTCCTGATATCATTGGTGACAGTTACATGACAGTAAAATGCTATGCCTGGAAAATAACACTCACTGCCCCTACAGTCACTGGCGCCTGGCTGGCATTGCTTTAGAATAAGTCAGGCTGCCAGTAAGAAAAGCCATCAGAGAGCTGTGAAATAATATATACTCTAGTGCTCGAAGGCTGGCCTAGTATCTGATGAACGAATGAATGAAATGAGCTGGTGGAGATGTGGTTATAATCTTCCAGTGACAAAGACTATGAAAAGTAACTCTGCTGCCTACTGGGCTCCCTGGAGAAACTACTGAAAGTACAGGCAGAGGTTGAGATACTTTGAGAATGTCCTTGGGGTCCTGATATCATAGCGTCTTCTCTGTAGTTCTGTGGAGTAGAGACGGCTGGGTCCCGGGAGGTTAGAAGCCCTTGGGTGACCTGTTTACCTGTGAACAAACACTGGTGTCCAGGTCAGAACCACATTTACTCTGTCCCCTGCTGCTGAGTCATTATCTCTCCACTGAGATTTTCTTTGGTGAATTACAAATTAAAGCTACAGCAACGGTCCCTGTGCAGTACACAGCATCTCCCCAGAGCCCCCCTTGAAAACGGTGCGAGAAGTGGTTTGCCCACTGATAGGCAGGATGTAACAAAGAAAATGAAAGACTTCTTGCTTTCCTAGGTTTAATGGTGGCTGAACGTGGGACATCTGTATTAAAATGAAATGGGAAATGAGCCATAAGAACCCTTGAGAAAACAGCACATACAAGTACTCAAGAATAAGATTCAGAAAGCTCTCTGTAGCTGGTTCACACTGTTCCTAATATCGAAAACCCGTAACGAGAGCACTGCGCCCATTTCAGAGACGCAAAATGTGACTCTTAGGATTGTGGGGAGGCACTGCATTATTTTCTCTTCCCCATATCACACAGTTCGGGCATGGCAAGAAGGGAATCCAAAGACATCATTATCATAGCAACCGGCCACCTCTTCCACATTATGTCTGGCTTTATACAAAGCTGTTGAGTTTCCAAAGTACAAGTGTGCTTTTTCAAGGTGAGCCCAGTATTCTCTGCACTCTGCCAAGTGACCTGATTGAGCTGGCCTTATTCTACTCAACAATGTGACTGTTACTCAAAATGAGTATGGGTAAAAAAATCATATTGAACAGATTAGTGAAAGAAGAAGACAGATGGTAAAGCTGACCCCAAGATAGTCAATGATTTAAATCTTACAAGGAAAAATTTGGTAGAATAGATGGAGAACTATTTTTGTCCTATGAGACTAATGGCATAGTTTTTAGGGTTAAAGGTTGTGTTCACACACAGACTGAGAGAATGGGACAGTGAATATAAATCTATGCTGATAGAGGGGCAGAGGCCTGTGCTGATGTCTCTGTGTGTGTGTGTGTGTGTGTGTGTGTATATATATATATATGATTGGGATCATATTTTTAGGAAATTCCTATTCTATCTCTCTTATTCATGGGTGTCTGTGATTCAATGAGACACTTCAAATGACCCTGGGAAAAAAAGGCTGATCTGGCATTCCTAGCTTGAAAAACAGGCAATAAATAGTGTGCTAATCGTCCAGGCTTAAAACTCCAAGTGTCTTGATTGCTGACTTTAAAATGTCTTTCTACAAAGTTGTGTTCAAGTTGATCTCCTCTGTGCTCTTACCTATCTCAGATTGAAAATAACAATCTCAGTTAAGTATAATCTAAGGAACTTTCTTAGTAATATTAGTATTTGTTGAAATGATGAATCTTTTTAGTGAAAGTTATCATTGGGAATTAATAGTAATAAATGGCAGCAGTATTTATTTGAGCACAGAGAATGGAACGAAGAAACAATATAAGCCTTTTAAATCACAGCTACTTATATTTTGCTGGTTCATTTTGGTTGCACTTTGTTTCCAGTGTTAAGTTTGCATTTTGTGTGGCATGGGCAAATGCCTGCATGACAATTTTGGTAAGCACTGATTCTCACACTAATTCTCAACCAGCTTAGTCCAAAGTATGCTCTTGAGTTTCTAAAGCAACAACAATCACTCTGTTGTCATACCTGATTCCATTTTTAAATGAACCTCATGTTTATACACCATGATGGCAAAGAACCAAGAAACGATATTTCAGTTTCTCATAGTACTTGGCAAAATTCAGCCTGAGGTTGCTGGGAAACCTAAGGAGTATCCCATGGGCTGTTTCCTAGGGACTGTCTTCCCATACAACCCTGTGATTACACTAGATGGTTGTGCTTGTAAATGAGGCCATTATCTTTTGATTCTATAAGGAAAATCTCTAGGAACTAAAATTAACATTGTCCTTGTAATGGGGAGTTAAGAGAAAACTGCAATTGGGTCTAAGCTTGCCCAGCAACCTTTCCAGAATGGTAGCTACTCTTCAAAATGCGAGGGGAGGCAGTGTCCAGATATGAATGGATTCCAAAGGAGAGCCGATAATTATTTGTAAAGGCCTAATGGCCCTTCTGGCTAGCTTTCTTTCTAATCACTGCCTCTGAATGTGTTGTCAGGGATTTGGCACTATGAGTCATACCCTTTGTAATTCACCTGCTTATCAAAATTATCCATCAACCAACCACAATTAGTATGAAAGAGTTCTCACCTTATAACAACAGGGTTCAGCTGATTTGGCAGGTAATGGAAAGCCACAGTGCAATGGGTAGGCCTAGTGATCTCAAGAGTCCATGTTCTTTAGTATAACAATGCTTCTAAATGTTAGATATATTAACTTGAAAGATTATACCCATGAAATTGCAGTATAAAATGTTATGTTACTTAGAATTAAAATATACAATGACTAAAATTGGTGTCAGGTTGAGACCAAATCTCTGAGATGTGATCGAAATAACATTTATTTTGCTTTCTTTCCCATACATCCTGTTAAATTGCTGGGTTCATTTTGTTCATTTCAGAATATATGAAAAAAAAAACACCTCATTTTATTCTGTCTGCCATATCATTAAAGGAGAATGACGGTTGTTTCAGTTGCTCTGTTTACGGTTAGCATGGCCAAGCTTTTCACTCATGGCCACACAGATACTTAAAGACACGGCCCCAGACTAATCCTCATTTCCAGAAATTACGAGTTAACTTTGTGGCCAGGTCTGAGGCATTCTCGTTGGAAGTAGCTTGTTCTCCAGAAAGGAGTTATACGCATACTATGCCCATCTATTGAAGTGTGTTCCAGACACATGAAGAAGATCCTTGACTTCCTGTGTTTTCACTTGGCAATGGTGTGAAATGACACTCAGTAGAAACCACACTGCACCTTTTAAACGGGCGTATTTTCTGGATGAAGAACATGTGTTCTGATACTGTTCTGAGATGCTGGTCAGTAGCATGGCCTAACTTCCAGGCGCACCAGAGTCTGTACTGCATATGGAAGTGTAATGCTGACAGAACAGTTGTATTAAATGCATTTTTTTTCCTTTTGAGGTTTTTTTCTGAATTTTCTTTCTTTTTTTTCCTTATAACCTGACTCACACAACTACAATTGTACTGGAATTTCAAATCAGGCTTGTACAATCAAATAACCTAATTTAAATAATTCAGGTTCACATCATTGGATTTGGGGGGGGGTATTTTTAAAAGGACTGAAGTAACTAGAAGATTGTATGAGCCAGGAATATACACATTACATATTGACTATTTAAAATGCAGACAGATAAAGATGTAACATTTACTGAAATAAACCATGCCCCAAACAAATGTAAGTAACCTAAACTTTATCAGAGTTTATGAACAGAAAGACAGCACATGGTGATATAGGCCTCCTGGAAAAATATAAGCACATCTTTATATAGTTAATGATAGTAGCACCATACCATAGTAATTATTATACCAAATATCAATGTTCCAAGGTAATGATTGTCATAGTAGCACTGTGCTGTTGTAAAGATGAGCCATAGTGATGCAGTCATATAGTAGGCAATAGTCACACTATGCTATGGTAATTATTAGCTTTTGTAACATTGTACAATGGCCATGATTAGCCATAGCAACACTGTACCACAGTAATGATTAGCCATAGCGACACTGTACCATAGTAATGATTGTGATATTATACCTTCCCATTGCAATGATTACTGTAGTGACCCTGTACCATAGTAATAATAACGTCAGTAAAGATGCCCTGTAGTAATCATCACCAGAGTGAAACCAAGCCACAGGAATGACTACCACAATGACAGTGTGCCTTAATAATGATTTTTCATAGTCACACTGTGCTATAGTAATGATTACCGTAAGGATACTCCACCTTAGTGTTGATTGCTGTAGTGATACTCCATCATAATAATAATTGCCATAGCAACAATGTGTCATAGTAATTATCCATAGCGACACTGTACCTTAGCAATGATTATCAACAATTGCACTTTACAGTAGTAATGATTAGCCATGCTAATGCTGTGCCATAGTATTATTTTACTGCAGTGACACTGTGCCATGGTAATGATTAACCATAGGGACACTGTATGATGATAATGAGTAGCCATGTAACAGCATACCTCATGATGACTAGCCATAGTAATATTACACCATCGTAATTATCAGCATAGTGATGGTCTTGTTTGCCCAGTAAGACTGTACCATTTTAATAGTTTTAGTCACTTCTTGATGCTGAAGTAATAAGCTCATGTACTTTTCGGTTCTGTTTAAAAAGCTGTGTGACTCTAATTTTCTCCCAGGGAGCAGCTTGTGTATCTGGGTTTGTATTTACACAGTGGACAGATAATATGCACAATATTCATTAATGCAGGTTTTCAGTCAACAGTGGTTTGGTCAGATTTGGCAGAGGTCATAAGTTATATGTGACTTTTCATAGGAGGAAGGTGAGTAGACTCTTCTGTCTGTGATGTGCAGAATTACTGATGTGTTTATTTAGGACTTAGTATTGAAAAGTAGGTCAAATAGTTTGTATGTTTGTACTTATGCACTCCTTGATGCTTTTTTAAACTATGCATGCCAGCTATTTAAATTTTACGAAAGAATGTCTCATTTCCAATTTGTTTCTAAGAATTAACTTTATGTAACACAAAATAGTATTCTTTATGCTTATCAAAGTTCCTTGGCCTCTTTTTGTTAAAAAAAAAACTTTTTATTGATTCTTTGTGAATTGGACATCATGCACCCCAATCCTACTCATTTCCTTGTTCCTCCATATCTTCCATCTGTCCTTGAAGTACCTTCTCCAAACAAAATAAAATAAGATAGAAACCAAACCAAAACAAAATCTTGCAGTGGAAGCTGTAGTGTATCACACTGTCACACAGCATTCCATTTCATCCACAGTCTACTTGCAAATGTTCATTGCAATGAGTCATTGATCTGTTTCAGGCCTCTGGTTTCTCCTACACTTTCTATAGTGGATCTCATGGGGGCTCTTCTCAGATATCCTGTTGCTGCCCTATGTCATGGAGATCCTACAGCTTTGGTGCTATAGGACCTGCCCTTTCATTCACTCCACCAATTCATTGATGGGGTAGATGTTGGGGTGGGCCAACCCAAAGCCCAGGATCTGGGCCTGGGTGGTAGTTGAGTGGGTCATACTGCCAGCTCTCCCATGCCCACACTGTCAGAGCAAGCGCTTCAACATGGCCCTGGCTAGCTCACGGAGAGATAGGGTCAGCTCTCCTGATGTCATGTCATCAGGGCTGGCTCACCTGCACCTTAGCCACCAAGGCCAGCTCTATTGCGCTGCCCAGGTGAGGTGCAGAGCCTGCTCTGCCAAGGGCTGCAGTGAGTGAAGGGTGGGTTCAGCTCTCCTGCTCTCATGACCTTGGTACCAACTCTCCTGCTCTTACAACCTCAGGGCCAGCTCACCAACCTTCCCTGCCATCAGGCTCAGCTCTACTGTGCCACCCAGGCAAGGGGTGGAGTCAGCTCTCCAACTTGCTGCATCCATTACAGAGCAGGGCCAGCTCAGCACAGTGCCTCAGGTGGTCCAGACCAGGAACATCTGCTTGGCTTTTTGTGATAACACTGACCTGGGACATCAACACAGAGCTAGTTTCCATAGAACCACAGACCTGGACATGGCCCTCTGGCAGCAGCCTTGGCCGGGCATGCCATGGCCTCAGGTCACTCAAATCAGCATGTGCCCTTCTCCTCAGATATCAGGTGGCATCCCAGACCATGGACATATGCTTGGCCTTTGGTATAACTCAGGCTCTATGATGTCAACAGAGACTCCAACTGCAGCGGGACCATGGACCCAGACATGGCCCTTGCCAGCAGATCTGGCAAGGACCTCACCACGGCCTCTTTCTATCTGCCTATTCCTCACTGCTTTAGAGTCTCCATTTCCACCTTCTCCCACAGTGTGCAAACCCCTTGTCTTGGCTTTCTCTTCCAACTCTCCGCTGTGTATACCATCTTTCTCATATTTGTCTTTTGAAGTGGCTCCCAGAGCAGGTGCTAAGTGTCTTTCTTCTGGCCTACCCCAGCTGGTGGGACTTCAGAGACACTGAGAATTATCAAGAGCAGTGATGTCGGTAGTGTGGTCAAATGGCACAACCTATGAGCTGCTTGTTTCTGGTCTGCAAGATGAAATGCAGAAGGTGACTGAGGATATTTCAATATCATACTATTTAAGAGTAATATTTATATGATGCATAATTTTGTCACTCAGTAATTTATTTTTATATTTCCAACACTTAAGAAAATCATAAGTAGGGTAACTATAGATACCAAGATAGTATTTTGTTTGTATTTCAAAGTAGCTATAAGTGAGAATCTGTAATATTCTTACCAAAAGGAAATGATAAATATTTGAGGTTGTGGGTAGACTTCTCACCTTAAGTTGGTCATTGACTAAAACATGCATGTTTTAGGATAGGATACTGTATGTTATGAATATACACACTTATGTGCTAATTGAGCAAAATATATTAAGAAGCAAACAAATAAACTGATCCCTTGTTGAACTTTGTAAAGTACAGACTAAGCCACAGAGGATTCTATGGAAAATGAGGCTAGGTCTGAGACAGCCACATGCTGGAATTTTATAAATTTTATTTTTATTGTTTAAATTTCCTGAACAAGTACATCATTTTCATTTTCCCCAAGAAATGGTTTTATGTACACAAAAAAGATACATACTTTCAGCCTGCCTAATTTCCCTGGCTTCTTCTCAGTGCAGTAGTCTGAGAATGATCAATTCTTATGTCAATATTCAAAAGGAGTCATGGTTGCCCATGGTCTATGGCCCCCTCTGAAACTCATTCCAAGTCTGTCAAGAGCTTAGAGAGCTACTTCTTGTCTGTTTCACAAGCTCCTTTGCAATTTAGAACTTCAGAAGCATCAAGGACACAGGGTTCACTGAGAAAATTAACTGGTGTCTTGTGAATACCGCATTGACACAAAGCACCCAACAGTACCAAATTGAGTCAGACAGCTTGTGAAGATGCAGCGATCAATAGCGTGTGATGGAAAGAAACACTGCCTGATTTGTGTGGACATCATTCTTAGCCGCAGGACCAATCATTACATTAAAAACTTTGGCAAATACAACAGCTTGTTTATATACTTATTTATTGTTATATGTGTGGTGTGTTGTACATGCCATGCCACGCTTGCAGATGAGAGGGAAACTTTGCGGAGTTGGTTCTCCCCTCCTACAGTGACATGGATTCTCAGGGATAAAAATCATCTCACAAGGCTGGAATGGCAAACACGTTTACCTGCTGAACCATCTTAGTCCCCTATCTTCCTTATTCTAAAAGCATTACTTGATCATCATAAAAACAAAGTTAAGTTATGTGGAGATTTCAATATTAAAATGAGTCCTGCCTGCATTTCTACCACTCTGTGTGTAGCTTGTTTTAATGCGTGTTTCTTCTCTGTCAGTTGGGATTGTTCCTATATGCAAATTATAACAACAATCTTTCTTCTCCATTGTCGGTTGACCATTTCTCATCACAGTTTTGCATTCTTTAGTAACATGAACATGATTCTAAAGATCCACAGTTTCCTCTATACTATAGCCATGTGATAAGGTAAGTACCTACTGAGAGACAACATTGCTGTCTCTGTATCATTACTATTCAAAGCAGCGATCACTTGAGATAGATCACACCGTGCCATGAAATTGGCAATAGGAGTTTTTAAAAGGATTTGAATATAACTCAGAATGACAGAGAAAGAACTGTGAATCATAAAATATCTAAAGTAGATGCTTTAACGAAAGAGAAGCCTGGCCATAAGTAAGGAAATGCTGTCAAGTTAGCTCAGCTTAGGGCAAGGCTATTTGTCTTGCCAAACTTAAATAGCCCTTTCATGCAATTTAAAAGTTTTGGGTTTTTTTGGCATAGAATATTTCAATAAAAATGGCACATAGATGAAAATACATATTTCTGTGGCAAGCTCATGGAAGTGTTGGTGGTAGTGGGCAGGTGCTAAAGTTTTAACAACAGCTTAATACTTAGCCAAGGTAATTTGTTGGCTGAATAAATGTGGGTTGTGAAGAACAGGGTAAGTGATGAAGACAAATCTTTTCTTAAAAATCTTATCAATGAGAAAGTAGAATTTCATTAATTTAGCTTTGATGGAGTCACTCATTTGATTAGCAACTAAATTTTATCTTGCCTCAAACTGCATGTAAACACTTCCCGGTTGCCTGGCATGTTCACTCCTATATCAAAGCTAATACTTAGCTCTTTCTAAGGGCCTTACTCCTATGTCACCTTTTAAATTAAATCGCCCTTTGCATGGATAAGTAGCTATGGTGATAATAGAATATCAATGCAGCTGTGGTAGCATTTTTTTTTTTTTGGCTGTTCTTCTCTGTGCTTGGGTTTCTTCTGAAACTTGGATACTAATTGCCTAAAACAATCTTGATAGCAATGCAATGATTTGTTATTATGATTCATTTTTACTGTCTAAAAGAAAACCTGGGCTTAGAATATTATTGCTATTGGAAACAGGCACAAAATTAGAAGTGATGGTACCCATCTATAAATATAGTTCTGTCTGGCTCCAGAGGGCCAATCTCTTAAACTTCTGGAATGATTAATTAAATGAAATTATTGATGAATGACTGTTTGTTCTTTTGCAGTCTTAGTTCCCCCCTAAGGCAGTTGCATTAGTAATTTAATTAATCCTGTGCATCTATCCCTTCTTTCTTTCAATTTCCCCTGTGGCTACTATTGTACTCTCTGGTTCTTTTTGTTTTATGTTCTTTACTGAATCATACTTAAAAGAAGGGTTGTTTCTTTGTTCCAAATAATGTAACAAGAACCCCTGGCAGATGACTAACACAAAGCCAAGTTGGTTCTATTAAAGGTCACACTTCTTTAATTGCATTTTTTCCCTATTCACCCACATTGTTCATTATCTAAGTATTTATTGACTTATGCTCATACATTTTTTTTCATAATGAGAATGATATTCTTGGGATTAGGGAATTAGCTCTAGGTGAAACCGGAGCATTGTTTGGTTCAACCTTTTACCCAAAGGAAACTCCCCGGCATAGCTTCCCTGACAAAATGGGTTTTCTGATTAATTGTGGCAGTGATGGGAAAGGTTACATCAGTGCAGTCAGTTTTCTTATTGAATGGATATCTGGCTCCAAATGTTGTACATAATGAATGAAGTATCCCTCTGTATAGCTTTCCGACCATTGTTTCTAGTTCTAACTCCCTAAACACTAAAAGTAAATTGGAAATAATCTCTTTGAGCCTGACACACACTCAAACAATTTTAGATACCCATCCCCTATCTCCCAAGATTCTGTTGAACTCAATCTACTCAGTTTCTTGGCTGATGTCCATCTTTTCCTTCTTAGTGGTCTGTACATGTTGTATGTCACCAAACAAACTTAAGTAAATGAGTCACAAAATTCAGTGGGCAATTGAGTCTCAATTATTAACTTTTATACCATTATCACTGGGAATTGCCACCATTGCAGTCACTAAATTGCAAGCCCTTCAGGGTATGGTTAGTAGACTGAGCTCCTCAATGCCTGACAGTTCACCACCCAAACAGCTGGACAAGGTTCCTGTCATGGGCACTTTGCTTTCTTTGATAGACAAGTTCTGTCTTTCCATTCCAATTCTTCCTTTGTTCTTTCCGCCTTCCATACTGCCTTCTGTAGAGAAATTTTAATCTATAACATGACTGTTCTGGCGAGGGATTACATCTGTAGATGTTTTAGGTCTGTGTGATCTGGCTAGAATAACACACCTTTAATTTCTCTGGCTGTAATACAGATACAGATATGCCCTTAGTATACATCTTTAATCCCAAACAATGAAGGTAAAATTAGTTTGTAGAAAGAAGCTGCCATGTTTGAAAATGATGTCTAATTGGAGGAGGGGCAGACTAAGTGATGCATCAGAGAAAGATCTGACAGAACAAGTCAGAGATAGGATATTCCCAACTCTCACCAGAATAGCACAGGAAAGAAAGGCAACTTAAGAGAGTTCAGGGAGAGGCAGTTGAGTTGACTTGAGGCTGGTTGGCAGCAGTCAGTCCAGTTGAGAGGCAGAGCAGTGGCAATACAGTTCATAGCAGTTCAGATCAGTTCAGTCAGCTCAGGTGAGTGAAGTTGACTTTGAGGCTGTTCATTTGAGTGAGTGCAGTGCAGTGCAGTGCAGTGGAGTTGACTTCTACAGAGGCATTTGAAGCCAGAGGAGCCAGAAGATTAAAACAAATTGTCAGAGTTAGTTTGAGGCCAAACAGAGCAATTTAGTGAGAATCCGAAAAGAGCCAGATTGAATTTGTCAGCTTGGAGAGGAGTTTGAGTAGGAACAGCTGCGTTGAACCAGCCAGGTAGTTTAGAAAGAACTAGGAAGGGTGAATTTATTCAGTGGTAAGCCTCTGAGATTACAATTACATGTGGCAATGAAAGTTACTTATAAACCCATGTTTCCTCCCTCTCTCTCCCCCTCTTTCCCTTCCTTTTAATCATTCTTTTATTGTTAGGTTTTGTTAAACACAATGATTGAAAACTCTTCCAAACTTTGTTGGATGTGAAACCTACAAAGAACATTTCCCTGAACATTTAAGGGGGTTTTTAATTTCCTTTATGCTTTCCCCACTAATTAATGGCATTAGCATAAGTTGGTCTCCTAACGTAGTTAACTTTGAAGTAGCGCTATAAAATTCAGTTATCTGAGCCTTATAACACAAACACAGTTTCCATCATGACCCATAGTTATATTCTAGAAAGCTATCTTAGACATGGAGTTAGAGGATTCTGAATATTACTTTTAGGGGGCATCCAGATGCTACTCGCACTCTATCAGATGATGTGCCATTTATACCAGACAGGCTCAGATGCCAACAGTTTCCTTGTAAACTAAGCCAGACTCTTCATCACTTGACAGCCTAATTCTCCAGGAGTCCTTCTCTTGAGTAACCCTTAGTAGCAATTTTAAAGCTTTGCCCACAGTTTTTCAAAATGTAGACTCTACTTTCCTTAAAATTTAATATTTGTGTGTATCATATCACATTTTGAAATATGAATGCCAACATGCACTACCCTAAGATGGGTTCATATTTTTATTACCATGGACAGAGTGGACACAAACTTATTTCGTTTTTAGCTTCACCTCAATGTTGTCCACTATTGTTCTAAAATAGGCCATTCATCTCTCATACTGCTCTGTGACTGTGCACAATAGTATAGTTCCCAAGCACAAACATTAACATCATCAAGTTAAGTAGGAAATGGATGAACTATAACATATTCTATGTGCAGATGCTAGAGGTACTTTATGGCACACACTCAGATGAGAAGGACCTGTGAGTAATTGGAAGATTCAAGCTGTTCACTCACTGCTGGCTTAAATGAAGACAAACACCATCTCTCCATTGTGTCATCATATTCCCATCAAGAAAAATTATAAACCAAGCTCTCTCCTTTGTTAAGTTGCCATACGACTAGTGAAGAGGTGGAGTAACCCAAAGAATGTGGGAAGATGCAGGATCCATGGTCATAAGGAAGTCTGTGAAAAGCTTGTACTTAATTTACATGCAAGGGATTCGAAGGCCAAGGGTATTTTAAATAAAATTAATGACCGTGACATTTCTAATAGGAGGAAAAGATATCAACATGGTTAAAAACAAGCAATTCACAGCGATTCTTCTCTTGGTTTGTCAGAATAAATGATGTACTGGACATTGAACCGTAAGGGGTGTTTTTTGTATCTTTTGATGAAAGTCCAGCACCATGTTTTGTAAGGTCTCAGAAGCTTTTCAAAAGCAGATTATTTTCTAGAAATAAGCACCTGGAGTATCCCCAAGTATTGTTTTGCTGAAAGACCAAGGAGGCTTTCCCCACATGCTTTTTAAGCCAACTTAGCATTATCAAGAGCCGCCTGGCCACTAACGATTACATGCTGTAATCTTACACAGTGGCTCAAGGCACATTATAGCCATCTCCAAACTTCAAACGCACATTGATTATAGGATATTTATGGACAGATGTCATGGGATTTATGACTATAGAGATGGATGTGAGCCAAGAGCAGGTGGGTTGTTATTGCTGTTTTTGGGAAATGATATTATTAATACATTTAGGCAAGAAAAAGGGAAATAAGAAAGATCATTTAAGCAAAAAACAAAATAAACATTTCTGTAAAAAAAAACAAGACTCTCAGGAACTTCAAAGAAAGTGGAAGTGGGTAAATAAAGAAATATATTTGTTTACATATATATTGTAATACACACAAATATCAGATAAATAATGTCTTAGTTGACTAAGGGACATTTTCTAAAAGATAAAGTATACACTCAATGACTTTTAAAAACATGTATACTTTGCTAACGTCTCAGCATCTTTCTGGGTCTGGGTTACCTTACTCAGGATGATCTTTTCTAGTTCTATGCATTGGTCTGCAAATTTCATGATTTCCTTATTTTTAATATCTGCCTAGTATCCCATTGTGTAAGTATACCACAATTTCTGTATCCATTCCTCAGTTGAGGGATATCTAGGTTTTTCCCAGATTCTGGCTATTATGAATAAAGCAGCTATGAATATAGTTGAATAAATGTCCTTGTGGTATGGTGGAACATCTTTTGGGCATATGCCCAAGAGTGGAATAGCTGGATCTTGAGGTTGGACACAAGGTTTTTATCTTAAGGAAAAGAATAGCCTTTGTTTATTGTTTGGCTTTGGAAAAAAACTTGAAAAAAATCTTTCTGGCCTTGGTTTTATTGACTATCATTTGCTTCTGATGTACTCATAGTACTGATGTACACTGGCATAGCCTCAAACTACAAGCCATGTGTATAGTATATATCTGTATGCATGTATATGTATGTATATAGTATGAAACACAGACTGTCCAGCAGTAGCCCAGAAAAGCTTTATGCAGAATTCTAATGGGAAAAGAGGACAGATTTATACTCTTTATCTGTTACCAACTGTGGGATCAGCATCCACCTTTTAAGATTTTAGACTCAGTTCCTCCTTTCACATTCATATGCAAGCATGGAAAGCCCACCCATGAAAGAATGTAAAATTACACTCTAAAGCTACAGCTGGTTAAGTCTGTAATGCCCAAAATTAATCTGTAAGTCCCTCTTGCCCAGGAACCAAGTAATTTCCTAGATTGTTGGGAATTGTAGTTCTTGCAAAATAACAAAGCCTCACGGGAAAGTTAGGTCGCCTGTAGGTTTGTCCCTATTAGCCCTTGCAACATGTGGCTCAAGGCATTTCAGCTGGGAAATTCTGGGAAAATTTCCTCATGAAAGCCCAGCTCTTGGTCAGTATTTAATATTTAATTAATGCTTGCTTTAAATTTCACCCAAAATGATAGATTTGATTTTTCTGGCAAGTGAAAGGATTAACAAGTCCAAGCAGGTGGCTATCCACAAAGTGCATTACATTTAATTGTATTCATTCATGGATCTGTAAAGTTTAATGAACATGTGCACAAAAATGCGAAAGCAGAGCAGATTGTTAGCTTGGCGTGTATGACCAGGGCCAAGAACTTACAAGTGCTTACTGAAAACATGGCCGTGAGATTAATCATAAGCTTGTAAAGATTTTTAAGCTGTCCTACACAAAAATCTTCCATGCACACTTGGCAGATGTGGAGAGCAGCAATCCAGCTAGAAAACACCAAACTGCTCTCCCAAGCCACAGATTATTTAGACTCACAAAAAAGCAGAGAAGCCGCCTGCTAGTCACACAGCCATGGGAACAATGTGAGTGTTGAAAGATAGGAACAAACGAGTGTCTGGAATCAAATGTATACAGCCAAAGCTGTAGGCTGGACATAGACCTTGATTTCTAGGAGAGATATGATGGCTCAGGGAGTAGAGTTCAGTGAAAAGACACCAGAGGTTGTTGGTTTTGA
>CM053756.1:45645994-45661814 GCA_028658305.1 Pachyuromys duprasi
CTGATGACAGTGTCCTTTGCTTTACAGAAGCTTTTCAGTTTCATGAAGTCTCATTTATTGATTTTTGCTCTTAGAGCCTGTGCTGTTGGTGTTCTGCTCAGGAAGTTGTCTCCTGTGCCAATGAGTTCAAGGCTTGTCCCCAATTTTCCTTCTAACAGGTTTAGTGTGTCTGGTTTTATATTCAGGTCTTTGATTCACTTGGACCTTAGTTTTGTGCAGGGTATAAGAATGGATCTATTTGCATTTTTCTACATGTAGACATCCAGTTAGACCAGCACCATTTGTTGAAGATGCTGTCCTTTTTCCATTGAATGGTTTTGGCATCTTTGTCAAAATTAGGTGTCCATAAGTGTGTGGATTAATTTCAGGGTCTTCTATTTGATTCCATTGATCCACCAGTCGGTTTCTATGCCAGTAACATGCAGTTTTTAGTATTGTTGCTCTATAGTACAGCTTGAGATCAGGGATGGAGATACCTCCAGAAGATCTTTTATTATAGAGATTGTGTTAGCGATTCTGGGTTTCTTGTTATTCCATATGAAGTTGAGAATTTTTCTTTCAAGGTCTGCAAAGAATTGTGTCGGTAATTTGATGGGAATTGCATTAAATCTGTAGATTGCTTTTGATAAGATGGTCATTGTTACTATATTAATGCTGTCAAGCCATGAGAATGGGACATCTTTCCATCTTCTGATATCTTCTTCTAATTCTTTCTTCAGAGACTTGAAATTTTTTTCATACAAGTCTTTAACTTGCTTGGTTAGGATCACACCAAGGTACTTTATGTCCTTTGTGGCTATTGTGAAAGGTGTTGTTTCCCTAATTTCTTTCTCAGCCCTTTTGTCTTTGGTATACAGGAGGGCTTCTGATTTTTTTGAGTTAATTTTGTATCCAGCCACTTTCCTGAAGGTGTTTATCAGCTGTAAGTGTTCCCTGGTAGAATTTTAGGGGTCACTGAGGTATACTATCCTATCATCTGCAAATAGTAATACTTTGATTTCTTCCTTTCCAAACTGAATCCCCTTGATCTCCTTTAATCGTCTTATTGCTCTAGCAAGGACTTCAAGTACTATGTTGAAGAGATATGGAGAGAGTGGGCAGCCTTGCCTTGTTCCTGATTTCAGTGGAATTGATTTAAGTTTCTCTCCTTTGAGTTTGATGTTGGCTATAGGCTTGCTGTATATTGCCTTTATTATGGTTAGGTATGTGCCTTGTATCGCTGATCTCTCCAAGACTTTAAACAAGAATGGGTGTTGGATTTTGTCAAATGCTTTGTTCAGCATCTAAGATGATCATGTGGTTTTTATCCTTCAGTTTGTTTATGTGGTGGATTACATTGATGGATTTCTGTATATTGAACCACTCCTGCCTTCCTGGGAAGAAGGCTACTTGGTTGTAGTGGATATCTTTGACGTGTTTTTGTATTTGGTTTGCAAGGATTTTGTTAAGTATTTTTGCATTGATGTTCATAAGGGAGATTGGCCTGAAATTCTCTTTCTTTGTTTGGTCTTTGTATGTTTAGTTATCAAGGTGACTGTGGTTTCATAGAATGAGTTTGGTAATGTTCCTTCTGTTTCTATTTTGTGGAATAGTTTGAAGAGTATTCCTGTTAGCTCTTCTTTGAAAGTCTGATAGAATTCTGTGCTGAAATCATCTGGCCCTGGGCTTTTTTGCATGGGAGATTTTTAATGACCACTTCTATTTCCTTAGGAGATATAGGGCTATTTAATTTATTTATCTAGTCTTGATTCAGTTTTGGCAAGTGGAATTGATCAAGAAAATTGTCCATTTCATTTAGATTTTCAAATTTTGTGGCATATAGGCTTTTGAAGTAAGACCTAATGATTGTTTGGATTTCTTCCCTGTCTGTTGTTATGTCTTCCTTTCCAGTTTTGATTGTGCTGATTTGGATAGTTTCTCTCTGCCTTTTAGTTAGTTTGGCGGAGGGTTTGTCTATCTTGTTGATTTTCTCAAAGAACCAGTTCTTGGTTTCATTGATTCTTTGAATTGTTTTATTTGTTTCTAATTTATTAATTTCAGCCCTGAGGTTGATTATTCCCAGCCATCTTCTCCTCTTTGGCATGTCTGCTTCTTTTTTTTTTTTCTAGGGCTTTTAGGTGAGCCATTAAGTTGTTTGAATAAGAAGTTTCAAATTTCTTCCCTGAGGACACTTAGTGCTATGAACTTTCCTCTTAACACTGCTTTAACGGTGTCCCATAAGTTTGGGTGTGTTGTGCCTTCATTTTCATTGAAATCTAGGAAGACATTAGTTTCTTTCTTTATTTCTTCTGTGGCCCAGCTGTCATTCAGTAGCAATTTGTTCAGTTTCCATGTGCGTGTAGGTTTTTTGCTACTTCTGTTTTTGAGGTCCAGCTTTAGTCTATGGTGATCATATAGGATACATGGGATTATTTCAATCTTCTTGTATCTTTTGAGGCTTGCTTTGTGACTAAGTATATGGTCTATTTTGGAGACGGTTCCATTAGGTGCTGAGAAGAAGGTAAATTCTTTTGTTTGGGTGATAGCTTCTGTAGATATCTGTTAGGTTAATTTGATTCATGACCTCTGTTAGAGTTATTGTATCTTTGTTTAATTTCCTGTCCTTTGTTGAGAGTGGGGTGTTGAAGTCTCCCATTATTAATGTGTGGTTTCAGTTTTATTGTTTCTTTTACAAATGTGGGTGCCCTTGTATTGGGGGCATAGATGTTCAGGATTGTGATATCTTCCTGGTGGAAATTTCCCTTGATGAGTATGAAGTGTCCTTTTCCATCCCTTTTGATTAATTTTGGTTGAAAGTCTATTTTATTAGATATTAGAATGGCTACTCCTGCTTGCTTCTTGGTTCCATTTGCTTGGAAAACAGTCTTCCAGACCTTTACTCTCAGGTAATGTTTGTCTTTGTGACTGAGGTTGTTTCTTGTTTAGGCATCCATTCTGTTAGTCTGTGTCTTTTTATTGGAGAATTGAGTCCATTAATGAGAGAGATTAATGACCAGTGGCTGTTAGATCCTTTGATTTTGATGTTGTTTATGGCACTGTGTTTGTGTGCTTGGCTACTTTTTGTTTTGCTGTTGTGAGGTTATTTATTTCCTGTGTTTTCTTGAAAGTAGTTAGGTTTCTTGGGTTATATTTTTCCTTCTACTATCTTCTGTAATGCTGGATTTGTGTGTAGGTATTGTTGAAATTTGTTTTTGTCGTTGAACATCTTGTTTTCTCCATCTATGAGGACTGAGAGTTTTGCTGGGTATAGTAGCCTATGCTGACATCTATGTTCTCTTAGGGTCTTCATGATATCCGCCAAAGCCCTTCTGGCTTTCATAGTCTGTGTTGAGGAGTCAGGTGTGATTCTGATGGGTTTGCCATTATATATTACTTGGCCTTTTTCCCTTGCAGCTTTTAGTATTTTTTTCTTTGTTTTATATACTTACTGTTTTGATTATTATGTGGTGTGAGGATTTTCTTTTCTGGTCTAATTTATTAGCTGTTCTGTAGGCCTCTTGTATTCTTATAGGCCTCTCCTTTAAGTTGGGGAAATTTTCCTCTATGATTTTGTTGAAAATATTTTCTGGGCCTTGGAGGAGGGAATCTGCTTTTTCCTCTATTCCTAATATTCTTAGGTTTTGTCTTTTTATGTTGTCTTGGATTTCTTGGATGGTTTGTGTCAGGAATTTTTTGGATTTATTATTTTCTTTGACAGATACATTGATTTCTTCCACTGTGTCTTCCAGCATGAGATTCTTTCTTCCATCTCTTGTAGTCTGTTGGTTATGTTTACCCCTGTAGTTTCTGCTATTTTTTTTAACTAGGTTCTACCTCTCCATGGTTTCCTCCATTTTTGTTTTCTTTAAATTTTCCAATTCTATCTTCATATCTTGAACTGTTTTGTTGATTTCCTTCACCTGTGTGATTGTATTTTCCTGCTTTTCCTTCAATTTCTTCCCCTGTTTATTTGAACATTCTGCTAATTCTTTCAGTGATTTAATCATTTCCATTCTGAAAGCCATAAACTGTTTGACTACGTCTTCCTGTATTTCTTTACAGATGACCATAACCTGTTTTACTATATCTTCCTCTAATTCTTTACACATTTTATTTGCTTCCTCCATTAAACTCTTCATAAGATGTAAGGTAATCTTGTTGAATTTCACTTATGTTAGGGTGTCCAGGGCTACTTGTCCCTGAGTAACTGGGTTCTGGGGATGCCATATTGCTTTGCCTTTTGTTGGTTGTGTTTTTATGCTGGCTTCTACTCATCTGGCCATCTCAGGTGTTGTCTGTTAATTTCTGGTTCCTACTGCATCTTGGGGTGGGGAGAATACCCTCGGCAGGGTTCTGAAGTAGATTTCATCAGCTTTTTGGGTGTGTTCAAATGAATGGTGGTGCTTCTTAGGAATTGCCACAGTTCACCTCAGGCATATGGAGCTGTGTGGTAACTGTGGAGTTCAAGAAGGCTCTCCTCTCATCAGGAGAAATCCTGGAAATGACTGCCCTGCTGCTGGGTTCTTTTGCTCTTAGTTTAGTAAGCTGCAGCTGCTGTTCTTAAGGTGTAGTTTTTGGGTGCAGCCCTCTTCAAGAACCAGGGAGTCCTCCAGTTTTGTCAGTTTAACTAGGGATAACCCGCTGCACCTTGGACCAGTATCTGAGGGCCAATCTAATGATTCTCAGGCTTTTGTAGGTCTGAGGTTGCAGCTGTGTGCCCCAGTGCCCTAGCAGTAATCAGTGACAGGTGAGCAGGGCACTCATGCCTGCAATAGAAGTCTAGAGCCTAGAGCCTGTGAGAACCCAAAAAGTCTTCTGGAACTGGATGTCCTGAGTGTTGGACCTGATGATCCTTCCGTTGTGGGGTTTCCTCCTGGCAGGGATGCCCAGATTGTGCTTTGGGGACCGCAAATTTTTCTGGGATGGTGAGTAGGACCCGCAGGCACAGATGTGCCCTGTCTTGCTGACATTTGGGCACCTGGGCATCTGCTGAAACTGTAACTTTTCCTGAGAACTTTTCGACAGGTGGGGGAAGGGTGTCAGCTGAATGCTCTGAAGTCAAACCTACTGTTCCCCTCTCTGTGGGTTCGCACCTGACAGAGATACTCAATCTCTGGTGCCCTGGGGCCCACAGTTCTATCTGGAGTGGTTAGTCAGGCATGCAGGCAGGACTTTATGATGGAGCCTGCTTCCCGGGCTCTGGGCTGGCTGCTGGGTGTCTACTAAACGCTGGGTCTTGTCCAGGGATTGTCTTAGTGACCTAAGGTCGGTCCCAATTGTTTCCTGCACCATGGAGTTTTCTCTCGACTGCAAATCCCAGTCTCTCGTGTTGTGGAGCACATAGTTCAGTCTGGGGCAGTGATCAGAGCACACAGGCATGTGGCTCTTGGCTGGTGACCAAGCGCCTGGTGGAACAAGGACCTCTTTCTCGGTTTAGCTGGGCAAGTTGAAGCTGATTGAATCCCACACTGTGGGGTATCCTCTCACCTGGGAAAACACAGGTCGCTGGTGTTTTAGGACCGAAAGTTCTGTCTGCCGGTCACTCTGCAGATCCTGCTGTGCTGCTGGTCAGAAAGAGTGTCCTCCTAGCACTGCCATCTTAGATCCCCTCCCTCCCCCTCTGCCCCCCCCCCATCTCATTCTTATATCCACTTGTAATCCCCAGCTTGTCTCTTTCTCTTTATCATTGTGTTTCTACTCAGATAGTTGCATCGTCACATGATAACAACAGCCAAAGAGAGCACCGGATTTCCCTTTCAACTCCCTCTGATTAGATTAGATGCCCTTCTAAGAACCCTCTGTGTTGGATAAAAACACACTGATACAGAATTTGACATATGATTTGAACAGCTAATTTTTTTCCCCTTAAGAGTGCAAGCATTGAACACGCACATGTTCTCTACAGGATAAAGGCAAATGTTCACATTTTTTAAGCCATTCTCCAAGAGTCATGCCTTGTCTGTTCACAGCTAACAGTATGAGACCTTGGTTTAAGCTTTTTAAGAGTAACTCATGAGTGTACAAATTGACAAAGCTGCTGCTTCTAAACTCCACAAATTTGTTGCTTTTTCAGAAGAGATTTGTTACTGTGTTAGTAGTGAGTTTCTTCTGCCTATTTAAATATTGTTACTCAAATACCACTTTCTAAGTAGTACAAAAATCATGGTTAATCTAGTGTATTTTTTTTCAGACATCCCAATGTCAAGGTTGATATGGGTGAGATTTTATGGACTCTCCTTATTGAGATTTAGAATATGTGTAGGTATAGGTATTTAAAATGTGGAAAGACTCAACCTGAATGTAGGCAGCACTTCTCACTGGTGTTGGGCTCTGATCTACATAAATTAGAGAAAGTGAGCTGAGCGAGGAACATGTGAATGTTCATTCTCTGTTCCTGAGGAAGCAATGTACCTGGTGCTTCAAGGTCCTGCTGTAGTGACTTCCTTGCAATGGTGGGTTGTAATTCGGATCTATAAGGTAAAACGAACCCTTTCTCTCCTAAGCTGATTTTTCATTTAGTCACAGCCAAAAAAAAAAAAAAAAAAAAAAAAAAAAAACCAAACTGTACCTAGGAGAGATGGCGATTCTTGGATCATTTTAACTATGGGAGTTTGTACCTCTGTCCGCACAGTCATCAGGCCCAGCCTTTTCTTTCACCATCAGAAAATCCCTGTCTTCACGCCTCACACTTGGCCACAATTTTATGGTGCAAAAGGTGATACGGGTCTGTGTCTTGTTACCATTATAGACCATTAGACATTTTTGTACCTGATGTGGGACGGTTTTGGGATTTTTATTTTTATTTTGTCTCATTCCTATTTGTGAAGCAGTTGATTTTATGGTATTGGTCACACGGTTGTGGTTCTGCAGGATGGTAGTTATGGGTAAGAGAGGTTTGATCATGTTTGACCATGAAGCAATGACCACTAGTTCGCCCACTAGCTCACCTTCACAGTCTCTATCACCTGTGACTACCTACTCCATCAGGGCATATGATCAGAAACTGGCAAGATTTTCAGGCAATTTCATATACTCAGGCATAATGATGGACGAAATAAAATGTAAAAGCGACAGAATTTAGCCAGAGGAGATGGTTATTTTAAAACCTTTTCTTTTGTGAGCTGAGTAATTATTTTCTTGAAAAGAGTAGTTTCTGAAGTATACACTGTGTGCTTTTAGGCAGTAAATGGGAGAGAGAGTTTTAGTTTGATTCAGGAAAAATGCTTCCAAGACATTAATCAGAGGCACTTTCTTTACTTTTAACCCATCATGGAACAAAATTGCAAGTGGCTTCCTGTAAGATGGCTTACAGATGTCTTGAGTGTAGCAGGATAAGAATTGCATCATTGCAGTTCTCAGGAACTTCCCGATCTCTCCTTACCTCATCCAGCAGATTTCTGACCACAATAAAAATCATTCTGCAATTTTCTCTATCAGTGAGCTATGACCAATATCAGAGGAACATCCGGGTAAGAGCTGAAAATTATATTCAAAACATTTCTTGCTTTTATTTGCAATTCTACTGTTTGAAATAAAATAAATGATAAAATATCTACTGTCTATTCTTTGATGTGGAAATCAAAGTCTGTTTCAACAGGATAGTATTAATTACACCAGCTTCTTTTAAGGCATGTGACTGAAGCCAAGGTTTGCTGTTGTGGAGTTGCTGTAGAGTAATAGCACATTTGGAGAAGCTGCTCTGAGTCTGTCTCTAAAAATGCACCAGAGATTTTGGTCACCCAACCTACTGTGGTAGGATAACTTCATATCCAAAGCCTTGGATGAGGGCAAACCTGTATTCATTTCATTCACAGGAATTCCTAGATAATCCACCATTAAAGAAAAAGATACCTTTCAGCATCAGAACCTCACAGGCCCTATGAGATCTGTATGATACTTCAACAGTTTCCTTTTAAAAATTTTATTAGTAAATGTAGCCAACTTGAAAAACTCTTTCCTGTTTCCATGGTGTCTAGTAATTTCCAAATTTAACTTCAGCCTAATCCTGTGTGAAACCAGAGAAAAATTTCTTTTTCCATTTTTGTTTTTGAATGAGAAGCTTAGAGGCATGGAGTAGTCTGCTCAGTTACGAACACCTAATAACAGAGCTGAAGGTGTGCTGGTGACATGGGATAAATGTAGTGAACAGCGGGCTGAGGTACAAAGACCTTTCTGTATAAGTCACTTCCCAGCTTAAGCCAGAGCTGACTAACTGGAGGCTGTCATAGAGTGACACCGCTGTCCCTCTAGGCTGCGATTCCATGATGGGTCTGCAAGAATCACAGGGAACTTAAGGAGGAAGGAGGAGCTAGACCAGTCAGGGACAAGGTGGAGAGATACAAAACGGGCCAAGGAAGCCGCTGCTCAGGAAGCAAGTCTTCAAGCTGGGGAAACTGAGGAAATAGAACACTGCACTGAGATTCTGGACAGCTTACATCCCAGTCCAACCTACACCTTGATGTTAGCACAGTAAGAATGATTTCATGGTGTGTGTATATGTGTGTGTGTGTGTGTGTGTGTATGAGAGAGAGAGAGAGAGAGAGAGAGAGAGAGTCAAGTCACTAGGTTTGAAAGAATCTGAAAAAAATTATAGAGCTTAGAATCTTTAATGCACATGTGGCTTTTTTTTCTGTAAACTTCTGTTCCCAAAAGCACACCTCCCATGAGCTAACAGGATATGTCCAAGCAGGCTTTACCTATTAATGCTCCTATAACTGCTCAATAGTGATACAACTGGCAACCAGGCCTTATGTAACAAAGGGCACCTGAGATCCAAACTGCAGTCCTGCCGCATCAGGACCTCCTAGCAAATTCTGTGGCATGAAACATTGGTTGACGGTCACTTCTTTTCCTAGAATGGCATCTACTTGTCTCAGCATTGTTTCTATATTGATTAACTTGACACTTTCGTTTAAAATCAGCCAACAGGAGCCCCACAAGGAGAGCAACAAAGCTAAAAATTCTGAGCCCAGAGGGTCCTGCAGAGACTGACACACCAACCAAGGACCATGCACAGAGAGGACCTAGACCCTCTGCTTACATGTAGCTCAGTCTCCATGTGGGTTCCAGAGTAAAGGGAGCAGCAGCTGCCTCTATCATGAAGTCTGTTGACTGCTCTTTGGTCACTTGATCCTGGAGATGCAGCCTTGCTAGTCTACAGAGGAAGAGGATCCAGGCAGTCCTGATGAGATTTGATATGCTATGGGCAGATGGCAAAGGAGGGGAACTCCTCCTTTCAGTGGACTAGGGGAAGGGGATTGGGGGAAGAAGGAGGTAAGGTGGGACTTAGAGGAGTTGAGGGAGGAGTTGATTGAAGAGTCTGGATATATAATGAATAAATTGTGAAAAATAAAGTAAGTTAAAAAAGAATCAGCCAACAATAGGCTAATTTCTATGGATTTTATTGAAACCCATAAACCTAAAGATCATTCTTAGGAGAACTAACTCATAATAGAAGAAATGTTTCCTATCTCCTCTTGATTCTGAAGTCTAAACTTCTTTGGTGCCAGGCTTTCAAGTCAGATGACACTGCTGCTGGATGTCATCCCATGATGGTAGAGGAAGTGTTGAGCATTTAATGAATTCAAGGGGTGTTGGATGATATTGTACACATATGTATGTGTGTGTTACTGTGGCTGCATAAGACAGTGGTTTATTTCCTCCAATTTTATTCTTCAAAATACAATTCTTCACTAGTGTTTTCATATACAGATTAGATATTGTCAAATCATAAAAATAAACACTGCCAGGATTTTGAATGGCACTCTGTAAAATTAGCATGTGACAACATTTAATGGAACTATTGAGTACACCAACTCTGAGCCCAAGGTCAGTGTTGAGAGTCATTCTCAGTTAATCTCCACCTATTCCTTGAGGCAGGGTCTCTCAACGGAACCCAGAGCTCACCAACATGGCTAATCTCATTAGCCAGCTTGTTCGGGGAATTCCCTGACTCTGCTTTAAAAGTCTGGAATTACAGGTGGGCATACATACTCATCTGACATTGTGTGGAATCTGGAAATCTGAAATCATAGTCCTCTACTCCCAATGCATGCCAGGCACTTAACCCTGAACCATGACCCCAGCTCCACAATATGCACATTTTCAGCTCACACATTCTACACCCACTTGTTCATTATAAATAGTCCATTTACCATATTTTGGTGATTTATTTTGAGATTATTGATTCTTCATATGGAAAATGTAGCACAAATTTGACCTTATGTTTGGCGACCTTGTAAAACTTTGTAGTGTGGTTATTTTATTAAACCCAATTTTAAATTATTTAACTCATCTTCGTCTTTATAGTCCAAGTGCATGTTTTTCATTTTTATAAATGACATGCCTTAGATCACTCTATTTCATCTAATCCATCAATACCAACCCTTTTCAGATTTTTAATCCATTAAACAAATTTAATTATGATGGATGTAAAGATATACTCTCTTAGCTCAGATAAAATTTGGCCTTTAGTTTCTTCTCTTGTTTTCACTTTTAGTTTCATAAGGAACAGGAAGTAGCTTGACAAAGGGTCCAGGTGTTACTCCATTTGGGCTATGGTAAGAGGAATAGTAAATGAGAGGTGTGGTTGTGCTTAGAGAACAAGTGAATCAACAGAGAAATTCAAAGATGTTGCTTAGGGTGTCTTTGGTTCTCAGCCCTAAGCAAGACACTTCTGCTACATACTTCCTTTGCCACACGCTTTTCCTGCCACATGCTTTCTCCAGGGTTTGCTGTTTCATCCTGGGCTAAAATAACCATAGACTGAAAGACCTTAAACCCTGAGCCACAGCGGCCTGTCTCTTGTGATAAGCTGGATATTTTGCACTTTGACACGGGGATGGGAATCTAGCTCACTGATCGAAGCTGCAGTGCACATTGAGGCTGCAGCCTGGAGGTCAAATGAAGTGTTTGAAACGCAATGTAATGTGGATTGTAAGGAGCCTACAATCCAAGGAGAAACTGTAAAACCCTAGCCATGATAAGAAAACAGAATGATCCCAGTGTAAATGCTGACTATGCCAAAGAATAAATTTGTAGGTGAAGAAGCAATCCAAAAGATAATGAAACATCATTGTTGAAGTTAAAGGTACCCAGTGAACTTCAGAGCAGCTGACCCCATACGATAAAAGTATTGTCAGTCACCTTTTTGGCCAGACACGGAGACACTGCATAACTTTTTACATGGTCTTGCCTGTAGAAACACCTCATCAAATGAAGTGGAACTTTAAAAGGTCATTTTGGTAGTTCATTTTCATTTGACAAGCCATTACCCTCTCTCAAAACTCAGACTTGAGAAGCACCTTATTCAGGACACATCCCCAAGTTTGACATCACCAGTAATCTAGGGACAAGGGTGATTTCTTACAAGTGAAGTTTGCATCCCGTTGCTTGTAAATATAGTAAAATTTTGGGTTTTGCAGTAATGACTCATGTGGAAAATGATTTTTAACATTTTTGTTTTACACTGCCTCAAGAAGGATCAACAGGCTGTATTTCAAGTGATGCTAAGCTTCAAATATTAAGAATAAAACTGTGTCCTGAGCAGTAGTCAGCCTTCCTCCAAATAGCATTTGCTTCTCATACATCTACAGATATTGAGATCTAGAAATAAAGCCAACCGCTCCCCACATGGAAGCCAAGAACAAAATAGTCTCTTCAGAAACATAATCTTTAATCTTTGTGATTAGCAATGTAAACATTGGCACAACTTTCACAGAGTCTGAGCACTTTAGGAGCAGAAAAAAAAAAAGATATCAGAGAAAGAATTAGAACCTACCAGATAGTTTGTTTTTGTCATTATCTATTTATTTGGGAAGGAGAGAAAACAGGCCTCCCATTAAAGGAAGACCAACCTGTAGAGGTTGTAGGATGGAATGGAAGATTATGTGTCTTTTTTATTTTTGAAAAATTCGCATTTGCTTCAAAGAACTCTAGTGTAAATAGGTCATTTGTATGGTTCTTGTTGCTGACAAATTCTTTTTAAAAAGATGATTGATGTTTACGATATTAATTGAAGTAGGACAATTTTGTTTATCACCTGGGCTTTGAAACAATTTTAGGGGAACAGTATTTGTCAAGTACAAAGAACTCAAAAGCTTTTGTAACAAGGTGGTCTGCTCTAATGAAGCCGGGACCGCACTGCCGAGAGGGTCAGCTCATTAGCTCACAACTTTGGCCTCAGTGGAAGAGATTTCCACAGCAGCACCACAGCTGGTCCAAACCTGCTCTCTGTTGCATTCTCAGTGTAGCATCCTGAACTCACCAACGGGAAACTATCACCAGGAGAGACAGAGATATGAAGAAAAATAGAATTGTAAGTTCTGAGAACCTGAGGTTCTTCTCAAGGTCATCCCAAAGGTCCATCTCTAGGTCATTCTCTCACTTCACACTGGAGGAAACTTGGAATGCCCTGTTGAGGAGGGTAAAATGGATCCTATAGTTAGGTGTTGCTTCTGTGTGTAAATATGTGTACATGTTTACAAATGTGTGTGCAAGAGTACAGGTGGAGGTCAGAGGTCGACATCCGATGTCTTTCTCAATACCTCTTCATCTTGTTTGCTGAAGCAGCGTTCCTCAGTGAGCCTGGACTTTTCTGATTCAGCTAGATCTGCTGCCCCTGAACCCCAGGGATTCTATTGGCTCTGCCTCAACCATGCTGGTCTTACAACTATGTGCCATCATGCCTGGCTCTTTCTTTTTATTTTAACATGTGTTCTGGGATAGAACACTAGTGCTTATGCTTGCATATCAAGGCCCTTACTGACAAGAGCCATTTCCAGAGCCCACAAAGTACAAGACTTTACAATTGTCTTGGCATTCTCAGAATAGGAACTGATATACTATATATAACAACATTCTATTTCTCATATTTGTTCAATATCTGTATATTACAATTCTCCAGAGAACCAGACATTTTAAGAGTGTGTAGGAAAAAAGAGGGAGGGGCAAGATGGAGAAATAGAGAGAAAGAGAGAGAGGGAGAGAGAGAAAGAAAGAGAGAGGAAAAGGGAGACTACTTTTGAGAAATTGCCTTACAGGAGTAACATGGGAATTTTCCAGTGTCTTCTCTGCAAGATACTAGGCCCAGGATGGCCAGTGATGTAATCCATTTTGATTTAAAAGGTCTGAGAGTAATGAGATTGTGAAGCATAAATCCCAGGCTGAGCCCCAAACAAGAGATGAAGAGACATGACCCAACTCAAATAATGAGGAAAAAAAATGAATTCTTTTTCCTTAGTCCTTTGCTTGGGTCCAGGCCTCCATAAATTAGAGAGTGTCTGCTAATCCAGTAGAAACAATCTTCTTCCTTGAGTCTGCAGAATCCAATTACTCTCCACCACACCGAGGGCATCTCCAGTTATAGCCAGAGTTTTGAAAATGGATTTAATTGGCCAATTCTCAGTTCTAAGCCCCTATGAATAAGGAATCTGTAGGACTCATCCCATTTGCTTACTTCATGAAGGTTTTGGAGAAGAAGATTTGAAGTGAGGATGAATCAGAGATTTGAATTGAAGAAACACTCAAGGAAGAACCTGAGCAGAAAGGAAATGGAGGAAGGCTCACCAATCAGAGGCCAAGGACAGGGATTTGCATGGATGTGGCCTCAGATAGGCACAGGAAGAAGTGTGTATGAGCCAAATGAGCCACCTTGCAGGGGACCAAGGGATAACAGAAAACAGCATATTGAATCCAGGTTAAAGATATTCAAGTTGACCCTGTTGGATTTGTTTTGGGAACTTCAAGTTACAGTCTGTGGCCATGAGCCTCCTCATAGAATCCATTAAATCCAGACAAAGAAGAACAGTTGCTTCAAAGGAGATCTAGGCTGTGTGATCCAGGATGAGGATACAGCCAGTTCCTGGTGCCTCAAGGCATCATCTTCCTACTGTGAGTAGCATAGATGATCCAGCCATGACACTTTGCCTGGGATATCTACCTCATATAAATATGACACATTCATGTCATGTGGCCTGAGAGCCCCATCTTCCTACTCTGAGTAAGATGCAGAATATAGCAAGGTTACGGTTTCTGTTGATAGTGCCTTCCTACTATGAACACATTGCAGGATGCATTTAGGTCATAGTGGTATCTGAGGACATCTTCCTCCTTACCTTGTAAGAACTCATCTCTGAATTTGTACTGTGTCAAAATGTTTCTAAAAATTCATTTTCACGCTGCCTTCCTTCATTCTTCAAATAAATGTTCTACTGAGGTTGAGGAGAACTGTGATAGATGGTAAAACTATATTGGGACTTGGTTAGGCTTTGGCACTATTTAAGGAAAGAGAATGGGGAACAGTGAAGAGTCTTAGTAGAGGACTGAGCATTTACTCTGTTCTGATTCCCAAACAGACTCACCACTCTTTTCTGTAAATAACCAGACTTTTGAGTGTTTGAGGGCAACTGATGTAATTGTCATCTTGGATGGTTACTCAGGCTGTCAACCTAGGCCTAGTCCTGGAAACTTCTATGGAAGCTTCTAGCCTCTGTATAATCTAATCTAGGCCTAGACTGTTTTTGGTCTCTGAGGCTTACTGCTAAGTAAGGTCACCCTTTCTAGCTCTTTCTGAACACCCACTGGTTGGTTCCACTTAGTTGTTCTGACTCAAACTCCTCTGAAAGCTGACTAATTCAACCTGGCTTTTCTCAGCTTCTGACTGAATTGCTATGCTTGGCCTCATAGTAAACTTTGGCAATATGCTTTAATCCTCTGGCTCCTTCTCATTCTCTGGCGTACACTGTCTTCACTATGTATACATTGTTCTCTCTTCAGTCTCTTTCTGTAAAGTTCTCGTGGCAAAACTGTATCTGAATTCCACAAGCTGAACTGCCACAAACTCAGCTCCACTGCTCTGCCCCTCCACTCACTGTCTCAACCGAACTGACTGACAGAACTGACTACAACTCACAGATCGGAATGCTTCTGTCTCCTGGGACTAAAGGCCTGTCTGTATTCCAGACTGATTACACAGACTTAGAAGGTCTTCGGATGCGATCTCTTGCCAGAGCAGACATGTTCTGAACTAAAACTCCTCTACATAACAGAATAGCTGAATATTGGAAAGTTAGTCAAAATTATGGCCCCTTGTGTTAACGTAAATATCTAGGTGGTTTAAATACATATATAAATATTCAAGATGTTTGTCCACCTGTCCGTATGTATATGTGAACATTTACTTACAGCGTCTGGAGGCTGGAAGAGGGTGCTAGCTCCCTTGGAACAGGAGTTATAGCCTGATGAGGTTGTGAGAGGCCATATGGGCACTGGATACTGAACCCGCGTCTTCTTGAGGAGGAACTCTGGAACCAGCTCTCCAGTCTGAAAAGAACATGAGATATATATATTCTTTTGTGTTTCACCTGTCTGGGTAGGGAAATATGGTAAAATATTCTATCCATTTTAAAGGAAAAACTAAATCATATCCTCCAATATAGGACAAAGTGACAAAATAATAGTTGTAGAGGAATAAAAATTAAGAAAAATAAATTATTTTTATAAAATTAAAGATTAAATGAGGTTTTGTCCCAGGGGAATGTTTGTTTAAATTGTCACTGCTATTACTGACAACCTGAGGAAAACCACTGAATTTGTAGGAATTTATCCTGGTTCAGTCCTTGACCACATATCTCCATTTCTGTGGGTGTCCAGTGAGGCAGAGCACTGTGGCAAGGAGACACAGAAGAGCAGAGGTACTGCCCTCATGCTGACTGGAAAGCAGAGTAACAGGAAAGGAGTCAGGGTTTCAAGATCCACCCTCCAAATTAAACTCCAGCTTCCACCATTTCAGCAGCTCCAGGTCTAGTCAAACTTTTACCATTCATTACATTCAATCATTTTT
>CM053756.1:45662314-45678867 GCA_028658305.1 Pachyuromys duprasi
TTTTTTATTAATTACATTTTATTCACTTTGTATCCCCCTGTAGCTCCCTACCTCATTCCCTCCTAATCCCTTCCTTCTTCTGCCTTCTTTATGCATTCCTTTCCCCAAGTCCACTGATAGGGGAGGTCTTCTTTTCCTTCCTTCTGATCCTAGTCTATTAGGTCTCATCAGGAGTGGCTGCATTGTCTTCCTCTGTGGCCTGGTAAGGTTGCTTCTCCCTCAGGGGGAGGTGATCAAAGAGCAGGCCAATCAGTTCATGTCAGAGACAGTCCCTATTCCCATTACTATGGAATCCACTTGGACACTGAACTGCCATGGGCTACATCTGTGCAGGGGTTCTAGGTTTTCTCCATGCATGGTACTTGGTTGGAGTATCAGTCTCAGGAAAGACTCCTGTGCTCAGATTTTTTGGTCTGTTGTTCTCCTTGTGGAGCTACTGTCCTCTCCAGATCTTAATATTTCCCACTTTTTTCATAAGATTCCCTGCACTCTACCCAAAGATTGGCCATAAGTCTTAGTATCTGCTTTGATAGTCTGCAGGGCAAAGCCTTTCAGAGGCCCTTTGTGGCAGGCTCCTTACTTGTTCCCTGTTTTTTCCTTCTTTTAATGTCCATCCTCTTTGCCTATCTGGATGTGGTTTGAGAATTTTAGCAAGAGTCCTCCCTCTGATTAGTTTCTTTAGGTATACAGATTTTAGAAGGTTTATCCTATATTATATGTCTATATGATTGGGTATATACTGTGTGTGACTTTCTGCTTCTGGGATAGCTCAATCAGGATGATCTTTTCCAGTTCCCACCATTTACCTGCAAATTTCATGATTTCCTTGTTTTTATATTGCTGAGTAATATTCCTTTGTGTAGATGTACCACAATTTCTGTATCCGTTCCTCAGCTGAGGGACATCTGTGTTGTTTCCAGCTTCTGGTTATTACAAATAAAACTGTTATAAACATAGTTGAGTAAATGTCCTTGCTGTGTACTTGAGTGTCTTTTGGATATATGCCTAGGAGTGGTATAGCTGGATCTTGAGGAAGCGCTATTCTTAGTTGTCTGAAAAAGCACCAGATTGATTTCCAGAGTGGTTGTACAAGTTTGCATTCCCACCAGCAGTGTTGTCACTTGAGTTTTTGATCTTAGCCATTCTTTCCCAGTGTTTGGTATACAGGAGGGCTTTTGATGTTTTTGAGTTAATTTTGTATCCAGCCACTTTGCTGAAGGTGTTTATCAGCTAAAGGAGTTCTCTGGTTGAATTTTCATGGTCGCTCATGTATACTATCATATCATCTGCTAACAGTGACAGTTTGACCCCTTCCTTTCATATTTCTATCCCCTTGATCTCATTTAGTCGTCTTATTGCTCTAGCTAGGACTTCAAGAACTATGTTGAGGAGATATGGAGAGAGTGGGCAGCCTTGCCTTGTCCCTGGTTTCAGTGGGATTGATTTAAGTTTATCTCCATTGAGTTTGATGTTGGCTATAGGCTTGCTGTATATTGCCTTTACTATGTTTACAAATGTGCCTTGTATCCCTGATCTCTCCAAGATTTTAAACATGAATGGGTGTTGGATTTTGTCAAATGCTTTTTTGGCATCTAGGGAGATGATTACGCGGTTTTTATCCTTCTGTTTGTTTACATGATGGATTACATGGATGGATTTCCGTATCTTAAACCACCCTTGCATGCCTGGGATGAAGCCTATTTGATCATGGTGGATGAAATTTTTTATGTGTTCTTGGATTTGGTTTGCATGTATTTTATTGAGTATTTTTGCATCAATGTTCATAAGAGAGATAGGTCTGAAGTTCTCTTTTTTGTTGGCTTTTTGTGTGTTTAGGTATCAAGGTGACTGTGGCTTCATAGAATGAGTTTGGTAATGTTCCTTCTGTTTCTATTTTGTGGAATAGTTTGAAGAAAATTGGAGTTAGCAGTTCTTTGAAGGTCTGGTAGAATTCTATGCTGAAACCATCTGGCCCTGGGCTTTTTTTGCATGGGATATTTTTAATGACCACTTCTATTTCATTAGGGGATATAGGATTATTTAATTGATTTACCTGGTCCTGATTCAGTTTTGGTAAGTGGAATCGATCAAGAAAATTGTCCATTTCATTTCGACTTTCAAATTTTGTGGCAAATAGGCTTTTGTAATACGACCTAATGACTGGATTTTTTTCAGTGTCTGTAGTTATGTCCCCCTTTTCATTTTTGATTTTGCTGATTTGGATAGTTTCTCTCTGCCTTTTAGTTAGTTTGGCGGAGGGTTTGTCTATCTTGTTTATTTTCTCAAAGAACCAGCTCTTGGTTTTATTGATTCTTTGCATTGTTTCATTTGTTTCTAATTTATTGATTTCAGCCCCGAGTTTGATTACTTCTATCCATCTATTCCTCTTTTGTGTGTCTGCTTCTTTTTTTTTCCTGGGGCTTTCAGTTGGGCCATTAATTTACTTGTATGAGATGTTATAAATTTCTTCTTGAAGGCAGTTAGCACTATGAATTTTCTTCTGAGCACTGCTTTCCTTGTGTCCCATGAATTTGGGTATGTTGTGCCTTCATATTCATTGAATTCTAGGAAGCCTTTAATTTCTTTATTTCTTCCTTAACCCAGGTGTCATTGAGTAGCAAGTTTTTCAGTTTCCATTCAGTGCGTGTAGGCTTTTTGCTATTTCCATTGTTGAGGTTCAGCTTTAGCCCATGGTGGTCAGACAGAATACAGGGTATTATTTCAATCTTCTTCTATCTGTTGAGATTTTCTTTGTGACCAATTATGTGGTCTATTTTGTGGAAGGTTCCATGAGGTGCTGAAAAGAAGGTATACTCTTGAGTTTGGGTAAAAAGTTCTGTAGACATCTATTAGCTCCATTTGAATTAGGGCCTTTTTAAGCGCCTTATTTCCCTATTTGGCTTCAGTGTAGTTGATCTGTCCCTTGTTGAGAGTGGGGTGTTGAAGTCTCCTCTGATTAAGGTGTTGGGATAGGTGTGTGATTTAAGCTTTTATAATATTTCATTGACAAATGTAGGCGCTCTTGTATTTGGAGCATAGATGTTCAGAATTTTTATGTCCTCTGGTGGATTTTTCCTTTGATGAGAATGCAGTGCACCTCCTCATCTTTTTAAAATTAATTTTGGTTGAAAGTCTATTTTATTAGATAATAGGATAGCTATTCCAGCTTGATTTTTGGGTCCATTTGCTTGAAAAATGTTTTTCCATCCCTTTACTATGAGGTAGTGTTTATCTTGTTGTAGGGGTGCATTTCTTGGATGCAGCAGAATGTTGGATCCAGTTTCTGCACCCATTCTGTTAGTCTGTGTCTTTATATTGGAGAATTGAGTCCATTGATGTTGATAGATAATAGTGACCAATAAACATTAGTTCCTTTTATTGTGGAGTTGGTGGTTTTACTGATTCATTACTTGTTTTCTTTTAATTTTTGTTGGGAAATTATCTGTGTTCTATATTTTCTTGGGTGTAGTTATTTTCGTAGGATTGGAGTTTTCCTTTTAGTATCTTCTGTAGGGCTGGTTTCCTGTGTAGGTGTTGCTTAAATTTAGTTTTGTCATGGAATATTTTGTTTTCTCCATCTATGTTGATTGAAAGCTTAGCAGGGTATAGGAGTCTGAGTTGGCACATTTGGTCTCTTAAAGTCTGCATGACATCTTCCCAGGCCCTTCTGGCTTTCATAGTTTCTGTTGAGAAGTCTGGTGTGATTCTGATAGGTCTATCTTTATATGTTACTTGGCCTTTTTCCCTTGCTGCTTTTAATATCTTTTCTTTGTTCTCTAGATTTAGTGCTTTGATTATGATGTGGCTTGAGGAATTTCTTTTCTGGTCTAGTCTATTCAGTGTTTTGTAGGCCTCTTGTATATTTATGGACATCTATTTCTTTAAGTTGGGGAAATTTTCTTCTATGATTTTCTTGAAAATATTTTCTGGACCTTGGAGCCTGGACTCTCCTTTTTCATCAATTCCTATTATTCGTAGATTTTGCCTTTTCATGGCATCCTTGATTTCTTGGATGTTTTGTGTTTGGGACTTTTCTGATTTTACTTTTTCTTTGAGAGAAGTGTCATTTCCTGCTAGTGTATCTTCAGCACCAGAGATTCTCTCTTCCCTCTCTTGTATTCTGTTGGTGATGCTTACCTTTGTGGTTCTTGATCTTTTCTCTAAGTTCTACAGCTCCAGTTTTCTCAGTTTGTATTTTCTTTATTGATTCTAATTCTGATTTTATGCTTTGCACAATTTCCTTTGTCTGTTTGAATGTGGTTTCCTGTCTCTGTATGATGGCCTCTATTTTTTGTTTGTTTGTTTGTTTCCTCTCTATATGCCACTAATTGTGTCTCTACTGTGTCTCTGTTTGGCTGTATTTGCCTGTGTTTCTTTAAGAGCTTTGTTCATTTCCAATTTCTTTGCCTCCACTTGGGTGGCCAATTCTTTGAGAATATTTTTTGTTTCCTCTTTACCTGTCTGTATTTGTATGGCTATCACTCTGAGAGATTTGTTTGTTTCCTCTTTATGTGCCTCTAATAACTGAATAAGCATACCTTTAAATTCATTTTTCTGTGTTTCTGATGAATTGGAGTGGGGTTGCTGGTGAAGCCATGATGTCCTGATTTATGTTGGACTTATTCTTTCATTGACCCCTGGCCATTGGCTTATCTGTAACCTTCCCTGCTTGTTCTGGGATTCTGCAGATCAGACTGGTACCATCTTTTTCTGATGTCTGGAGAATTCCTCAGGAAGATGAGAGAGGTCCAGTGGTTTCAGCATGTGCGTTGGTGTTTCAGCTGTTTCTGTGGGAGGAAAGTCCACGGGTGCAGAAGGACAAGTGTGCGTGTGTGTGTGTTTGTGTGTGGAAGTGTGTCTTCAGGGACAGGGTGCTAGAGATTCTGTAGAACCCTTGAGTGTGGGGAGGGGTGCTGCCTTGCAGGCAGAGAAGGGTTTGCATTTGCTGAATGTGTAGCAGGCACTGGTGATAATCATGTGAGCAACTTCCTTATGCAAATTCTCAGAATATGTCAATAGGCTACAGGTATTTGGCTCTGTCAGAGCTCCAGGGTTGTTTTTTGTTGTTGCTGTTGTTTTTTGTTTGTTTTGTTTTATTTTGTTTTTTGTTGTTGTTGTTTTTCTGCCTGAACTCCTCTGGTAGACCCACAGAGCAGGGGCTTCAATGTCCCAAGAGTCCCTCTGTTTCCCATAGTGGGTGTGTGGGTGGGAGGGATCTGATGTCTGGCTGCTAGCTTAAAAGGACCCTGAATCTGGGGCTCTGCAGGCACTTGAGGGCCCACTCACTCTCAAGCAGGTCACATCAGCAAGGACCTGGCTACCCCAGCTGTCTACTCTCAGGTTTGGTCCTGCTGAGTCATATGCAGGAGCTCTGCCAGCTCAGTGGTGATGTAACTGTTGAACTGGGAAGCCCAGCTGTAGCAGCAGACTGGGAGGCCAGTCCAGATGCCTGCTGAGAAGTCCTGGGGAGTTACAACAGTGGTCCACAGACCTATGTGGCCTGGAACCTGGTGTATCTGGTTTGTTTGGCAGGTATGCTGGACTTTGGTGGCTGTACAGCCGGCTATCTGCCAGTGAGGGGTTGGGCAGGCCTTATAGTCACTGGCTGGGAGTCCCTACAGAGTAGGTAGGGCTGCCTGCAGACATGGGACCTGGGAGGATGGTACTGCGAATATGGGTCTCAGAAGGCTGGTATGGCTGGCAGCTGCAGCTCAGAAGCTAGGACCCCTGCTTCTGCTGTCATAGTCCCCAGGCAGTGAGTTCTGTGCTGAGAATCTCTGTGAGCCAGCTCTGCCGAGGAGGGGGAGGGAGGCCCAAAAAAGGGGAGTGCAAGGAGAACAAAAGATTTTTTCTCTCCATCCCCAAAGAAGTCTGCAGGTGGCTTGAGTCTAAAGGTCTCAACTCATGTGATGTGATTTTCCCTCTTGTGAAGAAAACCTCACTGTCGATTTTCTGGCTTTAGCTGTCCCTCCACTCACCAATTCCAGAGTTTTGGATCCTTTGCCTCTCATATACTGTGTGTGTTGGTCGCCGCCATCTTGTATAGGAACTGCCTGTTTATATCTTTAAAAAAATTATATATATATATATATATATATATATATATATATATATAATTTAGTTAGTTATTCACTTTACATTTTAATTGTAACCCCTTTTCTCCTCTTCGCCTAGTCCCTCCCCTCTATCTCTCCCTCTTGCCCCTATCTCCCTTCCCCTGCCCTCAGAAAAGGGGACTCTTCACCTTCCACAAAACTGTCCCTGCACATTCAGTCTCATCTATACTTTGTGCTTCCTTTTACACTGTGTCCTCACAAGACAGCCTGGGTGAAGTGATCGAAAGGCATGCAACAGAGACCATGTCAGAGACAGCCTCCATCCCCTTCCTAGGGAACCCACACGGGGGCTAAGCTACCCATTGGGTATATATGTGTAGAGGGTTAGGTCTAGTCCATGCCTGGTCCTTGGTTGGTGCTTCAGTCTCTGCAAGCCCCGCTGAGACCAGGTTAGTTGAGAATGTTGGTATTCTTGTGGAGCTCCTGTCCTCTCTTGGTTGCTCAATCCTTCCCCCCACCCCACTCTTCTACAAGGCTCCCTAAGCTCTGGCTGTGAGTCTTTGTTGGTTTCTGCTTTGATCCCTTGTGGGGCAAAGCCTCTCAGAGGACAGCAATGCAAGGCTTCACTCTGCAAACAGAGTACAGCATCATCAATAGTGTCAGGGGTTGGCTTTCTCCCATGGAGTGGGTCTAAGATTGGGCCAGACATCAATTACACATTCTCTTGTTCTCTGCTCTATCTTAATTCCTACATATGCTGAGGGTAGGGTAAATTCTGGATGGAAGTTTCTGTAGGTGGGTTGCTGCTTTCCTCTCCTCACCTGTCTGGTTAGAAGGTGGACTCTCCAGTCTCCATGGCCCCCACCACCAGGGGTTTCAGCTAGAGTTACCCCCATATCCTCCCAGAATATCATCCTGTTGAAGGTCTCCAGCTTGTCTAAAGGTGCCCCTTCCCATTGTTCCTTTTTTCTCTGCAAGCCCTCTGTCCTCTCTTGACCCCTGCTCACACTATATCTGATCACCACACTCATTTCCCTCAGTTTTCCCTCCCTTATCCTCTTTCCTCTTTTCAACCACCTTCCATGACTATTCTGTTTCCCCTTCTGGTGAGATTCAAGCATCCTCCCTTGAGTCCTTTGTGTTTCTTTGGGTCTGTGAATTGCAGTATGGTTATCCTACACTATATGGCTTACAAACCCTTTGTGTCTCACTAGGTTATCTCAATCAGGATACTGTTTTCTAATTCCAACAAGATTTCCTTGTTTTTAATAGCCAAGCAATATTCCATTGTGTACTTGTACCACAATTTCTTTATCCAGTCTTCAGTTGAGGGACATCTGGGTTGTTTCCAGTTTCTGGATGTTATGAATAAAGGTGCTATGAAAATAGTTGAGGTAATGTCCTTGTTGTATGGTGGAGCATCTTTTGGGTATATGCCTAGGAGTGGTATAGCTCGGACTTGAGGTAGATCTATCCCTAATTGTCTGAGAAAACTCCAGATTGATTTCCATAGTAGTTGTACAAGTTTGCACTCCCACCAGCAATGAAGGGGTGTTGACCTTTCCCCACTTCCTCACCAGCATATGCTTTCAATTGAGTTTTTGATCTTAGTCATTCTGATGGGTATAAGATGGAATCTTAGAGTCATTTTCATTGGCATTTCTATGATGACAGAGGATTTTGAGCATTTTTTAAAATGTTTCTCAGCCATTTGAGATTTCTTTGTTGAAAATTCTCTGGTTAGATCTATATCCCATTTTTAAACTGGATTATTTGGTTGTTTGTGTTTAATTTCTCAAGCTCCTTATATATTTTGGATATTAGCCCTTAGTCAGATGTTGGGTGGGTTAGTGATGAAGATATTTTCCCAATTTGTTGGCTGTCATTTTGTTCTGTTGACAGTGTCTTTTACCTTACAAAATCATTTTGGCTTCATGAGGTTCCCTTTATTAATTATTGATCTAAGAGCCTAACCTGTTGGTGTTCTATTCAGGAAATTGTCTCCTGTGCCAATTAGTTCAAGGCTCTTCCCTATATTTGAGTCTAATAGAGTTAGTGTTTCTGCTTTTATGTTGAGGTCTTTGATCCACTTGGACCTGAGTTTTGTGGAGGGTGACAAAAATGGATCTACATGCCTTTTCTACATGTGGATATCCAGTTAGACTAGCACCATTTATTGGAGATACTTTCATTTTCCCATTATATGGTTTTGGCTTCTTTATCACAAATCAAGTGTCTATAAATGTATGTGTTTATGTCTGGGTATTAGATTTAATCCCATTTATCTACCAGTCTGTTTCTATGCCAGTACCATGTAGTTTTTATTACTATCTCTCTGAAATACTGATTGAAGTCAGGGATGGAGATACTTCCAGAAGTTCTCTTATTGTAAAGGATTCTTTAGCTATTATGCTTTTATTCATATGAAGCTGAGAATTGTTCTTTTGAGATCTGTAAAGAATTATGTTGGTATTTTGATGGGAATTGCATTAAATTGGTAGATTGCTTTTGGAAAGATGGCCATTTTTACTATGTTAATCCTACCAACCCATGATCATGGGAAACCTTTGCTCAGCCCATTTGTCATTTGTGTACAAAAGAGCTACTTTTTTTTTTTTTAGTTAATTTTGTATCCAGCCACTTTGCTGAAGGTGTTTATCAAGTGTAAGAGTTCCCTGGTAGAATTTAGGGGTCACTTATATATACTATTATATCATCTCAAATAGGGATACTTTGAGTTCTTTTTGTTATTGTTGTTGTTGTTGTTTTTAATTTGTATCCCCCTGTCTTGTTTAGTTGTCTTATTGCTCTAGCTAGAACTTCAAGTACTATATTGAAAAGATATGGAATGGGCAGGCCTTGCCTTTTCCCTTAATTTAGTGGAATTGCATTGAGTTTCTCTCCATTTAATTTGACATTGGATATTGGCTTCCTGTAAATTGCTTTTATTATGTTTAGGTATGGGCCTGATCTCTCCAAGACTTTCACTGTGAAAGGGTGTTGGATTTTGTCAAAGGCTTTTTCAGCATGTAATGAAAAGATCATGTAGTTTTTTTTTCCTTTTAGTTTGTTTATATTGTAGATTAGGTTGATGCATATTTGTATGTTGAACCAACTCTGCATCCTGGGGATGAAGTCTACTTACTCAAGGTGGGTGATATTTTGGATGTGTTCCTAGAATCACTTTGCAAGTCTTTTATTGAGAATTTTTACATCCATGTTCATGAGAGAAATTGATTTGAAATTCCCTGTTTGTTGAATCTCGGTGTGATTTAGGTGTCAGACTGTGGCATCATAGAATGAGTTCTGCAATTTTCCTTTTGTTTCTATTTTGTGGAAAACTTTGAGGAGTATTCGTATGAGCTCTTCTTTGAAAGTCTGGTAGCTCTGTGCTAAAATCACCTGACCCTTCTATTTTCTTAGGGGTTATAGGGCTGTTTAAGGTATTTACCTGATCTGGATTTAACCTTTAAATTCGTTTCTCTGGTGCTGGTAAATGAAATCTGTTGAGAAATTTACCCATTTCCCTTAGATTTTTCAAGTCTGTGGAGTACAGGCTTTTGAAGAAAGACCTAATGATTCCTTGGATTTCCTCAGGGTCTGTTTTTATGTTTCCCTTTTCATTTATTTTTAAAATTTGGGTATTGTCTCTCTACCTTTCAGTTAGTTTGGTTAGAGGTTTGTCTATCTTGCTGGTTTTCTCAAAAAACCAGCTCTTTGGTTTCACTGATTCTTTGTATTATTTTTCTTTGTTTCTAAGTTACTGATTTGTGTCCTGTGTTTGATTATTTCCTGCTATCTACTCTTCTTGGGTGTGCTTGTTTCTTTTTGTTCTACTGCTTTTAGGTGTGCTTTTAAGTTGCTAGTAGGCTCTCCAATTTCTTTATGAAGACACTTAGTGCTATGAACTTTTCCCTTAGCACTGCTTTCATTGTGTCCCATAAGTTTGGGTATGTTGTGCCTGCATGAAATTCTAGAAAGACTTTTAATTTTTTTCTTTATTTCTTGCCTAACCCAATGGTCATTGAGTAGAGAGTTGCTCAGTTTCCATGATTTTGTAGGTTTGCTCTTGTTTCTGTTGTTGTTGAAATCTATCTTCAATCCATGGTGGTCTGATAAGATAAAAGGGGTTATTTCAATTTTCTTGTATCTGTTGAGGCTTGCTTTGTGACCAACTATATGATCAATTGTGGAGAAGATTCTATGAGGTGTATTCTTTTGTGTTTGGGTGAACTGTTCTGTAGATATATGTTAGGTCCATTTCATTCATGATGTGTGTTAGTATAATTATTTTTCTGTTTACTTTCTGTTTAATGATCTGTCCATTGGTGAGAGTGAGGTGTTAAAGTCTCCCACTATTCTATGTGTTGCTTAAGTTTTAGTAGTGTTTCTTTTATAAATGTGGTTGCCCTTGCATTTGGGGCAGAGGTGTTCAAATTTGATAGGTCATCTTGGTGGACCTTTCCCCTGATGAGTATGAAGTGTCCTTCCCGATCTCTTTTGATGAAGCTTGGAGTAAGCCTCTGTTTTCAGGTGGTTGCTGCTGTTTCCGGGTTGTTGCCATTCATTAGTGATGGTGGTGGAGATGTGGTCCAGGAAGGGGTGGGCACCCAAAGAAGTACCTTGGAATCCATTGGGGTGGACTGGATTTCCATGGCCCAAGGCAGAGCATGCCTCTGTGGCTAGACTGTAGCAGGTTAGGAGCTGGGGGACTACTTTATCTTTATCATATGCAAAATTTTAAAAGAATAAGAAAAAAGTGCACCAGAAAGTAACATACTATAAGGCATTTGTATTTTAACTTTTTAAATTTATCATAAATTTTTGTCAGAGGAGAGAATCAAATCTAATAGCAAAACTGGGTAAATACAGATAATACTTATAATCAAATTAAATACTTGAGTTAAAATATCAGCATTTTCCTCACTTAATATAGCGTCTTTTAGGCAACCTTCAGGCAGCCTTTGTGATTGCTGTAACTTGTTTTTAAATTTCAGTTTATTTACTTTGCATCCCAAGAGTGCCCTCTTCTTATTCTCCTCCCAGACCCTCCTTGCCACCTTCTTCCCTTTCCCTTCTCCCTTTCCTCCCGTAAAAGGGGATTCCCCTCACTCTGAATCAACATTCTCCAGAATATCAAGTCACATCAGGACTGAACATATCTTCATCCCTCAAGGCCAGGCTAAGCAGCCCTGCAAGGGGAAAGTGTACAAAAGCAAGCAATATAGTTCATGTTAGAAAGAGCCTCCCCCATCTACTTGCTAGACACTGGATATGAAGAAAAAGCCAACCATTGACCACATGTGTGCAGGGGTCCTAGGACCAGACCATGCACGTTCCTTAGTTGATGTCTCAGTCTCTAAAAACCCCTATGGAACTGGGTAAGTTGTCTCTCTTGGTCTTCCTATGAGGTTCTTGTTCCCTCCAGGACCTCCCAACACTTGTATAGGACTCTCAGAGCTCTGCCCTATGCTTGGCTGCAAGTCACAACATCTGTCTTGATCTGCTGCTTGCTGCAGCCTCCTGGGCAACAGTCAAGTTAGGCTCCTGTCTGAAAGCATAGCAGGGTATCATTGTTAGTCAGGGGCTGGCTCTCTACCATGAGGTGGTCTCAGATTGTGCTAGTTATTGGTTTGACTTTCTCTCTATCTTTGTTCTCTCTTTATCTTGAACTTCTTGTAGGCAGGGTAATTGGAAGTGAGAAGGCTAGGTGCAAGAAGGGCAACCGAGGGGGGATATCTCTTTGTCAAGCTGGAGGCCTGTGACAAGGTAGGCTTCTGGGAGGATATGGGTGAAACTCTAGCTGAGACTCCTAAAAGGGGGTACATGAAAATAGAAGTGACCACCTCCTATCCAGGCTGGACTAGTGGAAAGAGGGGAACAACAACCCACTGACAAAACCTTTGATTGCTGTAACTTTTACCACTGTTTGTTGTAGGGAATTTGGGGGAGAAAGTTAAAATTGGAGAAATTTAGAACATGGGCTTTTAAAAAGCCAAGGACATCACTGGGAAAGTCATTAAAATCTACAGTTTCTGGGCCGATGTGTGATCAGTGGTTTAGCCCTGCCTTGGCATGTTTGAGGCATGCCCTGGGCTCAACCTTCAGGCCCAAAGAAAAGATTTTTCTAGCAGAATCTCTGAGGGTGGATGCCAGAAACTTGGCTTTATACAAAGATTCATGTTGTTTTTGAGGTCCTTTATATTTTAAGAACTGTAATTCAGAACAACTGACCATATAGTTTTGATTAGACTCAGAAAAACTGAACATAAATAAAAGCCTAAAATTCATCCTAGTATAAGATGAAGGTGTTGTTACATCTACCTTTTAAAATCAGAAATATGATTCACCAGTGAAAGGAGAAAACATCCTTCTGTTTTTTTATTTTTGTTTTAGGAATTTTCATACTTAAATATCATATTTTGCATCATTTTCATTCCATACTTCAACTCCTCCTATGCCCATCCAAATTCATGACCTGTTTTTAAAGTTATTGTTACATACAAATGCATTACATAGAAATATACATATGTTATGCATACTGTGTGAGTATTTTAAGTAACCATAGACTAGTATATTTTCCTATGTCTTTTCCAAACACCATTACTGTTATGTATCCCTCTTCTCTCTCTCCTCCCCAGAAATCCCATCCCTTTCTCTCTCTTGTTAAAAACACTCCCAAAGAGTACCTCTGAAAGAACCAATATAGCAATGTATCAAAGCAGATATTAAGACTCACAACCAAGCCTTCAGCAGAGGGTGGGAAGTAATAATAAAAATAGGGGAAGTTAGTAAGACTTGGGGAGAACAAGAGCTCCACAAAGACCAATCTGAGCCAGGCACAGGGGTCTTATATGAGACAGTTTCTCCAACCAAGGACCATATATGGATATGGCCTAGAATCCCCGCTCAGATGTGGCCCATGGTAGCTCAGTGTCCAACTGAAGACCCTAGTAAGGGGAACAGGGATTGTTTCAGTCATGAACTCGATGGCTGGCTCTTTGACCCTCCCCCATACATGCCAGGAGTAAAAGCCTGGCTAGATCCCAGGGGAGGACATTGCAGCCAGCCCTGAGGAGACAAGATGATCTGGGGTCAATGGGAGGGGAGGTGGTCCTCCCCTGTTGGTGGATTTGGAGTAGGCGGGGAGGAGATGAGTGAGGGATGGGGTAGAGTGGGAGGGAATGAGGGAGGGGGCTACACCTGGGATGCAAAGTACTTAACCTGTGATTGATATAAAAATAAATAAATTACATAAAAAAAAACACTCCCGTATTTTTCCTTTCCCACCTCATAGCATCTGTGTTGTACAGTCTTGCTTTCTAGATGTCCCCTCTATGGTCCCATCTTACTTTCCAAGTTCCTGCTCATGCTCCAGAGTGCCTGCTCACATATTAAGATTCAGAGCTAGGGTCTACAAGTGAGCAAAATCATTCAGTGTTTGTTTTCCTGGGTCTTGGATAACTAGAGAGTTATCTGAGCAATCTTTTCCAGTTTTACCTGTTTGTCTGCAAATTTTATTTTTCTTTACAGCTAAACACTATATCATGATGTATGCACCACACATTCAATATCTGTTGAAGACTCTGTGGTCTCCATTATCTAGCTACTGTGAATAGAATGACAATGAACATGGTTGCGCAAGCATTTACAGAGTACGATGTTGAGTCCTTTGGGCCTATGTCAAGTAGTAATACAGTAGGACCATAAAGTAGATCTATTTTTAGCTCTCTTAGGATTTGACGAATTGATTTCTGGGTAGCCATGCGAGTTTGAAATTCTTTCAACACTGTTTTTTTTTGTTATTGCTTTAAAAAGATTCCGACAACAACCAATGAGGGGTGATGAATATTTTTGTGTTTGTTTGCTGTTGATCACATTTGGAAAAAACCTACTGAAATGCATACTTTGCTGCCTGTTCTGTATGTTAGCTATGCCTCTGTACCACTGTTTGAAAGTCAGTAGAACAGGAGAAACATTTAACCACACAGCAATGTAAACAAGTCCAAACATTATTAAATATATATAACTTAGGTTTTAAGATCTTGCTAAGATTGAACCTACAAGTTCTGACTTATATTTATATTTGTTTTTATCATAGTATTTATTCCCAAAGTAGGTAGAAATATTATTAAACATATAGTATGTATATGTTTAATATATATAATATATATGTTTAATATACATATACATATGTATATGTTTAATATAGTAGTAAAAGCTACTAATCAAATATCAAATATATTTTAAAATGTTTAGTATTTTAAGTAGAAAAACATTATGGAAAGAATGTGGCATCGCACAGAAATTAGGAATCTGTGCTGTAGTTTTGTTTTTTTTTTTATCCCCATAGACTGTATAAAGCATATGAATGTTTTGACACTCTTTCTTCATAACTATTAAATTCAACAAGCATTGGGGCTAAACATCGCAATAAAATATCCACTGAAGGGCCTTATGTATCATTTGGACACAGAACTCAATTGTGATACAATGAGCATTAATCTTCAAGTGAATGCAAATGATTTATACATTTCTTAGACTGTCATACTTTGATTTTGTTGCTGCGATGAACAGTCTGACCTGAAGTGGTCTACAGACTGGGAAGCATTTGTTTAGTTTGCACTTCCAGCTTGTGGTTTATTCTGGAGGGAAGCAGAACTCAAGAAGAGGCTTGAAGCAGAAGCCCTGGAGGAAGGCTGGCTTGCTGGCTCTCTTGTGGCCTCATCATGAATTAGCCTTCCTACCCAGCCCTGGCCACCTGTCCAGGGGATGGTGCCACATGATTATTCAAGACAATCAAGACAATCCCTCATATGCAGCCAATTTGATCTGGGCAGTTTCTTCAATTAAGATTCCTTTCTGCAGTGTTCCAGGCTGGGTCAAGTAGGCAGTTGAAGCTAACTGGGATACATATTAATGAAAATCATAACAAAGAAGACTCCAAGAAGTTGTCCACTTATTGGATCACAGAACACCAGCAAATTAAAGTTGTAGGAAATTTATTAATATTTTGCCTATCTTTGCTTGGTCATAAACTTGGTGACAGAAGGGAGTTAACTATAAATCTTTTGCTGGGGCTATATGCATGTTCCTTTGTAACCCAGAAGGCCAGTGATTTTTACAGAAAACACCATCTGTCATGTAAAATTAATGTTCTCAAGGTGGATTATATGGGTTTGGAGTGAGTTTTTCAGTTGATTTTGGTTTTTATATCTGAGACAGTATTATTTGTTTTCAAAAGTTTTACTTAGGTACAAAAATCAAATCTAAGACATGATGTGTTCTCATACCAGGAGCCCATGCTTTCCAGAACAAAATGCCATGACAGAAACCTGGAGAAAAATTAACTGGGAATGAATTTTAAATCTGCATGGCTATAAACGTCAGTGTACTCTGTAAACATAAACCTTTAGATATGCCCTGAGGCAGAAATGAACCACAAATTTAAAAGTTATAAGTAAGAAGATTATGCAGGACAATTTCAGTTTCCTAATGTAAAAAAAAATCAGTAGCAACAGAGTATATGCAGTAGTGTTCCGATAATTATAAACTTATTGATATTAATTAGACATATTGGTAACTTGTGGGTCCAAAAGTATACTACTGTGATCAAGTAATAGCATGCTCCTTTTGTATGTACTTTTGGAAAATATATGTACCATGGCAATTATTGACAAAGACTTAGAACTCTTTCTCCTCCTTTATTATATGTTCCTGTTATTTCCCACTTGGCTCCCTGACTAGCTAAGACAGGGTCCTAAACTTGCATAATAAGAGCATTTATAGATAAAATCAGGTTTGAACTGCCCTTCTTAGCAATGTATTGCACGCAGCAACATAGGCTATTAACAATGGTATTTCTTCTTGATGTTTTTTTTTACTTTATTTATTTTTATATCAATCACAGGTTAGGTACTTTGCATCCCAGGCATAGCCTCCCTTCTTCCTTGTCTCCCACCCTCCCTCTCCCTCCCTCATCTCCCTCCTCCCTGCCCCCTCCAAGTCCACCAGCAGGGGAGGACCTCCTCCCCTTCCATCCAACCCTAGCTCATCCTGTCTCCTCAGGGCTGGCTGCAATGTGCTCCCCTGGGATCTAGCCAGGCTGTCACTCCCCAGCTTCAAAGAGTCAGCCATCAAGTTCATGACTGAAACAGTCCCTGTTTCCCTCACTAGGGTCTTCAGACTGACAACGAGCTATTATGGGCCCCATCTGGGTTCCAGGCCACATCCACACATGGTCCTTGATTGTAAAAACTGTCTCATACAAGACCCCTGTGCCCTGCTCAATTTGGTCTTTGTGGAGCTCTTGTTCTCCCCAAGTCTCACCACCCTCCCCCATTTCTATCATTACTTCTCACCATCTGCCAAAGGCTTGATCGCGAGTCTTAATATCTGCTCTGATACATCGCTACATTGACCCCCCCAGAGGTCCTCCTTGGCATGGTCCTGTCCTGTTGCTTGTTTTCTCCTCCACTCAATGTCCATCCCATTTGT
>CM053756.1:45679367-45695452 GCA_028658305.1 Pachyuromys duprasi
CAATCTCTTTTGTCAGGAGTATTCTTCAAGAAGATCAGGGATTTCCAGTGGTTTATTAGAGTGTGTTGTTGTCTCAGTTGAACTCTGTTGTGGGCTCTGTGTGCCCAGCTTCGTGCTCTGTGCTAGAAGCTGTGAGCACTGCAGGCTGGTTACCCCTCTGGTCTGGAGGCTTACTCCTCATTCTGTCTTAGAGTCTGAGTGTCCTGGTTTGAGATGTCAGCTGGGGACTGTGCACTCCGCCCTGGGCTTGTTGCTAAGGGCTCTCCCCTGGACCTGAGATTTGGCACCCCCTTCTGGGCCAGGGGCTCTGCACCATGGTGTGAGATGATATTTGGGGCACACACAGTGGGTTTGGGTTGGTTGCAGGCGTTGCTGAGCAGTGTGCATCCGCTCTATGCAGGCCTGTCTGAAATGGTGCCTGAGGCCTTCTCTGTCTGTCCCGTGGACACACACAGGCACTGAGGTTTTTTGCTGGCAGACGGGTGCAATGTGCGCAGGCAGTGTGCAGTCTGGTCAAAATGGTCCCCAGACCCTCTCAGACTGGAGTGGATCCGGCGATCGGTGTGAGCCTGCCGTACACCTGTGGGTTGAAGCAGAACCCGGGTCCTTCCCAGACTTGCCCAAGGACTCAACACGGACTGAGGTTTTTGCTGGCTTACGTGTGCGGTATGTGCCCGCAGTGTGTAGGTCAGTGAAAATGGTACCCGATTCCTCCTCACTGTGCCCGCGAACTGTGTGATCCAGTCTATTATAGTGGCTGTGGGCGCCCAGCGCAGCTGCTCATTCAGATCAGAGCTGTGTGCCGCTGGTCACCGGAGATTTTTCCGGGTAATAACTGGGTGTCCTTAGGGTTTTCCCACTTGATTTTCTCACCGTAGGAGTTCTGCTCACCTGGCAATCACAAATGCTGGTGTTTTAGGTCCCAGAGTTCAGTCTCCTGGTTGCTGCGTTGTTTCTGCTGTCCTACTCCTCAGACACAGTGTCCTCTCATGGCAGCCATCTTGGATCTCCTCTTCTTGATGTTTTAATGAAAAACCCCGAGTTTAGGATTCACATTTATGAGCTTGAATGGCCTTGAAAGTGGAAGAGAGTTATGAAAGGTAAATCTTTTGTTAAAGTGCATTAACTGACTTTATTTTACATAATATTTGTTTTGTTGGGGAAGACAACTAGGGAAGGTAACATGATAACAGGAAAGAAAGAAGAATGCTTGTCCAGGACCCTGTGAGCTCCAGGTCTCAATGTTAACACGTGCTAACAGCACGGCCTCAGTTATGAGACAACCTCTGTGAGCACTGATAGCTGTTATTTTGTTTATTAAATGCCTATTTTGTACTTGACTTTATGCTGTTTGATTTACAAAAGTCATTATCATCTCTTAGTGCTTCTCAGAGTCCCGAAAGAAAGGTAAATCTTAAGTCACAATTAAGTTTGAAACAAATCCTTGGAGATCCACATTTCTCTGACCATGAGCCAACCTGTATCGAGTGTTTTTGAGTCTGCTGTTGGTTCTGGTGTGGTAGGTTACCTGCTGAGTTTTCTGTAACTTTCCAGGTACTGCTTATATTTAACTTAGAATGTAAGGCAGAGAAAATGGGAAGCAAATCAAAGCCTGCTCACAGCCTCAGAATCTCCAGCCTCAGAATAAAGCAACGTTCCTGTATCCTGTGCATTTGATATAATTACTACGGTGTGCATCCCAAGCTACTTTGGACAACACACAATACAATGATAACAGATATGTGGACTGAATCTAATCACATCCCATTTGGTCTTATCTTTATTCCCAATTATATGTGAGTTATAATAGGCATCAATGATTGGGAGATATTAGTGAACCTGAGCGTTGGCGAAACAGACATCCCTTCATGGCACGCCTGCACATGATTATTCAGGCAATCATTAGACCTAATTCATGTCAGAAATTTTATATTAAACTTTTACTATAAGCCATATTTGTTTTGAAACGGATCTTCAGGTAAACTTCCAAAGTGAAAATGAGGCAGAATTTCCTTACAAGGCAATGTGCTCCATTGCCATGGAAGAAAACATTTGCATTTAAAACACACTGTCCCTGTATGGTCTATCTGGGCTTCTAGCCCTATGAGAGAGCCAATGGTGTTATAAGCTGAGGCCAACCCAGCATGTTAGGGAAGTCAGCACTGATTTTGTAGTGTCTCTCTATGATCAGCAGAAATTCTTGGGAATTATTGAGACATAAATAAAACAGATTCAGTTGCCTGGTGAGTATTCTTTGTGAAAGCACTTGCCAAAATCTTTCCATCTTTTCCTGCCCTTCAGACTGGCCCAGGCCAGCCTTTTCCTGCTATGCCTTTGGCTTAATGGCAAATGATCACTGACAAACCAGCCTTCCCACTCTTCTCAAAGCTGTATTTGATATCATGTAAAATGCTGACCTTTCCTTACTTCCAAGCAGGGTGCCCTGCTATCTCCATCAGAGTCTTCTGGCTAGCAGCTGACCATTTCTGGCAACTGTGAGAAGACTGTGAATTCGGAGTGGACAGGTGCTGAAACTATTGGAATATATGGCCCTGCTCCTCAGAGCTGTGCCTCCTCTCATGACTCAGAAGGTGCAAATGACAGGTCATTAATCTTGAAAATAAAAATGAATGTGCTTTAGCGATGATTTGCCTTGTAGCATCAAAGCATACTGCCAGATAATTGCAGTGCACTGTCATTGTTGCCTTCTTTTCCTCCACAAAGTCAGATGATCACAGATGGTAAATGGTACAACTTATTTGGGGCATGAAAAAGGCTTCATGAAGTCTCCTAAGAGAGAAACAATATAAAGAACTGATTCTGAAAACCTGCTCTCCATGCATTGAAATGGCAGGGCTTTGAATACAGATCTGGGACAGATCTGCACCATGATACAACAGAGGAGTCTTTCTAGTGTGGAACTATGATTCTTAGCATCTCCCTCCAAGAAAGTACTCGCTTGCTGCTCTAAAGGCTGCTGACTCACTGATTGTCGAGGTCTTTACAGCATTCGCTTCAGATTTTGTACTGAGGTCCTGGTCTTGCATAGCGACTTCCAGCCTCTGACTAGATTGAGAGTCTGCAGACAGGCAGTCTTTGTTTTGAGGCTCTTCACTTGGCTGGCGTGACCCAGGACTTCTGAGAGCAGCTCAGGATCCCATCCTGCTTTCCTTACCTAGGGGTTAAATTCTAACAAAGCACTGGCCTTCCTGGTTTCAGAACCTGCTTCCCAGAGATCCCAAGTCTTTAAGATAGTCCACAGAGGTGGATTGTGTTTGTCCTCCTCCTGGGATCCTGGACGAGAAGCTGTTCTTGAAGTGTAGAGGTTATTTCCTGAAAGGTCTAGGATGACCTTGACAATGTCCTACCCTTATGCATGTGCCCACCAGAGTCCATTGACTTTTTGTCCTTGCCAGATCTGTGAGAGAGTACAGAATAGGAAGGGCAGGTTGGAAATAAGTGTGGCTCTTTAAGCAATCTGCAAAAAAGAAAAAAAAAAAGCATAGGAGGCTCAATGTTCCTGTTAGGCTAAGTATCCTTTCATTCCCCCCAAATACTATTTTTTGTTTGATTTTTACACTTTGAGTTAAAGTATTCTTCCAGATAATTTCACTGTTATATTGATGTGTTTCCCTTTCTTAGCCACCAAATTTTTCAGTTTCACCATTCATATCTATTGTTTTCTAGACTTTATTATGGTTAAAAATTATATTTTATAATTACTTTTTTTTAATAAATTAATTACTGAATGGGGAACCTAAACAGAAACACATGTATCCATAGAAGTACATACATTGTCTCTGATTTGAAGCTCAGTTTAAGTGGGCTACATTTGTCTGCTAGTTCTTGTAGCTTTGAAATCCATCAGTGTTTGACAGGTAAGACAGTAATGAAATTTGTTTCAAAGGCTTAGAAAAATATTCAAAGCCAGAAATGTTAATGGACTCAACATAAAATAATTGCTCCCGCAAATGAGACATTAAATCATAATTTAATTAATTAGAAAGGAAGTAATGTTCTATGCATTGTGTTTTATAAGCATAATTTAATTTTGTAGCATAAGTAAAATTTAAAAAAAATAAAGGGTTCTAATGCACTATGTTTATAAGACATTCTCTTGTTAAGTACTGAATTCATTACCTCTTTTCTTACATAATTATAGCATTACGGTTCAACATTAAAGGCCATTTTGGAATTATATAAAAAGGCCCATAATCCATTTCTCTAGTAGATCAAGGAAAGAAGAGGTGACAGAGGAGATTTGTGCGGTGGAAATTGTGTGACAGAGGCTACAGCTACTCATCAAAGTTCATTCAGAGACAGGAGATTTTAAGATTTCTCCTTTCAGCAAACTACAAGTACAAGGGAGACAGCAAACCTTAGTGGAAAGAAACAATGTAACATTGACTGTAGTGCTTTTCTTTGGCCTACCCTGAGGAGCCACTTGGTGCTTGTGATTGGAGATAATTAAAACCATGCTATGCAAGCCTATTTTGAGAATCACTGCAATAGCATATTGAGATATAGAATGTGGCAAACATCTGGAATCATACTCATTTTTAACACAGAATTAAAATACTGAGGGTTTTCATGATTCTAATTATTTTTTAATTATTTTTCTTATGCTAGAACACATTAGTAACCTTTACTCAAGGCCAGCTGAATATCATTAACTTATGAGATTCAGTAAGAAATAGATTTTGTCTTAAATGTAACTGTAGAAATTGTTTCCACTTAAGGTGACTAGAGATTTATTGGTGTCAGTTTCTCTTAGAGATTTTGGGGTGGGGTATGTGCATGTGTGTGTGAGCACTTGTGTGGATGCATGTTTGTAAACAAGTATATAGTGCATGTGGGTATGTTTACACCTGTGTGGGAATACATGTGTGCACGTGTGGGTAGATATACGTGTGTGTGTAGGCCAAAGTTTGATGTTGGATGTCTCTGCCCTTTACTGCCTTTAATTTGAAAATGTTTTTATATACTATAGTCTGATCATGGTTTTCCCTCATTTTTTTTTCCTCCAAGACCCTCCTCACTTCCACAGCAATCCAACTCCACACCTTCTTTTCTTAGAAAGCAAACAAGGCCAGGAAAACAAACAGATAAACAAACCAGAACTGAGGCTAAGAACTAAGGAACTAAGGAACTAATGCCCCACCAAATACCATTAAGCCTGTTTTGTATTGGCTGTCTGATAATGTGCATAGGTTTGTATCGGCAGTGAGATTCCACTGGAGAAAACTAACTTTTCCTTTGTGAGCTGTTATCAATTGGAGATAGCTTCCATGTTAGGGATGGGGGATTTTTGTCTGCTTCTCCATCTCAACGCAGGGACAACATCTGTCTTGAACTCATAAAGGCCCTATGCACATTGCCACAGTCTCTGTGATTTCCTACTTGCAGAAGTCCTTTTTCTTTTCTTTCTTTCTTTCTCTCTTTCTTTTTTTTTTTTTGGTCAGGAGTACACTGTTTCTTTGGTGTGTTATGTTCCTCTGGCTCTTACAGTCTTTCTACATCCTCTTCCGCACAGCACCCTGAATCCTGAGGGGAGTGAGTTGATGGCATCCCACTGAAGATGTAGTGCTCCATGGTATCTTACTCTCTGTACCAATTGTGGGTCTCTGTATTTCCATATACTGCAGAGGAAATTTTCCTGGATGATGGCTGAATTAGACACTGATCTATGAGTATAACAGATGCTATAAGTAGTAATTTTATTGCTGTATTCATTTATCAGAACAATAGTATTTAGGTTATCCCTATATCCCTAGCATATTTAGTCTCGGGTTCATGGCTACTTGAAAGTGCCGGACATGGGTTCCATCTCACAGAATGTGCTTTACATCCAATCAGATAGTAGTTGGTTACTTCCACAAACTTTGTGCCACTAATGCCCTAGTACATCTTGAAGGCAGGTTATCATTAAGGTAGCATAACTTGTTACTGATCATTGGAGTGTGAATTAGACTTGCAGACATGAGGGAAACATCTTAGGGGAAGCAAGTACATTGTAACTTTATAGCACATGAAAGATTGTGACACAAAGGATACAGGCAGAACATCCTGATGAAGTTTCTGAGCCAGCCCAGCATGAATCACTTTTTCCTCTCCTAGGCAGAGAACATAACATAACAAAACATCAGGTGATGCACAGGCAGAGTACATATTAACATTATATCATCACATGTGCTATACCATGTTTCTAGAGAGGGCCTGTTTTGGTAGTAATTTCCAGAATTAAAGACTTGTAACTCATGCATTTCCAGGCAGGGCTCACAGAGCAAGTCTATGCAACATTTGTTTCTTTCCTTAATAGGCCTTTCTGTCTTTACTAAAGATCATCTTTAGGCTAAAAGAACTGAGAGGAAGTTTTAGAAACCATTTGAGTAGCCATCTGTAGACATTCATAGTCCCATCCATCATCACAATCTCCCAGCAGGATGGTGCTTTTGATAAAACTGATGAACCTATGTTGATATCATTATTATGCATTTATCATAGTTTTCAGGGCTTATGCTTGATGCTGTGCATTCTGTGGAGCTTAAAAATCATTCAGTGGATATATATGCCAAAATGTAACCCAGCAGAAATGTTTCACTGCTCTAAATTCCTTTTGAATGTCACTGACCATCTAATATGACTTTATACAAAGGTCAAAATGATTGTACAATACAGAAATTCCTACATGTAGGAATCTACCTGAGAAAACAGAAAATATGTAGTCACATAATGGCATCAGTGCTGATGCCCATGGCAGTCATGTTCACAATAGCCATAAACAAGAAATAAGGACATGCCATTTTAGTCTAGTTAGAATGACAAAAAGGTATTAACAGCGTAAGTAAGGATGTGGAAGAAGAACACACTGCACAATCTTTGTGGGGATGTAAGGCAATGAAATAATTATAGAAGCCAATACAGAAATCCTCCACAGTGTTAAAAATCATCACACATCCCAGGAACCCTGTTCCTGGGTACCCACCCACCAGAAGTGATGTCAACAGGCTTAGCTCACATTATACCCCATGTTTAGCTCAGAGCCATTCCCAGTGGTCAAGCAATAAAAGACCCCAGTGCTCATCAAAGGATGAACTAAATGAAGGAAATACTGTGGACTTAAAAATCAGAATGCTGTCCAGTCATCCATAAGAAGGATATTGAGAGAATCATAATGTGTTTGTCAGTTACAAAGGGAATCTCATTGCGTGAAAAATTCATCCGGCTGAGACACATGCCTTGTTCATGTTCTGAATGTTATATTTGAATATGAAAGGAGTATTAAAAGTTATAACATCTATAAAATTTCATTAACTTTATAGTTGATAATACTTTCAATGTCAATCAGTATGTTTCACCTGAAAATTTTTCATCTGTATTTAAAGAGTTCTAGACTATTCTCTTAACTTTACCAACTCTGGAAAAATTACACCACAGTGAACATCACATAAACAGGAAAATGGTTGTCTCAGAATTCACGAAATTTTACCTAGTTAGTAATTAACTTAGTAAATATTTTCTGAGATCATCACCAATACTTTATGCTTCTTACCCATGTTTTGCAAGTGCTGTACTCAGCTGGATGAAGTCAGATAACTTGGTTAATAGGATCGTGATTACAGAATTTATGTAAACGGTAGTTCTTGATAGGTAGCATTACATTAATTGTATGAGTCAGTTTTCCCAACACAGGGGACAATTCCTTTTCCCCTTTCACTCCCTTCTCTATTAGTGAATCTTTCTCCTTTTAACTCGAATGCAAATCTTTCTTAAAACAGGAATATTAGTGTTTTTTTTAAAATTCACACGTGAGCAATGTTTTTCCACTCATATATCTCCTACAACCATAGCCTAGGTCAGTTCTTTCCTTCCCACTGAATTACTACGCTGTGGAGAAATGCTTTCAGTTAAGTTAAAGTATTGTATGAATCAAATCCCGTCTATATCTCCATGAAGGACACTATCTGTTGAAGGCGGGTTTGTCATTAGAGCTAGAGTGCGCATATGTGTGTGTGGAGTAATGGGAGGAGATGGAGATGGGAGGTGACGGAGGCGGGGCGAAGATTCAAGGAACCTATATGAAACACAGTCCTGAACCCTGGAATAGCTGAGTCCAGGTCTAACCTTAATATGATAAAATTGTCAGCTTTTACATAATTGTGTGCCGCTAACGGAAAGGAAATAGGTGAATCATGAAAAATCAATGGTTATTTATAAGTGAGCTGTGAGGAAAAGATAATCAAGCTCAGAGTAATTGCCGAGATCATGAAAGGATTACAGCTTCCCGCCATCTTAATAACATCCTCATCACTGATATAGTTACCATGTACATTACCGGGTGGTGGTTGCTCTACTTTCCAGCATTTTAAGATGGGTTTGTGACATGCAGCAACCTAGAAGTCAATTTCCTACATTCCGTTTCTAATGCAGCCCAGAAAATTGACATTCAGTCTCCCAAAATACAAGATGAAATGTTTAGTGAATCAGTGAAGGAAATTTTGTTTTTCTTTTACAAAAGATCCCATATCTTATTAGTTTTGTTTGTTTATGTCGTGCTCCGTGAAGCTCCAGTGAATTTGCCCCCAAGATATGCGTTGTCCTCCTGATGAAGGCTGATTTTTCTGCATGAGAGATAGTAAATTCACGTTTCATTTTCAGCACTATCTCCCTATAATAGAGCCATTTCAGAATGAATGAGGAATTGCTGTTTCCCAAACCAGGTGTTTTCTATTTTGATTCTCTATTTTCTCAATGTTTCTGCATTTTTCCCCCTTAACAATAGTAAATAATGTCCACATCAATTATATGCTTAAAGGGAGTCAGTCTTTCTCCTCCACTGGTGGACTATTTTTTGAGGTTGAAATAGTTTTTTTTTCTTTTCTGTTGTCCATGTTATGAAAATCTAGTATTTGATAGACAGAGCCTCCAAGGCTTGATGATCTACATACATATATGTGATCTTTTGAAAAGTTATATAGGAAACGTCTTCTGAAGTATCTAAGCTGGTCAAACTCAGAGTCAGGGAGGAGAGTTGCAAGGTGGGTTGGAGCACTAAGCAGTGGCTTATCAACAGAGAGGAGTATTCATGATGATCAAGTTTTGAGATCCTGCTAGAGACCACACAGTCAACGCTGCTGCATCCTTGAGCTCCATGCTTGTTCGGTGGGTAGATCTCATGCTACAACTGTGCATTCTTAGCACAGTTAAGGGTGGAACTACCAAACTTCCTGTACTGACTGGACCATTTCACATCCCCACCACCAATGTATGGGCATCCTGTTTTCTCTGCACATCCTATACTTAATGTAAGTTTGTGAAGCTGTGTTACAGAGCAACAGAAAAGTCTTCACCAAATTAGTGTGTGGTGAACCAATCAGTGTGCATTTATAAAGCACATCTTTCCTAAAATAATGTAAACAGTTAAGCAAAATGGTGCCATATGAAATATGATATACTTACTGCTTAAGATGGGTTCGAATCTTAATACAATGGCACAGGGTCTGAGACAACAATGAATTTTTCCTGTGAAGACTTAAGCAGGGGGAAATCACATGTATAGAAATTGCACAGCTGTGCATATTTGTTTTGGCACATCGTAACTAAAAATTCCCTCAATGTTTTAATTCTCAGTATCCTTAATTTTCATGTTTACTTTTCAAAATCCGCCAATACGGTATCTACATCAATATTTTGATAAAAACAAACCGCCACATCTTGTTAAATGTAATTGACAATTTGCAGTCATCTTTTTTTTTTATTTTTCTCACCTCTTGGTTTACTCGGTTCATTATTTTCTCTGTGAAAATCTCTTGACACAACTTCCCACTCACACTTTCCTCTTTGCTCTTCAACATGTAGGTTCTCCTCTCCTTTGATGCTGCATGCTGTCCTCTGTTTGTTTACTGCTGAGGTACACAGTGGTCTTTTCTGTATTAAATTTGCTGATGATATCACCTCGAAGGTGATATGCAAGAGCTTAAGTCTATCTCCACAATTATTATAGATGTTGCATCTTTTTTCAAGTTTCCTATTCGACACACCTATTTCTTTTTATTATCTATACTCCAAATACACTTCAAACTAATATTAAAATGATATTGACAACAATCTGCATACTGATTAAAAATGGAAGACTTAACCCTGGGCAGTCTTAATTTGTCCTCAACTTTACTGACCATCTGAGGATGCTGTAACTGGTTCTGTCTTTGTTAAGACACAAACTTTTCACAGAGTCACTGTGCATTGTTCACTCACACTCACCTCTTATACTTGCAATTTGTCATTGAATTGAGTGATTGTTCAGCATAATAATTTGTGTTATTTCCTTTTCTCTGCCATGTTCCCACCTGTATGATCTGAGGCAAGGACACTTATTGGCCTTTTAAAATTTCCTTCAATCTCTTATTTACAAGCAATCATGAGATTCTCTATGAAGTTGAATTAATACATGCCAATAATAAACAAATGTTATTCTATAGTTTTCCATTTCTCTTTTTTTATTAATTACACTTTATTCACTTTGTACCTCCCCATAAACCTCTCCCTCCTCCCCTCCCAATTCCACCTTCCCTCCCCCTTCTCCACACATGCCCCTCCCCAAGTCTACTGATAGGGGAGGTCTTCTTTTCCTTCCTTCTGATCCTAGTCTATCAGCTCTCATCAGGAATGTTTTCCATTTCTCTAAAGAGAAAAACTGACTTGTATGAATTGTGTTACAGAACAGGTATAGATAGAGGGTTGTAAGTTTAGTATTTATAAACAAGAATATTTCTAGTCCTTTCTTTCTTGGAGCTTTCAAATGGGTGGAGATGCAGACAATAAATGACTAATTTTGCAGTTGAATGTAATTCACAAGTAGGGTCAAATATTACAAAGTATTCAGTGTTATGCCATTGAATCACAGGGTACAGAACAGTTATATTGTAGTGGCTGCTAAATGTAAAGACATACTCCATTGCTTTGTATGAAAAAGTCACTTTCAAATGTACATTCTGCTAATTGTTAATCGTGATTTCTATAATATATTGAAACTATAGAGAATAAAGACATGAAACTTATGGAAGATTACAAAGTCAAATGCAATTCTATCATACCAACATTAAACAAAGGTAGCTGATACCTTGGAAATCAAGTCTGTACTTAAGCCTTATTATTTCTGTATTCATCCCCCTCCTTACCAGAGGTAACTACTATACTAATTTATTTACTTCCCTCTATATTTTACTATTTATGTATTGCTACTGTACAATTTGCATGGTTTCAACTTTTTATACTATAAACTACACAGACTATTGTCCTATGAGAATTGCTTCTGTTGGCTTTTGTATTTGAGATATACAACTTTGTGGATATGAGGCTATGGAAGTTTTACTTACAAGGGCCCACTGCAATCAGTTTCTAGGTTTTATCTTCAAGGAAGAGTGTTGTAGGGCTGGGGAGATGTTTTACTGGGTAAAGTGTTTGCTGTCTAAGCATGAGGACCAGAGTTTAGATCCCAATACCCATGACAATTCTGGACAGGTGTGCATTCTATCTGTAAGGCCAGCATGTAGGAAGCAGGCATAGAAACTACAAAGTTGGTTACCTAGACTAGCTTAATTGCTAGTCTAGGTGATTTCTAGGTAAAATGAGAGATAGTCTCTCTCTCTCTACATTTATATATATATGCTATATATATATACATAATGTGGTTTATATCATATATGTGTATCTCATATATATATATGGTAGAAAGCAATCAAGGAAGGCATGTATGTCTTATTCATGCAAGTGTGCACATGGGTTGTGCATCTGTGCATGCACGTGTGTGCATGCACACACAAAATGAGTGTTGTCATAAACATTCTCAATCCAGCCAGCCACTGTCAGGTTTTCCAGATGTTTCTCAAGGGATAGACCTGGAGTAGACTGGGAGAGTTGTAACATCTCAATTTCTCCTTCCACTAGACAAGTATACTCATTTTATACAATTTCATCTAATATTAGTGTGCTCTCAAATAAACATCTCTCACTATTGCTTTAGTCAAGAGAAAACGCTTCTTCTGATCTCCAAAATAACTTAAAATGTAACCTTTTTGTTTTCCATTTTAGCATCTGTCTATCACATTTTTTGTCTGTCCATTTCCTGGGACTCATTTTTTTCTCTTCACCCGCTGTGTCCATCCTTCTGAGGGCTCTGATAGCCAGACCTCACACTTGCAGAGCAATGGGTGTGCCTGTTGAGCCATCTTCCCATTCCTCAAATTTGATTTTGTTCCATCTTCATTTCTGCACCATTTCGTGCTTTTGATAGGTCTGTTCTTAAAGGACTTTTGCTAAGTAGGGATATTCTTAAGTCCTTTTGTTTCCAAAAGTTTCTATTAAGGTCATTCTCTTGTTTCCCAAATCTTAACTGTGTTATATCAGAAATGAGAGGAACCAAGAGTGGATAAAACACTGGTAATGGTCTTGTTGTAGTGAGGCATCTGAGACAGTCACATCAGAGGAAAAGGTCACATAGAAGCAAGGGCAGGGATTGTGGGCTCTTTAGTTCATGGTGAAGTGTCTGGCTAGTGTCAAGAAGCCATGAAGGCATACTGAGCAAGGCAGTGAAATGGCCTGAGCCATGTTTTAAAGATCATTATGCATGCTGTGTAAGCTCAGCATGAATAGGAACTGAGACGCTTTCTACCCTGCAGCAATCTAGATGAGACCCAACAGGGGCTTAGGAGAGGATGTCATCCCAGAGGTAGAGAGGATGGGCCTGGTTATAGATACAGATATGTTTTAAAAGAGAGAGCTGACAGAGGTTCCAGGCACGCTTCCAGCCATATTAATAACGCTCCCCAGTGAACTGAAAGTCTGATGTGACCTTGTCTAATTTGACAGAATTTACTTAAACGGGACCTTGACTTTCTTCCAGTACCTCTCTTGACACCAGGTGGCAGATCCACAGTAATAAACATGATGGGATAAAAGAGCTGACAAGAAGAAACCGAATAGAGGCATTTTCTATTGCAAACCTTGTCACCAAGGAGGGTGAAGGTGAAGTGACTGATGGCAGCATCAGATCAAAGCCATCAATCAAGGAAGCCTATTTCTCCAGGATATTGGACATTTTCTAGGGTAATCATTTTTAACCATGGGTTTTGTGGATCTACTCTTGACTCAAATGCTGAAGGGTTACCCAGTAGAGAAACTGAAGAATGGAAACCAAATAGCTAGGTAGATGTGTTTGCATTGTTGGCCAACTCAACATCTGTACTCAGCGTGACAATAGCTGCTTTATTGACATTCCACACACTAGACAGTGTATCTGCACTTCATCCAGGATTACAGATTGTGAGAACATCTCATACCAACTGTGTGAGCACGGAGTTGTCTTAAAGGTTATTTTACCTAATAGACATACAGCCAAAGGCAGAAGATCTCTTCCTTCCCAAGGCTGCCACAATAGGAGGCAATTGCCTAGCAACACAGAGTTGGGCTGGCAGAGTTGCATCTCCATTCTTAAAGATTTCTTTCCTGAGAGGTAGGGGAATGAAGAGGTACCACAGCTGGTTCTTTCCTTATCACTTACCATTTAGTTATTTTTGCCTAGCTTGTGATTCTTAGTGACACGCTGGGTAACCAGTTTCTCAAGTTTGAGTTTGAATTGAAAACACGAACAAGTTTTTCTCCATATGCTGCCGTTGTTCAGGTTATGGTGTTTTGCTCTGATAAGGTCCCTAAACAAGGGTTTATAGTCTTAGTATGACTTAATACTTTTGGGGATGAATCAAACTGATAGTATCTCTCTATTTCAAATCCTAACACTTTAGTATTGCTGTGTCAAATGCTGATGTTCTTTAGTCCTCAAAGGAAACCTTACTTTTGACAATCCTAGGACATTTTATAGATCACAATGTGTTTGTACTGATTTTTAGTTCTCAGTGTGCAGTGGCCTTTGTAAAAGCTCAAGTTCTTGTTTCTACAGCTAGATTGCAATGGTGTTTTCCAAAAATGGCATAGGTACTGAATGTGTAGGCTCTGGTCTACTGTCAGTAATGTCAGAAGACATGGAGAAGTCGTTTAGAAGGAAATTAGTGTTTACTAATTAGGATCTGTGCTGCCTGCTTTACATATTTTAATTAGCAGACTGAAGCTTCGTGGAGATATGTCAGTATCTATTATTCTGTTTCTGTATTTTCAATTTATTACAGATATTTATTCCACAAATATTTATAAAGATCTATGCCAGTTTTATAATGAATTTTGCAGATGGACCAGAGAACAGAGCTGGTAAATTCTCCACTATTGGAAAGGTAGTGATGTAGTGATAGAATGGAAGAATTCGATCAAATAAAACATTCGGTATTTCAAATTTAGTGACAGATTATGTGGAAAAGCACAGGATAAAAGGAGACATGAAAGTAGAATTTAGAAAGGAGGGTTGTTAACTAACATGCAGCACTTTAATTAAAATGGAGGCAAGGGAAGTAACACGGAGGATGTGAATTTTTAAGCAAAATTTTGATGGTGAAGGAAGCAGACATCTGGAAACACCTACCTGGGAAAAGGTCTAGGATGTTGGAGGAAAATCAAGGAAGCCATTGTCTCTGGAGAAGTATGAAGAGTGGAGGGATAGCTTAAGTAAGTGCCTAGTGCCTTAAAGGTCATTGTGAAGACATTAATGCTGGTTCTAAGTGAGACTGGTGCCGTTGAAGAGACAAGAGCCCTTCAGAGCACAGAAGGCCCGTTAGGAAGGATTGTAAGTGTATCACTCTAACTTATGTGTTGACAGTGAGCAGTGCTGATGAAAGTAAAGCAGTGCAATGGACTGAACGACTTCACAAGTGATGTAGGTAAGAGAGACTTGGCTGGGATACTAGTGTTTTAAGTGCTAAGGAAGAATTGTTTTCTTAATATAGTGTGTATGTGACACAATGAAGATACATCGACATGTTGAAAAGATACTGAATAGAGTATTCAAGAATGACTCCATTTCTTCTGTATCTGTTAGCAGCTAGGTGGTATACTTATGAGATGTGACAAAGAATAGGACAAGGTGGGCATACCCGGAAAGGAGATGAACTGCTTAGTTGGTACTTGTACTAGCTGTCAGAGCTGTGCTTGGTTTTATGATAAGGTTAGAGAGTGGAGAAGGCATCCCTGTTGGGAATACAAAGGGAGAGTCGGTGAATTGTTGGTACCTAAATTTAGGAGAATGGAGACAGCTATCAAGGCAAGGAAAATAAACAGAGAAGACACAAAGGATGGACACATATAGGTTATCCATCACTGGAGGACTGTGGAGGACTTGACAATGTTAGGAAAGAAGGGCCACAGAGGCTGGAAGGAGTCAGAATAGTGTGCCCTGAGTGTCATATGAAGGAAGTGGTCCATGGGGGATTGAATGGAGCATCATTACATGCCACAGAAAGACTATAAACAACCGTTTAGAAATGAATGTTATGTTTGGCAACACGAAGTTTAATTAAGGTCAGAAATGACAGATGTCAGGATTAAACCTACTTGAAGGAGGACTGAGGTTGAAACAGAGGTGATGAAGGGGATAAATGAGGACAGATGCCACACAGATAAATTCTATTCAGAAGAGAAAGCAACAACAGCAGCAGCAAATGGACAGTGGTTGGCAGACAGAGTAAAGGAGTGCAGGCAGAAGTTCTAGAATCAATAAGAAAGCCGACTTAAAGGGCACAAGGAAGACACATTCTCATGTCAGGAGACCGAGCTGCTTCATGGTGAAGTAGGCAAGGACCTACTTCAGGGTAGCCACAGTGGGAGAAAACAGTTTGAGAGGGAGACAAGGTAACTTATCTTCGTGAACATTCCAGCTTCACTAAAAACAATTAGAACAAGATAGATTTTTGGAATCTCATCTACGGAACAAGAAAACAGAACCAGAAGTGGGAGGAGGCTTGGTTTTAAAATGATGGATGACATGCTCCTGTCCTGTTGCTTGTTTTCTCCTCCACTCAATGTCCATCCCATTTGTTCATCCAAACGAGCATTGATCATACCAACCTGGGTCCTCCTTCCTGTATATCCTGGTGTGTAGATTTCAGCTTGACCTTCCTATCCTATAGGTCTATATAAGTGAGTAT
>CM053756.1:45695952-45721998 GCA_028658305.1 Pachyuromys duprasi
CCCTGTTGGTGGACTTGGAGGGGGTGGGGAGGAGGGAGATGAGGGAGGGAGGGAGAGGGAGGGTGGGAGGGAATGAAGGAGGGGGACTATGCCTGGGATGCAAAGTACCTAACCTGTGATTGATATAAAAATAAATAAATTTATAAAAAATTGAATGAAATATTAAAAAAAAGAAATGATGGATGAGAACCAGAACAATAAGAAATTGATAGAGAAAAAGTGAGACCAGCAGAACCAAGCCCATAATGGTTTGGCTAGCCAGGCATGACAACTCTAGCTTTCCAGCCATCCTTCATTTCTCCACTTGGCTGACTGAGCCACAAATCCCAAATATCTAGCAACAGAGCATGGTCTATGTCTCAGGCCTTTGCTCTTTTCCTTCCTGTGTTCCTTTCCTTGATAGTAGCATATTGAAGAGTGAATGTATCAGCTTTGTAAGCACAGGAGTACAGTCAGCCCAGAGTTGAACCTAACATTTGTATACAGTGGAATGGAGCACGGGTACTTACCTGTGTATGCACATAGCTCATACATAGAGGCCAGAGATCAACATCAAGTGTCTTTCTCTATTTCTTTCCACCTTAACTTTGGGATGAAAGTATCTCAATGAACCTGATTTGGCTACACAGGGTGGCTAAAGCCTCACAAATCCCTTTGTCTCTTAATCCTTGGGGCTGGGATTATGGCTGTGTGTGGCCACACACAGTTCATAATGTAGGTGCTGGAGACTAAAATCAGGTTTTTTATGCTGTGTCGCAAATGCTTTTTTCAATTTAGTTTTATTTATATATTTATTTATTACAATTTATTTACTTTCTGTCCCCACTGCATCAACTGAAATACTTCTCAAGCTCCAGTTTTTTATCTTAATAGATTGTGTTAAGGATAATTAAGCAGGTGGTAATGCGGAAGACAGGAAGTGCCAATCTGAAAGAGTTAGGTGTGGGGAAGAGGTAGCTATTGACACGAATGAAGGAATGGGTTCTATCTAGTTCAAACAGATACATAAAGGAGGTTCTTCCTTGATATCCACTGCATTTCCTCAAATAAAATACATCCTGTTAGACTAATTCTCTATATACACTCTAAAGTCCACAAGAGTTTGTTTGTTTGTTTTCAAATTGGGTCATTTCTCAGTCTTCCAATCACAGAACTTACATCAAAATATAATATGATCTCAAACTTAAGAGACAACACATGCTGGAGAGGATGTGAAGGAAGGGAAACACTTCTCCATTCCTGGTGGAAATGTAAACTTGTATAACCACTTTGGAAATCAACCTGGCATTTTCTCAGAAGATTAGGAATAGTGCTACCTCAAGATCCACCGATAGAACTGGGCATATATAACTGAAAGATGCCTAACCATACAACAAGGACATTTGCTCAACAATGTTCATAGCAGCTTTATTCATAATAGCCAGAATCTGGAAACAACCTAGATTTCCCTCAACTGAAGAATAGATACAGAAATTGTGGTACATTTACACAAGGGAATGCTACTCAGCTATTAAAAACAAGGAAATTATGAAATTTGTAGACAAATGGATTGAACTAGAAAATAATCCTGAGTGAGGTAATCCAGAAGCAAAAAGACAGACATGGTATATACTCACTTATAAGTGGATATTAGCCATATAATACAGAATAAGCATACTAAAATCTATAGTCCTAAAGAAGCTAAACAACAAGAAAGACCCTAGGGAAGATGTGTAATCCTTTTTCAAAAGGGCAAAGAAGATTGACATTGGATGTGGGAGAAGACAAGGAAAAGAACAAGACCCTACCACAGAGGGCCTCTGAAAGACTCTACTCATCAGGGTATGGAAGCAGATGCTGAGACTCATAGACAAACTTTGGGCAGAGTGCAGGGAATCTTATGAAAGAAGGAAGAGATAGAAAAGCTGTAGGGGCCAGGAGCTCCACAAGGAGACCAACAAAGCTAAAAAAAAATCTGGGCTCAGGGGGTCCTGCAGAGACTAATGAATCAACCAAGGACCGTGCATGAAGATCTAGAATTAGATCCCCTGATCAGACCCCCTGCCTATGGAAAGCTCAGTCTCATTGGGGTTTCTCTAGTAAGGGGAGCAGGGGCAATCTCTGGCATGAACTCTCCTTACTGCTCCTTGATCACTTCCCTCTGGCAGGGTGATCTTATCAGGACACAGAGAAAGAGGATCCAGACAATCCTGATGAGATCTGATAGGCTAGGGTCAGATAGTAGGGAAGGAGGACCTCCCCTATCAGTAGACTAGGGAAGGGACATCGGGTGGGGAAAGGGAAGGTGGGACTGGGAGGAGATGATGGAGGGGGCTACAGCAGGGACATAAAGTGAATAAATTGTAAATAATAACAATAAATTTTAAATCAACATTTTTATTCTGTAGTTCATGGATATTAGATTATGAAGACTTAGCTCCTAATCCTTTCATATGGTTTAAAAATCATGGACTATTTTGCTTCTGGCTTTTATGTTTTTCCTTCTGAGTTCAGTTCTAATATTTACATTTGGTATTAATAAATTAAAAGTGATCACTTTTCTCTACATTTGGAATGATACTATGCCCCTGAGTCATTTTCATATAAATTTACACATATTCCAATTTCTTTTTCAAAAACTACAAACCAGCTATTTCATTAATTTTGACAAGTTTTACTGTTAAGAGCTTTGGGCAGTTAAATGTTTCACAGATTTTGTGCATTTGGTTGTTTGTTGGATTTTAATGAATATGTCACAATCTTGGGCATGTGGAGCCTTCTTGAGTTAATACTGAGTGCTTACTTTATGACATAAATAACCTTCAGCACTCTGTATTTAAACTTCATGATGGTACTTCGTGGGGAGTTCTAAATCTTATTAGAGTATTTGTTCTTTAAAGAGTAATTGCTATCCTGGAATGTATATTACAATATAGAGAGACGAATCAAGCTTTGTTTTTAATCATCATTAGAGGTTAGGATTCCTCCAGGACTCAAAATAATAAACAACCCTTTCCTTTGAAAGCAGCTAAGAAATTGCTTTAAAGATTCTTTTCTGAAAAAAAAAACTCCATGTGATTGTTATAGCATCATTAACAACAACACTACACATTAGAAGGCCTAAAATGCTTATTGTAACCTAGGTTCAGTATACAAATCAGTAAAAGCTAATGGAAGAACTAATATTGTCATGGAGATTATTAAATTTTTATTGTATTCATTGTCAGGCTTAAGAATTACTCTGTGCCGAAACACAATTATTTCTCTAGCCTTTCTCCCAGCTATTCTTTTTGGCAGAAGAAAGTTGTAGCTGAAGTTTGATAGTATTATTATTTTTTTTCAAAAACAAGTCAAAACATGGAATTATTATTTTTATGGCATTATTCCAAACTTCAATTTTAATCTCTTTTGTAAAGCCAATATTTTCAACTATTTTTACATAATTACAAATAAAGTTCCTAGACATCATATACCACCTTGAAAAACACCATCATTTGTAGAATTTTTTCCATTTCTTTTCTTTTTTTTTTCCTTTTAATTTTTATCAATTACAATTTATTCACTTTGTAACCCCCTGTAGCTCCTTCTCTCCTCCCCTCCCAATCCAAACTTCCCTCCTCCTTCTCCACCCATGCCCTTCCACCAGTCCACTGATAGGGGAGGTCTTCCTCCCCTTCCTTCTGATCCTAGATGTAGCCCATGGCAGTTCAGTGTCCAAGTGGGTTCCATAGTAATGGGAACAGGGACTGCCTCTGACATGAACTGATTGGCCTGCTCTTTGATCACCTCCCTATGAGAGGGGAGAGCAGCCTTACCAGGCCACAGAGGAAGACAATGCAACCACTCCTGATGAGAGCTGATAGACTAGGATCAGTTGTAGAATTTAACAATGAGGTCTTGCCTTTAGTTTCTTTATGTATCCAGTGTCTACCAGATCTCAAATGACTTTCTGTCAATTGCAGTTATATCAAAAGCTAAGTGTTTGCTCACTTTGACACTCTCAGGAATATAGGAAAGTACTATTCCATGAACTCTCTCTTTGATAAAGTACCTCAAAGATGAATTTTTCTTTATCTAGTGTGTATAACCTAAGATGAAATGTTTATTAAATTTATAACTAAATGATATACTTTACCAGTCAGCATGAGGGGAGGACCGGTTTCCATAATACCCAGCATCAGGCTTTGCCTGGCCGTGAACTCTATTGACTGTGCTTATATTGGAGGCAAACCTTCAGCATGTATCAGATATACTCTTTCTTTTGTAATCTTTATGGCAGTCCTGTACAGTTGAGTTCATTATTGTAATTTAAGTGATGAGATAGAGAGGGGGTGGTGGACAGCTGTTTCTGAAGCCACTTTCAAAGCACCGTCCATTCTAAAGATCAGCTCCCAGATGCCTCTGCAGTTTACAGAAATAATATGGTAAGAGGGTCAGTCTAGATGATGGGACAGAAGCTGTGTTTTCCTAAGGAATTCTGGGATGACTATCTGGAAAATCCTTAAGTCAATGTCACAAAGGGGAGTCTGGCCTGTCAGTGCAATGCTTTTGTTCTCACTTCCATAGTCAACCTGTTTTTTTCTTTAGACACACATTCTGTCTGAGACACAAAGATGAAATCATCCAGCTGTAAGGTGGTGGCTAACATTATTGCCTAGTGTCCAGGGATTTCCTCATGCTAAATGCATTCCTGTATCCTAAAACATGGACTCTCTATACAATTTTTTTTTCCTTTAGCTCAACACTTTGGTCACACATGGCCAGAAATCTCTTTTTTGCAAAATCTACTAAGCTTTCTCTAATTGAATTGAGACTCGTTTGTTTCCATATGTCCTCCTGATGAGCTCTGTCAGTCTTTGGATTAGAGCCATCACTTGCCATGAGTCCCAACAGCCTGTGTGCATCTGTGGCATGACATGATTTTGTGGGCCATTACTTCTTTTTAACAATGTCAGCAGACTGTGAAACACTCCATGTGCTCTTCCAAAGAACAGCTTTGATTTCTGGACTATTAACCAGCAAACTGGATGGCTACCTCCTGAAATATATCATGTGCCATTTAAAAATGGAACGCAGTGGTTTCATCACACAAGAACACACTATATAGCCTGATGAGGTTAAAGAATTCAGTAGACCCAGAAGGCAAGACTGGAGCTCAGTGATGAACCACAGGCATGATACTACTGACATAAATATTCACAGATTCCAGACCAAGTGCATCACAACAGGACATTTGGTAATCGACATCTATGTTCATTCATTGTAAATATGATGCATGCCGCACATTCTCGAATCTTAATATCTCTGATAGTATTTGCTTTGGGGACTCTGTAATTGCACAACACATGCTTTAACATCTCTTCTGAACACAGGATACTTATTAAATTCCTTCAGTGGAAAAATGTTTTCCTACTAGAACTTGATTAAATAGGGGGACGTGTCCTGAAAGTAATGAGCTCATCCTATTTCTTGCATGCCTGTCTAATGTTATCCTTTTAGATGACCAGATACTACACAGATCTCAAATGGTCATCCCTTTTCCAGCATTCACCTTTCCATTTCTAGTGTGTATTTTATTTCTTCTGATATCCCCTTCTATTACATTTCTCTCTCTCTCTCTCTTAGGCTCCATTAATATCGACTTTAAGCCATTGTCAATAGAGTAAATAAAACATATGAAAGAGCCCCTAAAGCCAGCTCAAGGTATTTCTAATGATCACTCAGGTTGAATTAATTAAAATGCCTTTTGTAAATAATTTATGAGCCAGGGATGGATATTATCATGAACTGAGATGGGTTTCTGTGGGTTTGTAAGTCATTATCCATGACTGATACATAAAGAAAGGACTCTACACTTCACTGATACACTACCACCTGATTCTTTAGCAGTGTCAGAGAAACAGAAAGAGAGAGAGGCACACAGAGAGACAGACAGAAAGAGAGAGAGAGAGAGAGAGAGAGAGAGAGAGAGAGAGAGAGAGAGAGAGAGAGAGAGAGAGAGAGAATGTGATTAAGTGGATGCTGATTTTTGGAATGGAGCCTGGCAATGACTCAATTTAGGAAGAACTTGGAGAAAGAAAAGACTTTGACTCTGGAGTAGCTGAAGACTTGGAGAGGTCTTTCACTTCTTTCATTTTTACAACTTTTTTTTTAGGATGTATCAAGGTGTAGAAGATCTGGAAGGTGGTGGCTTGTCAGGGTGGAGACACAGTGTCTTGACTGTGTAACTGCTGTCTCTTCATTCCCCCCCCCCCCATTGCATCTGTCCCATTTGTGGCTCTTCTGGGAGAGTGTGAGAGATGAGGACTATGAGAAAGATACACAGCTGTCCGTGTGTGGATTACCACACTTATTCCAGTTTTACCTCCTTGATTAGTTTCTCATCCCTAAATAAGTTGAAATACCTTTTCCTTCACTGTAGTAAGTCACCTTAAAATGGATTAAAAGGCAAGGCAAAACTAAAGACATCAAAATTGAGCAGTATTTTGGCCGGATGAACAATGACCTCTCCAACCATGGTTCTGGACAAGTGCTGTGACCTGGAATGGGCCACACCACTGGCAGAGAGACCTCTGGATGTAAGAAAGCTTGCTAGCTCTCAGTAGAGAAGTTACCTTAGATGCTGCCTCAACTCAGCCATCCATGTACTGAAGTTTCCCTGTCTACAGTCAGAGAAGTATAAAATTTTGATCTGGAGTAAGATTTGACACAACACTGTTGCTTATGAAGCCTCCATGTCCCAAATAAATACTGGGACAGAGGCTCCTAAGTGATCACAGAGAAGAGGAGATAGCACAAGCCAGCCAAGTAGAGAAGGCACCGCTTTCTGGCTGACAGCCAGGCAGGAAATAGGAAACTCATTGCAGAATTGCACTTGCCTGAATTAGGATAACAACTGAATGCACTTGGAGTTGGACTCAGTCCCAGACTTTCCAGTAAGGAGCTCATGTCTGCAAACACCTTGATTTGAGACCAAGGGTTGGTGCCACACTTCTGACCTACTGAACAATGAGAGAATAAGCGTGTGTTTTAAGCTATAGTGATTTTTAAGGCAGCAATAGAAAAGTAATCTAGATCATAACTGGAGTTTATGGCTTGAGCATGCAGTGTTCTGTGCCTCAACATCCCTTCTGGAAAATGGATAAGGCAGCTGAGGTGGTGCCTCTGTACTGTGTAACTGATCGATAGCATTTGTTCTGTTTATACACAAGAAGATACTATTTCACAGTCGTCAGAATTCATTATAATAAAATCAATAATTGAGTTTGAAGGATGGCTCAGGGGATAATAATATTTTCTGTTCTTGCAGAGGACCTGAGTGCAGTTCCCAGCACTCATGTCAGGCATCTTACAACCACATGTAATTCCAGCTTGTGGGGATCTGATATACTTTTCTGTCTCCCACAGGCATCAGTACTCAGACAGATAGACACACATATACACATTATTCACATATATATTGAAATTATTATAAATCTAAAAGAAAATCAAGGAACTAATTGTCAAGTCATATGTATGCGATTGCATTTCATTCCTCTCAAAGCACATAAAGATGAAACACACATTTACACATTTTCAGGAGAGTTGTCCCCAGTATATAATATTGGCATGTACTTTTGACTATGTCAAATTTCATGTTAGTATAGTATTTGTATAATTCCCACCTTTTCCTCTCTTCCCTCTCCAACTTCCACTATGCCCACACCCTCCCTAGCTCATGTCCACTTCTTCCATAATCATTATTGTGACACAGGTACACAAACACAATTACAACCTGCTGAGCTTGTTAGTGTTGCTTTTATATCACTTGGATTTGGGTCACCTACCAGAGGACTCATCCCTGGACTGATTCTGTCTGTCTGTCTCTGTCTCTATCTCTGTCTCTCTATCTATGTATCTGTATCCCTCTCTTTATCATTCTCTCTCTCTCTCTCTCTCTTTCTCTCTCTCTCTCTCCATTAACTGACTATAGATCTTCATCCATGTTGGAGCCTTGTGAGACTTTCCCCATCTATACTTAGCTGTCAACTGGCACTGTTATTGTACAGGTCTTGTTAGGCAGCCACATTGTTGCGGCTTCATGCATGGGTGGAGCTTTCCTGTCATGGACAGGAAATAGTCTCAAGCATAAATCTTGGTCTTCTGATTCTTACAGTCTTACCACCAATATTCTTTTTTTTGGAATATTCCCTGAACCTTTTGTGTAAGAGTTGCATGAAAAATGAACTGGTTGGGTTGATTACCTTGTGGTTACTTGTTCTCTGCGTTTTGAATCATTGAGAATTTCTGAAATGATTTTCATCTGCTGCAGAAAAAAAAAAAGCTTCTTTGACGAGAACTGAAGTCATTCCTGCTTTTGTTTATTTGGGGTTCTCATAACGCTGTGTTGGGCCAACAAACATGACTGCATCCTGCCCACATCTGAATAATTAAACCAGCAACACAGAGAACGTTTCCTCTTTGTGCTGGTAATGACAGAGGTTTGGAGATTCACTTCAGCAGGATTTTGGCAGTAACCCTTGCATTTGAACTGTGACACTGTTTTCTGTTTAATATTTTTATCACCTCCTTCAGTACGGAGGAGACTATGGGATGATAATTGACCTGAAAACAAAAGTTAGAAACAATAAGAAAATGCATTTGATCCCATGTTTTACAATATTTATTTGTATGTATGTATGTTTGTTTGTTTGTAAGCCACATGCATGCAGGTGCCTGCAGGTTTGGAAGAGGGCCCTGAATCCCCTGGAGCTGGAGATATAAAGGATTTTTGTGAGCTGTCTAGTGTGGGTGTTGGGAACTAGACTCCAAGCTTCTGGCAGAACAGTAAGTACTCTTAACCACTACACCTTCTCTCTAGTTCTTGATCCTACATTTCTAGTAAAAATATTAAAATAAAGTAAATGAATAGTTGGAGAAAAGGACTGATTTTCCTTTCTTACATACTGACAGCTCCTGTGAAGTTTGTATGATGACTGATTGTCAGTGTAAACACGCTTGAGTGTATCTCCCTAGAATAGGATGGTGAGGATGGGTTCATTTATAAAGTTACGATCTCTGTTCATCAGGCTCTGCTGCCTCACAAACAAGGTGAGGATTTCACTTTAACAAAGTTAAACTGATTAAGTGAAGACAGAGTACTTCATGGATAACCAGCATTGCCCATGGAGATGTGGTCTTCTCAGCTGGTTAGCTCTTCTGTATTTCACAGGAAGGATTTCTTTCTCCTTCTCCCTATGGCCTGATTCTCCATGACCTCTCTGCTCTGGTACCTAGCTCCAGCTACATCATGTGTGTACTTTGTGTAGTGCTTCAGATGTTTCTTATGGACAAATATCACTTCTAATTTGCTAGTGAAGCTACATAATGGGCTGTTTGTGTGTGTCCTGTTATTTTTTACATGTACTGCATACCAGGCACTCTGGGAGCTGTCAGGCTTCATGAAGTTCTTCAAAATAGCCACACTTCATTCTGACATTGAGTCTTGGAAGAAGTGTGTCACACAGTAACAAAAGGGTAGAAGAACATGCCTTGGCCTTGCTGCTGATTTCTACACCAGTCTTTGGAAGCTGTCATCGTTCTTCCATACCCCATGACCATCACACAGAGACCCAATCTCCTAGTTCATCTTCTATGTCCCCTTTTCTTTCTCTCTTTTAAAAACAAGAATTATATGTCATAAAGCTGAAGTAAACCATTTCCATTTTCTAGGCTCTAACCCAAAAGGAGAGTAAACAGACCCACCACATCAATCAGCTCTGCTCTTTCTGATTTCAGGGAAGGCCTATAGCTATTCCTTTGAAAGCAATGGTGAATACCTACAAAGCAAGGCTTTCCTTTTGATGCTTCCATGAGTTTGCTAAGTACAACTCTCTACACAAAAAAACTCCCTAACTGTTTTGTTCATCTGATTGTTTTATTTGATTTTTAAAAAAGAAATGCCATCTTATAAGAGATGTAGAACAATAACATGCAAGTCTAGAAGAAATGCAACGTTGCCTTTCCCAACATAAAACATTTTTAACACTTCAAATGTAGTTTTTTTTTTTTTTTTATAGAGGTACAAGGCAATCAAATGACTGTGGCTTGTTGATCATGTTGGCGTGCTCTAGACTAGTATCACATGTGTGTCATATAGTCATTCAGGTGAGAAGTGGTCTGCCTGATCTTACACAGTTTTGGGCAGTGTTGTTCTGTCTTAGTGATCTACTGACAGGCTGAGACTCATAATTGCATTTAGGGAAAATAAGCAGAGTGATTTCTCATAGGGATTCCAAATATGAGGGGATAGGGACTCTTTTATTTAAACAAAAATATAAACAACCAATTTCAACAGAAGCATACAGAACTGTTTAATCTGATCACCAGGCCACCATCCATAAAGTGACAGAATGCTGTTTCTCTAGAATAAAGGAAAAACAGGTATTTTATATAAGCCAAGGTGTTTATATATACTGGCCATGACTATTATTCTTTATATTGATTGCCCATAAGCCTAAAACTTTAACAGTGCCTTGAGAAGCTTATAAAAAGGGGGAAAACGGTGTAAAATAGATTTCGTTTCATTTCTGAGTTAAGTGAATTTATTGAATGTCACCACTGTGGTGAGCAGGGACTTCAGAACAGTGTTTAATCAGGAACTACGTATCGATTGCCTTCTCTGCTAAGGCACAGAGAAGTTTTGGAGCTGCCGAGTTAAAACTGACAGTTGCTTTTCGCGGGTTGCCTGTTTTATACAGAGGATTTGAGTATATGCTCGATCTTACATAGACAGACCTTATCAATCGTTTGGAGCAGCCTCATGTAATTAAAAATGAAATTACTGAGTTAAAATACAATCATTTATGTTACACAATGAATAGAGATGAGTTCAAACAATTTTCTTTAGATAAACTTTAATCAGGTCTCAAAAAGAAAACCACATTAAGTTTCAATATTTCTTTCAGTCCTGGACTTTCATAGTGGCTGTGGGCCGTACTTAACATGAAAGTCGCAGACTTCCCGCCTCCTTTCGCAGCCTCCTGCCTCCCGCTCTGCTCTGTATTTCACTCTGTTCCCTGGATGCTTGAGTCCTTCTTGACTTGACATCTTTGCTTATTATTTCTCCAATTCTCGAGACGCCGCTGTCTATGAAAGATTATGACTGTTTTCAAATGGGTTTTTTTGAATGATTTTCTGGCTCTTCCCATAATTCCTGGAACTAAAATCCTATAGTGTTTTCCTTGAATTCGCTTTTGGGAATTCCTTTTATAAGGTGAAAGACTTCCATAGGGTTTTTTTTTTTCATTCCATTTAAATATTAGTCACAATCTTCAAAGGTAGTGTTGTTTTTAATCACATATACATGTAAAATCATATTGGATAAGTCTTTTCTAGGCACAAGTAGATATTTTGAAAAATCCAGTACAGAACTTTTGAGTAACCTGCAACTCTTTTTTTGATTGACTAAGTTATATATTTCCTTTATATCCTGATCACACTCTTTTCCCATCCTAGTCTCTCCCTCCCCTTCTCTCCTCTTCTGTCAGCTCCTACTCTCCTTTTCCTCAGAAAAGGGTAGGCCTCCCATGTATATCAACCAGCCTTGACATATCACAGTGCAGTAAGACTAGTTGCATCTTTTTCTATTAAGGCTAGACAGAGGCATCCCTGTTAGGGGAAAGGGATCCAAAGGCAGGCAGAGAGACCATGTGCTCTGGCTCCATATGTGTACAGGGCCTAGGTAGGTCCCATTCATGCTCTCGGGTTGGCAGTTCAGTCTCTATGAGCCTCAATGAGCCCAGGTTTAGTTGAATCTGTAGGTTTTCTTGTGGTGTCCTGGGACCTTCTGGCTCCTTCTCTTCTGCAGGATTCCCCAAGCTCCACTTGATGTCTGGCTGTGGGTCGCGGCATCAGTTTCCATTGGCTGGTGAGAGAAATCTCTCTGATGGCAGTTATGCTAGGCTCCTGTCTGCAAGTATAGCCAGAATATCATTTAGTAGTGTCAGGCTGGGCTCCCTCTCATGGCATGGGTCTCAAGTTGGTCCAGTCATTAATTGGCCCTTATCTTAAATTCTGCTCCAACTTTTACTCTTGCATTTTTTGTAGGCAGGACAAATTGTGGGTCTGAGTTTTTGTGGTTGGGTTAGTGTCCCAATCCCTCATTGGAAATCTTGTCTGGTTACAGGAGATTCCTGGTTCAGCCTCCATATCCCATACTGCTAGGAGTCTTAGCTAGTGTCACCCTCATAGATTCCTAGAAGTTTATATTGTCCTCCTTTTTTAGATTACCCTAAAACTATCTCCCCACACATACTTGGATCCTTCCTGTTTCCATTACTACTCCCTTTCCTACCCATTTCTTTCCCTCCATCCAGCACCTATGTCTAATTTATTTCTCCTTCTGAGTGAGATTCAAGCATCCTCCCTTGGACCTTAATTGTTATTTAGCTTCTTTGGGTCTGTGCCCTGTGGCATGGCTATCCTGTACATTATGGCTAAAATCCACTTACAAGTGAGTACATACCATGTTTGTCTTTGTGGACCTCAGTGACCTCACTCACAATGATCTTTTCTAGTTCTATCCATTTGCCAGAAATATTCATGATGTCATTGTTTTTAGTAGCTTAGTAATAGTCCATTGTGAGAATGTACAATGTTTTCTTTGTTTTATTGATGATTTTGTTTATTTATTTTACATCCTGATCATAGTTTCCTCTCCCTCCTCTCTTCCCAGTCCCTTCTTTTCCTATCTACTTCTCCATCTCCTCCTCTCTTTCTCCTCTGAGACAGAGAAGCCTCCTATGGATATCAACGCCCCCCCCCCTTGACATATCATGTTGGAAGACTAGGAGCATCTTTTCCTATTGAGGCTAGACAAGGCAGCTCAGTTGGGGGAAAGGGATCCAAAGGCAGGCAATGTAGTCAGAGACCACATTTTCATTATCTATTCTCTGGCTGTGGGACATTTAAGACGTTTCCAGTGTCTGGCTATTAGAAATAAAGCTACTATGAACATAGTTGAACGGGTGTCCTTGTGATATGGTGAATTTATGTTTTAAATAGCTGACCCTGTAGACTGGTCCTCCACTGAGCTGTAGGGGCTCATGTTTCTCTGACAGCTATGCATATGAGAATACCCCTCTATTTTTAGCTTCCAGTTAAGAGTTTTGGAGGCATGTTTCATGCAATTACAAAATCTTGTCTACAGTCACTGCTTTTATATTTGAAGAGGGTTAGTGTAAAGAATTCAGGACTCTCCGTCAGTCATGTCATCAGAGAGGTCTGCATCCCAGTCCAGAAGTTCTCACCACAGTCTCCTTTACCTGAGGCTCTGAGAAGATGCCATCATCAGGAGAGTTTGCTACGCCATTCTCATACGGACAGGGAAGGGACCTTGAGGACAATATTCCTCAGTTTACCCTGACTCAGATCCTGACAACATACCCACTCTTACTTAGCTCCTCCTTGTCTCTCTGCCTCCCCCCTATAGAATAATAACAGCCTCCTACTCCTTCCTCATAGAATGCTCACTGTGGGACAGGCTCCTGCCTCTCTCCAGTGTGTGTTGACCCACTTGGCTCCCTATGTACACACCATTCAGTGGGAAAAAATGGAACACAGAGTGAAAACAGAAGTCTCTCTGCTTCACTATCTTTTATCATTGTGACATCAAATGATTAATGCTTGGTTCTGGGCTTAGCTTGCTGATCCAGTAAGAGAATGCCTGCTGTCACAAGATTTCCTACAGTCACTGTGTTATGGTACTTTCATAGTATTTCTTCCAAGTCTTAGCACCTTTATTTGATAAAGAGATGTTGCCTGTCAAACACTTTTTGGATCAAGATGCCATATGTTTCTGATCAGAAACATTCAAAGCATGGCCTGCAGGTTAATAGAGCAAGAGTAATAAGTAAGGATAATGACCTGATAGGGTAAAGACAACCAAATAGTCAAATCACTATCAAAGATCCTGTCTTGGATAAAAACATTCAAATGTACAAGACTCATAGATAGAGAGTGTGCTAGAAAAAGTGAAGCCCAGTGTAAGAAACAAGAAAATAAACATGAAAATGTCATTAAACACTAACACAACCCCCAAACCATTACAGATTAGTTTTGATAGAATTGAAGTATTTTGAAGTTTTGTCAAGAAAGGGAATTTCAGAGGGAAGGGCAAAGGAAACTGGAAAAAATCTTTCATATGTGTCATTTGGGGATGGAGAGACAGCAACACAGCTATTAGCTTAAGGCTCACAACCAATAAACAACCATCTAAAATATGCCTTAACGGTTTTTGGATTTTGAGCTAATATTCACACAACCTAAAATATACCATTACAATAAACTTAAGAGTGTAACTCAGACACAGACCTGTATCGTGTGCCCTTTTTTACTCATGGAAAAATAAAACCCATGTCTGAGGAGGAGACAGTGAAACAGCAACAGAGGCTTAGAGAGGCGAAGAAAAAGTGGCACATAAGCTATAGATGAGGGAACCCCAGGACACAAGGAAGAGAAAGTATCTCTAGTTTTCTTGTAACTATTCCACCAATCTATGGGATATATCAGTGTATATAGAAAGATATAAAGTGTTCCCAAGAATAAAAATGATTGATATTTGAAGAGCTGGGTGCTTTAACTGTACTGAATAGATTATACACTATATGTGTACACCAAATTATAAAAGAGTTAATAAAATTTAATAAATTATAATTAATTAACAATATATTAATATTAACATTAGTATTAATATTAACCTTTTTAATAACAACATTATTAATGACAAAATAAACAACATTAATATTAATATATTAATATATTAAAACTATAAGGTTGTAGACATAGCGATGTAAGAGAAGCTCCTGATGTGAAAGCTCAAGGACCAGAGTTGAGATTGCCATCACCCACATAAAAGCCAAATATCCCTCCTGCAATCCCCGATGGTAGGAGCCATAGACAAGACCCTGGAACATGCTGGATAGCTGGATTAGCCAAAAGAGCAAGCATTGGGTTCAGTAAGAAACCCAGACTCTAAGGTGTGTGTGTGTGGGGGGGAGGGTGATTGGGGAAGACAACTGCTTATTTATATGGAATTTTAATTCTACTTCATAAATCTATACTCTAGTTTTCTTCTGGGAAAACAATATTTTGACTGTTATAGCTTTACAGTAAGTTTTTTTCACTTTCTTTTTTATTTATTAATTACACTTTATAAACCCCTCCCTCCTCCCCTCCCAATCCCACCTTCCCTCCCTCTTCTCCACACATGTCCTTCCCCAAGTCCACTGATAGGGGAGGTCTTCCTTTCCTTCCTTCTGATCCTAGTCTAACAGCTCTCATCAGGAGTGGTTGCATTGTCTTCCTCTGTGGCCTGATAAGGCTGCTCCCCCATCAGGGGGAGGTGATCAAAGAGCAGGCCAATCAGTTCATGTCAGAGGCAGTCCATGTTTCCATTATTATGGAACCCACTTGGATACTGAACTGCCATGGGCTACATCTGTGCAGGGGTTCTATGTTTTCTCCATGCATGGTACTTGGTTGGAGTATCAGTCTCAGGAAAGACGCCTGTGCTCAGAAAGGCAAAGCAGATGGACATCAGAAGAAGAAGAAAACAGGAAACAATCTAGGAGCCTGTCACAGAGGGCCTCTGAAAGGCTCTGCCCTGCACAATATCAAAGCAGATGCTGAGACTTATAGCCAACTGTTGGCAAAGTGCATGGAATCTAGTGAAAGATGTGGGAAATAGTAAGATAGGGAGAGGACAGGAGCTCCACAAGGAGTGCAGTAAGTTTTAAATTGAGAAATCTGATTGCTCTTATTTTGCTCATTTCTCAGGACTGATTTGACTAATCAAGATCTCTTTCATTTCTATACAAAAGATCACCTTTTATTATTTTCAAAAAAAGGAAGTAGAGTTTTATTGAAAATTGCCATAGATCTATATATCACTTCTAATTCTGATCCCTTTAAATGTCTTCAGTTAATCATGGTTATTAATTCTGATTTACAGGCTTATTATTTTGATGCAAAATTATAATTATTAGGAAATAAAAACATAAAATAGTTCTGTGCAGATAGTATGCTTAATTTAGATTTTGCTACAAGCTAATAAATTTTATTAGTTCTTTGAAAGTTTAGTGCAGTGTGCATTTACCCTTCCTCAAAACTCTTCCAGATCTATTCTGGCTTCCCAACCCATAAAACTTGTGTTCTTTCTTTATTCAGTCCATCATCTCTAATTTGCACACAGCGTATTTTCCTTGACTAAGAAAATTAGTGATTAAAAGAAAGACATTACAATAGACCTTGAGAAAACAGAGAAAATAATAGAGAGAGTTTAAAAATACGGATCATACCAAACTGGAAAATCTAAAAGAAATGAATGAATCTCTAGATATATATGTTTTAATAAAGCTAAATCAAGATGAAATAAATAATTAAATTAATAATCCAGTGAGACAGAAGCAATAATTAAAAGTTTCCCAATTTAAAATCTATCCTAGGCCCAGATGGATTCAGCACAGAAATCTACCAAACCTTTAAAGAATACCCAACAACACACTTCAATATTTTCCGCAAAATGGATAAAAGAAAAAAAAACATTACAAATTCTTTTTTGATTTTTTTATCAGTTTGACCCTGATACCTAAACCAAATACCCAGCAAATAAAATAGAAAATTATAGGCCAATATCTCCAATGAACATGGATACAAAATATCAATGAAATACAGCAAACCTAATTCAAGAACACATCAGACAGAACAGTAGGACTAGTTCAACATGTAAATAAATTAATATCTTATGGTTTTCTCTCTGAGGAACTTTTGTGTAAATATATTCTCATTGTACTTAGTTTACTTTATTGAGAGACTCCATTTTAAATATGGAACATGCTGCTGTTCTCTAAATGATATAGCAAGTTCAATAATTTTGGAGAAAAAGCTAGCTATCCAAGACGTAAGATTCTTAATAATCCCTAAGTATGTTGTCATGTGTAGTCTACCAAATTCTGTGTTTTTAGTTACTATTTTTGATCTTTGAAAGCTTAGGTGATATATGAATTAATATTCATGCATCTCAGTTCCTTAAATCTGAAATTTACATATTCAAGATGACATGCCCTAGTTTATCTACCAGCAGGGGTTCTGCGATGAGGGGTATCAATTCATGTAGCGTACATAATATGTTGGCACTTAATGTTGGTCTGCTGTGTCATGTATAATCACTGACGCAGATGAATATTCCAAATGGAAGTTAATTATCACAAACAGGTATGTCCTCAAATAAGGATTGTCACACAACAGATATGTTCAATGAGCATGAAAATTACCACTTGTGCATATGATTGTAATTTTCTAGAAAGTGAGAAATTTAGATGAATTGATACAAACATGTTTCAACTGAGTGTGCAGTTACAGGTATTGAGGTAATTCGTTTCTAGTTTGAATGTGTTTATTTTTCCTAAGAGTCTGAGTTGTATAGATTACCAGAAGACTTGGTATGTACAGGTGGATAATGGTATCCACAGATATTTCATATTATGTTCTAGTAGGCTATTTGAGGATAAATATTCACAGATTCACATGAGCTACACCATCCTGAATTCGGCAAAGTTCGGGGTTGTGCATTATACACTGCAAGCTCAAATATTTAAACAAGCAATTCTTTGCTGACAGAGACAAGTAATTTTCTTTGCTCTCGTCAATCAACAAAAAAAGGTGTGGTGTTATGGTGCAAGGTGGGCTTAGTCAGTTCTTCTTTATTTTTCTGATTACATTGTTTGTTTGTCTGTTTGGTGTGTATGTGTATCCTTGTAGAGGTCAGAGGTGGGTTTGTTGGAGTTTGCCCTCTTCTTCCACCTTGTGGGTCTTTGGGGTTAGAACTGAGGTTATAAGGCTTGGGCATAAAATCAAGAACCCACAGGACAATGTCATCATCCCTATTTATTTGTTTGTCAATTTTAATAGTTCTTTGAGAATTTCATATGGTAAATTTTGCTCATATCCATATTCCCTTTTAACTGAAGTGTCTTTAGCACACTTATGATCTTTAACTAATTGATCTCATCATCCATTAAATTCCTATAGAAATTTATATAATTGCATATCGAAATATTTATTGGCAAATAATTCACCAGAATTGTGTTTAATAATTAATTTGTGTGAAAGAGAAACACTTTGATTAAACAGTGATTTTTGACTACAGGGTGCCTTTGTTTCTCATTGTGACTTGTAGAGGTGTAGCTATGGCAGCATGATTTGCTCCTGGCAGCAGTTAGGGTATCCTGAGCAGGGTCTGTTGTGACCTGTTCTCAATTGACCCAGGAAGTGAACTTGAGCTCACATAAGACAAAAGATGTGAAGAGGAAAAGTGGAATATGGGTAACCTGTCTGTCTAAAGAAGTATCACGCTAGCAGCTACAGCAATTCATTGTATACAGCCAAGGAGACTCAATAATTATTCTCCTGACAGAAGCTCTTTGGAAAATTGTTTGTTTGTAAGTGGAAAAGGTGTACTCTCTGTCACAGAGGCAAAGTGTGACTTCAAACAATACACATTGAAGGAATATAGGGAAGGTATGTCTTTCTTTTAAGTCTAATTATTATTATCTGAATACATAGCCTTTGGATGCAATTAAAATAGGAAAAATGTTTTAACGATTGAACTTTATGCAATCATTATAGACCAGCAACAAACAAGCAAAAACAGACCAGCAGCAATATTCATGAATTGATTTTTATTTCAAACAATAGAGATCAAGTTTATCTGAAATTAATTCTGGACCTTGATATTTATATCATGGCTTCACAATTTGCTTCATGTGTTTGTTACACATAACAGGATAGAGGTAGGAAAGAGAGCAACACAAAGCAGATGGAATCATACCTTGGCAGTGACCCATTCTGAGTGACCTCCTTATATTCGTTTTACCACCATCTCATGTTTCCAGAGATGACCAAGTATCTAAAACATGAGTTTGTGGGTAACAGTTTCAGATTCAAGCCATAACATTCTGCCCTTGTCCATTTAAATCCCCTGATTCTCACTGTAAATCTAATTTAAAGGAGTCAATAGGAAACATACCACAACCAGGATTTTATGTCATCTTAAACTTTACCAAATTAATTAATCCACCACCTTCAGGTTCAGCCTCTTACAAAGCTTCTGGACACAGAAAAATATATATATTGATTTGTGACAGAATGTTACATGAATAGTCTTGAGTCCGGTTCCCAGTGGAGCCTTGTTCTCATCTGGAACCCTGAGTTCTGTCTTTACTGTCTGAGTTTCTCTTGGTATTCTGGTCTTCTCTGCTCTCATCATCATTGCATGTTAAGCTCTGCTGCAGCAGCATTTTAGACTTTTTAGGGCTCTTTCTTCATATTTATCCATGTTTCTCCCACACACTAGTTGTTAAGATTTAAGGACCACATACAAGCAAAGGTTAAGTTACAGAAAGAATCCAGTTCTTTGTAGACTAGCCTACTATTGTGTTTCTTTATTTTTTATCACTGTGATTGAATTACCCAAGATAACAAAACTTAAGGAAGGTACATTTTATTTGGGTGATGGCTTTAGAGGGTTCAGCTCCTGGTCAACAGATGTCAATCATTTAAGCCAAACATTGTGATGGCATCTGCCTGTGGAGGAGGAGAATGGCTCACTTTATGAAAGGTAAGGGATGAGAGTGACACGAAGTGACCAGGGAAGAGACAATCCCCCAAGAATCTGACCCACCACACTATTTTTTACATGTAGGTCCTCATCTCTCAAAGTTTCTAGAATCTTCCAAAATCCCTCTGAGAGCCAAAAGCTGAGTTTGTCAGGGACTTTTGTGTTCAAACTATTGTTTTAGTCTTGGATAAGTAAGCAATTTTCTAAGTTACATTTTTTGACTTATTAGGAAGAATATGTATGTCATGAAGTTTATGCAATATTACATGAAGAAATATTTTGCAATGGACCTAATGAATCACTTGAAGAAGTGTTATGGCTAGACACAAACTTCTTTTTAAATTTTAGTTCTAAATTGCTTTTCTGTACTGTGGTCTTGTTTGCTGATTTCTGTTCCCTGAAGCCTGTAATAGGACTTGACTCTTCAAAAGCTGTCATGGACTCTAGACTCAATATAAAATCATTCATTTTTCCACTTAACTATTTCTCATGGAAGAAAAAAATGTCTTTTCTACCCAGTAATTCTCAGCTTCTTGAGAAAGTTTGTTAGAAAGCAACATGGGTGCAGCAAGAGCAAAACAAAAGAGGGGAACTTGAATGTATGGGGTCCCAGTAGTAGTTTCTAGGTTATCAGTGATATCACGGCAAACATTGCAACTCATCCCACCATTGGTGTGGCACTTGGGGATGGAGATGGCACATTGGACAGGCACTAAACCACATATCAACATTTCTGGGTATTACAAAATCAGTACTGCATGATAAATTGAATTTATGGAACTAAATACCCACTTTAAAAAATAAGAAAAGGACTCACCTGACAACAACCAAGGCAGTGTCTCCCTGGAACCCTCAGTGGTCCATGTCAGGGTATGAGTCTTCCTTCCTTACACCATTCCTTTGTCTACCAGGAAATACCAGAGGCAATTTCTTCCTGGAACCTTGGTAGGGAATCAGGTAGGCAATTTGAATCTCCTTCCCACCCTCCGATTCTGAATTCCCCAGTCTTATCTCCATTTGGTAGCAGACCACCTGCTGCTACTGCCTTTCCTTCTCTTCCCATATTCCAAAGAGACTAAACAGATCTTCTATCACTTTCCACCCTCACCACATCCCCTTTTCTCACACACCAACAGTATGGCAGTCTCTTTCTGAAAGCTCGCCAGCGATGATAACCAAACAATGATGTGGGTGATTTTTACTCTTCCTCACAGCCCCCAGTTACAATGCCCCCGTTTAATCTCCTCCCCTATAGCAGACCCTCTCCAGGGGCCTGTCTTATCTGTTTTCCTCTATTCTCTGTGGACTCCATAGTCCCTCCTGGCAGGCCAACTTTACTCCCTCCTGTGGACCACCAGATGGTTTCAAAGAACTCAACATAAGGCCAGATATACTGAACAGGATAATAGAGAAAGTGGTGAACAGTCTTGAACTCATTGGGACAGGGTAGGCCTTTCTGAATTTAACATTATAGTACAGGCAATAAGAACATAAATTTAAAAAGTGGGTCTTCACGAAACTGAAAAGCTTCTGTACAACAAAGGGCACTATCATTTAGCACAAAACATAAAGCTATAGAATGGGAAAAGTATTTAGTAACTACACATCCAGTAGAGAGCTCATATCTAATATATATATATATATAATATTATATATATATAATTAAAAACGGGGGCATCAATAACAGAATACAGTGAAATGGAGTAATCTCAAAAGAGGAGACATAAGTGGTTGAGAAACACTTAATGAAACAATCAACATCCTTAGTCATGCAAATTAAATCTACCTTAAAATTTCATCTTACACCAACCAGTTAAAATGGTCAAAATCAGTAAAACAAGTGACAGTTAATGCTGGTGAGAATGTGGGGTAAGGGGAACATTTAACCATTGCTAGTGGGACTGCAAAGTTGTATAGCCACAATAGAGTTTAGAGTTCTTCTGGAAGCTGGGAATAGATCAATGTCAAGAGCTGTCTCCACCACTCTTGGGCATATACCCAAAGGACTCTACATCCTACTGTAGAGAGACTTGCTCATTCATGTTCATTACTGCTATATTCTTAATAGAACAAACATTGGATATAGCCTAGATGTCTGTCAACACTTGAATGGGTAAGGGATATACTTTTACACAATGGGTATTACTTAGCTGTTTAAAAAATGAAATGAAATTTGCAAGCAAATGATTGGAGCTGGAAAAAAGTCAGCTTGCATTATGTGACTCACACCCCCTGCCCACCAATAAATACAGTATGTATTCACCTAGGTCTAGATGTAAACTCTTAAGTCTATGACAAGCTACCTCTAATCCCTGTAAACACAGAGGTTAAGTAGAGAGGAAGGGACTATGAGGAGGAAGGTGAGATAACCTAGGTCATCTTAGGAAGGTGAAATAAAATACATAGCTATAGATGTATGGGGGAGAGGCTGGAACCTAAGGATCCAATGAACAATGGGGAGGAGGGAAGAGGGAAGTAAGAGAGGGACTATAAGAAGGAATAGCTAAGTCTAAGGACCATTTAAGATGATATATGGGATCCTAATACAGCAGAATTTTACACACACACACCCACACACACCCACACACACATACACACAATTGAAGGTTATCTAATTCGAATCACCAGAAAACGGAGGGAACTGGGTGCCGACTGGACACTTCTCTTCACCAAATGAAGGTACCAGTATGGGAATGATTTCATCTAATAGAGTTGTTGGTCAAAAGGTCTCCATGGGAACCCCCAGACAACAGAGGCTATTGCCAAAAATATTGGTTGCTCTCCACAAACTGAAGGTGAGGCTCTATTGCTGAAGCTGATACCTCCATGATTCACTGAACACAGAAAAATGAGCTGTTACCTACCTGGAGTCTTCACCAACTCATGGTACTCTGCATGCAACCAAAGGAGAAAGTTAAACACCTCCCTGTCTACAAACCCTCCAGTCTACAATGGTGACCTGACTGCAAGAAGAGCTAGTGCAAAAGTAGCATAAACTCGTAGGACTAATTAACCAGTATCTGCTTAGATTTAAGGCACACTCTATGAGATGGGCTCTATACCACGCCATTGAGCTGGTCATGAACTCAAGACCAGGTACAGTAGAAATGTAGGGGACAGCCAACAGCTGCTATTCTTCTGAAGGAATGTAGCAATAACATGACTGCTAAGGACATTCTGGTAAGAGACCCATAGCTAGATGATGTGCAGGGAGGGAGAGACCTTGGGACACTCAGTTCTAAATGGGATGCCTTGGTTAATTCTCTCCCATCAGAGCTCAGGGAACCTTTCAGAAGAGGAGGCAGAAAGAGTGTAACTGCCAGAGGAGGTGGAGCACGCTAAGAAAAAGAGGCCTCTGGAACACAGCAATACTGATGTCCGCATGAACTCACGGAGATTGCGGTAGCACGCACAGGGCCCTAATGTTGTCCCGGTGCTGAGAGTGGAATTGGACACAAGCTCCCACCTCTCACCCAGATTCCCTAACAGAATCTCATTAGTTATATAAACCATTCTGAAGGCCAGGCCCCATGCTCAGAATTACATAGCCAAAACAACATACAAGTATTTAAGTAGTATTTTGGGGATCATTTTTTTTTTGTCTCCTACTGATTTGTTTGGGCACTTTTTATTTTTAGTATCCTTAGTATTTTAGTATCCTTTAGTATCCTTTAGTATTTTTAGTATTTTTAGTATCCTGAAAGGCTTTTTTTGTGTATATCCTATGGTTTCTAATTTTGTGCTTTTAGGGGATTTCTGTGTGTGACAGTGTGTGTTTCTATGTTGACATGTGTGTGTTGTCCTTTTTCTTTGCACCTTTGTTTTTCTTTTGTTGTTGTTGTTAGCTAATGACAGAACAAGAAAGGATATGGATTTAGATCAATGGGGAGTTAGGGAGAATTTGTGAGGAGCCAGGGGAGAGAAAATCAGAATCAAAATATAGTGCATGAAAAAAATCTGTTTTCAGCATTAATGTAAAAAGTTTTATTAGTCAACAAAATTATCTCTCAAATTCAAACAGGTTGTTCAAAGAAGGAGTGAAGATGTAACTTAAAACCAAATGTATACAAACCAGACAAACAGGAGAGCTATTTGAGGGAAATATTGCTGCTTCCATGAATTGGAAGAGGATTGTTACTCCACTGACCTGCACAGATAAAGACTGCAAGCTCTAGGGTTAAAATACAAAAGAAAACAAAGCCAAAAAAATTAAATAAACAAAATAAAGCAAAAGCAAACCAAACAAAAATCCCATCCTCCCAAAACACCTTTTCATTAACATCATGCAGATATTCAATTAATTTCAACTTATATTTTTACTTTATCCACAAATCATGAAGGATGAAAGCTGGATAATAAGAACAAACCACTTTATAGTAAACATGAACTGTGTGCATTTGTGTGCCTATGATATATACTCTGAGATCAAGTTTGTCTAAATTTTAAAGGAAAATCTAGCTCAATTAATTGCCTTCTATGAAAAATATGAATTTTTCTGACAAATATTGCAGATTCTGACTAAAGTTAATTTTATCCTAATCAAATTTTAAGCTCCTATAGTTTTAATCATGATGTAATTATAGTAACTTTTGTATTTATAGTCCAATTGTGGTATAAAACTTTTACATAGTGCTGTTTAATTCTTCATAATTTAGCACACAAAAGATCATATTTCTAAAGCCTTTTCCTAACTTAAAAAAATCTAATTTTATCTAAGTGCAAATTAACTAACTAAACTGAAGTTATCCGTTTGTTTATAAAGTCACTGGAGCACGGGAAATTTATCAGAAAGCCAGGGATTCCTTTTAACGAGCCAAAGGATGTTTGTCTTGACTGGCATGCTAACACCGGTGTGGAATCCATCTCTTCATCTAGCCCTAAATGCTCTTTGCTGGGGCTCAGCCAGATGCAGCTTTTAAAGTCAACGTTTCTGTAAATAACAACCTTGAGAACACAGACGTGTGCATTGATTGACTGATCCATGCCTGCTTTCATGTTTCAACCCTGACAGCAGGGCCAGCAAGGCCGAAAGTGCTGGTATTGACCCCTTCAGAGAACACAAACTTGCCAGTCTCTGGTTATGATGAGAGAATAAGGAAAAAAATAAGGCTTTTTCCTGAATAGCTTATGTCTTGATAAAACTTGAGTAGAACTTTTTTGAGTTGATTCAGTTTGGAGATCTTAGAAGATTCTCCCTTCTTTGGTTGGTGATAGAGCCCGACATCTTCCATGAACACGGTGGGCAAGTACTGTCCTGAAGTTAAGATTCCTACCCAAAGGGCAGTGCGCATAAGAAAATTAACAGCTTGGATTCAGTCTTAGTGACACACTGCCCCTGAGGATGGACATAGCCTGAGTTAATGCATCATTGTTCCTTTTGCTTTCAGCTCACTTCTCTAACCAGGGAAGCGGTGAACTTACTTCTGTAACCACAGATGCTGTGAGCTCATTCTTGTAGCTTCTGGATAGTAATTTTGCCTTTCACATTTGTATTTGTAGATTACTAACAATTATTTGTTCTCTAGACTAATGGAGGATTATCACCTCTCTTCCCAAACAAGCAAACTGGCAAAACAACCATTACTTTATTAATATAAATTATGGAATTTCTGGGTCTTCTATTCAGTTCCATTGATCCACTGTTTCTATGCCAATACCATGCAGTTTTTATAACTATTGCTCTGTAGTACAGCTTGAGATCAGGGATGGAGATACCTCCAGATGACCTGTTGTTGTTCAGGATCGTTTTGGAAATTCTGGGATTTTTGTTTCTCCATACGAAGTTGAGAATTTTTCTTTCAATGTCTGTAAAGAATTGTGTTGGTATTTTGATGGGAATTGCATTGAATCTGTAGATTGCTTTTGGCAGAATAGCCATTTTCACTATGTTAATCCTACCAATCCATGAGCACTGGAGATCTTTCCATCTTCTGATATCGTCTTCGATTTCTTTTTTCAGAGACTTGAAGTTTTTCTCAAACAGATCTTTGACTTGCTTGGTTACAGTCACCCCAAGGTACTTAATGTTATTAGTGGCCATTGTGAAGGGTATTGTTTCCTTAATTTCTTTCTCAGCCCTTTCTTCTTTAGTGTACAGGAGGGCTTCTGATTTTTTTGAGTTGATTTTGTATCCAGCCACTTTGCTGACAGTGTTTATGAGTGACCCAGAAATAAGCCCACACACCTATGGAAACTTGATTTTTGATAAAGAAGCCAAATCCATCCAATGGAAAAAAGACAACATCTTCAACAAATGGTGCTGGACCAACTGGATGTGTATATGCAGAAAAATGAAAATAGATCCATATTTATCACCCTGTACAAAACTAAAGTCCAAGTGGATCAAAGACCTCAACATAACACCAAACACATTAAATCAATTAGAAGAAAAAGTTGGAAAAACCCTAGAT
>CM053756.1:45722498-45803176 GCA_028658305.1 Pachyuromys duprasi
ATGCATTCAATCCTGTGGGACTGGAGTGGGTTTGTGGCTGTGAGCACGGACTCTGTAGGAGCACTACTTACCCCTGGAGCCACCTTTCTAGCCCTGCAGTTTTCTTTCTTTAGAATATCTGAAGCAAAGGTTGAGTAGTGGTCCTATCTGAGTGATGCTCGTGTAGATATGTTTATCTTCTTTATGTCACGGTGGAGGTGATATGTTTCTGTTCATTCCTAGGACTTCGCTTCACCTGTACTGCTCTAAGGAGCTCTAGTGCCCATGCCAGAGAATACACACACCACACTGCTCACAGCACTGGGTCGCTTGTTTTCTCAAACCAATGACTTCACCTTTTCCTGTAAGGGATGGCACCATGACTACTTTCTCGGGGGAATATCAGAGAATTTTCCACTACATCTGGCTGGATCCCAATTGGTCCCTGCCAAACATCCCCCAGTCCTCCTAGAAGGTCATGTGCATTTCCTTATTTTCTTAGTCACAGTTAGCTAAATGGCATACAACAGAGCTCACATACTCAAGGAGATGCCGTGGGTTTTTCTTTATGAACCACAAAGCACAGTGCATTAGATCTGAAGATCACAAATGAAATTCCTAATGTTTCCTCAAGAGACATGAAGGAAAAAAATGAAAAGATTAGGTAATCTTCCATTAAAGTGTGCGTTACTTTCCAGGGCGACTCTTTTTATATAGTTGTCTGAAGGGTATAAATCATGTGGTTTATATTTGATTGAAAACTTGTTACTTCCCAGGGCAAGAGAAAGGTTTTATTTCTTTTTTTTTTATCTCAAGAAACAAGGTAAACAACTGTTCTGCCAAAAACACAATTCAGAAAGTGGAAATAAGAGCCTGGCTTCATAGGCGTGTCAGGGAAAGTCCACTCAATACCTAGCAGGATAGACGCTTCAAGAGTGCAGTTGCCAGATCTAGCCTTTACTGTGTTTGATTAGCTGCAACAATGGCAGCCCATTCTCTAAAAGCTTATCTTGAAAATTATTGTTTTATTCTGAAAGGACTGCAGGAATACCTGGTGAGATGAATATGGCTTCTAGCATGGTTGTGTGTTGACACATGTGAGGAGTCAAAGAATACACATGGTCCTTGGGATTGATAACAGTGTTCATTAAAGTCAGTTGTGGCCTCTCCTTTATCCTTGCTTCCCTGCCTATTTGTCTTAATAAAATCTAGTTTTGACCTTTACATCATGGTGTTAAAGGAAGGTAGCCAGACACAGAAATCTGTTTGAATGCCTCCACTTCTTTAAAATGTCCAGGCTAAGCTAGTGTATCGAGAAGGAAAACAGACAGTAATTGCCAAAGATTGGAAAGGGAAAGGTGGAAGGTGACTTATAACAGAAAAAGGGAATATTTTTGAAGTGATAAAAGGTTCTGAATTCATGCACAGATGATCACAGCACTGACTGTTTCCATGACTCTGTGTGTGCACCAAGAACAGAACTGAACTGCACACTTAAAAATAAGATTTTAGGCAGTTTATATTATGCTTACTTTTTTGCTATCAAATGAGGAACACAATTTTAATTTTACATAAGACATAGTTAGTACAATAGTATTTTAAATGTGAGTGATTATGTTGTGTAAAAGAGAACAGTTATATTGCAGGAATAAATTAATGGAGAACAGAGCAGCATGGAAACGTGTGATGTTCTTGCAATAGCAGGGTTTCAGGTAAGATTTATCCTTTCAAACTGAGCTTTTAGAAATTTTAGGAGGCCTCTGTTTTAATAAAACTGAACATCTTTATTTACATTTTAAGTGAAAAGGCAGTCTCTCTCAATTATTCTCTGTGTTAAGGGTGTACCTCATGTGAATTTTAAACTAAGTTTTCTGTTTTTCTAGAGACCACTGGGAACTGCACTTTGTCATGTTCGAAGACAGTCTTTTTTTTTTTTTTTTTACATGTACAGATCAAAATTACTCAAATGATCGCTCAGGTACTATACATTTCACAATTATGCAGGTCAGTTTTAACTTTTCCTGTGAAGGCATATACTCAATTCTTGTGAAGCAGTGTCTTCTGTAACAGCAACATCATTTTAGCCACATCCTCCATTTAAACAAAAAACACAGGCAAAAGTGTGATATAAACAAATAGACGTAATTGTCAGTAGTGCGTGTTTGCAGAATAGGCTGGAGTTTAATGTTATGGTTTCCCAGACTAGATCAGGTAACAAGCAGCCCGAAAGATTACACAGAGAGCTGTAGCTCGGTCATGATGCTGGAGGAACAGAGCACAAAGTCTACGTGAGCGTATGAATCAGATCCCATGGCTGCACGTACCCAGTCAGCTATGAATGCGGCCCAAACTTGAGTCCCCACGGTGGGGGTTTGAATGAGAAATGACCCGCCTACGCTTAGCAAGGTGAACATTTCTTCTTGGTATCCTTGTCAAAAGTCACTTGGCTTTCCTGAGTGAAGAGACAATGTGATGAGCATTCACCCCGACGATGAACATTCACCCCGACGTTGTCACTTCCAGGTCTAGCCTACCATCATAGAACGATCCTCTTGCACTGCTACCCAGAAAACAAAAAAAAAACAAAAAAAACAAAAAAAAAACTTTGTGGCTTAAACAATCATCTGGTCACACATGTAAGAACTGATCTCTTATCTCTACTGTGTTCCAGTTATCTATCTATATTTCTGTACTGAACACTTGTACTGATTCTTGATTACTATAGCTTTGGGGGAAAATGAAATGAGTATGTCCTCCATGTTTATTTTTCCAGTATTGCTGTGTATATGATATACTACCCTTGAGATATGATTTTAGGATGGACTTTTCAAAAATAATTCATTGGTACTTGGAGGGGGGTCATAGTCAGTCTCTAAAAAGTATTGGATAGGATTGGAATTTGAGCAATATTAAATATAGTAATCTATGAATATGTTTCTATTTATATATAATTTCAACAGTATTTTACGGGTTATTGAAATTCTTGGTTAGTTATTCAATTGTTTATTTATTTATTTATTTATTTATTTACGGATTGATTGATTTGTGTTCAAGTATATTTCTGCATATATATGCCATTGTGTATATGTGCAGTCAGAGAACAGCTAGCAGGAGATGGTTCTCTCCTTTTACCCCATTGATGCTGGGGATTGAACTCCAGTCCTCAGGTGTATGAACAAGTGCCTTATCGACTGAGCTATCTCACTGGCCAGATCCAAAGTATTTTATTATTGTCAATGCTATTATCAATGGCATTGTTTTTATTCTCTTTACCTATCATGAATTGCTTGAATGTAGAAATGCATCTGACTATAGTATATTGACTTAGTATGTTAGACTTTATTAAACTTCCTTTTTGCTTGCTTATGTAACTATTATTTATGTGTATGTGTTCATACTAATGTACTACATGTACTTATGTTATCTATCTATCTATCTATCTATCTATCTATCTATCTATCTATCTATATATATATATATCTATCTATATATATCTATATATCTATATATCTATAGATATATAGATATATATAGATAGATAGATATATAGATATATTTAGGTAACCATGAAGATTGGATGGGGATGTCAGATCCCCTGGAACTGGAGTAATAGGCAGTTTTGAGCTTTCATGTAGATGTTGAAAACTGAAACCAGATTTTCTGAAAGAGCAGTCAGTGATCTTAACTCTTGAGCTATCTCTCTGGCCCATGGCTAGGGTATTTTTTATTGGATATTTAGGATTTTCTACATCTAAGATCAGATCATATGTAGACACAATTTTACTTTTTATTTCCAGTCTACATATATGTTATTTATTTTTCTTGCCTCATTAGTTTGGCTGAATTCAAGCCCTGAGATGAATGGAAATGATAAAATCATCATCTTTATCTCATTTTTTATTTTAGTGAAAATACTCTCAATTTTTCAGCTTTGGGTATGGTTTTAACTGAGATATTTCATGGATGGATTATATTGTTTTAGGGGTAAATTGGCCTTGTCTCAGCAAACAGTCTTTTTGTTACACTGATGAATGGGCTTGGCCCAGTTCTGTTGAAGATTTTTGCATCAGTATTTCTTCATAATGGCTAACATTTTCTAGTCTTCTTGGCAATGTTGGACACATATACGAAACGAGATAACGCTTTACACATTTGGCAGAATTCATTGGGCCTTGTATTTTTCTTAAAATGTTGCCTTTCTGATTCAATTTCTCATAAATTTCAGGCTTGTTTAAATTTTCTAATTGTTTTTAACAGCTTATTTGTTCTTTGTGTGCTTTAGTTGCTAAATCTATTATATCTGTGCCACTCAAATTCTTACTGGAGAGCTGTTCATAGTATTTTCTCACAATCCTAATTACTGTAGAATCAATATTAATGGTCTAATTTTTATTTTCAGTTTTATTAACTTGAGTTGGTTCTCCTTTTCCCAGTCTGTCTAACCACGGGATCTTTTCTCCCCATTTGGGAGCTGGATATCCAGTGACGATTAATTTCTTTTGAGCTCCCTCTCTCTCTAGCTTGAACTAGTTTATATTTTGGCCATACTTCTGTATCCTTGTCATTTTCATGTGTTTCTAGGATGTTGGTGTGTTCTGATTTTATTATCAAGAGACCAGTCTAAATGGATCAGAACCTTAATAACCCCATTTTAACTAAGCCACTTCTTTAAAGACCCTGTCATCAGCTCAGTCACATGCTAGAGTCCTAGAGCCTAAGGCTTCTACATGGATTTTGAACATGTACCTGTAGCCCATCACACATCTGTATGTAGACTGATTTCACATTACTCTTATTCAATAACTGTGGTAGGAACTTGGACCACAAAGCAGAATTTTACTGCTTTGCACTGTATTAAGTTATTTTAGACTCTTTAGGATCCTGCGTGGACGCTGTATGAACTGTCATCCTTGTTCTTTACACCTAGAGATTGATTCTTACTGGCTACTTTCCTCCAATATTAATGACAATCTGGGAATTCAGCTATTCATTCTGTTTAACAATTACATGTAAGTTGAATGTTCATGAGAATCCTTCTAGTTGGCCTCTGAAATTTCTCTGTAAACAATTCTATTTATATTTGTGTTTTCAGACCTGTATAGGCTGGGCAAGAGTCATCTCTTTTGTAATGATTGCCCCAATCTTGCATTCTCTCAATTCTGTTTGATTTTGACTATGATAACTAGCAGAACTCAGCAACTTCAAGTGAAGATATTTTTTTAATGGAGGTTTATTAGTGACTGATGATTTTTTCAACAGTAAATGTTTAGGTTTTAATTCTTGATATATGAAGATAACTATATTTAGCTTTTAGCAAAATTGAAAATAACCAGTGAACTATTTCAACCTAGTTTTATATGTAAATATCATAACTAAAATAGTGAAAAGCATTCTATTCATTAGATATCAGGTTAGTAAATACTTTCAAGCAACAATGGTGACAGGTAGTTCTTAAAACATAAAATAATCTTATCAGTCTATACTTCACTCTGTATCCAATTGCACATTAAATATGAGCAAAGAAGGCTACTGTGACATAGTTTAATCCTATATTAATAAAAGTTAAAAAGCTCCATATAGAATATTCATTCCATGAACTTAAATACAAATTAGTGTGCATGACACACAACTAATTTACATATTTCAAAGTCCTCTGGTTTACACTTTTTCATTTATTGACAAATCAGAGAACAATGACTACAAATCAAGTGGATTCATTCCAGCGTGGTCCTTCTTTATGCCCATATGCCAACCTGAACACACTTTATAAAGAAACTAAATGCAGGTTGTAATCCATATCAGAGCTAAGAATCAGCAATGCCACGTGTCATCCTCAGGGGCCAGCTGGAAGGCCAGTGGTATGATGCCTGGATGTGGAATGCCCTGGTGTCATCTCATGGGGCTTGGAAGAAGAGCAAGCAGGCATGCAGCTGTGATGGGTATGGTATAAAAATTATTTCAAATGAATCCCACTATGATATTTTGAAAATAACTTTGCTTTTAAAAAATTATGACTGCTTGACTGTGTGTGTGTGAGCTTATGTATGGTGCATACTAGATCTATTCAGTAATGTAATCAACGTTCTAAAAATAGACAAGATGCTTAAAGTAAAGGTTATTATAAGGTTTGAGTGTGGAAGTTAAATAGCACGAAATGTCAATTGGATTTTGAGATTTGTCTAAAAAGTCATCAAGCAATGGGAGTCCTACCTGCTCTGCCATTTGTGCTTATATTGATTAATTGCAAGATTAATAAATTGTAAGCTTTTACAATACTGAAAGGAAAACACTGTTAACCTCACACAGGCTGAATTTTATAAAGTTGTTTCTAAGTATGTAATATTGATGAAATTAAAAGGAAGCAATAACCATCTGGCCCATATACTCTGCAGTGTGACTGGGGGTGTGCAGATGAGTCTGACAGCAAGATGATAAGGAGCAGAGCTGTGCAGTACCTTTCCCAAGTGATGGAATGGTAATACATAAAGGAATGATTCTACAAAATCATGTAAAAGAACTAAGGCATTGTTTTCTAGGGTGTTCACCCAGAGCCTTGCACTATGAATAACGATAAAATGTCCAATGATATGTTGTTTGTAATGAAGCAGTATTCTCCCTCCTCACTGCGCACACTGCGCATACCTCTGATTTCCCATCTTCATGAAGATTGTATCTGTCATTGTGAATAAGAGCAAAGGAAATGAGTATGTTTAGGGTAAAAGGCACAAACAGAAAGTCAAACAAAGCCCTAAGGACGTTGGCAGTGTTGTAAGAATAGAAACTTTGTTACAACACCTTCTAAGACAAAACTACATACGTGAGAATGATATAAACATTTTGGCTCATAGTGATGGAGGCTGGCATCTTGAGGATGAGGGACCTTACTGCATCAGCTAACCTGTGACAGAGATGGTGTGGAGAAACAAAGAGAGCGTACATTAGAGGGAGCAAATAGATCCAAACTCACTTTCATAGCAAACCTACTCTTCACATTTTATCTGCATGAGGTAAGCCAATCATGAAGTTAGAACCCTCCTGATACCATCTCATCTTATAAAGGTCAAGTTAACATCAATTCACTAGGTTCCCACTTCTAACACATGAACTCTGGGAAACACTCAGCATAGGAAATAGGTGAAAGAGGTAGAAGGAAAGAATGCTTACAGTTTTGCTTTCTTATTTATATTTTGGGTCATTAGAAACAGAAAAGCTCCTTATAACACTCTCATGGGTCCCGGGAGATGGGCATGTCTTTGATGACAAGCTGGTGCTCAAAGGACGTATGAATTTAAAAAAATGTATATATTTCCTCTAACTAGCTTATGACTAAAGTAAGAGGAAATAATTTAAAAATTAAAAAAAATCTGCTATGTTAATTCATATGTCGAATTACGTAGGCATTTATTTCATGCTGAACTATTTCACAAATTCCATGTAACCTTATATCTTTTTCTTCTTTTAGAATAAGCATATGATTACAATGGAAAATTCCATCTTTGCTTGGGCAATTTGTTCCCATTCTACTCTGTATAAGATACTTCCAAATAGCATTTAAAGCATATTGATCTCCTGGGTTTCTGCATGGCCATAATCTTATTTCCAGTTACATGTGGGTGTGTATGTATGTCTCTCCATGTGTGTATATGTCTTTGAGTATGTCTGTGCATATGTGTGTGTCTGTATTTGTCTGCATATTTCTGTGCAAGTGTGTGTCTGCGTGTGTGTACATGTGTAGGTGTCTGTCTATGTGTCTCAGTGTTTCTGTGTGTGTATATATCTGTAGCTGTGTGTGTCTGCTTGTCTGTGTGTCTGTGTAAGTGTCTCTGTGTGTATATGTCTCTCTCCGTGTGTATATGTCTCTGTGTGTTTGTGTATATGTGAGAGAGAGACTAGGTTATGCTATCCATGAAGGAAAGAGATTTTTATCCATTTTCATCCTCACTTATTATTCCTGAAATAACAACGGCTTCTCAAAGAAAATAAACCCAGCAAAACTTATGACTGTAGCTGGCTGTAGACTCCACCCAGCCTGGCAATGCTGCATGAAACCTAGGTCACTCCTCACTTACTCCATCAGTTCAGTCATAATAATGTGATACCATGATGAACACTGACTGCAGTGCCTGCCAGAGTCAGCACTTACTAATATCAAAATTATGTGCCCGAACTACTGTTTTAGCTGAAGGCAGTTCTACATTCCATTCCTTCATATATGCCATCTGTCTGTGACACCTCCACCCAATGCTTTCTGGCATAGGTGGTACTCTAACCTAAAGCACAGATAAGTGACATTCAGATGCAAGTACAACCTTTGCCCTCGGAAAGGTTCAGAGTCAGTGAACTTCCATTTGTAACATTTTGTGAGCTTTCTTTAATATACTTGTCTGTATGGCCATGCTCACTTCATCATGAGTCACGATTTCTAAGGTATGTGTCTGTGTGATATCTGTTAGTCTGTCAACAGATGGCTATAAAGAAAATGTGGAACCCATGCAAACATGAGTGCAGGCAGACAGAAATAATGAAATTTTGTCGCTTGTTAGAAAATAAATACAACTGTATCATCCTATTTAATCAAATAAGCCTGATATAGAAAGAAAATCATTATATTTTCTCTTATTTGTGGTTCATAGAATTCTGTATGCTATGAAGTCCAATGGTGTGATTTGTGGAGGTGCATTGGGTGACACCATAGGGCTTCCACAGCCATAGATGACAGGTATCATTCTCTGTGTGAAAGGAATTTTAAACTAGCCAATCTACCATCATATGCTACACTGTTTGGCTTCATAGACTGACTACTTTTTCATATATGTACATTCAGCTGGATATCTTATTTAATTGATATTTTCAATACATTTCCTATTTTTAAGATTTACTTTTATTATTTTTAGTTATGTGTATGTGTGTACCCATGTTGGTATGCGTGCATGTATGTGGTGACCAGAAGCAGTTAGAAGCTTTGGATGCTCTGCTTTGGCGTCACAGATAGTTCTGCGGAATTGCTGTTTCAAAGCGGAGGCTCAGGAGACTCAGTGAAGCGCTGACCTCATATGCAGAGTCCAAGACTTCTCACCCTTTCATCTCCGTAATCCACGCTTAAAAGGATATGATGGGGTCTTAGAAAACCCAAAAATCACCTGATGCTTCAAGTTGAACACTATTTAAAGAACAGCACTGAAGGCAGAGAACTCTCCAGGCCTCTCCTGATTTCTGCTTCGCTCTGAGTCCTTTAATAATAAGAAAAGACAGTAACTTCCAACCATGTAAAACACAGTTTCTTTGTGATTATAAATGTCTTCACTCTCTTAAGAAAGTAAAGGGCCGACAGACAATACAGAGTGAATTAGTACAGTGTCGATAAAAGCCCCTTGTTGAAAGGAAGAATAATCTACCAGCCCTGAGTAGCTGCTTTCTCTACACTGTGGCCTGAGCATTGCTATTGATCTTCTAAAGCGGGTTCTAGAAGCCATGATTACCTACAGTGCAGCTCTCCAGCTTCCTTAAATTTATGCTAACCTTTTCTTTTCCTCCACTTTCTACATAATTCTACTTCACTGACTTCCCATTTCACATCAGTTTCTGGTAAAATGCATGAAGTAACCAGCGTCTGGTCTGGCACCAAGATGAGGTGGGGCCTCTTGTCTCCTTGATGTTGTCCCCTCATGCTCCTTCCTTCACACCACACCACAGAATGTCCTCTCCTTACTACTGCCACAATCCGTCCTTGCACATCTTCCATACAGACAGTCACCACATGCTGTCCCTATAAGACATTCCTATAGACAAGCCTCACACTTCTCTCTCCACATTGCCTGCCTTGCACTCTAAACCCTCGTACCACAAAGGCTACCGGCCTAGAGGCAGCTGTATCTTCCCCTATTAAGTGTATTTTCTTGTTTGTCTTGGAATAGGTGGTCAAAGTGAGGATATTGGATATACAAGACGTTGAAAATCAACATATCTCTCTGGTACTGAAGAAAAAATTCAGCAGGCTTCTACTTTGAATGAAATCCTTGGTCTGTCCCTTGTAAATTCTTCCCTGGCCCACCCCAGAAATCTACTTCAAATTGTTAGAGGCTCTGTCTCCTCTAAATATCTTACTAGGAAGTGACACTTGAATATTAGAAGTTACAATTATGGTCCTTCACACACATGGTTCCTTGAAGCGACAGCCGAAATGATGTCCATTATCATATCACGCCAGAAAATGAAATTTAACAAATAGATCTTACTATAAATAACATTTTATTATTTTTAGTCTTGTGTGTATGTGTGTGCATAGGCCTGCCTGCATATGGGTTTGTACACATATGTATACAGTACTTAATTCTGAGGTTGTAGAGGCTCCAAGAGTTGTCATATCCCATGGAAAGCTAGAATTCAGCCAGAGAGAGAAGGCAAAACCTGTGGCCTTCCTCAAATGGTGATAATTATGATACAGACAAGGGATAACAGTAGTCAGATGGAGGTTTCCAATGGAAGCAGGACCTCACAGTAGAAGTGATGACAAATTAGCGGTTTAATGTTGTACCTATTCAATCAGTATCAAAGAGCAGTGGGGATCAGGGTCCCTAAGATCTGAGAATGCTTTGGGCATTGTTGAACTGAGAAAGAGCAAGATCCAACTGACACTGTGCAAGAGTTTTTGTTGGAGTGTTAGCCTTAGGAGCTAGGAAGATGGTGACTTAGAAGGATGTGTCACTGGATTTAATGGAAAAAAATAGTATTTCCTCAATGCTAATGTCAGATTTTATTATTTCATCATATTTCTAAACTATAATGAGTCAATGTGCTATCTCTACAAGAGAAGCTAAACCATATCTGCTTTATTTTACTCATGAAACTCTTGTGTTCAAGTCTTTTTAAAAATTTACTTTATTCGTTATTTCAAGCTTTGTACATATTCATATTCACCCTGCTTCTAAGTCTTTTCAGATTCACTTCCCCTTCCCTACCCACTCAACATTGTATCTTTTAAAAGAAAAACTTCAAGACTGATTTGTGCTGCTAAAATATCTCATTTGAGCATATTAGATTTATCAGAGACTGCACTCTTAGAGGAAACTGACTCTTCCCACAGCCAGTTTCTGCAGCCAACAATTGCCAGTAGCCTCCCAGGTATGGGTGGAATTGTGTACCCAATTGCCCTCTCAACTGAGAATTGGTGTGGTTTAGGCTTGCACAACTCTAAAGAGTCTTTGGAGTATGAGTACAATGACATATCTTTTGGACACAGGAAGACAGCTGCATATATGAATTCACCTATGTGAATGCCTATGACAGCATGCGTAAAACCTATTATGGTTTATTTATTTGTTTATTTTTCTCTCATATTACATCCTGACGGACGTTTCCCCTCTCTCTTGTCTTCCCAGTCCTACCTCCATGTCTGCATCCCCTAGATCCATTCCTTCTCTCTTCCATTTGGAAAAGAGCCGGCCTCCTAGGGATCTCCACCAAACACGGCATATCAAGTTGCAACAAGACTAGGCTGGAAGGTACAACCACGTATGAGGGAAAGGCTTCCAAAAGTGGGCAAAAGTGTCAGAGAGGCAGAGACAGCCCACACTTCAATTGTAGCAGTGCCTTAACTTTACGTCTGTTACCTGCTTCTAAGTGATTACACACCATGTTTGCCTTTCTGGGTTACCTCACTCAGAATGATTTTTTTTCTCTAGTTCCGCCCACTTGCCTGTACATTTCAGGATATTATTTTTTAACAGCTCAGTAATACTTCATAGCAGCTTCATTAGCCAGAAACTGGAAACAGTGTAGATGTTACTCAACCAAAGAATGGACAAAGAGAGTGTGGCACATTTGTGCAACACCTATTACTTAAGTTTTTAAGAAGAAATCGATTATATCCATGTTAGAGTATATGTTCCCTAGAGAATATTATGTTTTCCTTTACAAAGAGCCATGCTATGAAAGCTGTGTTTGCTGGGGAAAAACTGGCCCTTTTACCAACTCTCTTGTATAGGAAATTCTTCAGTTGTTGGTAATCTTGTGAAATGGAAAAACGATCTCTGCAATAAAAACACTAAAATATGATATATGTCTGAAATAAGGTCCAGATGAATATCTGCCTAATATATTCTAAAACGCAAGCAGGCCACAGAGGAGGACAATGCAGCCAGTCCTGATTAGACCTGATAAGCTAGAGTCAGAATAAACTGTGATTAATATAAAAAATAAAAATTTAATTTAAAAAGCTTAAATTTTTACAGAGAAAATAAAAAAATATGTTATGATAATGTGGAAAATCTGGTACTTTAGGAGTAGGAAGTGTTTCCTTGACATCTAATTAAGAGGACATTGTTTAGTATGAAAATAGGTAAGCCACATATTGAAATAGTTTCAGAAAAAAATGGTTGGATTCAAGATATAATTCTGATATTTTAATGATATAATCATAAATAGTATAATTATAAAAAGTGGTAAAATTTTAAGGATACGGAATGCATAAATGGCTAGTGTACATGTAGAACAATGAATTAGTCAAAAAGAAAATGAAAATGAAAAACAAAATGAGAAAGTCATCCAAAATATAGCTATATTGAAAAAATATGACGACGCCAAGTGTTATTAAGGATGTGAACAGATAATGGATTTGATGAACACAGGATTAAATCTCTGCCAAAAAGTGTTGCAAGCTTTCAGATAAGATTCCTAAATGAGAATTTTAAAGAAATAATCATATAACTCTCTCATGAGAACCCCAGACACTAAATATTCGGGCATGCATCAAAACAATAAACTGTGATGTGATTACACAATGAGAAAATACTTAACCATTAAAGTGATCAAGTTTATGATATTCAGGGTAATATAAAGAAACTTAACCTAATGGCACAAATCTGATTAAAATGAACACAAGCTCTATAGGTGTGTCTGTCAGCATTTCATATTTAAAGCTGTATAAATAACAGTTGTTTGTTGGTGGGTAGAAGGAAGGGCATAGAGAAGGATCCTGGCTTGACAAACATGGTTCCATTTGTGATCTGGATCTGAGTTATGGGAGTCTGTTTATTTGCCAGAAGTTATTATTCTGTGATTAGAATTCAAGGTAAATATATCATCCAATGATGTTCATTCAACTCACCCTTATGATTTTTATGATAAACTTTTAATGGAGGTAACTTGCAGGTATTGTAGTTTTCATAAAATGTATTCAAATGGACTGATGAATTCCCAATGAGGTGTCACGTGTCAGCACCCATTAAAGCATTGCCTTTAGAGTCTGGATGATGACATTACGTGCCCGCTATAAACATCCTTTTATGTCCTTATGCTCTCCTGCCTTTGATAATTACAACCATTAATATTTACGTGGAGCCTGTTACAGGCTGTAAAATCTCTACCTTGAATTTACAGTATTACAGTGAAGCAAGATAACAACTTCATCTAGCTTTGCATATTTATAATAGACAACTAAATTGTGTATATTTAAGCTGTATAATGTGATATTTTGACATATGTATGCTACCATGGCATTATTAGAAGAATAAACCTAACTTAATGTACTTATCTCCCAGAGCAAGCTTTATTATTTTTCTTTTTGTGTGTGTGTGTGTACGGTCTTCAAGAAATCCCTTTCATGTTTTCTGTTAATGAAGAAGAGACCAGAAACTCCGTCTGGGAACATGATGTGGCTCAACTTCATTTCTCAGTATGGTGTCCTAATTTGACTTCTGTCTTAGTTTTTTATTGCTCTGATGATAAACCACCATGACCAATGCAACTTACATAAGAAAGCATTTAGTTTGGGGTTAATAATTTCAGAAGGTTAGAGTCCATGACTACCATGGCCAGGAGAATGGCTGCAGACAAGCAGTCCTGTCGCTGGAGTAGTAGTTAGAGAGAGCTAACAGTGCAGAGTTTTGAAACTGCAGCCCTTAAATTGTATACCTCTCCTGCAACAAGGCCACACCTTCTCATCCTTCCAAGATAATTCCATCAACTGGAGACCAAGTTTTCAAACACATATGCCTATGGGGGGGGGGGAAGGAGGCATTCTCATTGGAGCTACATAGCCTTTGTCCTCCATCTTTGCTTATTTTTCTTCACCTGCCTTAAATCATATAAACCTAACACCCTAAATAAGTTCTCATTGTCTTCTACTAAAAACCAAGATCATCACTACAGGGAAAGATTCCATTTATGTAAAAATGACGGCAATTTACTCTGTAATTAGATTGTTTAAACGCACCATAGCAGTGTTGCCAAACCAACTGCTCCTCAGATCCATTCTGCTTCTCATTGAGACACTAATTCCATGGCTCTTTCATAAACAATCCCATAGGGCATTTTTCTTTTTTTAGACAAACCCTTCTTGTTTCTTACAGATCTACTTATAACCTAGTTAGTTAACAGATTCTCTAAGTCTTCATGATAAGAAACAATAAGAGATGATGATATTCAGTAGTGACACTCTGCTGTAGTTTGGGCAGGTACAAAAGTCATAGAAAACCGGGGAGTCCTGCAGGCATCCTATTCTCCCTCTGTTGAAGCCCTGCCTAAAGATACCTGTGAAAGAGGATATAGCTAATGGCTTGTGGTTGTGATTAATCAGTTCGCCTTGCTGCATAATTGTACTATTGAACAAGAATATCTCATCTCCTAGCCAAACATGTACTCATAATGAAATTGCTAAGGATAAGCCAATTATTTCCAATTATTTAGAATTCATTGATTTTGAAACAAGGTCTTGCTATGCAGCCCAAGAGGACCTGGAAAACTTTATGTAATTTCAAATCCCCTGACCAACCCTACAAAGTTCTGGGATTACAGGAGTAGAACACCACATGAGACAATTAATTACATTTGATCACATTTGTTCTTCACGAATGGGGCGAGTATTAGTCTTAAGAGACTAAGAGTTTGATCTACCTTAGGAATAAATTGCTTATAAACTGACAGAGTTTGAATATACATGTGTATAGGTCTATATATTTACTTCAAACATAAACTTTTCTATTTAAATTTCAGTAATTGGTTGTTCCTTTGTACAGAGCTAAGCAGACATGCACTGACACTTCACTGTCCTTTTCTCCCGTCTTCCTCGTTATTTTCTCTCTCTCTTTCAGGTATAAATATCTTATTTTATTTTTTATTTAATCACTTTACAGACTGTGCCGGCCCCTCCCCACTCTCCTGCCCGTCCTGCCTTTATACCTCCTCCCCCTTTCTTCCCTCCTCCTTTTCAGAGAAGGGGACCCTACGGAGTACCAACCCACCCTGACACCTCAGGTCAGAGCAGAAGTAAGCACATCCTCTCTCACTGAGGCCTGACAAGGCAGCCCAGCTGCTATGAGAAAGGAATCCAAAGGCAAACAATAGCCACAGACAGCCCCTACTCTCACTATTACGGGACCCACATGATGACCCTGCTGCTCATCCGCTACGTATGTGCAGGGAGTCTAGGTCCGGCCCACGCAAGCTTTTTGGTTGGTGGTTCAGTCTCTGTGAGCCCCCATGGGCCCAGGTTAGTTGACTCTGTAAGTCTTCTTGTGGTGTCCCTCAATCCTTTCTCCCACTTTTCAAGGTTGGCCTGTTATTTGGCTGTGGGTCTCTTCATCTGTGTCCATCAGCTGCTGGATGAAGCCTCTCAGCCTCTAGTTATCCTAGGCTCCTGCCTGTGAACATAGCAGAGTGTTATTAATAGTGTCAGAGGTAGAATGGGTCTCAAGTTGGACCAGTCATTGGTTAGCCATTTCCTTGATCTCTGCTCCATCTTAGTCCCTGTGTTTCTGTATGCAGGACAAATTTTGGGTAGAGGATTTTATGGGTGGATTAGTGTCCCATTCCCTCCACTGCAAGTCCGGTGTGGCTATACAAGGTGACTGCTTCTTCCATATCCCTCACTGTTAGGAGTCTCAGCTAGGGTCATTCCACAGACTACTGGGGTTCAAGCTGTACTACAGAACAAGAGTAATAAAAGCCACATGATACTGGTATAAAAACAGACAGGTTGATCAATGGAGTCAAATCAAAGACCCAGAAATAAATCCACAGCTACAAACACTTAAATCTTTAATTAATTAATATTTTAATTTAAAATTAATAATTTAAAATGAATATTTTAAGTTATTTTTATATTTTATTTTGTTTTTTTTTACAATTTATTCATTATATATCCTGATTGAAGCCTCTCCCTCAACTCCTCCCAGTCCCACCTTTCCTCCCTCTTTCCTCCATCCCCTTCCCCTAGTTCACTGAAAGGGGGAGTTCTCCACCATTTCCATTTGCCCATAGCTTATCAAGTCTCATTAAGACTGCCTGGATCCTCTTCCTCTGTGGCCTGGCAAGTCCACATCCCAGGGTCAAGTGATCAAAGAGCAGGCAACAGGACATCTGATTTTTGACAAAGAAGCCAAACCATACAATGTAACAAAGAAAGCATCTTCAACAAACGGTGCTGGTCTAACTTGATGTCTGCATATAGAAGAATGCAAGTAAATCCATATTTTTCACCCTGCACAAAACTCAAGTCCAATTGGATCAAAGACCTCAACATGCATGGAGATAACCTAGAACCCCGGCAAAGATGTAACCCATGGCTGTTCAGTGTCCAAGTGGGTTCTGTAGTAATGGGAACAGGGACTGCCTCTGACATGAACTGATTGGCCTACTCTTTGATCACCAACCCTGGATGGAGGAACAGCCTTACCAGGCCACAGAGGAAGACAATGCAGCCACTCCTGGTGAGGTGAGATCTGATAGACTAGGATCAGAAGGAAGGAGAGGAAGACCTCCCCTATCAGTGAACTTGGGGAGGGGCATGTGTGGAGAAGGGGGAGGGAAGGTGGGATTGGGAGGGAAGGAGTGAGGGGTTTATGGAAAGATACAAGGTGAATAAAGTGTAATTAATCAAAATTAAAAGAAAAAAACTAGATACACTAAATTTATTAGAAGAGAAAGTGGGGAAAATCTTGAACTCATTGGAAAAGGAGACAACTTTCTGAACAGAACAGCAATAGCTCAGGCACTAAATTTATTCTCTTGTCTATTATTCATCTTTGAGATTTCCCACAAAGAAAAATCACATCATTTTATTCCTTTTTATCGATGTCTTTTGTTTTCTTGTCTCACTAGCTAGGCTCTCAAGATGACATTGAATAGGAAATATAAAAGAATGAATCATTGTATTGTTAATGATTAAGTGTGATGTTAGTTAGATGATTTGTACATGTCCTTCATAAGTTGAAAACGTTGTAGTCTTATTTTGATTTTGCATGGACTTTTATAAAAAATGTTGGATTTTATTATTAGATTATCAGATGGTCTTGGACTTTATGGATTGTTAAACTGTAGAGGACAGTGACCTCAGTACATGGGATAAATCCCATTTGGGAGGGGTGCATACTGTTTTTATATATTAGATTTTATTTGCTAATTCTGTCAGAAAGTGTTCATGCATTTACATTAAAGCACCTAGTGACTTTCCTGATCCTCTTCCTCTTCCTCCTGCTTTTCCTCTTTTCCCTCTCCCTCCACTTCCTCCTAATTCAGTTCCTTCTTTTCTTTGAGTTAAGATTACTCATTTTAAGTATTTTTATTCTCCAATATATAGGTTTGTTGCTGTACATTTTCTTTTCAGCACATTGTATTCTACATATTTTTGATAAGTTGCATTTTATTGTTTTAATTTAATGAGAACATCTTTAAGAATTAGATGTTCATGCAGTCAGATCATCAAATTGACTGGTAGTGATGCTTTTCTCACCAATTTTATTGCAGCTCTAAGGGCCAATGGCCTAAAATTCTTCTAATGTCCTCTTTCTGGCTCCCTCTCTTGGCTGTGAACAGCTTCATTCCTTGTCAGAAAGAACCTGTCTGTAGATATTTAGGTTTTCCTCCACTGTTTGTGTAGTAATAAGATTGGTGTTGGGAATTATTGTGTAGTCCTGTAATGGCACATCAGTCCTCAGGCTGGTCTTTATCCTAAGGCTGTGACATTTGCAAGTTTCTCTGGTGCTTTGACTCCAGTTCTCTTCTCTGACATGATAGGCTAGGAACAAACATTAAGGAAGGAGGACTCCTCTCTCATTGGACTAGGGGAGGAAGGAGCATAGGAGGGGAAAAGAGAGGGAGGGTGGGATCAGGAGATGAGGGAGGGCTACAGCAGTGATACAAAGGTAATAAATTGTAGTAAATGATAATAATTTTTTAAAAGTTAACAGAAGCACTTTACATACTCATGAAAATGGTGTGACATTTCAACACTTATAATGATCAGATCATAATGATAGACATATCTATATCTTTAGAAATTTTTCTTTTTAATTCTTAAAGTATATTCAAAATGGTCTCTTTAGCAATTCAAATTATGCAACTGATATCAGTCAACCTTAGTCTCTATACTGTGTCCTAAATGCTATGATTTTGTTCAGCCATTCATCATTTTCCCTCACTTCCTCTTCTTCCCATCCTTGAGTGAGACTGGTTTATTGTCAGTTCTTGGCACAGTGAATCTGGATGTCATAGTGGTTAACAATCTCTAGCAGGTCCACACAGGTGAGGCATAGCAAGCACTAGGTGAACATGTCATTTCCAAAATCAGGTGTGAGCCAGGTGGACAGAAAACAGCACTGAGTACAGTATTCAACGTGTTAACTGTTAGTTCCTAGATCCACGCGGAAGCCATACTTGGTGGTTCAGGTGAGGGTGCCTTTTAGTGTCACTGGGCTGCAGAAAAGATTTATGTGTCACAGGAGAATAGCTGATTCCCTTTATGATGCTTCGGCCTTATCCCCTATTGATGGTGAGTAGGTGGGCCTGCCTCCTGTTTCTCAGGACTTTCCAGAGACACAGGGAAACCTGCCTGAATGATTCCTGGAGTTTTGATAGATAATGGGATAGTATGTCTGCTTCAGGTACATACAGTGTGTGGACCTTCTCTGCACCAGCTGGTGGTTCTCTCAATATTGGCTGCTGAGGATATGTAAATGACAATACTTGGTATTCTTCTGGGAATGCAATGCCATATGCTCACTGATAGTGGCCTAAAGTTAGGTGGGCGGTGCTGTGTATATATGATTCCCGGAACAATTGAACAATGTAAAAGAAAAAGAAAAGAAGAAAAACCAGAGCTATTTCATTGGAGCATTTAGAGCACAGCAGAATGCATGATGGATGTGGCAGAGATGTCCAGCGACATCTATAAGAATGATGACATAATGGGTGCTCCACTCTACCACAGAGAGGGAGGGTGTACTCCAGCTGCCTGAAGTGCAGGCGGACAAAGCTCAAGAGAGTTCAGAGCCGCATGAGCCTGGGTCTCAGAGGACAATTGGGAGCTGAACTCTTACTCTAGACAAAGCACAAACATTTAGCAGCATAAAACACTTCCTTTTCTATTATGTCTGTTGTGTGAGTTTGTCAGGTTTGGCAACAAGTGCCTTCAACCAAGGAGCCATCTCACTGATCCTTGTCTTTAATTTTTTCTTTAAATGAGCATTGCAGTTATTTTCCTCTTGTGTATAAAGTTAAATGGAAATATAAATAAAACATCCCTCAGAATGAAGCACAATGCTCTCAGAACACATATTCCCTTCATGTTTTCTATTATTTCATACATAAACATAAACATGTGCTTTATATATGACAATATTTTGCATAATTGACTTTGCGAGTTCTCTCTCCTTTGAAAAGTTGGAGGCCATCATTTTCTATATCATTAGATGTTCTTGGCTCCATATATATGAGTGAGAAGGAGGCAGAGGGAGAATCTAATGCATTTTCCTATGGCAGGATGTGAAGTATTGCCTCTCATGGTGGGTAATTTTGTCTCTCATGGTGCAGTGGTCAATGGGTAGAGCAAGAGATGAAAGTAGCAGGTGGGGATATTCTACAAAAATTGAGCTGTGCAAAGCACAACATTCCACTACAAAGGAGTGAGAACTCCTGGTGGGAAGCGATTTCAGAGTACCAACAGGAAAATCAAATTCATCCCCTTACCAATCTTATCTAATATTGGCAAAGACAGGAAATAAATTACAAATAATAATAAAAAAAACCCTCAGAAGTTGATAAGTACTGCGGAGAAGAGAAAGAAGAATGAGAAACTTTAGAGCAGGACTGTTTGCTGGAGGAGGAAGATACAGAAGAGGTTACCTTAGAAAAAGAGATGGACTCGAGATAGGTAGGCACTTCAAGAATTCGCCCCCTTGGGGCAAGAGCAAATGCAGTGTTCTCAGCAAGTAGTACCATTTGGCTGGAGCTAAATTAACACCAAAACACGGACGATAGGAAGCTGATAGTCAAGCTTGGACCGGAATGTGTTGTGGGTCACAGACCTGGGTAAGAGCTCGGTTGTGTGATGGAAACCTGCTGTAGAATTTTAAGAAGCATAATGGCATGACCTTTTCATTTGAAAAGACAATTTTGCTTTAATAGTAGAGAATGTTCCCCAGAGGAGCACAAAGAAAAGCTGTGACATTCCTCTAAAAGCTGCTGCATCTGTCCAGGCTTAGGGGGACCAGACATCTGTCCCTGGCAAAGGAAGAGTGGTAAAACGATCAAATTTGGGATTGATTTTGAAGATGAAGCCAAAATGACTTGACGATTAACATGTGAGATGAAAGACAGAAGCACAGGGATTCTCTAGGTTTGCCAGCTGGATGGAGCTTTTGTCCTAGACTGAGGACCATTGGATTAGCAGAGAGGAAGGAAAGTCTAAGAAGGGTTGCTGAGCATCTGTTCATTTGAGATGCCGACTGGACACTAATAAAAATGCATGAAGCTCGCGAATGTATAAAATTAACATAAGATGAAAGGAAATAGATATTAATTGCAAATCCATTGGGTAGCCACAGTTTCTATAGAATGAGAGGGGGAAAATATGCCAGAAATATAGAAAAATGTAAAAATAAGTTGAACCACCTCTTTAAAATAATAACAATTATTATTAGTAAACTATAATAATATAAATTATGTCATTGAGATAGTAGAAATATTTAGTGTGGGCAAGCTCTTACAAAGAGCAAATGTGGAGTTACAAAGTACAGTATAGCTATACTGGGTGAAAGATTGGCTGCCTGTGGTGAGTATGTGCTATGTATCTTCTGTGAAGAACACATTTCAGAGAAGGCTACTTCCACTCAATTAAATCAAAATAGGAGAAAAGAAAAAGGGGGCTGACTCAAAAGGCTCTATCGGAAAGGCATATAAAGTGGAGAATCTTTTAAAGTTAAAGAAACAATTTGCTTCTGCGGAATGTTTATTCAATAACTTCCTTTTTTGTTTTTTTGTTTGTTTGTTTGTTTTTTACCACCTGCAGTGCAGAGGTGACCTACTCTAAAAGCTTTGGAAATTAAGGGAAATACAGCCTCAGGAGGGCCAGTTTAGCTGTTGAATCTAGGTGAGGAAACACCAGGATATATAAAAAGGGGAACTTTGTATTCCTTTTTCTTATGCTGTTCTTTTGCTATGTATTGAGAGGATTCATCTTTCTCAAGGGTACCTTAGCTAAGTGTATATCCTGAAATGCTATGTAAAGTTATGCGAAGTTCTGGGAAGTTCCATTTGCTATGATTTCTGACATAGTTCCTTGATGTTTTTGCCTTGTATAGAGTTATGAGATGCACAGAAAAGCCTTGTAATTTTGTCGCAACCCATGCCAGTTCTGGGCCTACTTAAACAAGTTTTAGAAGAGAAAGATTCTACTTGATGATGTGTAGAAGTCACAGACAACAGCGTGCCTTAGGTTTCTGGTTTCTCAACAGTGTATTTGGATAGAAGAGTGGCAGTGTTGTTTCCATTTTCTCTAACTATTCATTTATATTCTCTGGGTCGTTAATCAGTCATATGCTGAGAACAGGGTTACCTCAGACTCTTCTCGGTGTGACAGAAAATGACATTAATATTTTGAGACTTCCTTAGCCTTGGTATTTCTGTGTAAACTTATTTTTTTTTTCCCCACTGCTGACAATGGAAGCAGCTTAAGACCAAGAAATCTCAATCTGGGATACATACTGAAATTCTTCTTGAACAAGATGATACATAAAATCTAAGTAAGATTTCCCATGTCTTCTGCCTTGGCACTTACAGAAGAAAGCAAGCCTTTCTTGCATAAAATACATCTGCAAATGCCATCCAAGATGGACTGCTATTGCCTCGTCTTTGCCATATTCCTTGGAAGTCAATAGATGGGTTCAAGTAGAAGGAAACACTTCTCCCGTTCACAGACTTTCTCCTCAGTGGGATTTCATACCCAATTATACGTTCTTAATTCCTTTATTTCACTTGAAAAGCAATGTATAGATACTGTATCTCTTAATCAAATTAAAAGTAATTGCAATGTAATTAAACCAATTTGGAAATGATTCCCTGTAAAGGGAATCTTCGTGTAATGGAAACAGTAATAAATAGCCCTATTCTCCAAATGTGAACACTCCAAAGACTTGAATTTGTCCTGTTTTGAAAAAGCATTTTATTTATAGGGGCCTCATTAATCACCTAGAGAACAATGCCCTGGCATTTTAATAAAAAATGCTCAATGGATATTTAGATCGAAATTATTAAATCACTTACATGCTTCCCTTTGTATGTTTTTGTTCTAATTTGCTTGGCAGCTGAAGGCCTGTTAAAAGGATGTCTTTATAATTTCCAGTTATGTCAGCCACATTCATCACGCACATTGAGCAGTGACCCACTTACAGTATGAATGGATAGAGCTTGTGGACTAATGTCGCCTTTAACTTACCCCAGGAAAAGAGAATGTTCAGGAGGCCCATGTGACCAAATCTTCAGCTGAGAAGCACATGGAAATTTTAATTTAGCTCCCAAAGGTCTTTCCACATACACCGTTTGTAGGTAAAATACGACAACTTATCTTTCTACTTCATTTTTATATTTAATTTTCTACCTTGAAATTAGGCTTTCCTGCCCTCTGAACAACTGGTGTTTCTCTATTGATTGATTTATCCCAGATTGTATATTCATAATCCTGTAACATGACATGCCAAATACCCAATTTATGTCAAATAAAGCACCCATAGAACTGTGAAGGAACTGATAATTTTTATCAGTTCTGAATTTTACAGAAAATCATTTAAGAATTTCATAGCTATTCGGCTGCACCTCTTCCCTGACTAAACAAACGCAATATCCAAAAAGGAGTGAACAGAGACAGAAATTTACCAGTTCTACAATCAAAAATTGCATTTTATTATTTGATTTTGGAGCACCAGCCCAAATAACGTTCGGTGAAGCCTTTTACCTACCCCTTTGCTACATGTGGTTTATTCTGTGTTTTCATATAGATTGACTGATACAGTCTGAAAAGATACATGCTCATGGCACTGCATGTTCTATAAGCATCCCAGCCTTACACATTGCTATGCTTCTAAGTTCTTCTCTCCACTTGCAACCACCAAGCTCTGTAGGCAATGGCTCTTTTATTCTTGAGTGCTCCATGTGTGTGCATTTCTTTCTTAGTCACATGAAAGAGCATGGTGTAAACATTCACATTCCATTGAACGTTGTTTACTTCACTTAATTTGACAGCCCTGAGACCACTTGACCGCCCTGAAGACCTTGCTCCTTTTTATCCTTAGTGTTTCCTGACATGTGTTCACTAGTTGTTTCCAGCACCTTTTCTGTAGCTGAACATGTAGATTGCTTGTATCACATTCAGATTGTAAACCATGAGTGAGTTTGGGTTGTTTTGTTTTTATATTATTGCATTGAATCTTATTGAAAAATTCCCAGACATGCATCAGAAGCTAAGCCTGCCTTCACAATTATTACATTTTACAATTTGTGCTTTCATAAAGCTTTTCTACTTTGTACTACAACATGCTATGTGTAAACAGTGTTCCATTTCCTGTTCACATCAATTGTAATAATTGTTATTTAACAAAATGTAGAAATGAGAAATATATTCACGTAATTGAAGTTTAGAATTTGTCTATGAATGAATAGTTTCAAAGTTTATTTGTATTGGTTTATTTTATTATTGTTATATACTTGTGTATGTGTGTGCATGGATTTATGTGAACCATTTACATGCAGCAGTTCACAGAGGTCATAGGAGGGCATCGAGTCCCCCAGAACTGGAATTAATGGCAATCATGAGGTACCATGTGGGTTCTGAAACCTGAACCTGAGTCCTTTGCAGGAGGAATAAGCTCTTAACTACCAAGGCATCTCTCTAGAACATATGGTTGGATATTTCAAAATGTTTAACAGTTACTTTCAAATACATATGATAAATTGACTGTTAAACTTTAACATGTTTTTATCATGAATATCAATTTTAAAATTATAAAATATTTAATTTTACAAGTGGCTCCTGTGAATACTTCTGTTATAAATTCATTGTTATGTTGTTTATTTGCAAGGGAACCTGATCTAGTAAGCCAAAGGAGAGGCTTGTAGCTTCTGCTAAGCCTCTTGGATCATTCTGTGTTTTCTGTATTGCTGAATGAGCCATCATGAGCCCATATATATTCAAATCTGGAGAACTCCCAAATATGAAATGCCCAGAGAATAACTGCTGCTTGGTGATACTAAGTCACTAATACATTATAGCAATTGGATTAGAACTATAACATCCAGGAACTGCATATAAATTAACAGATAGAACTATATCAGCATGGAGTTTGAGTAATGTGTGCATGTAAGAGCTCTGGCTGAAAGCATAAACGAAATTCATTACGGGGATTGATGTCTGGATAATATTTTGAGTTATATTGCTTATGCTACAGTTCAGAGACTGCTCAGCACTGGAGACATCCCATACACACAACTTAATAGATCACCTAAAAGTCTTAGGAAAAAAAAAGAAGAAGCAGGAACACCTGAGAGGAGTAAATGGCTGAAAATAATCAAACACAGGGCTGAAATCAATAAACTAGCATCAAAGAGGACAATTCAAAGAACTAACAAAACCAAGAGCGAGCTCTTTGAGAAAATCAACAAGATAGACAGACTCGTAGCCAAACTAACTAAATGACAGAGAAACACAATCCAATTCAACACTATCAGAAATGAAAAGGGAGACATAACAACAGACACTGAGAAAATCCAAAGAATAATTAGCCTATAAAAAAGCCTATATGTCACAAAATTTGAAAATCTAAGTGAAATGGACAGTTTTCTTGATAGATTCCAGTTACTAAAGTTGAATCAAGATCAGGTAAATAATTTAAATTGTCGTATAGTCTCACCTAAATAGAAGCAGTCACAAAAAGTCTCCCAACAACAACAACACACATACACACAAACCAAACAAATAAAGAAGAAGAAGAAAAAAAAAAAACAGAGCAAGGTTGTTTCCGTGCAGAATTCTACCAGACCTTCAAAGAAAAACTAACACCAATACTCTTTAAACTATTCCACAAAATAGATACAGAAGGAACATTACCAATCTCATTCTATGAGGACACAGTCATAGTTTGGTACCTGAACCAAACAAACAAAAAAAAAAACAATAAAGAAAGAGAATTTCAGACCAATTTTTCTTATAAGCATTGATACAAAAATACTCAACAAAATACTTGCAAACTGAATCCCAGAATAAACGCATCAAAGATATTATCCATCATGATCATGTAGGCTTCATCCCAGGCATGCAGGGGTGGTTCAGTATATGGAAATCCATCAATGTAATTCACCACATAAACAAACTGAAGGATAAAATCCACATGACCATCTCCTTAGATTCGAAAAATCATTTGACAAAAATCCAACACCCATTCATGTTTAAAGTCTTGGATAGGGATCAGGGATATAAAGCATATCCCTAAACATAGTAAAGAGAATATACAGCAAGTTTGTAGCCAACATCAAACAAACGGAGAGGAACTTAAATCAATTCCACTGAAATTGGGACAAGAAAAGGCTGCCCACTCTCTCCATATCTTTTCAATATAATATGATTTTCAATTATATAATATAGTCTTAGCCAGAGCGATAAGACAACTAAAGGTGATCAAAGAAATACAAATTGGAAAGGAAGATGTCCAAGTATCATTATTTGCAGGTGATATGATAGTATACACAAGTGACCCCAAAAATTCTACCAGGGAACTCCTACATCTGACAAACACCTTCAGCAAAGTGGCTGGCTACAAAATTAACTGAACAACAACAAAAAACCAGTTGCTCACTCTACCTAGCAGTGTATCAAAGCAGAAACTGAGACACATAACCAAACCTTCCCCATAGGGCAGGGAATCATATGAAAGAAGGGGGAGTTAATATGATCTGGAGAGGATAGGAGCTCCACAAGGACCAAATATATCTGGGCACAGGGGTCCTATATGAGACTATTTCTCCAATCAAGGATCATGAATGGATATAGCCTAGAACCCCTACTCAGATATAGCCCGTGGTAGCTCAGTATCCAAGTGGGTACCCTAGTAAGGGAAATATGGACTATTTCTGATGAACTCAATGGCAGGCTTTTTGACCTCCCCATCCTGGAAGGGAGGAGCAGCCCTCCTTGACCACAGAGGAGTACTTTGCATCCAGTCCTGAAGACACCTGATAAACCAGGGTCAGATGAAAGGGGAGGAGGTCCTCCCCTATCAGTGGACTTGGAAAGGGGCAGGGAGTAGATGATGGAGGGAGGGTGGGATTGGGAGGGAATAAGGGAGCGGGATTCACCTGGGATACAGAGTTAATAAAATGTAACTATAATAAAAATTTTTAAAAAGAATTAAAAAAAAACAGTAGCCGTCCTGTACACAAAGACAAATGGGATGAGAAAGAAATGAGGGAAACAATATCCTTCACAATAGCTACAAACAAACAAACAAACATAAAATATCTTGGTGTAACTCTAACCAGACAAGTGAAAGACTAACCAAGCAAGTGAATAGACCCATATTTACTTCCCTGTGTTAAATGAAAGTATAAGTGGATCAAAGACCTCATCATAAAACCAGACAAACTATATCTGTTAGAAGAAAAAGCAGGGAAGAGCCCGGACCTCATTGGCACAAGAGACAACTGCCTGAACAGAACACCAACAGCACAGGTTCTAAGATCAACAAACAATCAATGGAACCTCATGAAACTGAAAAGTTTCTGTAAAGCAAAGGACACTGTCAATAGAACAAAACAACAGCCTACAGACTGGGAAAGGATCTTCACCAACCCTACATCTGTGATATATGAAGAACTCAAGATGTTAAACACCAGTGAACGAAATAATCCAATTAAAAAATGGGTACGGAGCTAAACAGAGTATTCTCAACAGAGGAATATCGAATGGTGGAGAGGTAGTAAAGAAATGCTCAACATCCTTAATCATCAGGGAAATGCGAATCAAAATGACTCTGAGATTCCATCTTACACCCTTCAGAATGGCTAAGATCAAAAGCTCAAGGGACGATGCATGCTGGAGGGGAACCCTCCTCCATGCTGGTGGGAGTCTATACTTATACAACTGCTTTGGAAATCAATCTGGTGATTTCTCAGACAATTGAGACCCAGATATACCATTCTTGGACATATACCCTAAAGATGCTCCACCATACAAGAAGGACATTTGCTCAAATATGTTCATAGCAGCTTTAATTGTAATAGCCAGAATCTGGAATAACCTAAATATTCCTCAATTGCAGAGTAGCCACAGAAATTGTGGTACATTTACACAATGCAATACTACTCAGGTATAAAAACAAGGAAATCATGAAATTTGCAGGCAAATGGATGAAACTAGAAAAGATCATCTTGAATGAGGTAATTCAGAACCAGGAAGACACTCATGGAATATATGTACTTATAAGGGGTATTAGCCATGAAATACAGGATAACAATAGTACAATCCATAGACCTCATGAAGCTAAATAACAGAGAGGACACTAGGTAGGATGATCAAGTCTCACTCAGAAAGGCACATAGAATAGACATGAAAAGCATTTGAAGAAAGGCAACAGGATGGAAGCCTATGACAAATGTCCTCTGAAAGACTCCACCCAGCAGGGGATTGAAGCAGATTCTAACACTCATAGCCAAACTTTGGACAGAGCACAGGGAGTCTTAGGAAAGAGTCATGGAATAGAAGGACCCAGAGTTGACAGGAGCTGCAAAAATCTGGGACCATGGGGGCCTGCAGAGACTGATGCACCAACCCAGGACCATGCATGAAGAGGTACTAGAACCCCTGTTCTGATGTAGCTGATAGGTAGCTCAGTCCTCACGTGTGTACCCTAACAAGGGGAGCAGGGGCTGTCTCTGACATGGACTGTGTTGCCTGTTCTTTGATCACTTCCCACTGGTGTGTGTATGTGGGGGGATGTGTCATTAACAGGCCACAGAGGACATCTTTTTGGTGGAATAGAGGCACAGTTCTTACTAATAACTGTTCGGCTCTTATTTTCAGCTCACATGGAACATTGGAGTTTCTCTTCCAAAAGCTCTCACTTGCATATTCCAGTTTTTGATGATCATGTTATCCTCACCAAGAGGGTGGAAGCAGGAGAGCAGAATTCTTCCCAGTGTACTTCCTTCTGTGCTCAGGGCAGAGAAGTCAAGGTAAACCCTTCTTACAATGGGAGTGTAACCCGAACGTCTTCTGCTGCTGGGATTCCCATGTTAGTTATTCTCACTGAGTGACCCATGAGACAAGGGTCTGAAGAGTCTACTCTGCCATGTCTATTCTCAGTGCCACCGTTTTTCTCTTCTGTTCAACCCTTTGCGTGCTTCTGTCTGAGCTAAGCGGCAAAGAACATATGAGGGATGAAGGAAGGGATGGAGTGCCGATGGAGCCTCTAAAAGAAACCTCTTCTTCCTCATTTTTACTTCTCAAGTTCTCATAACAGTTCTCTTTCCTGCTTTATTTTTGTCTATAGTCTCATTCTGTAATCACGCTTCATGTGTGTTTGCTTGAATCAAGTCGGTGATATTTCTCAGTCAGGGAATGCCTCAGTATGGCAGTATGTGTGCATGAGTCAGCCATGCATGAGTGACACCTTCATTGATCAGTATCCAGGGATGCAACAGGAACAGGTCCAGGAAGTTACAGACAAGTCAGTCTGCTTGTCTCTGGACACAGCAAAAGACGTGGAGCAAATGAGTTTCCTGTCAGATTGTTAAACAAGCTCTCCACTAAGTCACCCTTCATTCTTTCTGGTGACATAAAATGTATGGAAGTTTTTTGAGGACTTTATAGTTAGGAATCAAAGACCATAATGTTTCTTGGAAAAGAAGACTTATTAATGTCAACACGAAGCACTAGGTTTTATAAATCCAGATGTGTGAATTTTTAACTCTATCAAGCCTGCTCTTTTAATCACACCTATTGTCCTGTCACCAAGCTACTGCATCTGATCTCCTTGACCACATCATCACTAATTGGCATGTAAGCACATCCTACTGCTATGCTGCCTTTGAGCACAATCACTTTTCTTGGGATAAGGTATCACTATGTGTAGAGATACTTTTGCCCTGATTTTATCTTTGGACTATGTTAACTGACACTTTAACCCACATGTCACAAAAAGTCAATGGCTTATCAAAAAAAATTCTAGTGTAAATATTCTTTACACATAACATCAATATATAATGATATTTTGGTAATGAGTGGGCTTTATAAGTTACTCAGAGGTTTTATATATAAACATATTTTTAAATCATTTGAGAAGTTTCTGAAGTTCATTGCTAGTATCATGAGATAGGTTTTTTTAAGCCAAACATACCAAAATTATAGTTATGAGGAGAAAAATTGTGATATTAAGACAGCTTTTAAGTCAACATTTCAAAATAAAATGACATCTATATCAGTCAGATTTTTTCAGAAGAACAGAAACTAGAGAGTTTGTAGTTAGCTCCAAGAAGGGCACTTGCTGGATTTTCTCACATGATGAGAGGCTGCGAAGTTCCAGTCTGCAGGCTAGAGAGACAAAGCACTCACTAGCTTCTCAGCTTATGATCTTGACAGCTCAGCACAAGCAGATCCAATAGTTCAGCCTCTGTCTGTGGAGGAAAACCTGGAAGATCCAGGGGACCAACTGATTTGAGTCTGTGTTCAAAGGCTGGGCTCCACAGACAGGGGAGTAGCAAAGCCACACCTGCTAGACCTCAATCTAGCTTGCAGCTTGCATTACTTACTCATTCACATCCCTCCTTTACATCCTAGTCCTTTGTAGAAATACTCTCAGAAACAGTGAAAGCATGTTTTAGCAATTTTTCTAGATATCTATTCAGTCCAGGTAATTACTAAGAGAAACTTTCACGTTTGCCTCTGCTAAGGTTCAAGCGCCAGACAGAGGAAAGTGTTCAGCTACTGAAAGTTCTTGTTTTCTTTAAAAGTTACCCAGGCTTTTAAACCTTTAAAAGAGAAGGTAACATTCATATGGATAGTCAGTAACCTTTTTTATTCTAAAGGGCCAGATAGCAAACACTTTAGCCTGTAACAGTCCTCAAGTTGACTGTTTACATAACATTTTAAATCATATGGCAGAACAGATTTGTCTAGCCTGGACTTACACATTTGTATATTTGCAGAAAACAGCACTAGGCAAAGTCAAAACTGATATGGTATCCCAAACAAATGAAAATTTAGAAATCTTTTAACAAAAAATCTATTCATGTGCAAATATTTTCATTTGTCATAAATTTACAAAAATCATGGAAATTCATTGAAATTTAGCTATAGAAATAAAATTCATCCTCCCAGAATTTGTTTTCAGACATTGTATGAAGAAAGAGAATATAAGCCATTGCCTAATCCTCCCCCATGCACAGGATGGAACCAAGTCCATGTTGCAAGATGATTTAGGGGAAAGGAGGTCTGAGAAACATGCTGAGATAACTCAGTTTTCAGTTCCATCCTGTTTACTTTTCTTTTCTTGTCTCATGTGCTTTCCCTGACAAGTCCATTTTTTCATATGACAACATCCAGGTCACACTGAGGAATTCTGTTGAAGTCTGACATCTGGGAACATTCCTTGTGTGTGTGTTTACACTTTAATTTAACAACGCTTTGTTGAAATGATATTTTAAGAGATCAGTTAGTTGTGTCATAATCACAATATATTTTCATTTTAATAAGATTGTATGAATTAAGATAATGCACAAATGCCTGTGTTTAGCAGCTTTTATAGAACCAAGAGGTTCTTTGAAAATACTCATTTATAGTTACGTTTTATGATCTTGATGTTATTGTAGTTGATGGAGATCAAACAAATTTCCTAAATTTTTAAACCCCCTTTTAATAGCTATGAATTTATTCATTCATTACATATTTTACTTTATGAGTGTTTTACAAAGGTACACACACATTTTTGGTGTTTGATATGATTCTGGCCTGTTATATTGATTGATCCCAGGAAGACTTTCCCTGTCATGGTGATTGTTCTAGTTGGTGTTCTATTTCTGTGAAGAGACCCCGTGGCCACAGCAACTCCTGTAAAGGAAAGGATTTAACTATGGCTAGCTTACAGTTTCAGAGCTTTAGTCCATTATCCCCATGGCAGCATGTATGCAAGCATGATGCTGGAAAAGAAGCTTGAGAGTTCTATACCCAGATCCACAGGCCCCAGGAAAAGAGAGCCACTGGGCTTGGCATGGGCTTTTGAAAAACAATGCCCCTCTCCCCCGTGATACGCTTCCACCAACAAGGCCACATCTCACAATCCCTATCAAGTAGTGCCATTCCTCAACGACCAAGCATTCAAGTATGTGGGTCTATTGAGGGCAACATCTATTCAAACCACTATAATGATCTTGCTACAAGAACAGTAGAATTACTGTAGAATTACTGGGAGGGGAGTCATGCCCTCTAAAATTCTAGAAATCATCAAGGAGGCAATTGGGTGAGGCAGAGGATACTGTAACCAGACAGAATGAGATCCGCACAAAGAGCAAACCTATATCTACAACAGAAAGAGGACCCCTATGGAACAGGTAGGTCATGATGCTAAGTGATCAACACTGGCCCCCAGCATGGTCTCCACTCTACCAGTGTCAATGAGGGGGCTGGGCAGCACCTAAGATAAAGGCCTCTACAGGTCTTATCTATATACCACTGAAGTTCATGCTTTTTAAATTTCCGACACTGTTTAGACCCTTAACTTAGGTCTGCTATGATTTCAGACATATATTGATGATATTTAATTACTCACCCAAGATTTATGGCCAGCATTACAGTTCTGGTTTTTGAAGTATATCATTGTATACTATCATTGGCTTCTGGATTATAACTGGGATGCTGTTACCCACCATCTGTTCTAACCTACCTGCCAGAAAATTCTTATGCAAACTAAAGTTGCCAAACATTTGCATTTGGCTGTGTGCTCGAAATAATGGTATCAATGAACTATTATGACCATTTGTAGGGTGGTGTATTGATGTTCAGAAGGATAATTAGTGCCTACTCTCCACTGATGGTCTGTACCATGCATCTTTTTACTGCTCTTCAACCTGTCCTCTCCTGATGGCAATGGACGAATTGAAAATGGAGCTTCTCATTCCCACTGGCTCCTGCATGGACAAAGCTGGATATGCCAGTGATGATGCCCTCAGTGCCATGTTCCCCTCCATCCTGGCCGTATCTCTGACATCAAGGCATCATAGCAGACATGGGCCAGGAGGAATCATACATAACCAAAAAGGCCACCTCAAGAAGGATATCCTGACCGTAAAGTACCTACTGAGCACTGCTTTGCCAACAACTGGGATAAAATGGAGAAGATATGGTACCACAATGTCTCTGAAGTACTCATGGCCCCTAGGGAACACCCATTGCTTCTGAAGCAAGGCTAACAGAGAGAAGATGATGTAGATAATATTTGAAACTTTCAACATCCAAGTCCTGTACATGGCCATTTAGGTGGTGCTGTCTCTAAATACCCCTGGGTACACCACTGGTCTTTTTGTGGATTCTAGTATCACAGTTCACACATATCTACACACTATCTTGTTTTTGGACCTGGTTGGCAGGTACTGGACAGTCTACTGCATCAAGGTCCTGAATGACAGGAGCTATAGCCTCACACCCCAGCTGAAACAGATATTGGTGGCAGGCACTAAAGAGAAGCTCTATTATATTGCCCTGGACTTCCAGCAAAAAATGGTCACTGCTATATCCTCCTCCTTGGAGAAGAGCTATAAGCTGTCTGAAGGGAAGGTGATCACCATTGGTAATGAGTAATTCCAATGCCCGGTGGTTTTCTGGACAAGAAGTCCAGGGTACTCATCAGACCACCTTCAACGTCATCATGAAGATCAAGATCATTGCTACCCTTGACCACAATTACTCAGTCTGGATTGGTAGCTCCATCCTGCACTTTCAGCAAATGTGGATCAGTAAGCAGGAATGTGTGGAGTCAAGTCCTTTCTACATCTACCACAAATGCTTTTGGATGGACCTAGCAGATGGCAGGCACCTGCTCATGAGCCGGTTCTGAAGTATCAATGTTGCCTGACAAATGGACATACCTCATACTAGCCTCATGAAACTGGAACTGGAGTAAGCCTTTGAAAAGCAATTTGAACATTGAACATTGAATCTCATATCAGCACTAGATTGTAGAAGTTGGGGCTGACTTTTGACCTTGTATGCAAGTTCATTTGTTCCCTGGAATACGTTTTATAATCTATGCACATCTTGATTCAATCCTTAATCCATTCGGCTTGAGGCTGAGGAAGTTTACTATGGAAGAGAAAAGCCAAGCCTGGTAGAAGGGTGGGGGTATTGAACAGTGATTCTGTTCAATGTATCAATGGACAGCTAACTGTGACAGGATTTCTCAAGCTGGCAAGGGTTCCTGATCCAGGTAGCACTTCCATCTTCCTTCTCTATCAGGATGGGAAAGTCCTAGCCTTCTGACCCAATTTCTATTATAATGATTTCCTCCTGATCATCTCCTGTTATTACTTGCCTTGAGTTGGGAAAGTTTGAATTTGCAGCTGTGAATTTATTCATCCTCTTAATTAATGAAAAGTGTTTTTATTTTTTTTTTTATTTTTGTATTTAATTCTTTAATAGACGACAATTTCGGGTTTTCCGCTGTTCAGTGAGAACATCGGGCCCTGGAAACCCATCACCGTGTATAGAAAAAGAGAGATGCTATGGTAACAAAAAAAAGAGAGATAATTTTATTAGTATTACTGTATAGATGAGAAGCAAAGGAAATCTCACTTCCTTTCTCACTTTCCTTTCCTGTTTTGAGACTTGATTTGGCCCAGAACTTACTATGTTGTTCAGGCTACCCTTAAACTGAACTCTTACCTTCCTGCCTCTGCCTTTTGAGTGTTAGGGTCACAGGTATCTAAGTTGACCGGCAAGAACTGTTTTCCACAATATATAAAAATTAAAAAAAAATCTGTCAGACTTATATTATGGACTCTGCTTTCCATGGGAGACACATGGAAGAGCTTGCTGATTTGTACTTATTAAAGCGCAAATGCAAGGACCATGATATTCAAAACTGAAATTTAATCACCTCAGGGAATGTGGATATGTCTCTATCATTTAGGGCTAATATTTTGAGGCCGTTGAGATGGCTCAGGCTTCAAGCATGACAACCTGAGTGTGATCTCAGGGTCCCACACTGTAGGGGAGAAAGTTGTCCTCACCCTCTATATGTGTATATGTCACACACAGAGAAATAAAGTGCAACTAATACTTAGGTTGACCCCAATACCTTTCAAGTTATGTGTTTCTAATTTATTATTAAATAGATACTCTTAAAGAAAACATGACAGTGCTTTGTGTCAACCTGGAGTCAGCTGTGGAACCTGCTGCATGATGCGGAGCCAGAACCCGTTCACTGACGGAGCAGTACTGGAGATTTCTTTGTTTGGAGCGGATAGATTGCTAAGTGGTAGTTGTACTTTTCTTGTAGAAAGTGAAAGGCTCTCCTACTGTGATCTGTCCACCTTAATGCTAAGCACATAGAATTGGCACTCTAAAAGGACAAATGTCAGAACTCAAGCTCCACCTGTGAACATGTTTGGGCTACAAGCATCGGAGCTTTAAGGACTTAATATCTGTTCCTTGGGAGCAAAGGAAGAGAGATTTGTTGACTTCCGTCCTTCAGATCTCCACCTGAAAAATGATGAAAGACAGAGGAGTGAATTATTTTGGTCATGCCCATGGGACTGCTTCAAGATAAATCAAATACACAAAATACCAGTTTTAAAAATTATGTTTTGTATGTATGTATGTATGTATGTACGTATGTATATGTGCATTTGTGTGAGTGAATACTATATGTGTATGAGGTGCCACAGAAGCCAAGGGAGAAGATAAGATACCCTCATCCTGGCCTTACAGGTATTTGTGAGCTAACTGGGGTGAGTATTAGAAACTGAATTCAGGTCCTCTGGAAGAGCAACAAGTAATCTTAACTGCTGGGCTATCCCTCCAGCCCTAGAATATTATATTTCTTTTGTCTTTCCTAGCTGAAATTAGTTAGTAACAATGCTTTTCTTAGAGATAGGTAGGACAGTCTTTGGTAAAATAGTTTGTCTGTATAACACAGATCCATTTTATTTGCTTTGTTCTCAGTTTTCAGTGCCATGGAGATGTCACCTTGTCTATTTGTGGTACCATTTTTGTGTTCATGAGACATAAACAGAGGGAACAGAGTCCTTTGTCTCTGTCTAATAACCATTGACTAAGACATAAATTCAAATTAAAAAGATCTGACAAAGGAGGAAACTGTTCTTCCATGTCGGTGACAATCAACTGTGTGGGGTTGTGTCCCTGTGAGGGCTGATAGGCATTGTGCTTCTGTCAACAGCAAAGCGAATGTGGATGGATCAGTTGAGCCAAGCAAATGTGGGTCAATCGATTGTGATAGGCATTCCTGAAAGCAAGCAATCCCCTTCTCAATAATTGCATATTAGTTTAGACATGTTTCACATATGACATACAGTGTTTAGTCCAGTGTTAAATCTGTTCATCTAAAAGTACACTCTTGTTTGTCTTAATGAGGATTCTTGTGGGGACATCGGTATAGTAGTGAGTCCACACAAACATCAATGATTGAAAAAAATTGTGAAACAATTAAAACACCTTTTATAAATTTAAGCTTATTTGTTTTATACTGTGTTCATTTTACAAACCAGTTGAAGCTCCTTCCCTCATCTTTCCCTGATCTCACCCTCCCTCCCTCTTCAAGAAAATATCTTAATCCCAGGAACTTGGAAGATGTTTAAATGCTATAGACACAGTCTCTCTCTCTCTCTCTCTCTCTCTCTCTCTCTCTCTCTCTCTCTCTCTCTCTCTCTCTCTCTCTCTCTCTCTCTGTGTGTGTGTGTGTGTGTGTGTGTGTGAACATAGATATGCTATGGTTCACACAAGGGGGATGATGACAGCTTTAATAAGTCAGTTCTTTTCGACAATCTCAGGTCTTAAGGCAAATGTTTCTATCACCCAAGCCATCTTGCTGGTTCCTATTATCATTATTATTATTATTATTATTATTTTCAGTCTATGGTGAGACACTGTTTTCTCAAGTGTATGACCTTATATAAACTCATGATAACTTTGATTTTTTTCTTTGATTATTTTTCAGATGTCCTTTAAGACAGTAGAGAATCCCACAGAAATCCACAGTTTAAAATCACCTGCTGTGCAGGGAAGAACTCTAGGCTCAGGACTCAGAAGATGAGCTTGAGAAGAAGTGCTTTTGTCTTATTTCCTAACATTCCTTTCAGGGCAGGCTCTTAGGTTTTCAGGGCTTACTACACAGTGGAAGTTCACTATTACTCAGCAGGAGCCCTAATTCAAACCCAGGAAAAATGGATGGAGGGTTGGCTGAGCTCCTGTTAGATGCTGTCTGTGAGACATGCCATGGTTATTGTAATCAAGAGCTCACAGCAACTATGGTAACCTGAAGAAGATCTGTGCAGGACTAAGCCAGCCAAAAACCCAGCTAAGATGGCCTCCAACACTTACTTAGAAACTATTGGCAGTGGAGAGTTGCTGGGAGAGGGAGAAACATTATTTTTTTCCCCAATAAAACCCTGTTTATTACCTATACTGGAAGGTTGTTGTTATGAATGAGACAGGACTGAAAAGTCTATTTTTTAAATAATTTATTTTTATATTAATCACAGGTTATATACTTTGTACCCCAGCCATAGCCTCCTCCGTCATTCCCTTCCACTCTCCCCAGCCCTCCGTTATCTCCTCCCTACCCCTTTCCAAGTCCACTGATGGGGGGGACCTCCTCCCCTTCCATCTGACCCTAGCTTATGTCTCTTCAGGGCTGGCTGCAATGTCCTCTTCTGGGGTCTAGCAAGGCTGCTCCTCCCTCGCAGGGGTGGGTGGTGGTGGTCAAAGAGCCAGCCATTGGGTTCATGACAGAAATAGTCCCTGTTCCCCTTAATAGGGTACCCAGGTGGATACTGAGCTGCCATGGGCTATATCTGAGCAGGGGTTCTAGGTTGTATGCATACATGGTCCTTGGTTGGAGAAAGAGTCTCATAAACGACCCCTGTGCCCTGATCTATTTGGTCTTTGTGGAGCTCTTGTCCTTGCCACGTCTTACTAACTTCCCCTTCTTTCATATGATTCCCTGCACTCTGCCAAAGTGAGGTATCCCAAAAGCAGAAAGAAACACATGGTATATGCTCACTTATATAGACCTATAAGATAGGATAAACATACTGAAATCTATACATTTAAAGAAGATAAGCAAGAAAGAGGACCCGGGGCAAGATGATCAATCCTCACTTAGATAGACAAATGGGATGGACTTGGACGTAGGAGAAAAAACAAGCAACAGGACAGGAGCCTACCACAGAGGGCCTCTGAAAGACTCTAACTAACAGTGTATCAAAGCAGATGTTAAGACTCACAACCATCAGAATCATTCTTTTTCAGGATGTATTATCCATATTCCACTGGATGTCCTCACACACATACACATGTGGACAACACGAACTGGACTTAATAAGTTACCAAAATAAAGGAAATAGATGTTGGTAGCATGACACTATGTAGGGACAATGAGGAACAGGATCATATTTGGTTATGATATGTTTCATATATATGCTTATTTATATGAAATGCTTGAAAATAAAGAAAATATTAATTTGTAAAAAAAAGTCTGTCATCTCTTTGAAGCTTTGAACCATGTTTAGGTAGAATAAATTGTATGTCCAGCCAGTGCCTCTGTTCACATGTTTCCGTATTAATCTGTGTCCACAGGTTATTTGAAAATGTTTTGAGATGATGCATCAATGAGGTTCACAGGAGCTCTGTGTCCATGGACATCAGGAAAGCTTCATGTGTACTGGGTGCCATGGAAGACGATGGGCTGGTTACACACAGTCATCTTTCTCAGGTAAACGTCTCATGTTCCACTGTTCCTCCACATTGGGCTGACTGAATGTAAATTCAAAGATTAAATTCATAGGGGCTACACCAGTGCAATAGCATAGAAGTAAGTCAGGGAAAAGGCTCTCCTTAGATTGCATTAGGATGGGATTTGGAGTAGTTGGGATGAAACTTTTTTTTCATCAGCTGTTGGATTCAGTGTGAAGAATTCTGTACATGACAAACAAAAAGGAAAGGCTCATCATCAAAATCCATACAGAGGACAGGAACACAAATGACAAACTTGTGAAAACTAAGAGTAATTAATGTGTACAAAAGGATCCTAAGATGAACTCCAGGTAGAATCAAAAACAAAGAAGCAATTTTAAAGTAATTTAGAATAATTGCCATTGAACCTCATAAATAAGAGAAACAGACACATGGAGACACAATATAAAAAAAAGCAAGGGACGTATAGATATATTCCAAAAAACCAATTAAATAACTGTAAACAAACTATAAAATATAAATATTTTGAAGAACTTAACTAGGACACCAAAAGCCATAGATAGGAGTGATCCAAGCACAAATTAGTGTATTAGATGATGGTATTGAGAACCAACAGTGGAGAGACGGCTTACTGCTTAAGGGAATGTACTCTTCTTGAAGAGAGCCTGAATTTGGTTCCCAGCTAACAACTACCCATAACTGTGGTTGAAGGGGACCCTTACACCCACTTCTGGCCTTTCCTGACATTTGACTCATATGTACAGACACACACACAGATAAACACATATGATTTAGTTTAGAAAGAAATATAATATCTGCATTTTACATTTGTGAACAAATTTATAGACTTATATTTGAAGATGGATCATAGAATAATATCAGTTCAGAGAGATTTAGCTCATGAACTCATATAGACACATGGAATTTCTATTAATACCTAAATTTATAATGAGTTTATTTGATGATACCTAGTCCAAGATACTAGACAGAGAAAGAAGCCAATGACAAAGTTATAGGATAATATCATTTTGGAAAACATAGAATGTGTACTCTAAAGTGTAGCTTAGAGTAAATAAAGGAGCAGGTACTTGAAAAGTTTGACAGCTGTTTAGTTCATACTTGCCACAAGGAGCAGATTTACTTAATGACAACCATTCATATTTGCTTGCTCATGTAGTTCTCAAGGGAAGACCCTATTGCTGTGTATATAGCCACATGTCTGAGCTTCAGTATGCAAATGACACTTTGCACAAACTGCTTTTACTAGCAAGAATAAGTCTTGAGTTGATCCACAATTAGCTAACTAGCAAATGCTTTCATTGTAATCACTGTCACTCTTATATGAGTGACTCAAACCCCTCAATAGTTCTGCACTGTGTAGCCTTTGAGTTTATAGAGCTGTCTTTTCTTCTCCACTTTCATGCCATCTGTAAGTGATGTTATGTGATCTACATTGCTATTCTACTCTCTTAAAAAATGTCCGCAATTTCAGAAAGCAGTTATCAGGAGACGTGAAGTATCTCATGTTCTCTGTGATGCTTTCCAAAAGTGGATCAACTTCGCCTACGAGACCCAAGGCAAAATGTCACTAACGTGGCTCTTTTTATCTTTTAAAGGTTGTGATGTACTCTCAGGATGGTGGCACTGTACAAAGATGGGGCATTACTCTGTGAAGGAAGATGGAATGTCACTGTTAGTCTGACGTTGGTACACATGTTTGATATTGTGTTTCTGAAGATCACCAGACCACATTCTGATGTCCACCCCTGGAGAAGAATTTTGCTCTAAGAGCCCAGGGTGTAATGTAGGAATTGGACTGGGTTTACATTTCAGCCTAGCCTTCTTAAACATCTATGCTAGATGTTTTCAACCCGACACGTTTGGCTTATGTGACATTTAATTACAAACCTAACAGTTGAAACTCTAAACTCTAATTATTGTCGATACCTATTTTGCTGCAAAGAATCAAACTAAGATTTTGTTAGTGATATTTTAAAGTATCTATTTTCATATTTCTCGTGATACTTTTGGACTAATACTAAGTAACACGTTTAGTCTAAATGTGTCCTGGGTTAAACAAATAAGTTGCCACCTCTACTCAGGCTTCTTTGGGATACTTAAGGAATTGAAAGCTTTACTATGGATTATTATCTATCACAAATAGATAATCTATCTAACACAAATGATTAACATTTGTGTTAAGTGTTTTCTAAATGAACTTATGGGAAAGGCCTAACTTTGGTTTTTCTGTGTATCTGTTCATGCGTACGTAGGTGCAGATGTGCAAACACATGTACATGGAGGCCACAGGCCAACTTGAAGGGTTATTCTTCAGGTATTTCGTATACCTGGGTACTGCATGTACATGTTTGTTTGTTTGTTTGTTTGTTTTTGAGATCCACTCTCTGGCTTGAAGGTGGCCAAGGAGCCTAAGAAATCTGATGCTCTGTTTCCAGAGTGCTGATATTTCAAGCATTTGCCATGCCTAGCATCTTTCAGATGGGCTCTAGGTATTCAATTCAGGTCTTTACATCTGCCAGGCAAACATTTAACTGACTGAGCCATCCCTGGAGCACTGAGTCACTTGCACAGTTTGCATTAGAGAAGTCCCAAGTTACTTGATCAGGCAGTGCTAGACAGCTGCATTGATGGCCCTCCCAAGGGGACAGATATCACAGATGTCTCAGGCTGTGCCATTCTTAAATCATCTTAGAACCTTGCTCTACATGTACTTATTTTCTAGATTTCTGCAGGACCGTGCCTAGCATTCCAATTTTAAGCTTCATTTATTTCTCTTCTATTGCTTTCCTCATTGCTAACAACAAGGAACCTTTGATTTACCACTGCCTCATGCATGTGAGAATATTATGAAGCATAGGTCATATTCTGAGTGTTACTTAAAATGTTCTCTTGTGCATGGATGAACAGGTATTAGAATGAGTGAGCAGCAGAGAAACTACTTGGGGAAGAGGAATAACTTTTACATGAATAAAATCAATGAATTCTTAACAGCTGTGCCGCTGAGTGATCGGATGCAATGGGATTGCTAAACGTTAAATAAAACATCTGCATTCAGATCATTGCATCAAAGCCCAAATAAAATATTACCATGGAAATCTAAAGTTCTTGTAAAATAGGTACAATTTCTCAACTAGATGGATTTAAAAAAAACCCTCATTATTATTGTTTTCTTTTAAAGTTATTTCCATGCTTGACATATGAAGTCATCTTAATAATACAGAAGGTGTTTGATAGGTTATGTAATGTTTTTAAGACTGTTTGGTTTTGCATTCTCTTTAATATTAACGTGCACCATGTTTATCCTCTCTCTGCACATGGATATGTATCTGATAAATATTTTGTAGACTGAGGCATCTAGCAGGCATCTTTGATACTTCTCTTTTCCTTTCGGCCCTGGCATGTAATCAATCACTCAAGCCGCTATAGAACCTCATAAATATTCCTCGGGTTCTGCCATCTATTTCCATTTCCACTTACAATATCTTTCTACAAGCCACAATTATTTCTCTCTAGAACCACTGGAAGTCTCTAGACTAATTGCTGATGCTGTGAAAAATGACCTTCCTGGCAAATGGGTTGTGATGGGGGAGCTTAAAACTGAATATAAATCCAGCTTGTAAAACATCACTGTGAGCCACAAAATAGATAAATTTGACCAAATCAGGACATGGGAGATATACTCAGCACAAGCTTTCAAAAAAAATCTCCAAATAATAATAAGATCTCAGAATAAGTCAGCTTGGAAGAAAATGCAGCATTTGATTGTAGGTTCTAAAGTGAAGATCACAGACTACTGGAAAACATCACTGAGTTTTTAAATGATGGGTGAAGCCCATCAAGATGTGTGAGTGAATGCCCCCCAAAACCTGTGAGCTTACTTCCTCTACACTCTACAGCAGCAAATTCCTTTTTGATTTTATTAAATCTTATTTTTTATATTAATTACAACTTATTCACTTTGTATCCCAGCTGTAGCCCCCTTCCTCATTCCCTCCTAATCCCACTCTCTCTCCCTCATCTCCTCCTATGCCCCGCCCCAGTCCACTGATAGGGAGGTCCTTCTCCCCTTCCATCTGACCCTAGCCTACCAGGTCTCATCCCAACTGGCTGCATTGTCTTCCTCTGTGGTCTGGTAAGGCTGCTCCTCCCATTAAGGGGTTGGTGATCAAATAGCCAGCCACTGAGTTCATGTCAGAGACAGTTCCTGTTCCCTTATCAGGGAATCCACTTGGAGACTGAGCTGCCATGTGCTACATCTGTGCAGGGGTTCTAGGTTATGTCCATGCATGGTCCTTGGTTGGAGGATCAGTCTCAGAAAAGACCCCTGTGCTCACTTTGGCAGCAAACTCTTGATTCTTCACTCTGCTTTCAGTCCTGTGACAAAACACATATAACTGTGCCGCCCCGGGGGTCTTCGGAAAGTTTCTCTATTTGAGTTTAACAAACACGACTTGTTAGGAAGCTCAGTGTTGTGCTCCACGGCTCTTGCCTTGGTGACAGTGAGTTTCTATGCATTCACTTGATTCAGAGAGTTGCTTAGAACACTGAGTATGTCCATGAGAGTGTTTACAGGTTTGAGTTAACTGATCTTGTTATGAAGACTCACCCTCAGCAATGTGGGGTTTTGTCTTCCAGTCTACTAGAGGTGTCGGCAGAAGAGAACGGGATAGAGAGGTTGGCTTTCCCTCCCACTGCTCTTGAGCTGAGACATCCATATTGTCATGAACTTTGACATCAGAGCTGAAGGTGTTCAAGCCTTGGGAGCTTGGAACTTACATCAATATTGCTGTCTCTACCCAACTCCTTAGACCTTCAGCCTGGGACTGAGTTATATTGTCATCGTGCTGGTTCTCCATCACAGAGAGGCCGCTGCACTGGACTTTTGTGTCATGAGTTAAATTCTCACAGTCTCAGTCCATCAATCTCTTCCATTTCTCTTCTTTCCCCATAAATGTATATGCCTCCCCTCTCTTACTCCTCTCACACACCATTGGTTCTATTTCTCTGAAGAACCTTAATACAATAATGATTCGCAGATCATAGAATATGCCCATTTTCATTTTGGGGGGGGCATGATTGTAACTAAGTTAACTATGTTATGATAACATTAGATTACTAACAGTTAACAATCACTGAGCAGCAACTAATGAAGAACAAGCTCATCTAATTTCTCAATGAAATGGGTGAGTGAAAGGAAACTAAAGTAGAAAATAGCAATTCACCATGTTCTTTTGTTTTCCAGTAAGGGAAGAAGATGACTTGTAGCGTCCCATAAATTTGGAGAAGGGGCCCATGGACCAAGGACCATGGTAGCTTTTAGTAATTCACTACAATAATCCCATGAAGCAGAGAGCTTAATATAACAGCCATATATAGAAACAAGAATTACATATACATACACATATCCATATATATAAACAGGCAAACTTACAAAACCTACTCGAGCCACAGAGAGATTCACATTCTGAATACTGAAAACCAATTTATCTTTGTCCTCAGCAGGGATAATTGTACACAACATCACTAAGAAAACAGAGTGTCTTAAAGGCCTAGCTTTGTGCCATTCTCTGGTACTACCCAAGTCATGTTTTGTTTTATATTGAGACAAGGTTTCTTGTAGCCCAGGGTGGCCTCAGACTTGGAATGTACTTGATTTAGTTAGAGTTTCTATTGCTGTCATTAAAATATCAGAACCAAGAGCAACCTGGAGAGAAAGGGGTTTATTCCTTCTTACAGCTTTTACAGGAGAGAATCAGGACAGGAACACAAGGCAGGGAAAGAGAGAAGCAAGAACTGATGCATGGAGGAAGGCTGATCATTGGCTTTTTCCTCATAGATTACTCAGCTGGCTGGCTTGCTTTTTCTTCTTGTTTTCCTTTTTGTGAGACTGGCTTTCTTTGTGTAGCCGTGGCTGTTCCGGACTTGCTTTATAGACCAGGCTGGCCTCCAACTCACAGCAATCTGCTTGCCTCTGCATCTCTGAGGGCTGGGATTTATTAAAGCCATACACCACCACTCTCAGCTAGCTAAAACAAACCCTTCTTAATCAGCCCTGACTTCTTATTACCTTTAAAGGGAAGAACCCGAATGAGCTGAGCCCTCCCCCCCGCATTAATCATTAATTGAGAAAATGACCCTTAGGCTTACCTATAGGCCAACCTAGTTAAGACATTTTCTCAATTAAGCTTTTTTCTACTCAAGAGACCATAGCTAGTGTCAAGATGCCAACAAACTAACCAGGACAGCAGCCAAAGATGACCTCAAACTTCTGTTCCCCTAGTCTCCAACTCTGAGTGCTGAGATTACAGGTGTGAGCCACAACTCACTATTGTTTTGTGTGCTGCTGGGAATCAAACTCAGTTTTGTTTTGTTTTTTTTTCCATACCAGGCAAGTATTACTCCAACTGAGCTAAATCTTTGTCAAGTTATTTATCCAAATGTTGTACATATGGTGGATAGAAAGATAAAGAAACTTAGAACACATCGAACCATGGTAGTCATTTATTCACCCTCTGAAAATGTTCTGATTGGGAGTCCGTAGAACCACAGGGATGAGTCACACAGACCCATTTGGGGAGGCATTGTGTGTATATGTTTGTCTCCCTGTGATACATAGCTGCCTAAGTAACTCTCACAGGAAGCTTTACCCTGACACATGCAGTGTTTGTGAATAGTCACATCTAGATTTTAGTATCTATATGGACGACAGGAGGTTCCCCATGAAAAGCAGTAGTCTCTGTCCACATTTCTTCTTTTTACCCTTATGCCCAATTGACTTTTAAATAAGCTTATCTTCAGCTTAAACACTCTTTTGCATCACTTTTCTGCTGGTTTTTACCTTTTTGTCGAACAGTAATGAAAATTTGCATTTCTTGAATATTCCTTTTCCCTAAAAATGTGCAGGTTAGCTGCATACACCCTGCATGTGCTTGGGTTGTTGCTTGAGTCTGCTCTCAAGGATCAGTATGGAATCGAACCCTTCCAACTTCTCACATATTTCATTGAAACTAAGCATGAGAAGCCAGCAGGAAAATAAAAGTATTGTTCCATTATCCTCCTGTAGGACTTACTGGTGCCACATTGTGTCAGCAATCCAGATAGTACACATTTCCAAGTATTTCAGTCCTGAATAAAAACCATCACTAGATGAATGAAGGTGGTTAACAAAATATATAAGCTGCCCTGCACTGGCAAAATATATGATGAGACTAAGACCTTGTCCTTTGGTTTATAGATGCCCTTACGCCATCCATGCGGTCCTTCATAGATGCAAGGCTATTGCTTGGGGACTAGGCCTTCCCACTGCAGAGAGCTAATTTATTTTCCCCTGTCCAGAATGGAGTCATTTTCATTTGTACATCATCAGCACATTCTTTAAAGTTCTGATGGTCAATTTTATAGAGGCAAAGCAGAATTTAATTTAATTCTGAGTTCCCAGGTAGCCTAGCAATGCTCGCAAGAGTTTTACTATTATTATTTTCCAAAAATGCATTGCTTTTTCAAAATAGGAATTACACACATGCAAAAAAAAAAAACTTTTCCAATGAAATGGGTGAGTGAGAGGAAAATAAAATAGAAAATGGCAATTCATCATGTTCTTTTTTTTCTTTTTCTTTTTTCATTTTTTCCAGTAGGAGAGGAACATGACTTGTTTCTTCCTTTAAGTGTGGAGGAGGGAGCCCTGTGCCAAAGCCTGTGGTGGCTTTTAGAAACAGAAAATTGAGCTCAGTTGAAAGCCAGGATGAAAACAGACCAATATGTAATTGAACTCTGCAAAGAGCTGGGTTGAGCAGAAAGCTTTGCGGGGGCTCTCAAAAAAAATGTAGACTTTTTGAACCTTGGTTCATACATTTCTGACCTACAGAGTTAGAAAATGTAAGTTTGTCCTTGTCTGTCCCTCTGTTTGTTTTTAACGCCAAATTCACAAGTTTTTTTTTTTCAATTACGTGAGTTTTAGAAAAAAAAATCATATATAGGTTGGAAGGTATCTCATAGTGAGGAGAAAAGATGAGATAGAATAATGCATCTTAGGTCACTTTGCACCTGGCACAGTTGAATTCTATCAAATTGCAGAATTTATGATTATGAAGGATAGGTCATTTGGATATAAATTGGTCCTGTGAAAACACTGACCTCCATCTTCAGCTTCCTCTCATGAAGGGTCAGACCATTCACATCACATGGAAAACTTCTCATTTGACCACATCAAACAAACAAACAAACAAAAAAGTAACTTTAAAAAATTATAATGAGGTGAGGTGTATGTGTATGTCTGCATGTGGGTGCTTGTAAGGTCAGAGTTGGATATTAGTATCTTTTTTGTTATTGTTGATTGTTTTCTACTCTGCCTTTTGAGACAGACTCTTTCACTCAACTTTGAGCTCAGAGATTGGCTAGTCCGGGTGCCAGCAAGCTCCGTAGATCCTCCTGTCTTGGTTTTCCTAGCCCTGGGATTACAGACTCATATGGCCATATCTAAATTTTTATGTAGATATTGGGCATCCAAACTTAGGTAGCCATGCTTGCATGGCAGGCACATTACCAAGTGACCCATATGTCTGATGCTTCTTTATATTGGTTCTTTATTTTATTTTATTTTATTTTATTTTATTATTTTTTTAGCAGGAATTGGGACAAGAGAACGTATTGTGCTTAGGGTAAGATGGAGAATGCTTACACAATAAAGTTTAAAATGTTTCACTGGCCTTGTGCAGTCTTCATTTCATGAGAGTCAAGTGATCTCTGGACCAAGGGCAATTTATCAAAGAGTTTTACAAGTATTACAATTACCGTGCCCTCAACTACCAGTTATATCCTCTGCTTCTGGCAATGATGCACTCTCTGTGGGCAGAAAGCAGTGTCCGTGGGGAGTACCTCTAACAAGAAAATAGGACCGCCTTCTAATCCCAGCTGTTGCTTGAAGAGGTCCTTAGGCTCTTCTTGGTAACAGCCAAGACTCCCAGGAATGAAAATAAACCAGGCTCTGTTGAAAACTCAGCTGTCCTGTACAGATTTTAGAATGGCAATTCAGGGCTGGTAAGATGCCTCTGCCATTAACAACTTTTGCTTATCTTACTGAGTTCAGTTCCCAGCACCGACATGGCGGCTCACAAAACCATTTTACTCCAGCTCCAGGGCATCGAATGTCCTCTTTTGCCTGCCATGAGCCCCTCCATGCATGTGCACATGGCCCCAGACAGCACATAACCCACACAAAATTTTTTTAAATGATCTTTTAAAATGCTACTGTATGTATTCTTTAACTTTTATTACCTTAGCTTTCTTCAAAGAGGCCAATTTTCTGAACGTTGTCACAAAGGTGATTTATCTGCTACCAGCTGATACACAAAAAGTCTGATTACACAAGAAGAGGACTCTTCTGGGAATACAAGGTGACACTAAGATTTGAAAGTCTCAGCAGTCTAATGGATTAACGTATTGTAATTCATAGGAGCTACTTACCCTAAGGCTTAAGGTGATCGTTTATTTCATTCTGCTGATGATGTTTGCTCATTTGGTATAGGGGGAAAGGCTATTATTTAGCTATAAAACTTAAAAAAAAATCAAAATAACATTCTATGCTATGACCTTTTATAATGATTTGATTTCAGTGAACCTACCTAGCTATTGTTTTGAAGTAATTTTGTTAGGCAGTCTTTGTAATGAAGGTATTATAAACCAGGGAAGTGAAGGCAACCTAAGAGAGTGTTCTTCCGCACACAGTTATTATTGGAGCCATGATATTAATTGTTTCAGTCCAATGATCCACATACTAGAAGCTTGGTCTCCTGTTGTACTATGGAAAGACAGAGGTGCATTGAGGAGGCAGGGCCAAATCCTAAGTCTCCATGCCACTGTAGCTATTCCTGAGAATGTCCATTGCACCCTGACCACCTCTTCTTCTTTCCTTAGCCCTTTGGCTATGTGATAATGACTTTTTAACCACCAAGCTCTCAAACCATGATGCCCTGTTATAAAAGAAATTTAAACACAGCCCACTGAACTAACACCTGCCAGACTACAAGCCCATGCAAGCTTTTCCTTATGCTGATCAGGATGGGGCCACTCTGAACCCTCCTGAAAAGCTTTACTGAGGAGTCATTAAAGTGGAGTGGAAAGTAAAGGCCCAGATAACAGGGATGTCAGATGCAGAGGACAGTGGCTCCTAACCACTTCTATAATCCAAGCTCTTAGCGTGGTTGGGCGATACGGTCCTGAATGTGAGGCTATTGCCGGGTCCACAGTGAGTATCTGTCTCAAGAAAAAAATAAAATGCTTGGACTGGTATGTTAGCACAGTCCGTAAAGTGTTTGCCTAGCTGTGCTCAAGTCCCAGAACTCATGTGGAAAAGAATGGGCAATCTCAGCACTGGCAAGCCCTATGTTCATTGGCCAGTAAGCCTGGCTTGCATAGTGGGTTCCAGGCCACTGAGGGACCCTGTCTCTAAAAGCTGGGAACAAATACCTCTTACCATACACATAGCTGCATATATTTATTAATATAGACTTATGAATATAAAGAAACACATGTGTGCCCTAGTATCATTCTCATTATTTTTGCTATTTATCAGGGGTATCTAAACTCGGTGATAATCATAAGGAACAACTCTAATATTGCAATTGTAGGAAAAAAGAACCTTTTATACTGTATTAAGAAGAGAAAAACGAGAGCGTGAGAGAAAAATGAAAGTACATGACACTTGGGGGATTATTCAGCTCAGGGGCCCTAGCATCAGAAACTTGGGGTATCTGACAGTTTTTCAAACATCTCATGGGGGTGGGTGTATGCACTGCATTCCACCAAATGCTTTCAAAGGCCTACAGTGCCAGAGGATAGGGCTACTCACATTTTCATTGCACAGATAAACAAAGCAGGAATGAATCACTCCAGGACACAGAACTGTCTCCCGGGTTCAGAGGGTACTTGCAATGACTGAGCTGTCTCCTTCCTTCTACTGAAGTTGAAAGTCACACTGTTCCAGTTTTCCCTCCAAGCTGGTACACCCAGTTTGCATCACCACATAACTATTTGGGACCCGTTGTTATCATTGGGTGATGGCTAAGCATTGCAGGCTTACCCACTCTGACAAAACTTTACGACCCCAGTTCCTTCTGAGCTTCACCTCCCAGGTAATCTCCTGAGCTGAAAAATACAGCTTTTTGAGTTGTCTACAAGTAAACAGTTTTTATGAACCATTATATTTAGCTATTTTCTTGTACTGTGGTTTTAAGGAGAACACTTTTATGAGCGTGTCAGCATCTGCTCTGGCCTAATAAATGTTTTTACTAAGCCAAGTACAAGGTGAAATTTTATCATTCATAATCCTATTCACAAAATAGCACTTCTAAAATTAGCCATTCAAGGAGACTTTTTTTTTCACCATAAGATTCTACTTTCCCCATTTTATAGTGATAAATTTTGATGCAAATTGTTTTTTGTGTGCTGTTTCAAAATAGAGTATAGTATGATTCATTTCTCTTATAAAGAAGATATATGTACTCAAATATATTAATTTCTAGATCCTGTATATATGTATATATATATACATACATTTTTCTATTCAATATATAAATAAGAGAAAGAGATGGTTTGAGATAGACACACAGAGAGAGACAGGTATTGTCCACAAGTATCATCTTGAAATTGACAGTCATGATCACAGTTCTCAATAACAAAACAACATTTCTCACTTACATTCAAAATGCTAGCATTTTGATTGATAGCAAGTCTTTTACTTGCCTTTAAAGGCAATTTGAGTCATGGCCTTGGTTCCTAGATCATTTCACGTAATTGACATAACTTCTATTTTCAGCCTCTCTTTAAGTAAAGTGCAGTTTGGGGCTACATCACAACAGTGTGGAGAATATTAAACAAGACAGGCTTGGAAGATCACATATCACAGTACCTGAAGCAAGAAGTGCTCTGGTCAAATTAGGTTTTATTATTAATCAGCATTGCTATTACTAATCAGTACTGTATTCATTGTCTTCTTTTTTGTGAGAAAGCCACCTGAGGAAGAAAGGATTTGTTTTGGCTCAGGGCATGATGCTAGAGTCCCTCGCCCCAGGGAAAGTCTGGTTTCCAGGGAGGCCCTTTCTCAGTGATGGCTGCAGAAGAGTGTGGCTTCTTGTTCACATCTGGGTGGATCTGAAAGCAAGGAAGGAAATGCTAGTATTTAGTGTACATTCCCATTTTCCTATTTTATTCAGTCCAGGATGCCAGTCCACAGAATGGTGACACTCACATTCAGGATGGGTGGCCATCCTCGGTCAACACTCACCAGAAATGCCCTCACACACTAACAATGTAAGTCAGCGATATTCTACATGTCCTGCATAACCTGGTCAAGATGATAATTCAAAAGTCTGTGTAATAATTTTTCTAGGGAACGTGTTGGTTCTTCCAACTCCAAAAGTCTAGATTTCCAAAACAAAACAAGACAGAACAAAACAAAACCAAGCCCAAGAAACTTAAAATTGGGGTAGTGGCAGTGCATGCCCTTAATCCCTGCATCTGGGAGGAGGAGGCAGGCAAATCTGAGTTTGAGCACAACCTGGTACAGAGTGAGTTCCAGGACAGCCAAGGTAACATGAAGAGACTCTTTCTGGAACCCTACCTCCAACCCCCTTAAGAAACAAAACAAAACAAACAAACAAACAAAAAAAAACCAGAGTATAGACTTTCTCCTTAGGTTGGTTTTGCAATAAGTTCTTTTCTTTAATTCTCAAAATTCCCCTGATGCTTTATGCACTTACAGTGTCTAAAGACAAATTCCTCTATGTGAGGAGGGAGGATTTTAGCTCCAGACTGTGCTGCCTGTAGATTTGCTTGTGCCTTGTGAAAGAAAGAACTCTGTGGCACCCCATTTTCTCCTTTCTTCTTGCTGCCCTTTATTCCTTCTAGGACCCTCTTTCTAAAGAGTGATGTCTGGCTTTTAAATAGTCACTACTGTTTATCATGAATGAAATTTACCATATTTGTTTTTTTTTTCAGTTTTGAACCGGCTCTGCTCCTTCTGAAATTTCTTAGAGCCGAATGACTCTCAGAAGTTCTGAACGACTTTATTTCCTCTGAAAGTATTTTGAACTTTCTAGCTTTCACCTTGGTCAGGATTCCAGAGACTCTGGCAGTCCCGGGGAAAAAGTAACTTCTGTTCTCTGTAAGCCACATGGGAAGGATGTATGAAGTAGGTAGAATGTGACCTCAAATTATTTTTCAGGTTTGTTCTTGTTATTATTCCTGTCCGCTGATGCTGATGTCTTAAGTTCCTGGCTGACTCAGTCATCAGATAAACATCCAAGTGATAGCACCCTTCTGTCATATTTCTATCTCCATGTTAATAAATTCTCAGATTCCGAAGCAGAAAAATAGGCAGTGTTAATGGGAGCAGCTGCTAATACACTTCAAATTATGTGCTGTGTGCAATTATGTCTTTCTAATCATCTGTCAGCCTTTCCATGCTTAAGAAGATATTGGCTGTTTAAATAGAGCTGCCTGAGCACCCAAATTCAGAACGGCACAATAGGAAGCTCACAGAAGGAAAGCCCTCACTTGCTCCTGTGTCTGAGTGAGCTTATTTAATGCTACCTGGCTTCATTTTCATTGTCTTTACATCAGGAATAAAAATTCACCTAGTTAACATTGCAACTGTCAGTTTAAGTTTGATTTCAACTAAATATTTTAAAATCTCCCTTTTAGGTAAGGAAGTTTCTTGTGGTAACTTGGTGTCTTTATATTCAGACATCTAGTTTACCCCCTTTAGTGTGTGTGTGTGTGTGTGTGTGTGTTTATCTGCACACATGTGAACTTTAGAATTAGTTTTAGATAAGGCATGTACAGCTATGGCATAAGAGGTATATTTCATGACCATCTTGTAAGGAAGATTATAGTAGGGAGAGTAAGAAAAACTAGACCATAGCTTATTTGGCAGACTTGCAATTCTAGCTGAATTAAACATTTGTTTTTGAGAACATCATTCATGATCATTGGACTTACATGATTCCTGCTTCTTCATTCCCTCAGCTTCTTCTGTGCTCCCTTCATGACCCATAATTGTTAATGTTACATATTATCTATCTATGTATCTATGTAGCTTTCTATATATCTATGTATCTATGAATCTGTCTATCATCTGTACGTGTACTCATCATCCATCCATCTACCCATCCATCATCTATCTATCTATCTATCTATCTATCTATCTATCTATCTATCTATCTATCTATCTATCTACCTACCTACCTATTTCTCTCTCTATCATTTATGATAATTACCTATTTGTATAAATATTTAGCCATACTACTGAATCACTTTGTTTTTGGTTTCACTTATTTTTCTCACTTTGAACATATTGGTGAATTGTGCAGGCCTTTCAATGCTGTGTTCTGGAAAGAAAATTGTACACAAATCATACTTCATTTTGCTTTTGGTTTCCCATAATGAATGCCAGGGCTTCTTAGGTCTCAGCGCAGAATTGACACAGCTGTAATCTATAGGAGAAACTGGAAATTCTTCTGTGCATTTCACTTCATAAAATGAAAATGGGAAGGCTAACACAATTCATTTCGTTTTCTCCACTCCAACTTTTATACCCAGGAATATAAATACCCTGTGGCTGACAAGATTTCCTCATTGAAGATCCAGACCTGAAGGAGAAGCTTTGGTGTTACCTGTTATATGAGTTAAGGTCAGGGTCACATGTGATCAGCCTTGTATGTGAAGTTTACCCCACACAAGTAAGTGCACATGGTTTGACATCAAGCTTCACACAGATCTTTATATACATTTATGAAATTTTCTGAAATACGAGATGGATCTTTCCCAAAGAGTCACTGAGTTGTGTCATGTATTTCTGCATGCCCAGCATATGGGAGTCTCAGACCAGAGGATTGAGGATTGTCAGCTTGGGAAAATACTTGTAAAAAGCCAAAAATAAGGAAAGTTTAGGTGAAAACAGCCAAAGAACAAGCTTATTTTTCAGGAACACCATTCTTCCTAGGGTTTTATGTCTCCGGGCCACATCTTGCTAGAGCAGATTCAGACTCTGCTGCTCAGGGGCTTACAAGCCTCCTCTCTGCAGATACACTATAGATGTTGGAGTCAGGATTCCCTGACATGAAACTCACTGCCCCATCACCAAAGAAACTGGGGTTCCTAAACAAACCTGCAAAAAGTCACAGAAGGCTACGTTTCCTTGACAGAGCAACATTTGTATGTGTGAGCCACTGTTACAAAGATGATTAAGACAGCCCAAGGTAGTTTCTGATAGGAAGTCATAAAATGCCCTGCCATCATGTATGAATTTGCTAGGGTTGCTGATGGCAGACAGTATTGTCACTCTTGGTTGTGCTGTGACTGTCAGAATCCCGAAAACTCCTGAGACACAGTCTTCATGTCCTGTGGGCGGACCCAAATTAACATAATTTATTTGAGAGGAGATTGCAATGCTTTGCTGACAATTTCCTCCATGTTCTCTCTAGAATTTTATGTGACTCTGTGTGTGTGTGTGTGTGTGTGTGTGTGCGCGCGCGTGCATGTGCAGGTGTGTGTTTGTGTAGGTGTGTGCAGAGGGAGGCTACATTCATTCAGCCTGTCTTCACTCTAACCACCAATATTACAGTTACTCCTGGTATAGCCTTATGTGGGTACTGGGGTGCATTAGCAACACACACCTGACTAACTGAGCCATTTCTTCTCAGTCCCTTGATTTTTTTTTTTATAACAAAATTGCTGCCATTATAGCAAAACTATCAGCTAATGAAAGCGGCTGTAGTCTTTATTTCTAGTGGAAACAGTCTATTTTATTTTTATAGATTTAAGCAGGAAGAAGATGAATTTTTTTTTTTTCCTTTTGGATTGTTTCATGCTTAAGTGAGGACTTATTATTCCAGGACTGTGAGCAATTTAGCTCCTCAAACAAGGGAACTCAAGTATGAGTAATTTAACTTGTGCTTAGAAAAGAGCAAGCACGGTTGTGCTTACCTTTCACTACATTTCAGTGTGGTATCTTTCAAGTTACATATTGTCTTAATGTCACATGTGCACACAAAGTATCAAGCAGCCTTATCAGGTTTGCTACCAAAACAGCAATTTCCTGTATTCGTTCTGCAGTCCCTTTCCTGTTGTGCAGATGTGACCACTTCCGACTCTATCAGCTGGTTCTTGTAATATCTCTCTGCATCTCTAAATAGCAAGCCTACATTGCTGTTTCTGAAAAATTTATTAATAAGCTTTATCTCTTCGTCCTTCTCTGTGAAATATGATAATTCAGCTTTCTCTCACTTTCCGGCCCCTATCACGCACGTGCATACTTCTGAGCTCTCATCTTATTCAAATAGTAAATCATAATTTCGATCAAATGAATATTCATGTCAATATATTGGGAATAAGTGAAAGAGTGCTGAGCTGGGCCGGGCACCAGTCAGGTTTTTTCTTTATCTTTCCTTTTAGCATTTTGTTTTCCCTGACATTGAGGGTATGGCATATTCATTCGCTTAGGTGTCTTCATTTTATTGCTGATTTGTTTCGGTTGGGTTTTGTATCTAATAGTAGTTCAGTATTTTTTTTCATTGTAAAATATATCATTTAATATTTATGAGGATTTTACATAACCTACCAATATTTTTCTTATTCGAGAAGTTTTTTGCAGTGCCCTCTGAGGGACCTTTTGTTTGTCTTGAGCTTGAAATGGCAAAACCAGCCTGTACCAGCAGATAAATGGCTGAGGTGCTGTCAGCCCACTAACAATGGCAGAGTGAGAGACAATCTACTCGTTGATCAGACCTGTGAAAAGAAAGAACAAGACGTCACTCACTGTTACTGTCCAAGAGGATTTTCAGGACACTTTGTGAAATTCCTTAGTATGTATTTAACATACAAAGCCAAAATAACTGTCTGAGACACAATCTGTCTCTCCTTATCTTCTTCTAGCCCTCTGTGGTGAGCACCTGCTCTGCTCTCACAACATCTGGTGCCTCAGGACAGTTTGGTCCTTTGGCAACAGAAAGACGGACTCAACCATCTGGCCTTACCTGCCTCCTCAGGGTGAGAGAGATACCAGACAGTTTTCTGATATGGGAGTGTACTGTGCATTGCATACACAATCAAGTTACACCTTACTTCCAGAGCTCATTCTAAAATGCACTTCTTCAGACTAGTTCTTATGCTGGACAGAATCCTGTCCCTTAAACTCTCACTGGAAGAAATCCACTGTTCCCATGGAATCTTCTTCACTAGGAATCTTTCAGTATGACTTTACTCAAGCTGATTCTCTGATTTTAAAAAAATTATTTTTGTGTAAATTTACATAACTGTTGGCTTCTATATTTTGAATAGTCTATTAATACATATTATCTATTTTTTTTTTTGCTGTGCTGAACTCAGAATCAAGATCTTGCACATTCTAGTTGTTTTTGTTGGTAAAGTTTGAGATGCTTAGCCTCACACTATCTTTTAATTGTTCAATTTTTGTTGTGTTTCCACTTTATTATTAAATTTCAAACTCTTTATACTATAAATAAATTGATCTCGTTAAATGATGATGATGATGATGTATGTATAAGTTTCCTTTCAGACTGAAACATTTCATCCTGTAGGAAGCTCCTTAAGCAGGAAGGCAAATGACTCAGAAGAGATTCAGGAAGTCCCTGAATCTGACCAGATTTACTGGGCCCCTTTGCTGCCAAAGTCACTAAAAATAGTTAAGAGTTCCTCTCAGACTCAACAGAGCTACGCGACAAAGACTCTCAGAACAGAGAATCATTAAAAGACAGATGTCTGGAAGAAACAAACTAGCCAAGCTGCCTGTAAGATGTTTAGACCAACCCAGGCACCTGAAAAGGAAACTTTCCAATCCATTGAGGGGCCTTCAGGTTGTTCAGTGTGCTAAGGTTCCCAGCTCTGTGAATGTATGCCTGGCAAGTTGTGTGACATTTGCATACATGTGTGCACATGTACTTGTGCCTATATGTATGTTCAGAGGTTATAGGATGACAATGGATGCCCTACAGTGCCACTTTCTGCCTTATCCCTTCGAGACAGAACTTGGGCAACGAGGATCTGGACCTGGGCAACCAACAAGCCCAAGGGATTCTCCTGTCTCTTTCCCTGCAGTGTCAGATGCACAGACATATATGATCCTTTAAAAGGTGATTTCTGGGGATTCTATAGAGGAATTTTAATCCAGGAACATGGCTCCTGTGGCATGGGAATCATATCTAACGGCCTAAGTTTGTGTGATCTGGCTAGAATGCAGACAGGCCACATACATAGACACACCCTTTCTACATATCTCTGATCCCAAACAAGTCTAACTGATGGACAAATAAAGTGACAAATATGAGAAAGAGACGGAGAAAGAGAAAGACAAAAAGAAAGACAACCAACGAGAAAGAGAAGGAAAGAATAGGAAAGACTCAACTCTCATAAGATCAGCCCTGGAAGGAGAGGCTGTTTAAGAGAATACAGGGAGAGGCAGTTGGGTTTGGTGAGTTGAGTTCTGTTCAGTCAGTTAATTTTAATCAGTTCCAGCAGTTCCTGGCAGTGCAGATCAGTTCGGTCAGTTAATTGAGAGTCATGAGTGCAGGGTGGTGGGGCTGACTTTTGTTCATGAGTTTGTGCAGTTCAGTGCAGGTCAGCAGAACAAGCTGAAGCCAGAGAATAAGAAAGAACCTGAAGATTAGATCAGATTGCCAGAGTTAGTTTGACACCAAGCAGAGCAATTCAGTGACAAGCCAAGAAAAGCCAGATTGAATTAGTTTGGAGAGAAATTTGAGTCAGAACAGCTGAGTTGAACCAGCCAGCCAAAGTTCAGAAAGAGGTAGAGAGGATGAACTTATTCAGCGGTGAGTCTCAGAAGCTGAAACATCAGACCTAGGCCTAGGGATAATTAGATAGAAATGCTATTATTCTGTCTATCACATTTGCACTTCTGAACGAGGATTGAGCATCTTCCCTAGGGTCTTCTCTGTTGTTTAGCTTCTTTAGGACTATAGATTTTAGTATGTTTATCCAATATTAAAGGTCTATTAACCATTCATTAGTGAGTATATACCATGTGTGTCTTTCTGCGTCTGGGTTACCTCACTCAAGATGATCTTTTCTAGCTCCTGCAATTTGCCTGCAAATTCCATGATTTACTTGATTTTAATATCTGAGTGGTAAATGTACCACAGTTTCTGTATCCATTCTTCCATTGAGGGACATCTTGGTTGTTTCCAGATTCTGGCTATTACGAATAGAACTGATATCACCATGGTTGACAGGGAACAAGACAGGAGCCTACCTTGGAGGGCCTCTGAAACACTTGAAGCAGAGGCTGAGACTTATAGCCAAACTTTGGGCAGAATGCATGGAATTTCATGAAAGAAGGGAGAGATAGAAAGACATGGAGGGGACAGGAGATCCAAAAGGAGACCAACGGAGCCAAAAAAAAACCCCAAAACACAAAAAACAAACCAACCAAAAAACCCCAAAACAAGAAAACAAAACCTGAGCTCTGGGGGCCCTGCAGAGACTGATATCCCAACCAAGGACAATGCATGGAGAGGACCTAAAACCCTGGCTTAGATGTAGTGCGTAGACTCAGTGTCCAAGTAGGTTCCCTACCAAGAGGAGCAGGGACTGTCTCTGCCATGAACTCAGTGGCTGGCTCTCTGATCATCTCCCCGTGGGGGAGGTGTGCAGCCTTGCCAAGCCACAGAGGAAGAAAATGAGACTTGATAGGTTTGGGTTCAATAGAAGGGGCGAAACATGTCCCCTACAAGATGACTAGGGGAGGGGCATAGGGGGAGAAGAAGGAGGGAAGGTAGGATTGGGAGGAGACGATGGAGGGGGTTATAGCTGGGATACAGATTAAATAAATTGTAATAATGATAATGATAATAATAATAACGTAAAAAAAGAAACCCTCTTGGCATAGCCCAAGCTGTGTATTAATAAAGCTTGGGTCCAGCTCTCATGTCATCCCCTCATCTGAGGAAGTAAAAATTTCATTTTCAGGATTCAAACTCAGGTTTTTATGCTTGCTCTGCAAGGGTTCTTACCCACTGAGTCATCTCTCCAACCTCCTCTCCACCCAGACACCCAATTGGTTTGATACCACAAAAACGAAAAAAAAAAATGTTAGAATTTTCTCCTTGGAGACACTTAAAAACAAACAAAACAAAACAAAACAAAACGATTGTAACAATCAATTTAATCTCATTCCTATGCTGATATTAGGCTTATAAAGGCTAATTTTTGTGTCATATCGAAAATAAATTGAGTTTGGGGGATTAACGTGCCAAAGACTGAAATTTATTAAATTCTTAAATACAGAGAAATGATTTTTTTGTTTTTATATTTTCAGAAACTATGAAAATATTTTAAAGAATAATAAAACAACAAAAATATGTGTATGTAATTCTTAGCAAATATGGGTCAAGAGGAATCAGGATGCAACATTAAAAAAATCTGATTTTTATAGGTATTTTCCTAGTTAATAGATTCTTGTAGACAAGGAGAGAGACCGTCATTGAAAACTTCCTGGAATCTTGGCCTTATAACATACTAAATAATGCTAGATGCATTCCCTTTATGGTATTTTGTTAAGCAGAAATATGAAAATGTCCATGTTATAAGCAAAAATGCTCCATGATCGGTGATTAAACTTGATTTAGGATGTGAATATGTCTGAAGTCTGATTGTTTCAGTTAATTATCTTCAAAAAAAAAAGTAGGGTAGAGGTGAGCCAACTTTACTCAAGTTTAAATTTATTTATTGATTTTTTTTAAAAATTTTAATCAGAGATTGTGTCCAGAACTGGTTTTAGTATGCCGGGACTGAAGAAAGACGTACAGTCCAAAGGTTTATGTGTATGTATGATATGTGTACATTTGCATGCATATATGTGTGCACATGCGTGTATATGAACCTTTAGGTGTATTAATTGTGTATGCAGATGTATGTATATGCACATATGTGTGTAAATGTAGACATGCATAAACATGCTATTCTTACCTCCCAAGAGTAAGGCAAAGATGAAGGAAGTGTTTTAAGCACTCATAATTGTCTTACTTGGACTGAGAAAAATTACTACTGCATCAAAATTTTTTGTGTTAATACCGACTGAAGAGGAATGGAATTATTTCTCTAAAATTTGCATAATCTGCCAATGAAGGCACAGGTGACAGACAGGAGGCTCAGGTCCTCCAGAAATGGCCCACACACCATTTGCTTCTTTTCTGACTTTCAGTGTTTGCTCTGGAGATTATTGGCACACACCCTGATTGTCAGAAGCCCAAGCTCCTTGCCCCCAGCTCCACAGCTTCAGCACCCTGGGGAGGCTCTTTTCATGTAACCTGGAGTCCTCTTTGTACACAAGCTGAGCTGAGCACTGGACCCAAGGGCAGTTCTGAAATAAGCTCACGGAATTATATTTTTTTACCATTATTTTTGTTTTTAAAATTTTAGTTTTACGTATTTACTTCTTTTCTGCTCTGAAATATCTCAAGAGTTAGAGAGACCACAAAGCAATTAATTAAGTGGATGGTCATTGTATATTCTGCCATTTTATCTTAATTGAATTAGCTATAATATTCTGTTAAATGATTCACACTAACAGTGGAATTTACCTGTTTTAGTAGGTAGATTGTATAAAGGTTTATTGTTGCAATGTTTTCTTCCTTCCTTTTCTTTCTTTCTTTCCTTTCTTTTTTGAGACCCAGTGTGGCTGATGTTCAAAGCCAGCGTGATCTGGCTGACTAGCCTAGGATTGGGGTTTGAGGAATATCCACTTATAAAATGTCCTAAATCTGCCCTGTGAAACTCTCAACTAAAGGGCTTTTCATTTTACATTCAAACATTCACGAGATGAAATCATGCCTTGCTGTCAGTCCCCAAGTTACACATGTGAAAGCTTGCCCGACTTATGCTTTTTTGTCTATATTTGCACATTGATTTTCTATCATTTTCAAATGATGCAGACTGGAAAGCAATAAGTAATATGAACTCCTACCTTAGTGTGATAAGTAGAAAACACATTGAGAAGTTTTGCCAGACTATTTATTGCCATATGTATCCATTTGGCTGTTTACTGAGTGAGAGACTGGGGGAGGTTTCTCTCAGTATTTATTAATAACTTAAGTTGGTTTTCTAAATTTCTTCTGAAAACTATCAAGCTAAATTTTTCAAATGACATAGTATAGATTTTTTTCTCTCTCTCACCCTTTCTTCCTCTCTCTCCTGCAACCACAGAGAAAGTAGAAACATGTTCAAGTGTGCAGTAAAGATGAGTGAGACAAAGGTTAACCATCGAGGACTGGAATGGAGAGTTTAGGCCACTGTGCTAAAATGCAGATGGTATCGCTATATTAGTCTCTTAAATGCGTTCAGCAAAAAAAGTAACATGTTAGTATGCACAGTATATTCAATGGAGATTAAAATCAAAACAAAATTTCTGAAAACCATTTTCTCTTCTTTTTTATATTTTAATTTTCTCCTTCTTTTCTTTTATTTATTTTTTATCCCTCCTGCACCTCCCTCTGTCCTCCCTTCCCAATCCCTCCCTCCATCTCCCCCCCCCCTCCCTGTCCCTCTCCCAGTTCATTGAAAAGGGAGGTTCTCTGATCCTAGTCTATCAGGTCTCATCAGGAGTCGCTGCATTGTCTTCTTCTGTGGCCTGGTAAGGCTGCTTCTCCCTCAGGGGGAGGTGATCAAAGAACAGGCCAATCAGTTCATGTCAGAGACAGCCCCTGTCCCCATTACTACGGAGTCCACTTGGATACTGAACTGCCATAGGTACGTCTGTGCAGGGGTTCCAGGCCATCCCCATGAGTGGTCCTTGGCTGAAGTATCAGTTTTAGAAAAGACTTCTGTGCCCAGACATATAATCTAGGATAAACATACTAAAATCTGTACACCTAAGGAAGCTAATTAGGAAGGAGGACTCTGGCTAAGATGCTCAATCCCCATTCAGAAAGGCAAAGAGGATGGACATCGAGGGAGGGAGAAAACAGGGGACAGGACAGGAGCCTACCACAGAGGGCCTCTGAAAGGCTCTGCAGGGTATCAAGACAGATGCTGAGACTCATAGCCAAACTTTGGGCAGATTACAGGGAATCTTATAAAAGAAGTGGGAGATAGTAAGACCTGGAGAGGACAGGAGCTCCACAAGGACAGCAACAGATCCAAAAAGACTTTTTAATTTTCAAAGCTAAGTATTGTGAGAAATGCAGATATGATGATACCCATATTGGAGGCCACAGACATCATAAACAATCAAAGAGAGATACTGAAAAACCTATTTATATGTTTAGGAATTATTTATTGAAAGAATTAATTTTCTAAACAGAACAACTGATATGATAAATAGCTGTAATAATGATAACATTGAGAATCTAAATATAATAATGCTGGTAATAAATAATGCTTTATGAATATAGAGGTTCTTGACTCAGAATCAAAATATTAAATCAGTTCTCCAGTCTCATTCTCTTACCCATGGTGGTAGAGAAGGCAGAGTTGTGCCAGGCATAGTGGTGCACACCTTTTACCCTGGTATTCAGGAGAAGGTATCAGATAGATCTCTATGAATTTAAGGTCAGCTTGGTCAACATAATGAGTTTCAGGCAAGCCAGAGCTGCATCGAGAAACCTTCTTGAACAAACAAACAAACAATATCATAAAACCCAACCCCCAAACCTCAACAACAAAAGGAGGAGGAGGAAAAGGAGGAGTATGGAGTATAGGAAGAGAAGGAAAAAGAGGAAGAGGAGGAGGAGAGGGAGATGAGTAGAATAATGAAGAGGAGCCAGAATTGACAGGGCTCAGTGATTTGACTAAACTGAAGAAATGATCCTGCTCAGCCTGTCTGAGGCCAGTGGCTCTGCCATTGCAGCCTTTCATTTTTCCACTCATACCTTTCCCTGGACATATATTTTAATACTGCCTGTTGGTCAACTGTGGACTGAAAACCATGGTTCTGTGAATGTTCTGATCAGTTCCCTGAAGGAAATATGGCATGGAATTAGCATCATAAAAAATAACAAATGCATTTAGTTCTTTCTGACACAAAAGTAATTAAATTCGCCATGGTCTTATGAGCTAAACACAAAACCAGAAATCACAAACATAAAATGATATGGATATTTCCAACTGGTAATTCATTTTCCTTCTTTACAGATCTGGAAACAATGATGACTACAAGTTCAAAATTGTGTGTCCTAGAATTGTGTCAAGACATTTTAAAAATCATGTTTACTATCAAAAACCTAAATGAAATCATTACTGATTATCTTTTTAAGTATTAAAGTTTTCTCCCTCAAATTCACTTAATATAATCCTTACCTCAATCGCTTCATATCTGTAATTGATGAAGCCGCATGTAGGTTCTGGTAAAATGTCCATTATGTACTGTTGATTTGCTCTGAACTCTGCCTAACCCAGCTATGATCTATTAAGAACAGGGAAACATTCTATTTATCTTCTAATCACTTGTTTTGGTTGGGTTGATATCAAAGGCTTATTCACTACATTCTTAAAATGGAAACCACTTTCAAACTCTCCTGTTGTAGGACGCTAACTCACGATACTCTTCAATGCTAGTTGCTTTTTTCTCTAATTCCACTGTGTGGGTTCTGGGGAACTAACTCACACCAGCAAGCTTTGTTGTAAGTACCTTTACCCAGGGAGCTATCCTGCCGGCCTTAATTTTTTAAACATTACTATTCTGATTTTTGCAATATGTGAGATATAATATAAGAAAACCCCAAAGATGGTGTCTTCCTCTAGAGGGTTACCCAGTGAACTTTCTGTAGGACTCTCTGGACAAAAACTTTGCAAAATTTCTTGCAGGCAGTTATAAAAGATCTAGACTTCTTAAAGACTGATTTCTTCAGATATGTCATGAACCCAAGACATATGCACAGTTCCTGGCTTTCCTCCATCACTCTCTTGATTAGAGTTTAGTGAAACTGATTAAAACACAAAGCTCAGGTTTGCTTGTATCTTTGCTGATGCAATAGGAGAATCTCTGCTTGTTTTTGGACCACAATGGTTTTATTCACAAAGTGAAGATCAAGGTAGGTTTTTACCATGGTCTATACAGACAGCATGTTGATGGAGTAGAATTCTAGTTTTCTTAGTATCTTGTGTTACAGACAACTACAGAAGTCAAGGTACATGATACAAAAAAAGATATATGATACAAAGTTGCTTTAGCCCTTAATTGACTGTATATAGAGATATCCAAAATCAAAGGCAGTGTTCCTGGATACCAAGTCTCCTTGAGTCATACAAGGGCAGTGGAACCAATCTCAGGACATTTGAGCTTTGTTCTGGTGAACTTCTCATGATTACCAGTTAGATGTGTGCCTCATGGTTTGTCACTTAACTGTAGTGAATGAATCAAGAGCACATTGCAACTGGGGAAAAAGCACATTTTCACTTTAAGTGAACTCAGAATCCTTTTGGGAGTTCTTTAAACAGTATTCATGGCACGACTTTTTATTTTCAATTTTATATTTTCCTTCTCACTTTGTTAGCTCTTTGAGATTTTGTGCAATGTTTTTGATCATATTCATCTGCTTTCCCTCAACTTCTACCAGATCCACCCCTACCTCATTATACATGCAGGTATATTATTATTTTTTATTTTTACAAACACATCCAGTGCAACACATACAGCCATAAACTCCCAAATGTGTGGCCTTCCACTGGGATGTGGTCAACCTAGCAGCTCCATGCCCCTAAAGAAAGTTGGCCTTTCCTTTCCAGCAGCAATTAATTGTTAATAGCTCCTCAGGCACATGGGGAACCTGTCCTATATCCATGCTGGGATTTCTGTCTTGTTTCGGCTTGTTCATGGGACAATCAAGAGTCTGGGCTATTTTCTTTTGAGACACAAAGATGGATGTACATCTGATGGATAGCTGCAAATAAGAGTGTGTGAATAGGGGACTATAAATCAAAGCATGGCTCACTAAGTCACTAATTACAGTACTCTGGCAGGAAAAATGAGGAATATGAACCAGTAAAGGCTAGGGACAGCTAGGAAGTTTGTGTCCCATCAGGATGGAATCTGTCCATCTCCAGAGAGTCTCTTGCTGAAATGGGAAGCTATAGTCTAGGTTGCCCATGTACAATGCTTTTAGAATAGTGAGATGCAGGAACTGTATGTGAAGGCCCCTGAAATATTTTAGAATGATACTAAATCAAGTCTGCCAGCTGAAGCACACCTACAGGCAAAGCTAACTCCCCAACCTTCACATTATCCATCATTGTACTTACATGATCGGTTAAACTGTCCATCTCATTTATGATGCATTCCCCAAAGGAGAGGAAGGCATGTACTGAGAAACATGGCCACCAGCTAACTTCAACTAACACAAACTTGTAGAAATTTGTAAACTTCTGAGATTTCATTACAAAAGAAAAAGGAAACTGATGAGATTTCATCACAAAAGAAAAAGGAATTGAAACTCTATGCCTTGCTTCCCATAGGTGCTTTGCTCCTGTATCTATAATTCACAAGTGCAAATATAATGGATATACATGCCCCCAGCCTTCTTCTTGAAAAAGTCAAAATGTACTTATTTCACAACAGGAAGCACTGTGAGAGTAGGTTGACTTTTTTGTCTTTTTAAATTATACCATGCAGATAAGAACATGAAAATACTGAAGGAAATTATATAAAACTGGAAAATTGGAGACCAGTTAATGTACAATAGAAATTTGTTTAGATGAAAGAGTGGCCTAGCTATGGTCCATCACCCTCTACGAGATAGTCCTGTAGATGGCGTACTGTCAAGCCTATGTTCCTAAGACCCCTGGAAAGTCCTGGATGTGTACAGCAGCACCTCAAAAGAGAGCCAAATATTGGGTGATGCATAGGGAGTCTTATGGAAAAGTGGAGGAAAGAGAAAAGGACCTGAAGGTGACAGGAGCTCCACAAGAAGACCAATAGAGCCAACTAACCAGGGCCCAGGGGGTCTTGCTGATACTGAAGCACCAAGCAAGGACCAGTAGGAACTGAACCTAGTCCCACCCTACAAAGATGTAGCAGATGGGAAGTTTAGGCCTCATGTGGGTCTTCTAGTAAAGGAAGTAGGGACTGCATTGGACAGACTTACTTGCTAGATTTTTTTTTATCAGTTGGCTCTAATAGGACTGCCTTACCAGGCCATGATGGAGAAGAGGACATCTTCAGTCCTGAGGCAACTTGATGAGCTGAGTTTGATGGAAAAGGGAACTTCCCTTTTCTGAGAGAAAGTGGAGGGGAAGGGAAAAACAGAGGGATGGTGGGACTATAACAAGAGGGATGGGGCTACATCATGTAAAGTGTATTTAAAAAAGAAGTCAGTATATGAGAGATTGAAACAAGCTAATTTCATTATGCTATACACATATAATCACACACATAGTATGCAATATATTACAGAGTATATATTTAGGCACGCATGTATCCCCTTTATCGCTATCAGACACCATCTTGTCCCTTTTATTATGCCTCCTCATTTCTGTGTGTCTGAACATTCTCAATACTCAGGTGTTAAATGTCAGCTCCAAAGAAATTTTTATCTTGTGTCCCTTCACATAGGATGCTCACAGCTATGTTTACATGTTTATTCTTTTCTAAGTCTTAATCACATTCTTAAAGGTCTATTTCATTGTTTTAAAATTTTACTTTATGTGCATGAGTATTTTGCCTGCATGGAAGTCCACATGAAGGCAATGTTTGTGGAGGCCAGAAGAGGCCATTAGATGCCCTGGAGCTGGAGTGCCAAATGATTGTGATAAGCTATGTAGGTGCTAAGGACTGAGCCCAGATCCTCTGCAAGAGCAGTTCATTCTTTTAACCATTGAGCCATCTATATTTCCCCCAGAAACGTCACATCCTTTGCTTCTTTGACTCTCTCTAGAGTAATGACCACTGATCGCTAACTCCTGAATGCAGAGGTCAGTCATTCTTATCACCCTCGGAATTTCTTTGCTCATAATAGTATGGTGGACATAGGAGGATCTATAATCAACAAAAGTAAATAGTAACATTACTGGCCAATCAACCACTACACAGATGCAGTGAATTCATTGTTGGATTTATCTGAACGTAGGACATTATTGTGGGCCAAACAGAGAACAAACAAACAAACAAACAAAACAAAACAAAAACATGTGTAGACATGTAGATGGGGAAGCAGAAGAAACACATGTTTTAGGTCAAACCACAAAACATTTCTTATCAACTGGCATATGACAATTTGGTTCTCCTTAGTTATTACAGTGGATTGAAAAAATAAATTTTGAATTCCTCTAACCAAAGATAACATTTTACTTCACTGAAACATGGATGGAACTAAGAAAAATTTATGGTAGTTTCTTTTTATTCCAAATCAATATCCGTATTATTACTATTATTATGAGTGTGTGTGTGTCTGTGTGTGTTTGTCTCTGTGTGTGTGTCTGTGTGTATGTGCATGCCGCAGCATAGGTGTGAAGTCACAGGACAGCTTTGGGACTTGATTCTCTCTTTTTATGTCTGTGTTTTTTTTCCAGCAATGAAACTAAGGCCACCATGATTTGGCGATAAAATCCTTTACCCACCGAGCCATCTGAGAGGTCCCCACAGTTTTGTGTGAGTCAGCTGGGTTAAATGAACCAGAACAGTGTCCGTAATGTTCCTTCCTTTTCTTTAATCCCCAGCCTGCGCTTCCATGTCTTACATGACATATGCACAGTGAATACTTGTTTAATTAATGATATATTGAAAATTAATTACCTGGCCCTCGTGCAGACATAGTGACGAGCTCTTTGCTCACCACTTCATGGTTCAGAATAATTGGAACACTGCCGAAATGAGCCGAACAATTCCATAGTATTTTAGTAATTTATAAATTGCAAATTACAGTCTTGGTTATTTCTCTAACAGTCTCTCCTGGGATGACTTCCTGTTTGCTATGTGATCTCTGGTGTGTGATCTTTAGGTGCCTAGCCACACTATCTGGGCTCCAACAGAACTTATCTTCAAGGAATGCTAAAGATTGTTTTTCTCTAAAAGAGAGGTAATGTTCCACAAATTTTAAGTAATATGACTTAAGGGATGGCTTTTCTTGAACTCGTAATGTCTTAAGACTTCGAAAGAGAATTAACAAATAATAAACACTCAAGTTTCAAGGCAGAATAAAACCCTGTTATATTGATATTATTGAGTTGAGTTGTGACAGAGGAAAAGAACAAGAGGAGACATTATTATTTCCAAAACATATGAGAGTTCACTGAGCATTTATTACATTCAGAGGTAAATAAGAGCTTTAAGATCTTAGGAATCAGGAATATTTGCCCCACAGAATTTATAGGGACATTCATCACAGAGGATAGACCTTTCTGCTTTATCCACCTGAAAGGAAAGCCCATACATTTCAAAATATTAACCAATCTCTTACTATTGCTTAGTACTATAAATTGCGGTTCTGGAGTGTAATTCTTGCTGTGGTATGTTGCTTAAAATTTAAATAATTAGTCTGTAGAGCACTATTTCACACATTCCTTACTGTAAGATGCAAAAGAGCTTTTACAAGAAAGAAAATGGTAGACTGGGGGCAGGTGGGGATGGGAACAGGAGAGATCAGGTTGGCGAGGAAGGGATGGAGGTCAAGGGTACAGGTAAATACGACTGGAATTGGGTGGGGGGTATTTCTGGGGTGATGTGGAATGTTAGCACAGTGGAGACTTCCTGGGATCTATGAGGGTGATCCTAGTGAGGATACCTAGCCATGAAGGATGCAGAGCCTGAACATGCCATCTTTGGTAACCTCTTAAGGCTCCCAATGATGGCATCAGACCACCAACCCAGCCACAAAAATTTCAGCCCGCAGCTTCCTACTTGCAAGATGTACCCGGGCAATGTTAGTTCATTGTGAGAGGGGCCAACCAATATCTTGTCTAACGTGAGGCCCAATCCGTGAGAGTGAGCCCATGTCTGACAGTGGATGGGTGGCCAGGAAATGGACGCTGGATGGCTCAGAGACCTAGGGTAGAACCAAACACAAGTGACTAGAAACAAACAAACAAACAAACAAACAAAAAATTCAACGAAATGATTCTCAATTATATTCTTCTATACTCATAGATGGGTGCATAGTCCAATTATCATTAGAACGGCTTCCTCTGACAGAAGATAGAGGCAGAGGCAGACACCCACACCCAAACATTAGGTGGAGCTCGGGGATATTGTTGAAGAGGGGAAGAAAAGACTATAGGAAGGGGGAAAGACTGTAGGATCCAGAGGGTTTGAGGGTATCAGGAAAACAATTAACTGAATAGGGCTCATGGGTACTCGCAGAAGATGGATTGGCAATCATGGAGCCTTCAGGGGTCTGCACTGTGGTTCTCTACATACACGCTGCGGGTTTTGAGCTTGGGATATTTATGAGGCTCCTAATAGGGGGAAAGGGAGTTCTTATGATTCCTTTGCCTGCTTTTGAAACCCTTTTCTTGCTGCTATGTTGTCTTATACAGCCTTGACATAAAGGTTTGCGCCTAGTTTTATCACCTCTCTTATGCTGTGTCTAGTTGATATCACTGGGAAGTCTGCTCTTTTCTGAAGAGAAGCGAAGGATGAGTGGGTGTAGAGGATAGGGAGGTCCGGGAACTAGAAGGAGTTGAGGGAAGGGAGGCTGCAGCAGTTGTGGGTTATTAATATTTACTATCTTTTAGTAAAACAGTGGTCATTCCTAAACCAGCTGTGTACCCAAATCACCACACAGAGACTAGGATTTATGTAATTAACCTAGAGCACAGTGCTGGGCAATAGTTAGTCCATCCTAAACCTTCAAGCACACATAGTTTCCTCCATTCAGATTTCCCACATTATACTTGCTTTTAGTCATATCTTAGGTCTGGTTCATCTCTCCTCATGGTTCCAAGTCCTGTCCTGCTGATCTCCTCCCAGTTGCTTCCTTCTCCTCCCCCCCCCCCTTCCAGACCAGGATGTTCCACCCTATTCTCTCTATTGCACAGCATTGGCTGGTTGTTTTATTGTCAATTACAGAGAACAAATGCTAGCATGTTTACACAAACCTGAGACTGGTGAGGCTTAGAATAAGCATCACAATGCAATGTCTGGATTGAAACCAGGTAGTGGGGTAGAGAAATCAGCATTTAAATCAACAAGGGTAAATTGTATACATTCCTGGACACCATGATACCAACAGGTGTATTTTATGAGAGAAGAGTAAATAAATGAATAAGAAAGAAAGAATGCAAATGCTAAGGACAGACATGGAAATTCAGCTTCATGCTCTAAAACCATGTTATGTTCACCTGATTCAAAATACTTTTATTTCTGGGGACCAACGCAAGAAAAAAAAATGTGCACTGTAAAGCTTCTGTTCTAAAGATCCCCGCTGAGATTTGAAAAACTGTTTGCTTTCCTTCCAGTCATTTAAAAAAAATACAGAAATTCACTTTTCTATACACTTGAATTTTTATGTTTTTTAAAATTGGCTTAAAGGTAAAACAGCACAAATGCTTATGTAAAAATTAAGTTGTAAAATGAATTATCAGGCTTTGAATTGTGATCAATATACAATTTCAACTAATTACTATTCATTGCTAATAACATTGCAAAAAGTGAGTTAAGGACTGAGAGTTTAGCTCTTGGTTTTTATTAAGGAACATTTTTTTTAATTGAAAAACGTTCCCTGGGAATGGGCATAGTAAGTAAAACTCTAAGATACTTTATGTTCTTTAAAGGTCTTAATTAAAAGTTTCAATAATTTTGCAAGTTTTTATTTCACCCAAGTGACAAAGATGGAACAATACCTCGATATATCTATTTTAATGAACTTGATCATCATACAGCATAATACAAGGACGCTGTTTTTAAAGAATGTAACTCACATATACAACATGAGTCAAAATCATTCAAGGGTGACATATTGAAATTTTGAGGTTTGCAACTCAGCTTTTCTTTTTTTTTCATGTTTTTTTTTTCATTTTTATTTTATATTAACCACAGGTTATGTACTTTGTATCCCAGCCATAGCCCCCTCCCCCATTCCCTCCCTCTCCCACCCTTCCTTCCCTCATCTCCTCCCTGTACCTTTCCAAGTCCACTGATAGGGGACTTCCATCTAACTCTAGCTTATCTGTTCTCTTCAGGAATGACTACAATGTCCTCTTCTGTGGCCTAGCAAGGCTGCTCCTCCCTCAGGAGGGGGCGGGGGGGGTTGAAGAGCCAGCCATTGAGTTCATGTCCGAAATAGTCCCTGTTCCCTTTACTAGTGTACCCACTTGGGTATTTGCTACACACAAGCAGGGGTTCTAGGTTATAACCATACATGGTCCTTGGTTGGAGAGACAGTCTCATAAAAGATCCCTGTGCCCTGATATATTTGGTCCTTGCGGAGCTCCTGACCTCTCCAGGTCATACTAACTCCCCCTTCTTTTATATGATTCCCTGCACTCTGCCAAAGGGTTGGTTATGTTTCTTAATATTTGCTTTGATACACTGCTAGGAAGAGTCTTTCCGAGGCCCTCTGTGGCAGGCTCTTGTACTGCTACTTGTTTTCTCCTACATCCAATGTCCATCCCATTTGACTTTCTAAGTGAGGATTAATCCTCTTACCCAAGGTCCTCTTTCTTGTTTATCTTCTTTAGGTGTATAGATTTCAGTATGTTTATCCTATCTTATAGGTCTTATATAAGTGAGTATATACCATGTTCGTCTTTCTGCTTCTGGGATACCTCACTTAGGATGATCGTTTCCAGTTATCACCATTTATCTGCAAATTTCATGATTTCCTTGTTTTTATCACTGCATAATATTCTGTTGTTTAGATGTACCACAATTTCTATATCCATTCCTCAACTGAGGGACATCTGGGTTGTTTCCTGGTTCTGGCTATTACAAATAAAACAGCTATGAATATAGTTGAGCAAATGTCCTTGTTGTATACTTGAACATCTTTTGGATATATGACTAGGAGTGGTATAGCTGGATCTTGAGGAATCACTATTCTTAATTGTCTAAGAAAACGCCAAATTGATTTCCAGAGTGGTTGTACAAGTTTACATTCCCACCAGCAATGGAGGAGGGTTCCTCTTTCTCCACATCCTCTCCAGCATGTGTTGTCACTTGAGTTTTTGATCTTAGCCATTCTGACAGGTGTAAGGTGAAATCTCAGGGTCGTTTTGATTTGCATCTCCCTGATGGCTAAGGATGTTGAGCATTTCTTTAAGTGTTTTTCTGCCATTCTACAGTTCTCTACAGAGAGTTCTCTTTTTAGCTCCATACCCCATTTTTTAATTGGATTACTTGATTTGTTGCTTTTTAACTTCTTGAGTTCTTTATATATACTGGATAATAGCCCTCTGTCAGATACAGGGTTGGTAAAGATCCTTTCCCAGTCTGAAGCTGTCATTTGGTTTCGATGACAGTCTCTTTTGCTTTACAGAAGCTTTTCAGTTTCATGAGATCCCATTTATTGATTGTTGATCTTAGAGCCTGTGCTGTTGGTGTTCTGTTGAGGAAGTAGTCTCCTGTGCCAATGAGATCTAGGGTCTTTCCCACTTTTTCTTCTAACCGATTTAATGTGCCTGATGTTATGTTGAGGTCTTTGATCCACTTGGACTTTAGTTTTATACAGGGTGATAAATATGGATCTATTTTCATTTTTCTGCATATAGACATCCAGTTGGTCCAGCACCATTTGTTAAAGATGCTGTCTTTTTTCCATTGGATGGATTTGGCTTCTTTGTCAAAAATCAAGTTTCCATAGGTATGTGGGTTTATTTCTGGGTCTTCTATTTGGTTCCATTGATCCACTATTCTGTTTCTATGCCAATACCATGCGTTTCAAATTCAGTAAAAAAAAATAATAAAAGCTACTTATTCTTGTTTGGCAGTCTGAATTTTTAACTTTTTGCTTAGGCTTGCCCAGATTTCACCATTTATTTCAGACTCATCAGTATAAAACAGAAGAAAGAAGGGCTCTAATTGTGAGGAGTACGAAAAACTGTTTTCCACATGCCCCTATTGTCTCAGGGAAAACTCACTGTATTTTCAACTCTGCTTTTTGTTTCAAAGTCAATTGCAAACTTTCACAGAGTTGGATCAAGTCAGAATACCTCCAGCTATAGTCACCATTGTGGGTATTACAATGCTCTTGTAGTAAGAACAGGACAGTACCCAGACCTGTCTTGATGAACAGCTACTGCAGGTTTTCAGGTCTCTCTTTCAGTACTCTGTGTATTATTGTAATAACCTTTGGCCTCAGCTCTTTCTTAGCCCAATGAACAATGGCAGTGAGTGGAAGGAGACCTCAACAGGCTCATTTTTTTTATAACACCCATTTTGGGATGTGAATTTCAGTATCGTATAGTTTAGGAATTCTGCTGCTTACTGCCACGAATTCCATACTGTGCTCTAGACTGTTCTGTAGATGTCAAGAGTACTTATCAGATAGGCCGGGAAGCAGAAAATGCTATTGGTATTAATAGTCTCTGAAGTAAGAACTCTCCTGTAAGGACATGCTCACTAGTGGGGAGTGATTTCATGAGGAGCATACATTGGAGACTGTGCCATGGTCAGCCTGAGCGAAGCATCAAAACAATCAGAGAGATCAATATCCACAGTCCTCATGACTGCTGGAGATACTGTCTGTATTCTCTATCAAAATTTATTTTATGAGGAAAGAAGATAGAGCATGGAAACTAAATATGTGTGTGACTTTATTATATTTTGGGAGTTAGAGATGGTGGTAGCTATGGATTTGGCCTACTCAGTGCTCCTTTTCATGGAATTGGTTTTTTTTTTTTTTTTTTTCCTTATCATTGTGGTTCTGGGGAATGATCAATGTCTAACTTTTAACTAGGATGCAAAGATCAAGATCTCAAATTTCAGTCTTGTATTATATTTTATTTTATATTTATTGTAAATTTAGTTATGGTGTGTGTGTGTGTGTGTGTGTGTTGCATGTGAGTATTAGGTGAAGGCATGCTACAACATTTGTAAACCACAGCATGTCATGTCCTTTGACCTTGTTACAGGGCAGTACCATTTACTTCTTGTACTTCTGTGCTGTGTATTTCATCCTGGATGCCCTACACCTTCAGCCACTTCTCATGTCTCTGCCTCCCATCTCGCCTCAGGAGTGTTGCCATTACAGATATCCACCATCACATTCAGTTTTATGTGGGTTCTGGGGCTCAAAATCAGGTTGTTGAAATTTCTGGGTGACCTATCCACCCGGCCCTCAGTACCGCATTTACTGTGGCAACACTGTTCCTGAGCAGCAGTGATAGAGCAGAGCTAATTGTGTTGACAGTTTTTACACTGTGTTGACACAGTGTCACCAGGACAAGCTTCCCCTCCCTGGAGTTGATAGACTTGTAGTGGAGCCTGTTTGCTGCCGTGGAGGACAGTTTCCGAAGCAATACAAATAGCGTAAACAAGGATTTTTCATCCCGGGGAAGAGACAGTAATACATATAATTCTGATGACAGCATTTGAAAGTGTGGATGAGCTAAGCAAGGGCATGTCTATATGTTTGAGCTGAAATACTCTCCTTTATATAAGATTTTAAATTGGGTAACGAGTCACTGATACTAACAAACTACATTTCCTTTAAAGATTCAGTAGGTTCTCCATAGTTTGGTTTCAGTTAGCAACTTGTGTTCAGCTCCTACTGCCCTCCCCTCCTTGTCTGAAATTACTTTTATAACAATGGACTTTCTTCGATCCATGCTGACTTCTTGTTGTCTCATAAGAAGCTAGGACACTGCTAACAAATCCCAGTCCACAGGCTCCCCTACTGTCTGGGTTTTTTAAGGAGCCTTTGTATATCTGTACATTCTATATCCCACTCTTCTAATGTTTTCCAAAGTTTGGATTTCTCACAAACTTTCTTCTAATACTCTACATTAATTTACAGAGTGTAAAGAATTCAGTTGTTTTTATTCTGTCCTAACCCTATTTCTCCAACACTGCATAATATCTAAAATCATCACAGTGGGTGTTAAAATACATATAAAGTACATATTACGGAAAAGCCTTATCTTTATTAATTTACCTCTGTCTCTTGCCCCAATGTTGAAAAGAAAATTTGACATATACAATGACCCAAAAAAATACTTGACAAATTAATTCATGGATGAGCTACTGACATAATCAAGTTTGACATTAGTAAGACAAATGAATTCTCTGCACATCAGCACCTATATTTACAAACCATCAATTTGATATTTAATACTTGTTTGTGTAACTTTGGGATCTATTATCCCATATTCACAGTGTTGCAAACTTTGTAAAATGTTTTAATGATATAGAGCAGGACTTATATATATTTGCTTTTATAGCCATCTGTACAGGTAAAGCTATGAATATTTGTTTCTTTAATTGATGTCCTACACAATTATTTTTCTTCATTGAAATGTCAAATATTTTCAAAAGGTTCTTCAGTGGTGGGTAAGATAGCTCAGTACTTAGGAACCCTTGCCGCTTTTGCAGAGGACCTGAGTTGGTTCCCAGAGCTCATATCAGCAGTTCACACTGCCTATAGCTCCAGGCTAAAAAGTCATACTGCCCTCTTCTAGACTCTGTGGACACCTACACACACACACACACACACACACGAAATGCAATCACATTAGTCACATATGCACAGACCTTTAATTAGAAATAAATCTCTAAAAAAATAAAAATAAAAAGATTCTTTGAAATCAAAGAATTCTCACTTTAGGCTATAGACTATTGCATCTCTGAAGTTACTTTAACGAAGGTAGAGTTTAAGTTGGTAATAACTGTGTGTTACAGTCGTTATATTTTATGACTTCCTTATAATGTGGAAGAAATAATTTGAGTAGTCCAGGAAGGCCAATGAATAAAATGAATAACAGACAGTGTCTACTTTAGAATGCCAAATTGTGGCACTCAGGTTACTAAGGAAACAAATGACAATATATCTGTATGTTACATTAAACATGTAAGCATGTTCAATGCAGCATGGTATGTAGCAGGAAAACACTGAATACAGGTGAGTAACAGAATAATGGGGCCTAGCTATATTTTGTGTAAGAGGTGATCTCAGGTGTACACCATGGGAACATATAATATACCCATAACTACAATGTTCATAGTCAGCTGGTCTCATAGCGAATACTTAATGTTGAGGAGATTTTGACATTGGTCAACACATTCAACATGCAATTGTAGGAGAAACCACATAATATCATTAAAATATGTTTAACCATGTTATAGTTATATCTTTACTATGTCTGATATTGAAAAAGGTTTCATTTTCTTTTTCTACATTGATATGAGGTACATAGGCTTAACGATCATGTCACCAAGAATATCTAGAACATTCCTTTAAAAATAAGTTAAGGATATGAGTCTTTGTGTCTGTTCAATCCCCTGCTAGGTGGGGCCTTTTAGAGGACATCTGTGGTTGGCTCCCCTCCTCTTCCCTCTCTTCTTCTGCCTCAGGTGCCTATTCTGTTTTCCTTTCTGAAGGAGAATTGAGCATCTTTCCTAGAGTCCTTATTGCTTAGCTTCTTCAGGCCTATAGATTTCTGTATGTTTATCCTGTATTATGTGGCTAATATGCACTTATAAGTGAATATATACCACGTCTGTCTTTCTGCTTCTGGGATACCTCAGTCAGGATGATCTTTTCTAGTTCCCACCATTTGCCTGCACATTTCATGATTTCCTTGTTTTTAGTAGCTGAGCAGTGTTCCATTGTGTAAATGTACCACAATTTCTGTGTTCATTCTTTGGTTGAGGGACATCTGGGTTGTTTCCATATTCTGATTCCAGATTAATTTTTATGAATAAAGCTGCCATGAACATAGTTGAGCAAAATTTTGGACAGAGCACAGGAAGTCTTATGGAAGAAGGGGAATATATAAGGACCCAGAGGAGAAAGGAGCCACACAAGGAGACCAACAAAGCCAAAGCCAAAGCCAAAAAAAAAAAAAAAACAACCCAAAAAACAAACAAACAAACAAACAAACAAACACACCTGAGCCCAAGGGGGACTGCAGATACTGAAGCATTAGCCAAAGACCATGCATGGTGATGACCTGATCCCCCTGCTTAGACGTGGCCCATGGACAGCTTGGTCTATATGTGGGTTCCCTAGTAAGGGGAGAAGGGTGAGTCTCTGATGTGGACTCGGTTGCCTGCTCCTTTGTTGTTTCTTTCTGGTGGGGCAACTTAGCTAACCTACAGTGGAAGAGGACCAAGGCAGTCCTGGTGGAACCTGCTAGACTTGGGTTACATAATAGGGGATGAGGACTTCCTCTATCAGTAGACTGGGGGAGAGGGATAGGAGGGGGAGAAGGAGGGAAAGTGGGACCAGGAGGGGATGAAAGAGGTGGCTACTACTACTACTACTACTACTAAAGAATAAAAGAAAAAAATAATTCAAGAGGCTGGCAAAATGTCTCAAGGTTAACATTTGTTGTTCTTGCAGAGGGCTCAGTTCCAGTTCCCAGCACCTACATGGTAGCTTACAAACACCTATAACTCCAGTTCCAGGGCATCTGATGCCTCTCTTTTACCTCCTTAAACACTGTATTCATGTGCTGTACATAGACTTAGTCTAGGCAAGCACACGAACATATACACATAAAAGAATTCTCTTAAAAAAGAATTCTGCATGTTACTAGATGTTAATAAAAGTTGTGTTTATATATGTCTACAATTATGATGCAGATATGCATTGTTGATTGACAATAGAAACAAAGGGAAGCCCAGAGAATAAACAAAGTTTGCAATCAGTCCACCACTATTAAGGTGTTCAGCAAAAAAGTGAAGCAATATCACGATCCCTACAGTTGTCACAGAGCTCTCTTCAGGCCACAGGAAGATCTTCTACACTACAAATTATAGTGTATGATCACTCTCTCTTTAAGACATTCCTCAGACACTTCCAGAGCCTTGGGTTCCTCTCAATTTGACTGGATACTCTAGAAGATTTTGAATACTTTCATGCCAAGAATTCTAAGGGCTACATACTTACATGTCAACAGATTTGCTTCTTAAAAATTGAAAAATATAAATTACAGATTGAGTGTGGTGGTTTGAATGTTGTCTGAGTATCTCCTGGCCTTTATGATTTTTAATTGAAGTTTCATTGTGCAACACTGGTGTTTGGAGGGAGGGCTTTTAAGAAGTGATCTATATAATTACATAGATTTTGCGAATTCACTGGGTAGAGTTTCATGATTGAGTCCTAATGGCTTGTAACAAGATGGAAAGATAGGCGTGTATATGCATGCATGGCTCTGTCTCCTTCTGTAAGGTACCCTTGGACTCTAGTAGGAAGAATCCAAGACCAGATGTGGCCTGTGAACTTTGAACCACAAGAAACATGAGCCAAAATTAACTTTACCCCTTTTAGTAGCCTGATTAAAATGTTTTGTTATAGCAATGAAAAACTAATGTGCAGGGTAAAATAGTTTAATGTATAAGGTCAAAGATTCATAGCTTTTGTTCAACTAGTCATTGTGTATTCATAGAAAAGCTATAGACAACCCAGTGGTGACTAGGAAAGGACAGTAATGCACAAGGGAACAAACACAGACATATAGACACATAACAAAGTGTTAAAAATTAACAGTGAACGACAGTTACAAATTAACATTCTGCTGCATCTCATTTTATGCTAGAGTTAGCAATTGTTTCAAATTTTAATGTTTCATCTCGACAGTTGAGAGTGGGAAGTGGGCAAAGAAGCACTTTGAGGGCTACCAAGCACAGAAATCATTAAAATGTGTACTCACAGCTTTAGGACAAGATAAAGCAAATAACATCTGCAATTTTTCTGAGTGCAGCCTGCATATTTCAGAAAAAAATATTGAAAACTGATTATATGATTAAACTATGAAGGGTGGGTGAATATTTTTTTTTAAAAAGATTCTGTACCTGGTAGAGTTTTAGCTGGTAAAGACACTAAGAATATCTATGAAACAAGAAGCAGGCTCAATTCCGTGTGTAGTGCAAAATGTCCCTTTGTTATGCATACTTAATGATACAAGCTTCTTTTCAGTGACAATATACAGTGACACTAATTCCTCCAGTGTTGAGCTATTAAAGGACTAAGACTAATGGTTTTGACTCACAAAGTATTGTATGCTGGGCTTTGGAGATTCCTGGTAAGCTGAGCTGCCAAGAACAGACTCGTTGCTCTCAGAATATGGGAGTCTGTAGCTCAAAGATTAGGATCAACCTGGTTTGCTGTTTGCAGAAACAGGAATCGATACTTTCTTCTCAGATATTTCCCAACAGAGATTATTTCTACCATAATGAAATGCTAAGTAGCAACACAGTGAAGGGGTTCTCTTGACTTACTATCAACATTTTAAAATCCTTTAGTGCTGGGAAGGTTCTGAGGTGAGGTTTAAAATAGTAACCGGCACATGAATAGTGATTGTGCAATATGAAAATTACTCCCTTCTTCACCTATGTCACAACATCTCTACAAATTTCCTCTGTAAATCCACTGTTGTATTTTAGGAAATTGCAGATGTACTTGAAGTTGTCTCCTGTAAGCTGCCAGGCAAGTCTGTGCCTGGCACCAGACATTGTACCACCTTCAACACTCCTGTGAACCTACTTACCAATTATTATTTCTGCCAGGTACCCAAAGAGTAGAGAATGTCCACAGTGGATTGTGCAGAGTAGAAGCAAGGAAATATGCAGAAACGGAAAGACACCACAGTGAAGCACATGGGATTCCCTGCCCTGTGTGAATGGAAGGTCTCACTGCCTGGCATCTAGTTCTGGACTGTGTGTGTTTTGCCAACAACATAGAGCCGGTATGAGATCCATCACTTCGAGCATAACCTTGGCTCCCAGCAGCTTACTGTCTCTCTTTTCATTAGGAAAAATAGTAATTCTTGCTTGGAACAGAGAGTACTCTATCAATTTGGATTTTAAACAGAAAATAGTGTGGCTCAGACTTGAACCTACACTCACAGGATACTTGGTTGTATGACTGGGACACAATGGTTATTGTTATTAACCACAGACACTTTATTCATTGGCTTGGCTATGAATTCCAGATGAATGAGGAAGGTGTAATTTGTCTGTCTATGCAGTTTTGGAGGAATGTTTATTGGTTAAGCACAACTTGGCCTACCCAGATGATTGAAGGGTTTTAGTGTCAGACAGAACTGAATGCTAGCTTCATCTTAGATGTAGATGACCTCAGAAATATTGCTCATTCTTTCTTGCTTTAATTAGTATGTTTTTGAGTAAAGGGATTATAAATATCTGTTTTCTTGAGATTCGTGTAGGAGATTTTGTAAGCCTATCATATGTCAATGACATTAAATTAGAAGCCACCATTCCACAGTGGTGGTATCTTTTATTTCATTCTCAAGAACTCAAGTTTGGAATTTCTTTAATTTTTATGATTTTTTAAATTCTTTTATTATTACTTATTTAAAAATTTTATTATTATTTTATTATTTATAAATTTATTCACTTTGTATCCCAGTTGTAGCTCCCTCTCTTGTGCCCTCCCAATCCTGCCCTCCCTCCCTCAATCTCCTTTCATGTCCCTCTGCCAGTCCACTGATAGAGGAGGTCCTGCTCCCCTTCCCTCTGATCCTAGCCTATTAGGTCTTATCAGGACTGGTCGCATTGTCTTTTTCTGAGGCCTGGTAAGGCTGCCCACCAACCCCAGGAGTAGGTGATTAAAGAGCCATCCACTGAGTTCATATCATAGAGAGTCCCTTTCCCCCTTACTAGGGAACCTACTTGGACACTGAGCCTCCATGAACTACATCTGTGCAAGGGTTCTAGATTATCTCCATGAATGGTTCTTGGTTGGAGTGTCAGTTTCAGAAAAGACCCCTTTGCCCAGATTTTTTGGTCTGTTGCTTTCCTTGTGGAGGTCCTGTCCCCTCCAGATCTTTCATCTCTGTTTTCTTTCATAAGATTCCCTAACCCAGGTTGGTATGATCAATGCTTGTTTGGATGAACAAATGGGATGGACATTGAGTGGAGGAGAAAACAAACAACAGGACAGGAGAATGCAAAGGAGGACCTCTGGGGGGGTTAATGTAGCGATGTATCAGAGCAGATATTAAGACTCGCGATCAAGACTTTGGCAGAGGGTGAGAAGGAATGATAGATCTGGGGGAGGTTGTTGAAACTTGGGGAGAACAAGAGCTGCACAAAGACCAAACTGAGCCGGGCACAGGGGTCTTGTATGAGACGGTTTCTACAATCAAGGACCATGTGTGGATATGGCCTGGAACCCCTGCACAGATGGGGCCCATGATAGCTCCTTGTCGGACTGAAGACCCTAGTGAGGGAAACAGGGACTGTTTCAGTCATGAACTTGATGGCTGACTCTTTGACCCTCCCCCATACAAGCTGTGGAGTGACAGCCTGGCTAGATCCCAGGGGAGGACATTGCAGCCAGCCCTGAGGAGACAGGATGAGCTG
>CM053756.1:45803276-45826202 GCA_028658305.1 Pachyuromys duprasi
TGTCCAAAGTTTGACTATGAGTCTCAGCATCTGCTTTGAAACCCTGCTGGGTAGGGTCTTTCAGAGGCCCTCTGTGGTAGGCTCCAGTCCTGTTCCCGGTTTTCTCCCTCTTTGGATATCTATCCACTTTGCTTTTCTGAGTGAAGATTGAGCATCTTACCCAGGGTGTACAGATTTTAATATGATTATCCTATACTATATGTCTAATATCCACTTAGAAGTGAGTATATACCATGTATGTCTTTCTGCTTCTGGGATACCTCAGGATGATTTTTCTAGTTCCATCCATTTCTACAATAATTTCATAATTTTCTTGTTTTTAATAGCGGAACAATATTTCATTGTGTAAATGTACCACAATTTCTGTATTTATTCTTTTGTTGAGGGATACCTAATTTGTTTCCAGATACTTGCTATCATGAATAAAGCTGCTATGAACACGGGTGAGCAAATGTCCTTGTTGTGTACTTGAGCATCTTTTGGATATACGTCTAGGAGTGGTATAGCTGGATCTTGAGCATTATTCCCAATTTTCTGAGAAAGCACCAGATTGATTTCCAAAGTAGTTGTACAATTTTACATTCCCACAAGCAATGGAGAAGGATTCCCCTTTCTCTACATTCTCTCCAGCACGTGTTCTCACTTGAGTTTTTGATTTAGCCATTCTGATGGATGTAAGGTGAAATTTAAGGGTCATTTTGATTTGCATTTCTTTGATGACTAAGGATGTTGCACATTTCTTTTTTTCCTTTTAATTTATTATTATTATTATTATTTATTACAAGTTATTCAGTTTTACCCAGCTGTGAATCCCTCCCTTGTCTTCTCACAGTCTCACCTTCCTTCCTCTTCTCTCCATATGCCCCTCACCTAGTCCATTTATAGGTGAGGTCTTTCTCCCCTTCTATTTTCCTCTAGCCTATCAGGTCTCATGAGGACTGGTTGCATTGTCTTTCTTTATGGCCTGGCAAGGCTGGACCCCCCAGGGGGAGGTGATCAAAGAGTCAGCCACTGAGTCCATGTCAGTGAAAACCTATGTTCTCCTTATTAGGGAATCCACTTGGAGACTGAGTCTATGGGCTACACCTGAATTGTAGTCTATGGGCTACAACAGGGATACAGGCACTTAACCAAACATAGTAAAGGCAATATACTTCAAGCCTTTAGCCAACATGAAACTAAATGGAGAGAAACTTAAATCAATCCCACTTAAATGAGGGACAAGGCAAGGCTGCCCACTCTCAGATGCATTGTCCTTGGTTGGAGTATCAGTCTCTGCAGGGCCCCCAGGGCTCAGTCTTTTGTTTTTTGTTTTTGGTTCTATTGGTATTCTTTTGGAGCTACTGTCCCTTCCAGGTCTTTCTAGGTCTCCTTTCTTTCATAAGATTACCTGCACTCTGCCCAAAGTTTTGCTATGGGTCTCAGACTCTGCTTTGATACCTCAATCAGTAGGCTCCTGTCCTGTTCCCTGTCTTCTCTTTTTTCCAATGTCTATCACATGTGGATAACTAAGATCAAAAACTCAAGTCACAACACATTCTGGAGAGGATGTGGAGAAAGGGGGACCATCCTCTATTGTTTGTTCTACCACTTTGGAAATCAATCTGACACTTTCTCAGAAAATTGGCAATAGTGATACCTCAAGGTCCAGCTATACCATTTATAGACATATATGCAAGGTATGCTTGAGTATACAGCAGGGACATTTGCTCAACCATGTTCATAGCAACTCTATTTGTAATACCCAGAAGCTGGAAACAACCTAGATATCCCTCAACAGAGGAATGGCTACAGCAATTGTGGTACATTTACACAATGTAATACCACTCAACTATTAAAAACAAGGAAATCATGAAATTTTCAGGCAAATGGTGAGAACTAGAAAAGATCATCTTGAGTGAGGTAACCCAGAAGTAGAAAGACACACATGGTATAAACTCACTCATAAGTGGGTAATAGCCATATATATAGGATAAACATACCAAAATCTATATCCTAAAGAAGCTAAACAACAAGGAAGATTCTAGGGAAGATGCTCAATCCTCATTCAGAAGGAAGTTGAACATTTCTTTAAATGTTTTTCTGCCATTTGATATTTGTCTATTGAGAATTTTCTGTTTAGCTCTGTACTTCATCTTTTAATTGGATTACTTGGTTTGTTGGTTTTTGCCTTCTTGAGTTCTTTATATAGTCTGGATATTAGTCCTCTGTCAAATATGGGATTGGTGAAGATCCTTTCCCAGTCTGTAGGCTGTCGTTTTATTTTAGTGACGATGTCCTTTGATTTACAGAAGTCCTGGAGAAATCAGGGATACAGGCAATTACCCAAACATAGTAAAGGCAATATACTTCAAGCCTTTAGCCAACATGAAACTAAATGGAGAGAAACTTAAATCAATCCCACTTAAATCAGGGACAAGGCAAGGCTTTCCACTCTTTCCATACCTCTTCAACATAGTTCTTGAAGTCGTTGCTAGAGTATAAAACAATTAAAGTTTATCAAGGGGATTCAACTCAGAAAGGAATAAGTCAAAGTATCACTATTTGTAGATGATATAGTATACATTAGTGACCTCAACAATTCTACCAGATAACTCCTACAGGTGATAAATACCATTAGTAAAGTGGCTGGATACAAAGTTAATTCCAAAATATCAGTAACCCTACTGTATATAAAAGACAAATGGACTGATAAAGAAATTAGTGAAACAACACCCTTCACAATAGCCAGAGAAGACATGGAGTGTCTTGGTTTAACTCTAACCAAGCAAGTCAAAGACATGTATGAAAAAATCCTTTAACTCTCTGAAGAAAGAAATAGGAAAAGTTATTAGAAGATGGAAAGATCTCCCTTGCTCATGGCTCAGCAGGATTAACATAGTAAAAATGGCTATCCTTCCAAAAGCAATGTACAGATTCAATGCAATTCCCATCAAATTACCAACGCAATTCTTTAAAGACCTTGAAAGAAAAATTCTGTTATGCCCTTTTACCTGACGACCTTTCTCACTGCTCATCAATCCTCTGAGTTGTTCAAAATGGCTAGAGCGCTAAGGCTTTTATCCTGCTAAAAATCACTAATCTTAAGACTGTCCCTGCCTGAGAACACAGATTGTTACAGAGCTCTTCCTTGCTTTAAAAAGAAGGATTGGTCTGCTAGGTTATATCCCTCTTCCTTAGATTGGAGAAATTGAAAGCCATGGGTTTTATTCTTCCCCATCTCTGTGAAATGAAGTTTCAATTGTTCAGCTCTGGCTTTGAGATTTTGAATATTCTAGCCCAACTCTACATTTAAGTTTGAGGCATTTTTTACAGCACTACTTTTGTTTACATAAAAAATGAAATATTTAAAATTTAGGTATATATTTTAACACAAACGGAACAATAACCATTGTGTTTGATAAAGAGATAAAGATACAAGTTAGCTTATTGGATGTCTTGGTGCTGTTAACAGTTCTCGATTCTGGTATTCTGTTAATAACAAGAATTATATTTTGAACATCAAATGTGCTGAAGGGGAGAACTTTCATATTCATTTTGAAACATCAAAGTTATGTAATTCTGATTTCTGTTTTCATTAATTGTGTCTGCATTGATGAGACAGACATAGTGCCTTAAAAATGTAAGCTCTGGCTAATTTATAGATATTAAACCTCTTAATTAAATCATGCCACAGAAGGTAGCCTCATTTTTTTTCTCTAAATACACTTCTTTTTGTGAATATAGGATTCCTAGCTAGAGGAGAAGTGCAAGCTAGCTGTAACATTTACTTAAACTAAAGTGTTATACCAAAAAATAAATCCAGAAGGCTAACTTTCCATAGAACCCCTTCAGAAGAACCTATAGCATATAAAGTTAATAGAGTAAGCAAAGGAGAGAAACATCCTCAATGAAAAAAAATAAGGAAAATAAAATATGACAAGACCTCTCACGTTCATACACTTGGAGAATTAATAATGCCATAATGCCCTTACTACTAAAAATTTATTTGAGGACAATGCAATGCCCACTAAGAATGCCAGTGGAGAGGAGAGAATACGAAAGGAGAGGAAATGAGGAGAGAAACAGGAGAGGAGAGAAGAAGAGAAGAGAAGGAGATCAGAGGAGAGAGTGAGCCTGAAAAGAATAAAGCAATCCAATCCTGAACAAAAGAGCCAAACTGGAAGCATCATAGTGTGTAATTTGAAGGCATCATGGAGCTTTACTTTGGCAATAAAGTAATATATATCAATGCACAGAGGGTCCATAAATATATTCCTACATCTTCTACCAACTGACTCTCAGCATAGGTACCAAATCACATGTTGGAGGAAAGACAGAAGGACAGCTTTATCAGTAAATAGAGCTGTGAGCTATATATCAACACGTTGAAGACGTAAACTCTACCCCTGCCTCTCTTATGATACAATAATTTTTGTTGTTAATAAATAGTGTTGGGGTAAATAATGTTTATTATTAGCCCTATGATCATTATGAAGGTATTATTTAACCACCTATCACAATCAATAAAACACAAACACCTGTTAGATTTTATGATTGCTTTATTTACCTTGGGATGGACAAATAATTCCACCTATGCTATTCAATCCCCACCCCCCATCTCACCTCCTAGCTCCCATCCAATGCCATATGCATTAACCATTCCTATCTGGCCTATTTCCCATCCATAATTTCATGAATACATGCTTGTTCTTCATCTGGATTGTTCCTATCCACACCACTCTCAGGGTCCTTCCTCCCTGCCCACATGGTTGTTTTTCCATGCTAACCCATCAAGGTTTTGTCCTCTCTCCTTCCTGTGATTCTCCTTTCCCAAAGCCTGGGAACCTTAGCCATGTCCACCTCCTTCCATGCTGCCCAGATGTAGGCCTTTTAATCAACCAATCAGGATAATTGGGAACATTCTTTCTCATCACATGGATACAGGAGATAGTTCAACATTGTAACAACATCCATGGCAGGGCTGTAACCAGATCTCAAGGCACCGAAATCAGCATTGGAAGACATAGCAACAGACCAACTCCCAACAGATAGTCAATTAAAATATACTGAAAGTTTTCTTGTAAAACTTGACACTCTGCAAATACCATAGAGTACCTGATTAATGATCGTATACTACACACTATGAGAATATCAATGAAATCAGTCCATTTGTACAACCAATGCCTTAATAATCTTAAATATAACAAGTATAGCATAGCGACAGAAACAGGAAAAAGAAGGACAGAAGAAAAGAGAGGAGGAGAAAAGGGGAAAGGACAAAGGGAGAGAAGAGAAAGGGAAGAGTGAGAAGGGAAGGCACAGAAGCACGGAGAGGAAGGAAGAGAAAGCAAAGGAGAAGAAAAGCAGTGATACGACAAAAAGTGTGTGTGTGTGTGCGCGCGTGTGATTTTATAAAGTCAAAATTAACAAAATTGACTTACAGTTGTTCTCCTCAGGCAGACTATGTTTTTTTCCACCTTATGAATTGTTTACTTCAAGAATTTTGTCACAGTGGCATTGGGCATTCTACGAATGTTCACAGCAGCTCTTCACCTGTGGCGTTTTTCTTTTCTTTTTTTTTTCATTTATTTATTTTTATATTAATCACAGGTTATGTACTTTGTATCCCAGCCGTAGCCCCCTGCAGACTATTTGACGTACACTTTGTACGTCACCAGTACACTTTGCTAGTCAGTCATTGTCTTTCATTTAATCCCTATATTTGTTTTCTTTTTTTTTTCTTTTTTATTTTAATCACAGGTCGTTCAATTGTATCCCAGCAGTAGCCCCCTCCCTTTTTCCTTGACAATCACCTCCTCCCTCCTTTATCTCCTCCCTGCCCCCTTCTGAGTCCACTGATAGGGGAGGTCCTCCTCCCCTTCCATGTGACCCTAGCTTATCAGGTATCTTCAGGACTGGCTACAATGTCCTTATCTGTGGCCTAGCAAGGCTGCTCCTCCTTCGGGGCAGGGGGAAGCTCAATGAGCCAGTCATTGAGTTCATGTCAGAAATAATTCTTGTCTCCCTTACTAGGGAACCGACCTGGATAATGAGCTACCATGGGCTATGTCTGAGCAGGTGTTATAGGTTATATCTATGCGTGGTCCTTGGTTGGAGAAACAGTCTCATAGAAGACCCCTGTGGCCTGATATATTTGGACCTTGTGGGGCTCCTGTCCCCTTTAGGTCATACTAACTCCCCCTTCTTTCATATGATTCCCTGAACTCTGCCCAAGGTTTGGTTATGAGTCTTAGCATCTGCTTTGATACACTGCTAGGTAGAGTCTTTCAGATGCCCTCTGCAGTAGGCTCCTGTCCTGTTACTTGTTTTCTGCTACTTCCAATGTCGATCCTCTTTGTCTTTCTAAGTGAGTATTGATCATCTAACCCCTGGTCCTCTTGTTTATCTTCTTCAGTTGTACATATTTTAGTATGATTATCCTATCTTACAGGTCTAGTGCCCACTTATGAGTGAATATATACCGTGGATGTCTTTCTGCTCCTGGGATATATCACTCAGGATGATTTTTTCTAGAACCCACAATTTGCCTGCAAAATTTAGGATTTCCTTGTTTTTAATTGCTGAGTAGTATTCCATTGTGTAAAAGGACCACAATTTCTGTACTATATTTGTTTTCTAATCCCAAGCCAATAAGAACTTAAAAACAAGCAAGCAAGCAAGCAAGCAAGCAAGCAAGCAAACAATAAAAACAACAAAAACCAATGTGGTTTCTGCAAGAGGGAAGAAAATTACACCATACGTAATTATCTAGTTAAATTTGTGAGCAACTCACAGAAGTGCTATCTGTTAATGTTTTATGAAGAATATTTTTGTAAAAAACATTAAATACTCATTACTAGTAATGTAGACATTTCTCTTTGTGAACAAAGTGCAGGTGCTTAGTAGATTGCTGGTCTATATGCTTAATCCTAAAATGTGGTTACACCCTTCTTTTAGGTTCTATTTTAGTCTCTATGACAAAGTACCCTACAGAAGTAAGTTCAGGAAGATGTTTATTTTGGCTCATTGATTGAAGGGATGGTCCACTACATTGGGAAAGGTATGGGGATGGACCACTTGGTTGGAAGTGGGAGTCCTGGGTTACCCAGTCATGGGAGGTGGGGGATGCAGGTAGTAGACCAGAAGCAGAGAGCTCTTTCTACAATGACAGCCAGGAGGACTCTTTCTTCAAAGGTTCCAGAGTCTCCAAACAGTGCCATGTGCTGTTAAACAAATGTTCAAATATGTGAGTTCATCAGGGACATTTCACACTCAAATTATAAAAGCCCTGACAATCCTCTCATGATTGAATATCCTGAACCTTGAAAATTCATTTAACACAAGCACCTCAACCTTATACCTTACCTTAGAGGCAAAGCTAACTATACACAGACATGTGTTCCATTTTGTCTAGGATCAAGGCTAGCTGCCAGTGTCCAGAACAGGGAGAGATTTTTATAGTTTATACAAAATCAATATGACCTTTGGTTTGTACAGATTTGCTTGGGGAAAATATCAAATTTAAAATTCTAAGTATGGTTCCATTTCCATTTATGTTGCTTTCTCTTCATAATAAATTAAAAGAAAACAAAAAGCCATTGTAAGTTGAGGATCGTCTTTATTTTAAAGCCATAATTCTCAAAGTCCGCTTGAATTCTCAGAGACCTCTTTTAGGTAAATATGATTTCCTCTTGATATCTTATGACTAAGGAACTATTTGTTGATAGTAGTTTCTAGACTAAACCTGGAGACTTTCCACCTGGTAGAATTTTAAGCATAGTATCTGCAGAGCAAAGTTATAGAAGATGTTGACCAGCTCTGACCACAAGCTGCCTACAGGTTTCATCCATCACATTAAGCCAGTATTGATCTGCAATTCTATATTGGGATAAAATCTCTTGATTTAATTTAAATGTGATTATTATGAGACATAGGGATGAGGGGATGAGGAAGTGAATTGATCCCTTGATTGGAGCACTTTGTTCTTTCCAGGAAAGTGTGGACCAAGAAATACACATCTCCAACAGCCATACTCAGATGTACAAATGAGTCTGATTTTGATAGTTATAAGCTGAGAAAATCAAGATGGGATCGTTGAGATGGGGGTGGATACTCAGACCCTGTGGAAAGTGTTAACTTGAGAACGTGGTGCTAGGATTTGATGTAAGGTTGTTAAACTAGTGTAAAGATGTCTGTTGACTCCTCTCTCTGAGAAGTGGCTCCATTGTTTCACTCATCTTCACTCATTTACAGTTTGTCAAGCCCACAGTGATAACTGCTCCAGAGCAGGAAGATGGGTATACCATTGTTTGAATCAGAAACTTGGCTAGCTTAAAAATGTTATTTTACTCATGAAGTTAACACTGTGGGTGTCCCCTTCTCCCCTGTGAGGAGAACCTCCTGCTCTTGTAGCTTTTAATAATGAATGGATGGTCCGTTCACATCACCTCAGTGCTGATCAGCAATGCCTTTTCAGTGAAGGTCAGGCCTGAAAAGTATTTTATACTGACACAAGTTGAAAATACTTGAAAGTCCACTCAGGTGAAAAAAAAATCTTTAGAAAAGACAAATAAGATTTTAGGGCCATACTGAAGGCTACCAGGGCTCTGGAATCTGGGAGTGACAAGAAAGACAACAGAACAATGAGGAAGACTCTTTTTGGGCAGCCATCCAGTATACAAATCCGTGTCTAGGAGATAAAGTGTGAACACTCATGTAGAGGAAGAGAACAAGTTACATCTCAGTGCTCAGTGGTGAGAGAGGATCTCTCATGGCGACTCCTCTGGCTATGGTAACTCCTCACACCCACCGCCAGCAGAGGGAACATTGGGTGAGAAGCAGATCAGGGAAGATGCTAACATACTAAAATTCAACTTTGAACATACTACAATTGATATTCCCTGAGCTTCCCCCCAAAATCCAGGTAAGTGGAGAACTGGAATATGTTTGACTGAAGAGGAGGCACATGTTAGACTGGTGTGTAAACACATTCAAGGTGCAAGGAAACACACTGTGTAGTGGAAATGGTACTTTCTTGTGCCTATTTTATGTATTCTTCATTGCTATGCCCATTAGACATCTTGCCATGGTTTAAAGAAATATTGTTTTACTGAGACAATCAGCATTGTATAAATAGGTGGCTGTGTATTGCAGTCTCAAATGCACATGAGGTGTTTGCAAGACAGGTGCAACATGTGTCTTTTGATTCGTCTCTTGCACCTGCTTTCCCTCTCTTGGAGCATGCAGTGGGAAGCATGCAGTGGAAAGCATACAGTAGGAAGCATGTAGGGAGAAGTATGCTGTGGGGAATTTCAGTGGGAAACATTTGGTGGGAAGTATGTGGAGAAAAGCCAGTGCCTTGACAGAACCAAGTGTACTGCTTACCTCGTTAAACCCTAAGGGCTCTCTTGGGGGTAAAAGTCATACAACAAACTTTCCTGCAGGTGTATATCAGTCTCTTCACCTGGGTGGGCAGGAGATATCAAACATACTCGCGCATTGTTCTTTCTATTCTTTCATTCTAGAATCCTTCAGACTGAAAGCCACAAATGGAGGCTAACCATCTCTTAATTATCCAGATACCCTAACAATACCTTTGGTTTCATTTTCTACACTTTGTAGTCTAATATCCCATTGTACTGAGTACTATGATGATGCAAACCTTGAGCCTTTACTGTGTATTATTCATAGTGAATTTTTTAAAAAACCTCTATTTTTAATTTTTTTCTCCATAATTTATTCATTATATGTCTTGATTGAAGCCCCTTTCTCAAATCCTCCTAGTCCTTCCTCCCTCTTTCCCCCATCTCCTTCCCCTAGTCCACTGAAAGGGAGAGTGTTCTAATATTGCCATCTGCCCATAGCTTATTAAGTCTCATCAGGACTGTCTGGATCCTCTTCCTAATTTTGACCTGGATGCCTGCCAATCCCCACTAACAAAAGTGGTCTTAAAAAAGGCAGAGGCCACCCAAGTCTCTTGCAACTTTATTGAGCCTCTTGAGGCTGATGATGAAACCTAAAGTGTATGGCTCACCTCTGGGGCAACTGTCAAAGAATACATGCGTGTTTTGTGAGTGAGAAGGCATCTTGGTACCTTGCCCTTGCAGATAAACCTTGAGTAATCATTGCTGAGGGAAAGGGTCAGGAGAGAAGCAGGTTCCAGAGAGGTTGGCCACATTGCAAACTGTCAGACCAATGTCATGTAGTCAGAAACCACTATCTACTCCCACAGAGGAGAGAAAAGCTAATATTTGTTTTTTCTATTTATAAATAGGATGGTTGAAAGAAAGCCTCTGCAATTTCTAAGCAAAGACGATTTTATTCTTGTGCAAGAGTGTGGGTCATAAGGAAGCTGCAGAATGGGAAATCCTGGGACAACAAGGAGAGCCAAGAAGACTGAATATTAGCATCCTATCCACACTACGAAAATTAGTTGACCTGGAAGGATGTCTTTGCTTTTCCACTCCAGACAATAATTTAATTCTTTTCTAATGGAGAACAGGCAGGGCACTGTGGGGTTCTGAGAGCATAGTGATAGAGAAATATAATGATATACATTGTATATATGTATCAAGGAAAAATACTAAAAAATGAAATAGAATATTTTGGTTTTGCCTAAAACACACACACACACACACACACACACACACGTGCTTAGGGAACAAACAGTTTGATAATATACATGTGAATTAATTGTTTGGGTTTATCTACTGTCTTAAAACTTTCTGTTATATTTTCTATTCAGAAAGAAAGCAGTGTGGCATGCTAATATCGGACCATAAGCTAAACAGTAACATTTACCTTTTCTCTGATTTTGACAAACTCTCTGCAATTATCTAACATTTGCAAATTTTAAAAGACATTTATTTGTGTGTGTGTCTGTGTGTGTGTGTGTGTGTGTGTGTGTGTGTGTGTAAGCACAGCTTGAAGGTGTCAATTACTTTCTTCTGTTCTGAGAGCACCCAGGATAGAGCTCAGATTTATCTGGGTGCCAGAAATACCCTAAACTACAGACCCATCTCACCAGCCACCTCTGAATCCTTCTAGTGCCCAATTTTATTGACAAAGAAATGTATAAGAGTTTTGAAAACACGTAGTGCTTCACAGACATGGTATTGGCATTATTATGATGATTATTTCATTTTTGTAAGACCAAGTTTCTTTTGCCTATTTACCTTCTTTTTAAAATTATTCTGTTTTTTTATCAGTACTGTATATTTTTATTGCCAACATTAAAGGCTAGAAAAGTCTGCCTAGATTTAAGGAATTTTTCTGAAAGTTACTGCATAATAACATTGAATTACTAGAGTTGTCTAAAGGGACTTATCTTAAAACTGCATTTCATAAAATCTTAAGTGACATAATGTGTTTACATAGCTATACCTTCTGAGAACACATAAATATTTGAGAAGAGGGCCAATATTCTAAAAACTTTGGAATTATACTAAGGAAAATCCTTTGTAACAGTGCCTGCCTGTATTACATCAAATACTTGTATGTAATAAAACACACTGGTCTTGATTTCTAACATATTTCTCGCCCACTGTATGTATGTCAGGCTTTGAGAGATAACCACATCAGCCATTCCCTCAGGAGAAATGTACCATCTCCCTAGATAACCTTGCTTCTCTGTTCTCATTAGTTTGGACTTCAAGAGATGGTGTGAACAGAATAATTACCATAGAGCCCTACACACTGAACATTCAGAGAACACTTATCTATATTCTGCTAGTGGGGCCACACATTCCATTTCTTTAACTTCTTGTCCATTTCCAAAAGTGCAATAACTCTTTTCTATTGCTATTAAGAATTTTTGTATTATTCCTAGGCAAGGGGTAGATAACAAACACACAAGCTTTAATAGAGATCATCACACTTACAAAACTGTAGGGAACCAATCCTTACACAATTCGTTAGTCTGGATTTTAATGTTTTATGAAGTGCCTTCCAAATGCCAAACAATGTGCCATAGCATGACTGTATTGTGCATAAACAGCAACAATAACAAATGTATTCTCTTAAGTTTCATTGTCATGAGGGACCTATAGGTAATACTTTGGCAAACACCAAGCTGATGTCACACATTTGAATGTGGCATGAAGGAAAATAGAAGATACCCTTTCTTTATTAAATTTTTATTTTTATATTAATTAGTTTATTCACTTTGTATCCCAGCTGTAGCTCCCTTCCTTATTCCCTCCCAATCCCACCCTCCATTCCTCATGTTCTCCCATGCCCTTCTCCAAGTCCACAGATAGGGGAGGTCCTCCTCCCCTCCCCTTATCAGGTCTCATCAGGACTGGCTGCATTGTCTTCCTCTGTGGCCTGGCAAGGCTGCTCCCCCTGCCCCAGAGGGTGGGTGCTCAAAGAGCCTGCCACTGAGTTCATGTCAGAGACAGCCCGTTTCCCTTACTAGGAAAGATCATCCTGAGAAAGGTATCCCAGAAGCAGAAAGACACACACAGTATATACTCACTTACAAGTGGATACTAGACCTATAGTATAGGATAAACATACTAAAATATGTACACCTAAGGGAGCTAAGCAAGAAGGAGGATCCTCTTGTATGACCAGTCCTCATACAGAAAGACAAATGGAAGAGATAGCGGAAGAAGGAAGAAGGAAAAACAGGAAACAGGACAGGAGCCTGCCACAGAGGGCCTCTGAAAGACTCTGCCTAGGAGTGTATCAAAGCAGATGCTGAGACTCATAAACAAACTTTGGTCAGAGTGAATGGAATCATATGAAAGAAGAGGGAGATAGTAAGACCTGAAGAAGACAAGAGCACCACAAGGAGAGCAACAGAACTGAAATATCTGGGCACAGGGGTCTTTTCTGAGACTGATACTCCAACCAAGGATATACTTTTTTAAAGTGTCTGCTTTGATAATTAGCATCTCTCTTCGGTTCCTGTCCCTTTAAAAACAAGACCATAGCATATTTATTAAATACCAGTATATCTCATTTCTTATGCTGGTTCTGAGCTGTCCTTCAACTCGCACTGAACAAAATCTACTGCCTACTGAAGAGATTATATTCACTCTGCACACACAAATTTGTGTGTGTGTGTGTGTGTGTTTATGTATGCCTGTATAGTGTGTATGTTTCAGACATGTGCTGAAGTTCCCTTCTATAACCCAGTTCTCCCTGACTGACAGCTTCCTTGGACATATTGAAGGCTCCATCCAGGGAAGATGGTTTTGTGGCTATGATGAACAAAGTTGGACTTATGGAATAAAAACTATTGCACTGAAAATAGTTATTATTTAAATCCACTGTTGGAGTAACAATGTTGAAATACATCTAACCAACCAACCAAGCTAAAATAAGGAAGTTTAGAGAGGCCTTACACATAGATATGATTCAGACATAGAAGGTATGTCCTTCAAGGGGAAGTGGGGTTGAAAGACCTTGATCCAGAAAGTGAAGCTTGTGTTAAAGACATAGCTGACTTTGACTGTACATTTCACAAACTAGAGATGACCCTTCTGATGAAATAGTTAGTATTTGGAGTGAGGTTTCAAATGTATACAAAAAAAGTCATGCAAGTTTTCGCAAGTTAGGAATACAAAGGGCTCTTATCTCAAAGAAGAGGGAGGAAATAATTACATTAACTAGAGAGGTTATAAATTTACTTCATGTTTCTCAGAACTCTAGTATGGAAAATAATATATTGGGGGCTTAAGAGATTGCTCAGTGGTTAGGACCACTGACTTCTCTTCCTGAGTTCAATTCCCAGAAACCACTTGTTGACTCAAAATCAGATATAATGGGATCTGATACCCTCTTCTGGCATACACCATATATGCACACAGAACACTCATACATAAATAAACAATATATATGTATATATACACATATATACATATCTATCTATAAATATTTACATATACGTATGTATATGTATGTATATATACGTATGTATATGTATGTATATATACATATATAGTGTCTAGTTCTATAGATACAGTGTCTATATCTATCTATATATGTATATATATGCATATATAGATAGATATAGACACATATAGATAGATATAGACATACAAAACGAGTATATCTGTTGATTGTTACAATATTCTAAGAAACAGAAGAAACAGATTAAGACTAAAGGGAACTACTTGCCCTGTTTTCTTCTTCGTGCACCAGAGAATTATCTGAGTCTCTTAAGATTGTCTATTCTAACGAACTCTGTCAGTTTTTATGCTAATGCTGTGTAGGATGCTATTTTATGTAATTCGTAACATTTGTTTCTATGTCTATTGACACAGATGTCAGAAGTTGAGCATAGTGGTATTTGTAATCCTAGCACTTGGAAGGTAGCAACAGGATATCAGGATCTACAAGCCAGCTTCAGAAACGTAATTAGTTTGAAACTGTGAAACTGTGCCATAATAAACATGAAAGGGTCATGTTTGAAGGTCAGAGTACAACTTGCAGGAGTCAGGTTTTTTGTTTGTACTCTGACCTTCAAACATGACCCTTTCATGTCTGTGATATGGGTCCTGGGGATCAAATTCAGATCACCAAGGTTGTTGATAAGCACAATTATCCCTGAGCCAACTTATGAGAACTGATTTATGGCTTTGGTTTGTTTTAAGGACAGACGGAAAGGGTATGGATTAGGATGGAAGGGAAGTTGGGGAGGATCTCAGAAGAATGGGGTGGGGAGCACAATCATCATCAGAATATATTAGATGCAAACAAATTTTCAAGAAAACATAAACTCTTCCAAGTAATCTATATGCCAAAGATGAAAAAAAGATTTTATCCTGAAAGGATATTGTAAGGTGTCAACAGTCTTTTCTATATTTATTAGGATGACCATTTACATCCTTTACATGCATCTTTTAAGTTGTGATATTTTGCATTAGTTGATTTTTATATATTTTCTGGAATGAAGCCCATTTGAACATGCTGAGTTATCTTCTTAGTATGCTTTCTTTAAAATCAGTTTACAAGTATTTTATTGAGAATGTTTGCATACTGTTTATTAGTAGATTTGGCCATAATTTCCTTTGTTGTGTGCTTAAATTGTTTTGGAATTAGGTTAATACTAGGTTTATAAAATGAGTTTAGCACTGGGTAGATAAAACACACCTCAGGGAAGACATCATACCCAGAAGTAGATGGCCAACAAAAAATTAATTTAGTGGTGTTTTTGAAGATTCTTTTTGGTCACATATAGCTTTGTTGTTACTGATTTTTGCTTGTATATTGTGCTTTCCAATTTTGTGCTTTTATAGTGTGTGTTTTGAATCCTTTTTTTTTGCAGGTTTGTGTTCTAAATACAGAAAGAAACTTTGAGTTGGTTGGTAGGGGAGGCGGAGAGGCTCTGGGAGGAGATGAGGGAGAGGAAGCTGTGATCAGAATACATTATAGAAAAACTATTTTTAATAAATTAATAAATAAATAAGTTGAAATTTTGTAGTATTTATCCCTTTTCACTTCATGAAATATATTGAGGGACTTTGGAGCTCACTTATTAAATGTCTGGCAAAATTCAGCAGTGAAGATGCACGATAAGGAACCTAAAATGATTACCTCTTGTAACCAGGCAAGACCTGCAATGGAGGGTTAGGGACACCAACCCACCCACAAAACTTTGACCCAAAATTTGTTCTGCCTACAAGAGGTACAGAGATAAAGATAAAGCAGAAATTGAGGTAATGGCCAACCAGTGACTGACCCAACTTGATACCCATCCCATTAGAAAAAGCCAATCTTTGACACTATTAATTTTTTCCCCACTTTATGGTAGCCTGTATCTTGGCTGGAGTCCTGGAGCTTGACTTCCAGGTAGAGAACAGTATTTCTGGTTCTTTCAGGGGCAGCTATGAGTGCCTTAAGGTGAGGCTTGAGTGTGCTAAGCGTGTATGTGGAAAAGGCTTTCCACAGAGAGTTATAGTTTCATTGACGGCAATGGAAGCTCTGGCATTCACTCCAAAGCTTATGGTGATACTAAAGTGTTATAACTCTTGGTCAAGCTTCTGTGCTGAGCACAGCAGAGGTGTGGGCCAAGGTTCATGCCTGTCAGCTTGCAGCCAAGACACAGGCCTGGTGAGACCCAGGCCCAGAGGGCCAAAGGGCATGCCTGGTGAGACATGACCTAGCAGAGAACAAATAATGAATCTCAGATGGTATGAAGTGAGAAACTGAGAACCTTTATTCATGTGGAATCAAGGGCCACATAAACCCTGGGCAGAAGGAGGAATTTTAAGGATAAATGTGTTTAAGTTGCTGGGGTCAGGGAAACTTAATGGTCCTATCACAAGAAGGAAAATACAGTACATAATTATCCTATGGAAGGGGAGTGGACAGGATCTCCAAACACAATGAAGGTCACTTCTGGATAAGATCCCCATCAGGGTGGGGTATTTCTGAAAGTTTCTAGATGCTTGCTAGAGCAGTTTCCATATTAGGGAAGGGTCTGGCTTGTAATCTTCCCTGATGGCTTTTTGAGGCTCCTTGTAAGATCTGAGATTACCCAGCTCAGGGAAGATTTTTAATACTCCACTGATTCAAGAGAGTTTGTCATAATACACCAAGTACAAATAATTGGTTATTTAGAGAAGACTGACTTCAACCTAATCTAGCAGAGTCCCACAATTAATGATATTCAATACTTGCAGACAGGTGAAATCGAAGTTTCTGGTTTCTTTGGAAACTTGGTTGTGTCATATGACTATGTTTTTGTTTGGGTCCCAAGTGTGAGATGTGGGAATGTTTTGTCCTCTTGGGAAAAACACCCCCGTGGAAAACAGCCCTTTTGAAAAGGCATAAGATGTTGGTCAACTGAAAACTACCTCGTGGGAGGGGCATGGTTTTTATGAGTGAAAACATCATTCTGTGGATTCTGAGAAGGGATAAATAGAAGCCTACAGTGAAACAATGTTTTTTTTTTGTTTGTTTTGTTTTTGTTTTTGTTTTTTTGGTTTTTTTTGCATCTCTATGCTTTTGCATTGCTACATTTTGCAAAGGTTCCCTTCTTTTACTGTATTTGGAAAAGAGAAACTCCAGAGAACTTTTTGGGCTACTTTAACAGAGTTTTGCTATTTGGGCAGAGTCTAGCCACTTCTACTGAATTGTTTTGCTGTTGCTGCTGCTGTTGTAGTTTACTACTTTGCTGTTTGACTGGACTGCTGGTATCCTGATGACTGAGATTGGTATGTCCCAAAGAACCCAATGACTGTAATCAGCAGTAAGTAGATAAAAGAGGTCTACAGCTCCTTTCCCTACTAATCTCCTACCTAAGATCAGGGCATTGGAAGGGAGGTAGAGGCCTTTAAAAATCTTATTTAAAGTAGGTGTTTGCAAAACTCTAAGCCTGCAGAGAGGAGCCTAGCATAACTTCCTCTGAGAGACATAACCTAGCAACTGATTGAAATAGATACAGATATTCACAGCCAAACATTAGGTGGAAGAGCAGGAGAAAGGATTGAAGGAGTCAGAGAGTTCCATGTACATTACAAGAGAACCTACAGAACCAACTACCTTGGGCCCATAGGGGCTTACACAGAATTAACCTCCAACTTAAGTGCACACACGGGATGGACCACGGCCCCAAACATATATGTAACAGATGTGCAACTTGGTTTTCATGTGGTTTCCCTTACAACTGGAGCAGGGTCTGTTTCTGACTCTGTGGCCTGCCTTGGATATCTTTCCCTTCCCTGAGTTGCCTTGGCTAGCTTCAGGAGGAGAAGATGCACCTAGTCCAACTGCAACTTGAGATGCTAAGGGTGGTTGATATCAGTGGGAGGCCTCTCTGTCTCTGAGGTGTAAAGGCAGGGGAAATAGGAGGTGTAAAAATGAGAGGGAGGGACTAGGAGAAGAGGAAGGAGGGGGAGCTGTGATCTGGATGTAAAGGAAATAGGTAAATTAATCAATGGAAGAAAAGGATAATCAATGATTGTAAAGATCAAGACATACTGCTTGTTTTTCAGGATAATTACTAGAAACATTTTACTTGCATTTAAAATATACAATTTCAATCTTAATAATAATTTTTTGTGTGTATTTGCAAAACAGTAACAACAAAAGATGCATGGGCCTGAACTTCTTTAGTTGGGAGAGGTTTAATTCCTCTTTGGAACACATTGTTGGTTTTTCAACCTGGCCTTGGTATGTCATTGTATTTAGGAATCTATCAACACTTGTATTTTTTAATTATAGTAATAGAGATGTTTGGAAAAGGCCCTTAATCCTCTGGATTTCACTGGTTTCTGTGTGACATCCCCTTTCATCTCTAATTTTATCTATTTATGTCTTCTCTATCTTTTGTTTAGTGTAGTTACTCATTTGGCAATCTTTCTTATCTTTAAAAATCTTTAAAAAGCTGTTTCATTGACTCTGCAATATTCTTTTAATTTTCAATTTATCAATGTTTTTTTGATATTTAGTCTTCCCTTCTAATCATTAATCTTGGGTTTAGCTGCTTTTTATTTTTCTAAGACCTTGAAATATTAATTTGTAATTCTCCTGATTCTTTAATGTAGTCATTTATAGTTATCAGCATCCCTCCCAGAACTGCTTTCTTTTGTCCAACAAGATCTGGTATATTGTGTTTCATTTTTATTCAGTTCTGGAATTTTTCAATTTTGCTGCTCAATTCTTCCAAAATTTCCTCAAGATTCAGTGTTTTGTTCAGTCACCAGGGGTTCTTGTACTTTCTTTAGTTTCTCTTCCTGTTGATTTCCACTTTATTCCATTATGATCAGATAGAAGGCAATTTTCTTACATTTGCTAAGATTTGCTTTTGTGTTCTATTATGTGGTCTACATTAGAGAAAATTCCATGCACTGGTGAGAAGATTGTGTATCTTACAGTGTTTAGAAAGTTAAGACCATGTGATATAAAAAGACATTATTTTACTTTAATGTTTTTTCTTGAGTTTTCTTGGGGGGTGGGGGGTTCTGAGTGACCCATAAGCTAGAAAGAATGGGGTTCAGAAATACTCATTACTTTTTTATTTGTCCTGTACCTTCACATACAAACAATGTAATTGTGGATGGCAGTATTTTCTCAATGTATGTTAAGCATTTTAATACCTCTTTGATGGATTGTCCTTCCTATCAATGTTTCAATCCTTTTTCTCTTTTCATAAAATTTGTCTTGATGTTTATTTTGTCGAGTGTTGATATAGCTCTAGCTGCTTGATTTCTGCTTCTATTTTCCTTGGAGGATGCCTTTTAAAGTCCTTTTTTTATCAAACATAGTGCCCTGTCTTAACCAGGGGTACATTTCTTGCTGGCAAAAGAGACAGCTGCTGGGTAAAATCCAGCTGTCAGTCTGCATATTTTGACTGAGAATTTACACCATTAACATTCCAATTATCATTGGAAAATGCGTATTAAATATTAAGTCCAGTCATTTTGTTGTTTTTATTACTTTTGGTAGTTTTCTTGTTTAATGCCCTAGTAATTTTATTCTCATTGTGATATTTTGATATACCTTCTTTAGTGAATTGGATTCCTTCATGAAATTTCTTGACTGCTGGTTCAGTGTTTAGGAGTCCCTTTACTTTGTGTGTATAAAAAAAAAGGTTTAGTTCTTCCAGAGGGAATAGGATCTCCACAAGAATACCAACAGAGCCAAATAACCTGGGCCTAGGGGGCATGGTGGAGACTGAAACAACAACCAAGGACCATGTATGGCCTGGACCTAAGCCCCCTAAACTTATGTACATGATGTACAGCTTGGTCTTCATGTGAGTTCCCTAGCAAGGGGAGCAGGAGCTGTCTCTGACAAGGACACTCTTGCATGCTTTTTGATCACTTCCCTTTGGCAGGGCTGTCTTGACAGGCCACCTTGGTAGAAGACATGCTGAGTCCCGATAAGATGTGCTGGGATGGGTTAGGGGGAAAGGCTCCCCTTTTTGAGGGGGATGAGATAGGTGATAAGGAGAAGAGGGAAAGGAGGGTAGGACTGGAAGGAAAGGAAAGAGGAGACTACAATTCAGATGTAAAGTGAATAAATACATAAATTTTAAATAATTATAATTACACAGGAAAATAAAGGAAAAAATAATCTGGGCTTGTGAGTTTGAAACGTATATTCCACACCATATTGGAACAAAATATTTTTATTTTTGTCAGGAAATCTGCTGGTATTTTGATAGATTTGCTTGAGAAGGTATATCTCTTGTATAACTTTCAACATGGCTTTTCTGCCTACATTGTATTGTAACTATAATGTGACAAGGGCAGGGGGTGTTTGTTCTTCACTGCTCATCTATCTCCCCTCTTCTCTTCCATATCTGCTATGGAAAGTGCATTGTGAACTTCCTGGGTTTCCTTTCTTAAGGCCATGCTTCAGTTCTCTAGGATGCACTCAGTGGGAACAGAGTACATCTCCATCAGGTCTGAGCCCCAGATTGGGCTCTGGATTATCCTCTTCAGCTGCCTAAAATGCCTTTTTCCCCCTTTGCTATTGACATTAGTACTTGTCTATTGCCACCAACCTCACAGGTCTGCTTCTCTTAGGCTATATTTCCTTCAAAAGAAAATTCTCTCAGATTTCAATTTTAATGTTATTTGAAATAACTTTAGATTCAGATAAGATATTAAGTCATTTTCCTTAATTAAAAAATACTTTTTTTTTCTGGTTGTTTTCTATATAGCTAACACACTCTGTGATCTCCAAGGTTTATTGCTTCTTTATCCATCCCAGAAATGTGAATAATTTGTATATCTTTATTTCAAAACCAAAATAAAATATAATATTGTATATTATATTTTATAATAAAATAAACATAAATAAGAGAATATAATATTGTATATTATATTTTAAAAGATTTAGGCTAAAGAGAATTTAGAAATGAAGTCTTCATATTCATAGAGGAAATGGAGTGCTCAGCAGAGAAAATAGCCATAGACATATTTCCCATGTCTCCTGGCCTTTTAAAATTTATTTATTACAATGTATTCACATTGTATCCCAGCTGTAGCCCCCTTCTAGACTCCTCCCAGTCCCACCCTCCCTCCCTCTTCTCCTCTTATGCCCCTCCCCTAGTCCCTTAGTCTTCCTTCTGTACTATCTGACTCCAGCCTATTAAATCTCATCAGGTCTGTCTGGAACCTCTTTCTCTGTGACCTAGTATGGTCACCTGGCCAGGAGAAAGTGATCAAAGAGCCTGCCACTGAGTTAATGCCTGAGACAGCCCCTGCTCCCCTTATTAAAGAACCCACTTGCAGACTGAGTTGCCATGGGCAACATCTGCGCAGCGGGTTTAGGTTATCTCCATGTCTGGTCCTTGGTTGGAGTATCAGGCTCAGAAAAAATGCTAGGGCCCAGATTTTTGTTCTGTTTCTTTCCTTGTGGAGCTCCTGTCCCCTCCAGATATTTCTGTCATCTCCTTTTTTCATAAGATTCTCTGCACTCTGCCCAAAGTTTGGAGATGAGTCTCCGCATCTGCTTTGATGCCTTGCTGGGTAGAGTCCTTCAGAGGCTTTCTGTGGTAGGCTCCTGCCTGTTCCTTGTTTTCTCCCTCTCCCGATGTCTATCCTGTTTGCCTTTCTGAATGAAGACTGAGCAACTTCCCTAGGGTCCTTCTTCTTGCCTAGCTTCTTTAGGTCTATAGATTTTAGTATGATTATCATATATTATATGGCTAATATCCACTTATAACTGATTGTATAACATGTGTGTCTTTCTGCTTCTGGGATACCTCACTCAAGATGATCTTTTCTAGTTCCCACCATTTGCCTGCAAATTTCATGATTTCCTTGTTTTTAGTTGCTGAATAGTATTCTGTTGTGTAAATGTGCCACATTTTGGTATCCATTCCTCAGTTGAAAAGCATCTGGGTTGTTTCCAGCTTCTAGCTATTATGAATAAAGCTGGTACAAACATGGTTGAACAAATGTCCTTGTTGTGTACTTGAGCATATTTTGGATATATGCCTAGGAGTGTATAGCTGGATCTTGATAGTACTATTCCTAATTTTCTGAAATTTATAATCATGATAGTATAGGAGCATAATAGTCTACACAAGCCAGATATTTAAGTAGAGGCTGTATCATTCATTCAGTGTTGAACAGTGTAGATTATCTGAGAATTCCTCAGTCTTTTTTTTCTTATTTTCCATTTTCCTTTTTTATTAATTAATTCAATTTACATTTATTTACCTTACATGCCCTTCTCTTTTCTCCTTCCAGTCCCACCCTCCTTTCTGCATCCCCTCAGTTCATCTATTCAGATGAAAAATGAGTTTGTCTTTCTCCCCTGTGGCCTGGTAGGGAAGTTCCATCAGAAGGAAATGACAAAAAGCAGGCAACATAGTCCATGTCAGAGATATACCCCATTCCCCTAACTAGTGGGCCCATATGAAGCCTAAGATGCCCATTGGATATATCTTCTTGGGGTCTGTGCATTGCAGTACATCTATCCTGTACTATATAACTAAAACCCACTTATAAGTGAGTACATACCATGTATGTCTTTCTGGGTCTTTGTTACCTTACTCAGGATAATCTTTCTAGTTCCATCCATTTGTTTACAAATTTCATGATTTCCTTGTTTTTAATGGCCAAGTTGTGTTCCATTGTGTAAATGTACCACAAATTTTAATCTTTTATTTATTTGAATAAATAATTAAATTATTTAAATAATTTATTTATTCTGCAGTTGAGGGGCATCTAGGTTGTTTCTAGTTTCTGGCTATTCCAAATAAAGTTGCTATGAACATGACTGAGCAAATGTCTTTGTTGTACGGTGGAGCATCTTTTTGGTGTATGCCCAAGAGTGGTATAGCTGGTTCTTGAGGTATGGCTATTTCCAGTTTTCTGAAAAAGTGCCAGGCTGATTTCCAAAATGGTTGCTCAACCTTGCACTCACACCAGCAACTGAGGAGGGTTCCCATTTCTCCACATCCTTGTCAGCATGTGTTGTCACTTGAATTTTTGATCTTAGCTATTCTAACAGGTGTAAGATGGAATATCAGAG
>CM053756.1:45826702-45851698 GCA_028658305.1 Pachyuromys duprasi
CATCTCCCTGATGGCTAAGGATGTTGAGCATTTCTTTAAGTGCTTTTCTGCCATTCTATAATCCTCTACAGTCAGTTCTCTATTTAGCTCCATACCCCATTTTTTAATTGGATTACTTGATTTGTTGTTTTTTAACTTCTTGAGTTCTTTATATATACTGGATATTAGCCCTCTGTCAGAAGTAGGATTGGTAATGATCCTTTAATTTCCTTCTTAATTTCTTCCCTAACCAAGCTGTCCTTGAGTAGCAAGTTGCTCAGTTTCCATGTATGTGCAGGCTTTTTGCTGTTTTTATTGTTGTTGAGGTCCAGCTTTAGATCATGATGGTCAGATAGGAAACAAGGGATTATTTCAATTTTCTTGTATCTGCTGAGGCTTGCTTTGTGACCAACTATATGATCTATTTTGGAGAAGGTTCCATGAGTTGCTGAAAAGAAGGTATAATTTTTTGATCTGGGGTGAAAAGTTCTGTAGACATCTATTAGGTCCATTTGATTTAGGGCCTCTGAATGTGCCCTTGTTTCCCTCTTTTGCTTCTGATGGGATGATCTGTCCCTGGGTGAGAGTGGAGTGTTGAAGTTTCCCACTATTAGGGTGTTGGGTTCAATGTGTGATTTCAACTTTAATAATGTTTCATTTACAAATGTCGGTGGTCTTGTATTTGGAGCATAGACGTTCAAAATTGTGATGTCCTCCTGTTGGAATTTTCCTTTGATGAGAAGGAAGTGCCCCTCCTCATCTTTCTTAATTAGTTTTGGTTGGAAGTCTATTTTATTAGATACTAGGATTGCTACCGCAGCTTGTTTTCTGGGTCCATTTGCTTGAAAAATATTTTTCCAGCCCTTTACTCTGAGGTAGTGTTTATCTTTGTTGCATAGGTGTGTTTCTTGGATGCAGCAGAATGTTGGATCCTGTTTCCACAACCATTTTGTTAGTCTGTGTCTTTTTATTGGAGAGTTGAGTCCATTGATGTTGATAGATAATAGTGACCAATGACTTTCCTTTCATTGACCAATTCCTTTGGTCAATGACCAATTCCTTTCATTGTGGAGTTGGTGGTCTTACTATGATTCATTGCTTTTTTTTTCTTTTTTGTTGGGAAGTTATCTGTATCCTATATTTTCTTTGGTGTAGTTGTTTTCATTGGATTGAGGTTTTCCTTCTTCTACCTTCTGTAGGGCTGGGTTGCTGTGTAGATATTGCTTAAATTTTGTTTTGTCATGGAATATTTTGTTTTCTCCATCTATGTTGATTGAAAGCTTTGCTGGGTTTAGTAGTCTGGGTTGGTATCTGTGTTCCCTTAAAGACTGCATGACCTCTGCCCATGCCCTTCTGGCTTTCATAGTTTCTAATGAGAAGTCTGGCGTGATTCTGATCAGTCTACCTTCATATGTTACTTGACTGTTTTCCCTTGCTGCCTTTAATATTTTTTCTTTGTTTTGTAGGTTTAGTGTTTTGACCATGATGTGACGAGAGGTATTTCTTTTCTGGTCTAGTCTATTTGGTGTTCTGCAGGCTTCTTGTATGTTTATGGACATTTCTTTCTTTAAGTTGGGAAAATTTTCTTCTATGATTGTCTTAAAATATTTTCCGGTCCTTGGAGCCTGGAGTTTTCTTTTTCATCTATTCCTATTTTTCTTATGTTTCGTCTTTTCATGGCATCCTTGATTTCTTGCATGCTTTGTGTTTGTGAATTTTCTGATTGTACTTTCTCTTTGAGTGAGGAATCAATTTCAGCAAGTGTATCTTCAGCTCCCGAGATTCTTTCTTCCATCTCCTGTATTCTATTGGTGATGCTTACCTTTGTGGTTCCTGGTTCCTAATCTTTTCTCTAAGTTCTCCAGTTCCAGGTTTTTCTCTGTTTGTGGTTTTTTTTTTTTTTAGATTCTAATTCTGTTTTCATGCTTTGTACCATTTCCTTCATCTGATTGAATGTGGATCCTATTTTTTCTTTCCTCTCTATATGTATTTAATTGCTCATCTACATGGGCAGTTATATTCTTCTGTATTTCTTTGAGGGCCTTGTTCATTTCCTCTTTTTGTTCCTCTAGTAACTGCATAAGCATAGCTTTAATATTATGTTCCTGTGTCTCTGCTGAATTAAAATCTCCATTGCTTTTGGGTGTTTCTGGTGGTGCCATGGTGTCCTGATTTTTGTTGGGTGATTTCTTAAGTCGACCTTTGGCCATTTATTTATATATAATCAAAGGGCTCTTTGTTCCTTGAAGCTGTACTTCAGACTGGAACTGTCAGTCTCTGGTGTCTGGAGTATTCTTAAAGAAGATTAGGGAGTTACAGTAGTTTGAGAGTGTGTGTTGTTGCCTCAGTTGTCCCTGTGGGCAACAACACACAGTGTTGTTGCAGTATCGTTGTTGGGGTTGGGGAGTAAGTGTGTGTGTATGCGTGTGTGTGTGCGCATCCGCTGGTGTCTTAAAGGGGAGTGCTAGGGGAATGTATATGCTTGAGCTATGGTGTTTGAGAGCAAGCACAGGAGGGGATGAGTGTGCTAGCGAGTTTAACAAGTACAGACTGCAGGCAAGCACCTGGGCAGGTTTCCTGAATTCCCAATGTTCTTCAATCTGTTTCTATGCTAGTACCATGGAGTTTTTATTATGAATATGGTGTTGAAGTATTCTATTGTAAAACAATCACTTGTACTAGCAGCTCTTCTTACTCTGATTTAAGAAATATTTAACAGAGCCACAACTGAGTGAAAATTCTCTTAGATTTTGAAGCCCATGCTCACAAAATATAAAGATAGCTGACTAAAAGCCACTCAGCTGGGATGTGCTTGCAGCCTACAGATTACTTTAAAGCTCAATGATGTTTATTGCACTTCTTATGTTCTGTGAATTCAGTGGCAGCAACAGCTTTCCCATTTAAATGGTTTTAGAATAATATGTGCAATGCTAGCTAGTCTATTCTGGAGGCACTTATATAATAAAATATTTTTGATTAATGTGCTATCTTTTTCTTCCCTACCAATCAGCATAAAATATTCATCATGTGTTTTGAAGCACATATAAATTTACTATATAAAATATGGTGTGCTCATTGGCTAAATGGCATTTAAAGCCTTTGGTTGTATTTTGTGATGATTTCAATGACACAGGTGCATATTTATTCCTCTAAAGGAGATTATTCCTCCAATCTTTAACTTTTTAAATTAAAAATCTATCAGAATTACACTGGCAATGATGTCTTGTGGCAAAATATAATGTATCCTGCAATAAGATTTTACACTACTAAGCCTTTGGCAAATATATAGAAGTGATTCTATTAATGGGAAGTGAGAGATTAAGTACAGTGCCTTTTAGTATTCATAGATTTCATTTAGAATGTGTTAGATTTTCTCATTCACACAGAATGGTAAGAATTATGGTCATCATTCATACTGGTGGTATATTCATCGGCAGTCCCCTGTGGAAGCTCCAGCAGAGGGCTTTTTATAGTCTTCATGCTATGTGACGTTCTTGCTTTGGATAAGGAAAGGGAAATGAAACAAAATATCTGTACTATTTTCTCATTTGTGAGAACTCTTACAGAGACCTCAAGGAGGCGTAAGGGTGGTGCTGGCTCTCTGTAGGGGGTCTTGAGCTAGACAATTTCATTGTCATTCTATCAGATGTTAGCACTGTCTGTGGGGTGGATTCTGTAACCATTTCTGAGCACGTGCACTCTGGATTGTGCAAGTGTAATGAATGAGAAAGACCAGTGGGTTTTACCCATGTGTATTACTATGGTCAAGTGATAAGTTCTGATTGTTTGACTGCCTTTTGAAACACTAAGGAAACAGTATGAATCAATTAACTTGATGGTTAATGTTGCTCATCTCTACCCCATGTACATGTGTGTGTAACACTTGTCTTTGCCCATTTATTTTGCTAAGTATGCTTTAAAATCTTGCAATGACTTTATTCACGCACAAAAAAAGAAAGAAGAAAAGAAAGGAAGAAAGAAGGGAAGAAAGAAAGAAAGAAAGAAAAAGAGGAAATGAGAGAAATTTAGATTGATGACTCCTCTTGATGTATTCTTCTTCCTGGATGGGAGTTTGATAACTCCCATCTTCTGAGAAAATTTATGACCAATTCGTTGCTTCTCATTGTCCAGATGATGTACACTAAGCTGAGAATTTAGAGGTTTTATCAAGTGTAAAATATCAACCAGCAAATTTGGGTGAATTTTTTTTCTGGTAATGTTGACTAAATGGTCATTTTACACATTATTTATCATTTTAATGCCCAAGGAATTTAAAATACCAATAGGATCCAGATATACAAGTTTTCACCCAGCTGTGAAGCCAGGACACTGACTGCTCCAAACATTTTTCTCTCTTACACTGTTTCCTCCTGAAATAAATCTTACTGGAAGATTTTTGTCTACTTGAAATGGCTCTACCTCTTCCTTACTCTTTAGTGTTCACTTAAAGTTTACTCTGAATGGTATGAGACATGAGGAAAGCCTTTTGGAAAGAAAGGTCACTGCAGGCCTGAGGATATTTATCAGTAACAGAGTGCTTGCCAAGTGAGCATCAGGACCTGAGTTTGACTTCAGAAACGCATGTAAAAAGAGCAGACGTATTTGTGTATTTTTATAATACCAATAGTGGGAAAAAATGGCATATGGGTCCCAGGGTATCACTGGCCATCCAGCCTAGACTGCTTGGCTAGTTCTAGTTCCATTAAGAAGCCGTGCCTGTGCAAACAGTGTAGACAATACTTCAGAAGTAATGTATCTGAAGCCTGTCCTCTCATTTTCACACTCACTGCACACATGCATCCATGCATACACACATACAAGAACACCACACACAAACACACAAACACAGACACACACCACCACCACCAGAAGAGGCCGTAAAATTCAACGTCGAGTCAGCTAGGGTCCATATGTATGTTGCTAGATGTTGAATGATTTAGTAACTCCAGAAGGTAGAAGAGCTCACAAAGAAGGGAACAGAGTGATACCAACATGGGTAACAAGATATGATATCAGAGGCTGGAATATAGCTCTCTGGGTATTAGACTGTTGTGAACAAGGTCCTGCCTTGTTTGGATCTCTAGCATGAGGGAGGGGGAAGGAGATACACAGCCAAAACAAAGTCAAAAGTTAAAAACATGAATGAATTGAAATTTAAGCAGACTGAATATTTTGTGAGAAAAAGCAGTATATGTGAATATAAGTGAATACAAGATCTACATAATGGTAGAAGATATCTGTGAATTTAAAATAAAAACCGTTAAGGGTTTAAGATTCATAGTGTTTAAAGATCCCTTACAATTGAACAACAACAAAAGACCAAGCAACATGATTCAAAACTAGTCAGAGATTTTTTTTTTTCCAGAGAAGTATGCACAGCTACAAATCTGCAGAAAGTTACATAGAGTAACTGCTGCTTCTAAACAAATACAAATTAAATTTGCGGGAAATTGGCACTTATTATATTCAGTAGGATAGCTAATATGAAAATGAGGAATAATAAATAATGGCTAGAACATGGCAATATTAGGAGTTTGGCTATTGCTGGACCAAAGATGTATCGTGTAGCAGCCACATAAAGCAAAACAGTGGTTTGTAACAAGTAGAACATAATTCATTTATAATACAGAAATTCCAGTCCAAGGGATATGTATAAAATAAGTGAAGGCAGAAAATGCCTGAACAGATGCTATCTCACAAACACAACAAAAGGCGTCCTTTATGATAATCAGAGGCAGATATAGAAAGAGGCCATCTGTAAGCTGGTAGAGGAATGGACACAGCAAATATGGTATATATGTGCAATAAAATATGATTTAGTTTTAAGGGATGAAATCACAATAGATGCTTCAAAATGGATGAGCTTCATAAGTGTGTCAAATGAGCAAAGCACAAAAGAAACACTGCACGGTTTTTGTTTGAGCTAGTAATCTTGAGCAGGCGAATGCATAGATGCACAAAAGATAGCTATAATTACCAAAGGCTGGCAGAAGCAAGGATGGAAATAGATTGTTTAGTGAGCACAGGGCTGGGATGATTAGATGGTTCAGGAAATAGAAAATGGTCATGGCTTCAGTGTTGAGAACAAGCACACTGTCACTTAACTGCACGTTTTAAATATCTAAAGAGGTCAATTTTAAACTCCCAGTTTTTACAGTCTTCTTGGATTGCCGTAACAGAATAACTATGGCTGTGGTTTAAGCAATCGCTTATCTCAAAGTTCTGGTGAGCAGAACACTCAAAATGAAGGTAGCTGATGCTGGAAGTCTTCTTGCCTGTTGGTGGACAGCTGCTGTCTTGTTGCATCCTCATGTTATGGAGGGGCAGCGCTTGTCTCTGCTAATTCAGTCATAGGCACTCCACCTGCATGATGTCATCTGCTTAGCTCCGAAAGGTTCTACTTCAAAGCAACATTACTTTGGGTCTTAGGGCTTCACTATATGAATTTTGGAGCCACACAAACATTCAGTCCACTAAACCTATATTTTTATTACAATAAAAAATGTAACATGCTGAGCATTCATATGACTTTATGTTATATCTAACTTATCTCATTGCTGAAATAGCTACTTGCCTTCAAATTTTTCAAAGGTTCATTTTAGCCTTTACTATACCACGATGTTAGGCTGTCTGAGTAGTCTTTGTCTGGAAAATATGTTTCAATGGTTTAACTCTTTTTCTCCTTCTGGGACGTGTTTAATTGCTTTGAGAAATAACATTGGCATTGGATTCTTACTATGATCAAGATATTGTATTGGCATTAAACTATACCATATCATGTAATTAAAAATAATAGCATGATGACTGTAATATATTTTCTAAGTGAGTAAACTGTACTTCATACTCAAAATTAATAAATACAAGAATAATCATTTGCAAAACCAGGTCTGCGTGCTTCAGAGCCTACCCTGTCAATCACCAAGTTTTGTGCCATGAGGACCTGGATCTTTTGATAACCACAGCCAATTAGCTTTCCCTTTGTTCTTCTCTCATATTTAAGACATTCTCATTTTTGAGCCCTGGGGTCAAATTCTAGGTAAGTCAACATGTATACAACAAGTTTTTGTATCTGGACTTGTAATTAAGGGAGACCCAAGCTAAGGCATTCTTAGATTTTTAAGAAGCCCATCTATAACTAATCTTTCCGCAGAGATCCTCAGATGTCTCCTCTGGAGTACCAGCGCAGTAATGAACTCTTTGGTACAGCCCTAAGAGCTACCAAGAGCCTAGACATAGCTACTGATTGCTGCAAGCTATTCCCAGTAATATAGCTTGCGATTCTCCTCTTTTGGTTTTCTACTCCATCACTGACTACAAAATAGCTTTGAACATTTCATGCGTTTTCTGAATTTTATTTTTCTTCCTTCGTCTCCTGAACACAGTAATTGAGTTGCGAATATGTACTCTACATCTTGCACAATTTTGTATTCCTGACATTTAACACTCACAAAGTGGCAGACAGGTAGGTTCTGACTCAGTGGTATTTTGTGTTTCCCCAGGAAGCTGTTCAGAATATGAGTTGGCATTAAAGAATGTATTTGAAATCAGAAGTAAAATAGGAAGTCTCTCTTCATACCACATAGACTTGGGCCTTCTCTGCTGCCATGTCATAATACAAATGGTGTTCCTAGCAGACATGTGCTCAGATGAATGTTGTAGCATCCTGTATTCAGTTTACTGACAAGCAGCAAAGTAGGCACACACTTGCACTGCAGTGGAAGGAAGCTGATTTAAACTGACTTAATAATCATTGTAGTAAGAAGAGCAGGAAAAAACAAACAAATAAACAACAACAACAAACAACTCACCTCTTACTGCCCTGAAGCACAGAGCATGTGAAAAGGTGTTTGTAAATTAAAGAAGCAGAAAGATTCTTGGTGCTCCCAGAAAACAACGGTAAGAGTCTCTGCCTAATTTCATCTGTCACCATGAGAGAGCATGCAGAATGAAGGACTTAGTTCCAGGCATGCATGAAGAAGCTGACTGAGGCAAACTCAGTCAATGGAAGATTCACTTTGATGCCCAAGAACACATAAAGTGATGATGTACGATCCTTAGACACTGTGGGGACTGCTGAGATCTAAAATGATGATGTTATAAGGTTCAAGGACTTAGTTCAGATAGTTTTTAGAAGCTGAATTTTCATATATAATTCTCAAAATGTCTAGCACTTGAAACTGTCCAACTAACAAAAACACATCCACATATATCTTTTTCTAGAGAGTTCATACCCAGAAAAATGTACTCCAGAAATTTCCTAGTTGAAAACAACTCTTACCACCTTTAAATTTTTGTTTTAAAAGGTACAGATTAACAATTTCACAAATACAGTTTTTACAGATTTAAAGATCTAATAATCAAATATTTATAAAAGTAGATATAGGCATATAGATGGCCAAAGAGTTTACAAACAGCTTATTTATTGCCACTTATTACTTATTAGAAGATGTTATGATCAAAAGCCCAATTCAGAAAGACAGAAGTAGAAAACACATTTTATGTTCACAAAGCATATATGGTGTTATGTTGAAGTTTAAAATTGTCTTAAATTCAGTGATGCCATTGATGATTAACAGAATATAGCATAATACTTAAAGCCCATGACCTTACAGATGTGATGATAGGTAGGCGTACTCCCAGTACTTGGAAACCTGAAACAGGAGGATAGTGAGTTTGAGGAAAGCCTAGGTTACTTAGCATGATACTGACTCAAAAAATAATAATAATAAGAGCTGATGATGTAGTTGAGAGGTAGAGTGACTGCATGTTTCGGGTCCTCTGTTTGATCCCCAGCATTAAAAAAAAGTAGATTTTATCTATAGTTACACATAGTGATCAAAATAGATGTTGAATTACAAATAGTGGACTTTTCATGACTTAAAATGAGCTAATTGAAGAGGGAGGGGAACACCAACCCATCTACAAAAACTTTGACCCAGAATTTACTCTGCCTAGAAAATGTGCAGGGATAAAGATGGAGCAGAGAAGGCAGAGATTGAGGGAATGCCCAACCAATGCCTGGCCTAACCAGAGACCCACTCTGTTGGAGAGTACCAACCCCTGTACTGTGAAGGAAGCTTTGTTAAACTTGCAGACAGGAGCCTGACAGAGTTGTCCTCTGAGAGGCGCTACCCAGCATTGCCTCAAAACAGATGCTGAGACTCAGCCAAATATTGGTTGATGCTAGGGAGTCTTATGGAAAGGCAGGAGAAAAGAGAAAATGACCTGGAGGTGATAGGAGCTCCACAAGAAGACCAACAGAGCCAACTGACCAGGGCCTAAAGGGACTTGCAGGAACTAGACCTAGCCCTTCTACAAAGATGTAGCAGATGGGCAGCTTAGGCCTCATGTGTGTTCTCTAGTAAGGGAAGTGGGGACTGAACAAGGACTCACTTGCCAGCTTTTTGATCACTTTCTCCTGGCAAGACTGTCTTGCCAGGCCACAGAGGAACAGGACAGGCCCCATCCTGGCTCAACTTGATGTGCTGGGCTGGATGGGAAAAGGAACTCCCCTTTTCTGAGGGAAAGGGGTAGGCAGCAGGAAGGAGGAACTGGGAGGGGAGGAGAGATGGGGCTACCAGTAGGATGTAAAGTAAATAAAAATGAAAAAATTAAAATGTGCTAATCGATTTGTTTTTGGATGGTGTGATTTACTTTTTCTCTGATTTTAATAATTGCCAGTCACAAGTGATATTTTGGGGGTGATAAGACATTTAAAATGGCTCAGTTATATTAAGTAGAAGAGAGGTGAGTGTTTTCTGGATAAAATATTCACTTGTGCATAGATTTTGCCACAAGGGACTTTTATCTCTTTAATGTAGTAAAAGATCCTGAAGTGCTACTGCATGTACTGTTTATTTGACTAAGTACAGGAGGCAAGAAACAAACTACTGTACAACCTGATTCTGGCCATCCCAATCCAAGCTCCCACGCTTCAACACTTTTTCAAGTCCTGTCACTACTCACCTTACTGGGACAATGAAGACGTTTCATTCTTTCAAGGTTCCACGTCCTCCCCTGGACAAAGACATACCAGTCTCAATTCTTAAAATTAATTCTATGCTATTGGAAGTAGTTTGTCACTATGTAACAATGCTACTAAGTCATCTTTTTTTGTCAAATAAAAACATCAAATATATAAAAATCAAAGGAAACAATGATTTTTCTGTAACTTTATTTCAAGAGGCGTCTCTGCGTAAGAGAAATTTGCCCTTAAATCCAAATCAAAAATTCAATTTGCAGAAGCTTAAGAGCATTGTAATTTTGACAATAGAATGTAAATTGAAAAGTAACAAAGAACGCTGACATTTACCAGTGAGTTAAACCTCAAATGTTATCTCTTCAGGGAATCCTTCATCTTCAACCCATACACCCACAGCTTTGCTGGCATTTGCTAGATGAAAGATCCTAGTTTGAGTCAAAACATACTTTTTTGTGCAAAGGTAGTTATCAATTTTGAATTTTAAATTTTACTTTTTTTATAGAGTTTGTGGAACTGTCATGTCTTACCTGGCATAAATTTTAGGAGTGATGTGTGTGCGTGTGTGTGTGTGTGTGTGTGTGTGTGTGTGTGTATGTGTGTGTGAATACTGGGGAGAGACAGAAAAAGTAGAAGAAATGTCATCCTCAGGGAGATGGCATTTAGGAGTCTAAAGTTTATTAAAACTTGGAAAGATATAAAGAACATTGCTTAAGACTGTTACAAAATATCTATAAATCACATCAAACTGGGCTATTCATTTGCCCAGTTTTACGAAGAAAACAAAATTCCACTTCAAAGGATGAGTTTCAGGCAAGTATAGATTGTGCACTGTACTCACTCTGGTCCACTTATTCTGTCTTCATGAAGAATTTCGAGAGAGTTTGATAGCATTGTCATAGCTATGAGTCCGTCGAATATATTAATTACTGAATGTTGTGCTTTAAATGTGCACTGAGCCATATAGGTTAAGGTTTTGAGTACTTGGTTCCCACTGTTTAGAGAGGTTATGGATAATTTCAGACGTGGGCCCTGGTTAGTGTGGAGTTATCACTGTGGACACACCATTTAAAAAATGTATTAATTACAATTTATTCACTTTTTATCCCCACCGTTGGGCCCTCCCTCTTCCCCTTCCAACCCCTCCCTTCCTTTCCCTTCTCCTCCAATGCCCCTCCCAAAGTCCACTGATAGGGGAGGTCTTTCTCTCCTTCCTTCTGATCCTAGTCTATTAGGTCTCATCAGGAGTGGTTGCATTGTCTTTCTCTGTGGCCTGGTAAGGCTGCTCCCACCTCAGGGGAAGGTGATCAAAGTGCAGGCCAATCAATTCAGGTCAGAGACAGTCCCTGTTCCCATTACTATGGAACCCACTTGGACACTGAACTGCCATGGGCTACATCTGTGTAGGGGTTCTAGGTTATCTCCATGCATGCTACTTGGTTGAAGAATCAGTTCAGGAAAGACCCCTGTGTTCAGATTTTTTGGTTCTGTTGCTCTCCTTGTGGAGCTTTTGTCCTCTCCAGATCTTACTATTTCCCACTTCTTTCATAAGATACCCTGCATTCTACCCAAGGGTTGGCCATAAGTCTCAGCATCTGCTTTGATAGTCTGCAGGGCACAGCCTTTCAGAGGCCTTCTGTGGCAGACTCCTGATTTGTTCCCTGTTTTCTCTTTCTTCTGATGTCCATCCTCTTTGCCTTTCTGGAAGGGGATTGAGCACTTTAGCTAGAGTCCTCCCTCTTGATTAGTTTCTTTAGATGTGCAGATTTTAGTATGTTTATCGTATCTTATATATCTATATGAGTGAGTATATACCATGTGTGTCTTTCTGTTTCTGGCATAGCTCACTCAGGATGATCCTTTCCAGTTCCCACCATTTACCTGCAAATTTCATGATATACTTGTTTTTTTTCTTTTTATTGCTGAGTAATATTCCATTGTGTAGATGTACCACAATTTCTGTATCCATTCCTCAGTTGAGGGGCATCTGGGTTGTTTCCAGCATCTGGCCATTACAAATAAAGCTGCTACAAACATGGTTGAGCAAATGTCTTATTGTGTACTTGAGCCTTTTCTGGATATATGCCTAGGAGTGGTATAGCTTGATCTTGAGGAAAGACTATTCCTAGTTGTCTGAGAAAGTGCCAGATTGATTTCCAGAGTACAAGTTTACATTCCCACCAGCAGTGGAAGAGGGTTCCCCTTTCTCCACAAACTCTCCAGCATGTGTTGTCTGTTGAGTTTTTGATCTAGGCCATTCTGGTGGGTGTAAGGTGAAATCTCAGGGTCGTTTTGATTTGCATCTCCCTGATGGCTAAGGACGTTGAGCATTTCTTTAAGTGTTTTCCTGCCATTCTATAACCCTCTACAGTCAGTTCTCTTTTTCACTCCATACCCCATTTTTTAATTGGATTACTTGATTTCTTGCCTTTTAACTTATTGAGTTCTTTATATGTACTGGATATTAGCCCTCTGTCAAAAGTAGGAATGGAAACAACCCAGATGTCCCTCAGTTGAGGAACATATGTTCATAAAGATACTTGCCTACATGTGCCTACTGTATATATTTGTACATATATATATATATATGTACATATCTGCTCATGTGTCCATATACATTCCTTCTAGTTGTCTAGTATGCATATCTGTATGTGTATACATTTACATATTATCTACATGTAGCCACTGTGGAGTATGTGTGTACATAAATGAACGCATCTACTTGTGGCTTCTGTATACATTTGCACATGTGACATATACCTATTCACCTATATGTGGCTCCTTTACATAGCTATTTGGTATTTTTAAAACATGTATTACCAAGGCTCCAGACAATGAAGATTCTAAAGTTATAACAGACATGAGAAAGAGCTGGAATGCTAGTGTGTGAAACAAGCTTGTGATTTAGTTTCAGCAAATCATGTAACATTCACAGATTGTGCATTCCTTCTTGTTGTTGTTGTTGTTTGTTTGTTTGAATATTTTATTTTAAATGTTATTAATTACAATTTATTCACTTTGTATCCCCCCATAAACTCCTCTCTCCTCCCCCCCATCCCACCTTCCCTCCCCATTCTCCACACATGCCCCTCCCCAAGTGCACTGATAGGGGAGGTCTTCCTGTCCTTCCTTCTGATCCTACTCTATTAGGTCTCATCAGGAGTGGTTGCATTGTCTTCCTCTGTGGCCTGGTAAGGCTGCTCTCCCATCAGGGTGAGGTGATCAAAGAGCAGGCCAATAAGTGCATGTCACAGACATTCCCTGTTTCGATTACTATGGAACTCACTTGGACACTGAACTGCCATGGGCTACATCTGTGCAGGGGTTCTAGGTCTTATCCATGCATGGTACTTAGTTGGAGTATGAGTCTCAGGAAAGACCCCTGTGCTCAGATTTTTTGGTTTTGTTGCTCTCCTTGTGGAGCTCCTGTCCTCTTCAGGTCTTACTATTTCCCACATCTTTCATAAGATTCCCTGCACTCTGCCCAGCCATTGGCCATAAGTCTCAGCATCTGCTTTGATAGTCTGCAGGGCAGAGTCTTTCAGGGGCCCTCTGTGGCAGGCTCCTAACTTGTTTCCTGTTTTCTTCTTCTTCTGATGTCTATCCACTTTGCCTTTCGGGATGGGGATTGAGCATTTTAGCCAGAGTCCTCCCTTTTGATTAGTTTCTTTTGGTGTACAGATTTTAGTAGGTTTATCCTATATGTTTACATGAGTGAGTATGTACTGTGTGTGTCTTTCTGCTTCTGGGATAGCTCACTCAGGCTGTTGTTCTTTATTGACTCAGCATTTTAGTGTAATTCACCCAGGTTTTCCAGTTTCAAAGCTGCGAACGATGGGGCTGTGGGCACTGAGTTTTACAGTTTTGGGGGTCTTTCTGTACAATTATAACAGCTTGTCCTCTAGGGCAATACCTCCTTCTTGGAGGTTCCAAAGTTGCTACCATGATTGGAGTCAAACTCTTTTGTCATCCAGCTTATCAGTTTCCCTGTGTCAAAGCCAGGCACATGACACAGGCCTGCCATAGCAGCATTTAAGTGGGTCATGAGTTCAAGCCTAACCTTTCAATTTTCTTATCAGCTGGGTGTAGTGGTTCACACCTTTGATCCTAGCGCCAGGGAGGAGGGGAGGGTCAAGGCAGAGGAATCTCTGTGAGTTTGAGGTTAGCCTGGTCTGCAAATCAAGTGCAGGACAGCCACGGCTACACAGAGAAACCTGTCTTGAAAAAAATCATTTTTTCTTATCACTTGCATCCAAGGTGGTCCATAGGGAAGTTAAGCTCCTTGGGGTCAGCTGAGGACTTAACTCTGAGACAAATCAGCTACTGAGAGCAGGGCAAGACATACCTGGAAAGGAAGCTGAACTTGTGAAAGGGTGTTGGACAAGGGGCTTGGATGACCTACACTCAAAACCATGTCACACCAGGTATATTCTCCACCACTCTGTGCTTGGTCTGGGTGCATTTCATCACAAAATAATGTTGACTATTAACCAATTTTTGATGAAATCCAACAGGGCATTATAGTGACCTCTGAGCACAAGAGAAAATGGACTGTGCCCCCCCCCTTAGCTGTGAAATTTATTTGTACTTTAAGTGTCATTTTTTTGTGAAATGTTTGTTGTCTAATATACACTTGGACCTTGTAACCTTGGGGCCAAAACTCTCTCTGTTAGAAACCAAGAAAATGACCAGTCAGCATCCAAGAACTTCCATCTTTAGAGGATTTGCTTAAGCAGGAGGGAGGCCAAGAGGATTTACTGCCAACTGGAAATGCGCCCCGAAGACTCTCCTGTGTGCTAAATCCCAGTGTTAATTAAATTTTAAGTGAGGAAATTGCATCAACTATTTAGAATGCAACAGCTCCAATCAGTGGAATCCCCAGATAACATTTCCTGATTTTGACCTCAGTGAACCATTAGGATTAATAACATTTCAAGCTTGCTTTTCTAGCACAAGTTCACATTGATACTGGCTAGTAATTATCTAAATTGTACCACAGGACACCAGTGACACCAGAGGGGACAGTTTGGTGAAGGGCTGAGTAGAAATGATTAGTTGTGGATTAGAATAATCACGTGCTTCTTTTCAAATATTCACTTAGGAATCACAGCCTATGCAGAAAGTTGGCCACCACACAAATTTTGATTCCAGGGTTAGTTGGGTGAAATATTGATGTTCACCTTTAGTGAAATGCATTTATGAAGAGGGGTGTTGAATCCAGTGGCCCTATAATAAATGGTTTAAAATATAATCCCCTCACCCTAAAGGAGAGAGCCAACCTCTGACACTATTAATGATACTCTGCTATGCTTGTGGACAGGAGCTTAGCATAACTGTCTTCTGAGAGAGGCTCCACTTAGCAGCAGGTCAAAACAGATGCTGAGACCCATATACAAACATTAGGTGGAACTTGGGGAGTCTTGTGGGGAAGGGATAGAAGGACTCAGAATGAACAAAGACTCCATAAGAAGACCAACAGAGTCAATTAACCTAAACCCATGGGGGCTTACAGAGACTGAAGTACCAACCAAAGAGCAGGCATAGATTGAACCTAGGCACCCTATACCTATGTAAATGAAGGGCAACTTGGTCTGCATGTGGGTTCCCTAGCAAATGGAACAGGAGCTATCTCTGAAATGGACTCTATTGCCCGCTTTTAGATCACTTTCCTCTAGCTGGGCTGCCTTGTCTGGCCTCAGTGGAAGAGGATGTAATTGGTCCTGATGTGACTGGATATGCCAGAGTGGGCTGTTGGGGATTGCTCCCCTTTCGAAGAAAAGGGGAGGAAGGAAAGGGAAAAGATCATTGGGAGGGTGTGACCAGACTGTTAGGAGAGGAGGAAGGGAGTGCATCCAGGATGTAACATGAATAAATAAATAAATAAATAAATACATAAATACATACATACATACATACATACATACATACATAAATAAAATTCTAATGAAAGTAGCATTGTGAAGATGAAAAGTTACTAATTACAAAGCAGCTTGCCCTCATGCACCTGTGAAACAGCAATGAAATCATCACTGTAATATTTGTGTGTGTGTGTAAAGTAGTTCAATGTTTATTTCAAGTTATGAAATATCCAGCTCCCAGTTTATGTTCCATCCCCATTTCCTGCCGACACATAGCTAGTCTTGAAGAAACAGGTGGGCCCAGTTTATTTTGAGCAACATTATAAAACAACTGGGCTTCAAGAATAGGCAATGAAACAAAGATTTGACAGAAGATACATAAAAAGAGATGTTTAGATGAGAACTGGGTGAAGGGTTTCAGGGCTTTAATGGACTCTTTGGGACACCACTGTCCCACTGTTTCATGTGTCCAGGTCACAGGATGTCATAGGACTTGCGTCTCATTAGTTTTAAGGTTTTGTTTCTGTCTCTTCCATATCATCAACTTAAGATTTATTTTATTTTCAAATGACCTTCCACAGAGTAAAAGGACCCTACTGTGTCGTTCTTCAGCAACTGTGTTGGAGCTGTCATGTGTTCAAGGACCAATGTGAAGTTTGCTTAGAGAAATTCTCCAGTCCTAGTCTTGTCCACTTAGAATGGATAAATTGGGAAATGTATCCACACTAGTCAAAGATATGTCTCACTTTGACTCAATTTCCTCTTCCTTATTTATTATATGGCTTATTAGATTAAGTAACGATTCAGTACTCTGAAATCTTGGGATTTATTCACTACCTAATAATCAGCTTTTAATAAAATTATGATCATGTTTTCCAGATGCCTAGAGTACCATAAAAACAAATATTTAACGATCTCATTGAAGGATTTAAAGAAAAATGAAAGCAAGAGAACAAAGCAAATTTGATTCCAAATAGCTAAAAATTTCATCTGGATAATAATGAAGTGTGAAGTGTATTCACATGGCTGCTGTAGTGGTCATTGTTTACCCTGTGGTCATCTGTCCTTTTCATGGCACTGCCATGGTCAGGGTGCCACTGTGGCCATCTGTCCTGTGGTTGGCACTGCCTGGGTCGGGGGTCATTTTGACAATCTGTCTTGTGGTTGGCCCTGCAATGCTCAGGGTGTGATCGTAGCTGTTTGTGTCTGGCAATACCACGATCAGGATATGACTGTGGCCATCTGTCCAATGGCTGACACTGCCATGGTCAGAGTATCACTGTGTCTCTCTGTAACTGACATTTCCATGCACAGGGTGTGACAGTGGTTGTCTGTGTCTGGTAATGCCTCCAGGATTTCCTCTTTTCACTCATGATTCTCAGCAGCCTAATCTTGGCTTTTCCTGATTTCCCCAGAGCTGTTCTTGCCCCTTCATCTCACTTCACTGAACTGTTATAGTGTTCCAATTCCTCCAAATAACTGTGGAAACTTTCTATACAAAATGTGCTGAGAAGTATACATGTGTCTTCCGAATGTGTTTGGTATAGACTTGGCCTCACATGAGGGCCCAGCCCTGAGTCAACCCCAAATACTATAGAGGCATTTCGTTTGGTAAGCTAAAGTGCTATATTCTCAAGTGGAAGTAAGCCTAAATTAAAAGTTTTAGCTTCTAGCTATGAATACCATTTGCTCTGTTTTTTTTTTTCTCTAGGGCTTATTAGCTTTTAATGAAATAAAGCAGGTCCTTTATGTTTTTTTTTTAACATTAAAAAGTACAAGTGTGTGAAATACTTGGAGAGCATGAGAAGTTAAAAATTATATACCAACCACTACATTATTGTTATTGTCAGGTATTTCCTTCTTGCTAAGGACATTGAAAACACGGTATATACCCACTTATAAGTGGACACTAGACATATAATATAGAATAAACCTACAAAAATCTGAATACCTAAAGAAGGTCCTCCTCCTCTTCCATCTGACCCTAACTTATCAGGTCTCATCAGAACTGGCTGCAATATCCTTCTCTGTGGCCCGGCAAGGCTGCTCTCCCAGAGAACAAAAGGTGGCATGTTTACACAAACAATGCAATGTCCAGATTGAAACCAGATAGTGGGGTAGAGAAATCAGCATTTGAATGAACAAGGGTAAATTATATACAATTCAAAACAACATTATACCAACACACTCATGTGAATTGCTTCAGTTTTGAAAGGTTCATTGTCAACACCAGCTTTCCAAAAGCATGTATTTTGCATTTGGGAAGGAATTTGTTCAGACAAGTGAGTGTTCTGCTTTGAGATCAGTGGGAAGTGCCATAAATCTGCAAGGGGACTCTGTAGACTAAGGAAAGGAGAGTTTCCCAGAATTCTTAGCAGGAAGCTACAAGGGGTGGATCTTTGTTCCTTCTAAACTCAATTCTTCAGGTTTAATAAATAACCTAACAAGAACCTGGGATGCATAGAACTAGAAATTTCCATTTGGTCCAGTTAAATTTAATGAACATTTTTTTGTGGAAAAAAAATTTAAAACAAATTATTGTACTACTGACTGCCATACCTGTTGTCAATAAAGCACTGCACATTCATGCAATGATGTATTTGCAATACATTATACATACATTTCTCCATTTATATATACAAATATATTAATTTGTATATTATTATTTATATATATATTTATATATATTGTATATATTGTATATAATTTGTATATTGTATATTAATTAATATATTAATATATTTGTATGTATAAATAAACATATAAAATAAGTAAAAATATAAATATATTTTTCTTCATGACTTACTTACCTACAATTATAATTTATAGTTTTTATGGTACTGAGGATTGAACTCAAGGCCTTGTGCAAGCTATGCAAACGTTATACCCCAGACATATATCTCAGCCCTCACTTTAATCATATTTTTCAAGGGAATTCGCAACCAGTGACTACACTCATCATGCAGATAGCTTATGGTGTGTACTGACATGAAGAAGATAAAACTCATTTATCCCAGAGCACCAAGCTCATATTCACAAATGATTTTTGGTCATGAATAAGACTTCAACCAATAACCATGACGGGAAATCAGTTATTCAGCACAAATATTAGTATGCAGCTGACAACATTTAAGCATTTTCTATCACATTTTCTATCAGGACTGTATCTTACAAAGACATCCTAAAAGCCCACACAACAGAACATTTCAGCAGAAAAGGTTTAGATATAAGTTCTCTTAATTTTTGGTGGGCTTCAAATATTAAGGCACAAATTTCTTTGAGGACCTATTTAAAATATTTCAAAGTTTGGATTTAGATGGATTGACGGTGTCTTTGCAAGTCCTAACGGATCTTGTTAGCCCAGTAAACAGGAATTTGCATGTATTCCAACTACCTTGTGGGGTAGAAACACAGGAGAGTGATTTTCATGATGGTCTCATAGGAAACTGCTCACAGAGGGTCAGAATTGCATGGACTATATCACAGTAGGAAGATCATTGTAGAGAGATTGCTATAGTTCCTGAGAATAGGACACATGCTTTTCTTTAAAAATTCCCCCATCCTTTTAACATATGTCTGCATCTCATCAAACTCACTCACAAGTTGTAAAATTTAAAAACAGTTTTTCAAAGCATACATTTCATTTCTCCAGGGTTTCAAGAAAGAAATTATCCCCAATTTTCCCAAGGGGGAGGGCGGGGATGAGAAAGGGAGAAAATGTATTTCCATATATGATAAGAAAATAAACATTTATCTGAGACTTTAGTTTTGAATCTTGTCTTGGTTATGCAGAATGTCCTCCAAAACTTGAACACACTGTATCCTGTGTTGCTTATGAGTGCCTTAAAGTCATATTACATGATGTTAACTTTAGTACAGTAACTTGATGTCAGCAGACTGTGTTATTATTGAGGCCTCTGTATTCAAAACTGTATATGGATTCAACTCCCTATAGGCGAACAGATTCTCTTGTGGATTTTCTCTTTATTTTCACCCTCTTTTCATAAGCTTGGGGTGATAACAGTTGGTAGCAATTTGATTGTTAGCCTTTTGTGGTGAGGATGAGAGGTGAAGAATTTAAAAAAAAAAGTATTGAGCACTGTAGAATGGTTTTCATCTTGGCATGTGGGCAATCAGCATGCAATACCATTACATTAGTAAAAGTAGTGTGACTAATATGAAATTATCAGTTAGTCACACAAAGTTGTGTTGGAGAGTTGTTCAATTGTTGATGAAACTAAAATCTAGACTGAAGTATTTAGAAGATCAAACAATGCAATCTTTTCTCTTCCCTGAAAAGGTAAGAGTCAGAAGACAATTTTAGCTTACATTTTATACAGAAGAACATTTTATTTAAATAAACAAGAAAATGTTGATAGAATCTTAATTGTATGTAATGCATTTAACTCATGAGGAATACTGGCATGCTGTTTTCCCCATTATTTCAGAATATGTGATATAAAGTCCGTGCATATTCAGCTGTATTTTTACATGTAGCAGTAACACAGCTTTTATAAATCTCATTTTCAGGTTTCTTACTATTAACTATTCTTTATTAATAATTTCATAATCAGATTATCTCATATGCCTGGGAATGTGCCTTTCCTAATTATACCTATCTGCTAATTCTTGCCATTAAAGAAATTATTTAAAAGAATATGTAAATATTTCCCAGTAACACAACATTAGTTCTCACTTTTTTAAATAGTCTTCTCTTCAAAAGATTTTTTGTTTTAGATTATGTCTATATGTGAGACAGGATATGTGCACGTGAGTGCAGGTACCCATGGAGTCCAGAAGAGTACATTATATACCCTGTAGCTGGAGTTGCAAATGGTCATGAGCCGCTGGGTATAGATGCTGGAAACTCATGTTCTCTGCAAAAGCAGCATGTGCTCTTAGCCACTGAGTCATTCCTCTGTTTCCAAATAAACACTTTTATTCAGTTGCCAATTTTTGCAGTTTATAACACAGACATGTGGTAGTTCGTTTCATTTCAGAATACATTACCTACAATGTCATCTGATAACAAGGGATGAAATGTAAAAAAATTAAGTTTATTTCACAGTGTTTCTTCATTTTATGAGAAACTACATTCATAGTAGAGTTTCTAATGCCACAAACATATCATTACATATTCAGCATACTTATAAAATTTTTATTTGACAGTTTCATACATTGATTTAATGAATTTTGGTCTGAAAATGGAATTGTATTTTACATAATGTGTACATCATATAAAGTTGATTGGGAATGATGGATTCAGGCTAATGTGACAGAGACAGTCTGCTTGTGCGATAATATACTTGGACTCTGAAAGTTTATTCTAAGAATCTATTGAGTAGAAATTAATCTTGACTATAAAAATTGCAAATTCAAATAGTTTCTGTGTACTTAAGGTGCCATCTTAAAAGTCACATACTATCAAACTTCCTTAACTGTTTTCTTATTATATAATTAAGGTAAGAGTATTATAAAATAATAAAGTATTCAGGATACTGGCAGACAAAGGGTTGACTGTGGTTCTTGTTTAAACTAAATCCATGATCTTTTTCTTTTACTCCTCTCTTTGAAGAAGAGTAACAATGTATCTTGGCTTTGTTGAATTCACTTATTGCAATGGCCCTTTGGTGAACATTTAGCATTTTCTCCATGCAGAATTAGTTCATCTGATTTGTGCCTGTCATAGTTTAGGCATTCTCTTGTCTGGTTGATCAGGGGAGACTGCAGCACTGAGCTGAGTAGAGGGACGCAGTGAATGTTTGTCTCTTGTTCCTCATCTTCATGGGAATGATTCCAGCTTTTCATTATTCAAGATGTTAGCTACGGCATGCTGTGTGATATGTACAGTATTTGTTATGTTGAGACATGTTACTAGCTTAGTTTGTTTAGAGCCTTTATTATAAAAGGAATTAAGGAATGTTGAACTTTACTACTTTTTAAAAGAGATTTTTTTTTGTTACCTGGGTTAATTTTGACCTCCATTTTTCGGTTGGGTGCATCCTCACTTGCGTATTTGTCCATGTCTTTCCCTCCATGTTCATTCATTTAAGTGTATCCCTCTACATGCATCCTTGCACGTGTAACCTGTGTGCCTCCCTTCCCCTGCATGTCTATGTGAGAATCTCTGCATGAGTTTCTGCCAAATAAGAGACTGTGGTACCTCAATGCAATGAAATAAAAAAAAATTAAGACCATTTTGCACAGGCAGAAGGAGAGATGCCTGAATCACCTCCCCACTTATAATCAGCAGGGAGAAGGCCATTTTGTACTTCAGAGAGAAAAAGGGAATATGCCCAGGCCTTATATTTGAAATCCAGTATTGTGTCCCGCATGGTGAGAACTGCTGACTCAGTATGATCTTAATGAATTAGAAACTATTGAAAGGAATAGAAACTTAGTCTGTAATGGTAGAAATGGGTAAATCACAGGTCAAAGAAAAGCATTCCTTAATAGGAAAAGTACAAACGATGAATAGAGAATGCAAAGTGGAATCGGTGAATGAGTAATGGTTACTGATGTGTGGGAAGTTTGATAGACTTTGTAGAGTGAGTTCTCACACTTTACTAACTTTCTGCAGATGAATTCTATCTGCCTTTATATTATGTATATCATTTGAATCTGATTAAGATAGTTTGTGCCTTTATATTTAATTTGGAGCTGTATTATCAGTAGCCTAAAGGAAGAAACAATAACTGGTATTTGTGTTACTGTGCCATTTGGACTGTTTGATAACCAAATGGTGTGTTGTATGTAGTTTCACTTTTTTTGTTCTTTTTAATTTTTTATTTTTATTAATTACAGTTCATTCACTTTGTATGGCCCCCTGTGGATACTTCCCCCCTCCCCTCCCAATCCCACCCTCCCTTCTCCTTCCCCACCCATGTCCCTCCTCCAGTCAACTGATAGGGTAGCTTCTCTTCTTTCTGATCCTACTCTATCAGGTCTCAGCAGGAGTGGCTGCATTGTCTTCCTTTGTGTAAGGCAGTGCTCCCCCCCTCAGGGGGAGGTGAACAAAGAGCAGTACACCTAAAGAAACTGATCAAGAGGAAGGACTCTGGCTAAAATGCTTAACCCACATTCAGAAAGGAAAAGAGGATGGACATCAGCAGGAAGAGAACCAGGGAACAGGGCAGGAGCCTACCACAGAGGGCCTCTGAAAGGCTCTGCCTTGTAGACTTTCAAAGCAGATGCTGAGACTTATGGCCAACTTTTGGGCAGAGTGCAGGAAATATTATGAAAGAAGTGGGAAATAGTAAGACCTGGAGAGGACAGGGGCTCCCCAAGGAGAGCAACAGAACCAAAAACTCTGGACACAGAGGTCTTTTCTGAGACTGATACTCCAACCAAGGACCATGTGTGGAGACAGCCTAGAACTCATGTACAGAGGTAGCCCATGGCAGCTCAGTCTCTGACATGAACTGATTGGTAGTTTCAGATTTTTACCTAATGGTATTTTATGTTCATTCTTTGTCACTTATTAAATCCCCAGCGGCAGCTTACAGATTCAAAGTTGATTCCAGAGGCTGGAGAGGTACTTATTGGTTAAGAGCACTGAAGTTCTCTGCCAGAAAGCCAGAACTCAATTTCTAACACCCTTGTCAGGTAGTTCACAATAGCTTGTAACTCCATCTCCAGAGGGCCATTGCCCTCTTCTGGTCTCCAGAGAAAACACACACACACACACACACACTAAAAAAATAAGTCTGTACTCTGGGAAGATGAGAGCTCATTGATTTAGATTTGAGCATCTACAAAATATAATAAGCTCAGGTATTAAGGACAATGCTTTTCATATTTGAAACTGTCTGAGTCTAGGTTTTATACACTGAAAAAATTAGATGGAGAATGGTGAGAGCAATCATTAATCAGAGTAGAGACTAAGCAAATTTATCATTGTGGATCTTGGTAGTCCACTGCTTAATAATATAACTTTTAGTAGGCTAGAGGTAAAGATCTATGCTTCTGAACTATGTAAAAGTTCCAACGAAGTAAGAAAAATTTTGAAGTGGTAATGACTAGCTAATTGTTGGAGGATCATTAATAGACACTTTTCTGGTGAACTATTTAAATTCTACATCTTTGTATGAATTGCCTAGTTGAAATAATTCCTACCACACTCCTGTGGAGCAAACAGAAAATTTATGAGATGATTGAGGAATTAGGAACACAACCTGTCTAATACTCTAATTCCATTTGCACAATTTTCCTTGTCTGTTTTAAGACAGAAGTTAAAATTTTCTGAATCAATTATGAGATATAGTCTGAAAATTAAAATTTGATAAAGTGCTGGAACTGTTAAAAATAAAAAGTTCTTTAAATTTTTTTTGTACTTTCAAAACCTCTTTTCCCTGTCTCAGCTGCTCTCTCTCTCTTTTTAGGTTATAATAGAATTACAACATTTTCCTCTTCCTTTTACTCTCTCCAAACCTGCCTATATATCCCCCTCCTGCCAGGACTGACCTGAATGAATTGGCACCACACAACTAATTGTTGTGTTCTTCCATGGGGAGTACCAACTCCCCTGCTCACAGATTGCATTGCCAGCTTCCAAAGGGATGTGGCAATCAACAGTTCTACCCTACCATGACACCTGTGAATCATCAATGAGCAGCCTAGAACTATAACCCTTGAGGGTGCAGTAGTGACACACCATGGCGGTAACCAACAGCTCTCTAATTAGATGTAAGACCCGCTGGAAAGGAGGAAAATCAGACCTGGTCCAGGATCCCAGTTAACTACTTAGTGCTAGTGAAATCACTGTTACTGAGTTTATAGAGTCTATGAACTCTAATTTACTAAACTAGCATAACCTCTAAACTACTCTTCTGGGGACATTTGGTGGCTCTAGTTCCTACTCCTCAGTATGTTCATTTTTTAAAATCTGTTTTTGATGTCATTCGTCATCAGTTTAGCATGCCGAGTTGTCACTGCTAAAGGGAAAGTTCAAATTTAATAAAATACTGACTATGTGAAAGGTAACTCCAAGTCCGTTCTAGTTTAAAAATGGACTTCTGTAAAGCAAAGGACATTGTCACCCGAATGAAACGACAGCCAACAGATTGGGAAAAGATCATTACCAATCCTACTTCTGACAGAGGGCTAATATCCAGTATATATAAAGAACTCAAGAAGTTAAAAAGCAAGAAACCAAATAATCCAATTAAAAAATGGGGTATG
>CM053756.1:45861484-45876320 GCA_028658305.1 Pachyuromys duprasi
GATTTCCTCCTTTTTAATTGCTGAGTAGTATTCCATTGTGTAAAAGTACCACAATTTCTGTATCCATTCCTCAACTGAGGGGCATCTGGTTCTGGTTATTACAAACAAAGCAGCTTTGAACATAGTTGAGCAAATGTCCTTGTTGTGTACTTGGACATCTTTTGGGTATATGCCTAGGATTGGTACAGCTGGATCTTGAGGAATCACTATTCTTAATTGTCTAAGAAAACGCCAAATTGATTTCCAGAGTGGTTGTACCAGCTTACGTTCCCACCAGCAATGGAGGAGGGTTCTTCTTTCTCCACATCCTCTCCAGCATGTGTTGTCACTTGAGTTTTTGATCTTAGCCATTCTGACAAGTGTAAGGTGAAATCTCAAGGTTGTTTTGATTTGCATCTCCCTGATGGCTATGGATGTTGAGCATTTCTTTAAGTGTTTTTCTGCCATCCTACAGTGCTGAGGGTGTTTCTGATGCCAGTTTAGGTTGATTCAGTCTTTCCTGTTTGGTTCAAAAGAAGGCTGTGATTTTTTTTTTGAACTGTCTGATTTTAAAATTGTTTGATTATGTGACTGGCTAGCATGGAATAATCCATCCAGTTTGTCCTCTATAAAGGTCAATCAGTAACAATGGGCTCAGAGGTTTCATTTAAGGACATGTATGTAATAAGTTAGATTTTCAAATAGTTGGGATATGGGAATGTTGAATGCTTATACAAAAGGACATAACCAAGAAATGAGATAGTTCTTAATTCTCAGTGTAATGTGTTTCAAAGTAAATAAAAATCAAACATGGAGGTGCACGACTCTCACCCTGGGTCTTAGATGGTGGAGTTAGTAGATGAGTTTTCAGTGCTTGCTCTGGAAGCACAGATATTAAACATGAAATGAAACAGAGATGATTAGCATGACAAAAAGAAAGAAAGGAAGGAAGAACAAAAGAGGGAAATGTAAAGGGAGATGGGAGATGGAGAAGAAAAGAGAGAGGTAAGTGTCCCATCACCTTGTGCTTTATAGAAAGTCCAAAGCCAGGTTGGGATATATGATACCCACTTCAGAGCAAGGGTGAAGGTTTCATCATGGAAGACGAGGCTAATGTAGAGGAATCTGAGGTGACAGATGTAGTTACCCCCTAAAATTGAAAACACAAGAGGAAAATATAAAACATGTATGTATCAGGCAAAGATGAATTTATTCTTGGTCTCAAGGGGGGAAAAGGATAGCCATTTTCACTGTTTTCTTTTCATAGTTGATTAAGTTTTATCTCTCATGAAGATTAGGTGATTTTTTAAATCTAAAGTAATGTCTTCACACAGATTTCATGTGAAGAAAACCAGTTGCTGCATCTACCATTTGCATGGGTGAGATGATGGAGAGGACTTCAGAGCTGGTGCTGAGCATCAGACAGTACATGCGTGGAGTGGTTTACATAGCTCTTTTCCTTATGAAACACACCTTGTAGCTGTGAATCCCTGCTAATAAAATGTCACTCTGCAGTGGAAATACCCACTTTTTTGTAGAAAAAGGTGGTTCTCAATTTGTATGCATGCCAATTAAAATATCTACTAAAATCAGTAATGGAAATCTATGTAGCTATAGGAATGTTTTGATGTGTAGCTTTAATTAGTTATTTATTTATAATATAATTTATAATTATTGTTCATAATAATTACAGTTTATTCACTTTGTATCCCGGCTGTAGCTCCCTTTCTCATTCCCTCCCTTCCTCTTCTCCTCCCTTGCCCCTCCTCCAGTCCACTGATAGGAGTGGTCCTCCTCCCATTCCATCTGTAGCTTTCTTAGTAAGTCCAAACACAGGCAAGAAGGTTCTTCAGTTGCATGCTGATTTGGTGGTAAGAGGATGAGACAATATTGACAATTTGTTAATCTTTTTCTCTGTGACTAATTGTGTATTGCAAAGATAACTTCATTTACAGGAGTTTCCCCCAGAAGGGTAAAATATAAGCATTAAAGATGTTCATCTATAAGGAATAAAAATAGATAAATTATCAGAGAAGATAAGACTGAAGATCATACTGTTAAATGATAAAAGCCAGACTCAGAAATACCAATCCTGCATGCTTTCTCTCATCCGTGATCCTAGGTTTTAAATAAATACATAAATATGCTGTGTATCTGTGTGTGGTGTAACACTTCCGTAAACCGTATATAATCAAAATGGATTTTGGATAAGGTGAGGAAACAACAAGAGTGGGAAGGCTATCAGGGATAAATATGGTTTAAAGTACAAAATATAAAGTTTAATATTGCCTTTATGAAAACCACTGAATATATTCCAATAAAAATGAGTGAAAATGAAGGAAGCTATAAAAGACAAAATTGTGTGCTCTGTTGGAGCTGCAGTTTCATATGATACATTTTAAACTTCTGGAATATGAACAAAATGGGAAAACACTTCTGGTTATATAATCGAGATGAAATAGGACTAGGCTACAGATAATGCCCCCCAAACAGAGAGATATATTACCACTGGTTTCATAACAGAGTAGATGAAACCAGGATATAAATATAATTTTTTAGCTTTATTTATTTTTATTTCATGTTTATGGGTATTTTTGCCTTCACACGTTTTTGCATTATGTGCCTGCAGTGCCCACTGAGGCCATAAGAGGGCATCATATACACTGGAACTAGAGTTTCAAATGATTATGAGCCCAACTTGTAGGTGCTGGGGACTGAACCTAGGTCCTTTGCAAGAACAAGTATACTTGACAGCAAAGCCAAATTTCCAGTCCCAAGAAATACCATTTTATTAGATATATTTCACTTTAATCCTGTGAGAAGACCTTCACTGTCATACATTTCACCAAATACATTAAGAATTATTTGCTTCTTCAGTACAATATTATAAATACAGTACACTAGAGGACAAAACATCTCTCCATTTCACGGAGATTAGAGAGATGGAGCAGAGGTTCAGAGCACTTGCTGATCTTCAAAGACGACCCAAATTCAGTTCTAAGCATAAGCACCTTTCCCTGGACAGCTCATTGCCAGTCAGTCCTGCTCCAAGAGAATCAATGCCACCTACTGGCCTTTTGGGAAACTGCACGCATTTACACACACACACACACACACACACACACACACACAACACACACACACACAGAGAGAGAGAAAGAGAGAGAGAGAGAGCACTTCATATATATATCAGGAAGGGTTTAACAAAACTTGACTTTGCTGGACATTTGTGTACTGCTGTTTTGCCCACATTCAACATCTTTTGCTGCACAGCGTGGACTCTGGGGTGCGGTGTAGCCAGGGTTTCCCTATGCTACATGCTGTGATTATTGACAATTGTATTCCACATCTACAGTTAGCACCGCCTAAGCACTACTCCATTATCAGGATTCCAAATATTGCTACAAGTTTCTGTCTTACGGATTACTTATAGTATATTTACTGGTGTTCACAATTTTATAATGTAAGTAATGTCAGACGATTATAAATCTAACCCATGCACATTTACCACATACAATGGTAAGTGAAAATAACTGCCTAATTCACTTTGATGTAGCTAACGATTTTAAGTGACAAGTCGTTACAAATGCATTTAGAGCTATTGGTAAGTGACCAGCATTTTTTTTCATTTTCATTTTTTATCTGCTTGTTTATATTGACTAATAACTAACACATTTGCAAAGAGAAGAGTATGCCATTGAGAAGTAGGATATGAATTGGACCTTGGTTTTCGGTATCCTCCCCAGGGAAGCCAAGAGATGGGCATGGCAAAATGGATGTACAGTATGGCTCACCATGAGGTATACCCTAAAGGAGAGACCACACTTTTATGAGCCATGTACTGACTAACCACCATGCCCTGAATTCTCCAATACATGTAGCACTGTAGGGAGTCTGTGTGCGGTTCCTGAAAAGAAATGACATTTTAACTGGACATCCAACTTTCAAGTTTGGCGCACCATAGCTATATTGACTTACTTTAGTTTGGGGTAAGAATTAAATTAAATTTAAATTTAAATATGTATGTGAATGTCTGTATTTGGGGGTGAGGGCTGTATTCTTTCCCATGTGCCACATAAGCATACACACACAAACCTCAGGAATAAATATTTTTCTTTAGATACATGATGCCACTTTTAGTCTCCAATTTTCATAAACACATCTGAAGTAACATAGTTGTGCTAACCTTTATAAAACATTTGTGCCAATTTGACAATATTAAAACTACAGTCAATCTTATCTTTCACACCACCTGTCAATGTTGATCGATGGTTCTGCTCTTACACAAGAGGCAATTGGTTGACAATGACAGAAAGTATTGGAATTTACCTTTTCTTTTTTCTTTTTAATTAATTAATGTTTTATAAATTATGGTTTATTCACTTTGTATCCCAGCTGTAGCCTCCTCCTCCACACCCTCCCAATCCCAACCTTCCTCCCTCATCTCATTCCATGTACCTTCCCAAGTCCATTGATAGGGGAGGTCCTCTTCCTCTTCCCTCTGATCCTAGCCTATTAGGTCTCATCAGGACTGGCTGCATTGTCTTCCTCTGTGGACTGGTAAGGCTGTATCCCCCTCAGGGGGAGGTGATCAAAGAGCCAGCCACTGAGTTCATGTGATAGACAGTCCCTGTTCCCAATACTAGGGAACTCACTTAGAAACTGAACTGCCATGGGCTACATCTGAGCAGGGGTTCTAGATTATCTCCATGAATGGTCCTTGGTTGGAGTATCAGTCTCAGAAAAGACCCCTGTGCCCAGATTTTTTTTTTTGCTCTCCTTATGGAACTCCTGTTCCCTCCAGCTCTTTCTATCTCCCCCTTCTTTCATAAGATTCCCTGCACTCTGCCCAAAGTTTGGCTATGAGCCTCAGCATATGTTTTGATGCCTTGCTGGGTAGAGTCTTTCAAAGGCCCTCTGTGATAAACCAGACACATTAAACCTGTTAGAAGAAAAAGTGGGGAAGGGCCTTGAATTCATTGGCACAGGAGACAACATCCTGAACAGAACATCAAGAACACAGGTTCTAAGAGCCACAATCAATAAATGGGACCTCTTGAAATTGAAAATCTTCTGCAATTCAAAAGACACTATCATCAGAACAAAATGACAGCCAATAGATTGAGAAAGGATCTTCACAAACCTATATCTGATAGAGGGCTAATATCCAGAATATACAAAGAACTCAAGTTAAACAGCAACAAATCAAGTAATCCAATTAAAAATTGGGGTACAGGCCTAAACAGAGAATTCACAATAGAAGAATATGGAATGGCAGAGAAACACTTAAAGAAATGCTCAACATCCTCAGTCATCAGCCAATGCAAATTAAAACAACCCTAAGAGTTCACCTTACACCCATCAGAATGTCTAAGATCAAAAACTCAAGTGACAACACATGCTGTAGAGGATGTGGAGAAGCGGAACCCTCCTCCATTTCTGGTGGGAATGTAAACTTGTACAACCACTTTGTAAATCAATCTGGCACTTTCTCAGACAATTGGGAATAGTGCTATCTCAAGAATTAGCTCTACCACTCCTAGGCATATATCCAAAATATGCTCAATTATACAACAAGGACATTTGCTCAAGCATGTTCCTAGCAGCTTTATTCATAATAGCCAGAATCTGGAAACAACCCTTATGTCCGTCAACGGAAGAATGGATACAGAAATTGTGGTACATTTACACAATGGAATACTACTCAGAAATTGAAAACAAGAAAATCATGAACTTTGCAGGCAAATGGTGATATCTAGAAACGATCATCCTGAGTGAAGTATCCCAGAAGCAGAAAGTCACACATGGTATTAACTCACTTTTAAGTGGATATTTGACTATAATATAAGATAAACATACTAAAATCTGTACACCTAAAGAAGCTAAGCAAGAAGGAGGACCCTGGGTAAGATGATCAATCCTCACTCAGAAAGGCAAATGGGATGGACATTAGAAGGGGGAGAAAACAGGAATTTACCTTTTCTATTTAGTCCTGGGAATAAAATATTCCATGTAAGACCAGGAGTAAAAAGTGCCTCCACCTACTTTTCCCTTAGCATATGTTTCTGTGGCTTTTTCCAGACTGGGTAGATCTCTAATAATACAGCGGCCTAAACGTAGTTAAATAGCCTCTTTGATTTTATCCAAAACAAACAAACAATCCATATGTCCCTCAACCAAAGAATGGATAAAGAAACTGTGGAAAAATTAAATAATGTAATACCACTTAGCTATTAAAAACAAGGACATCATGAAATTTTCAGGCAAATCGGTCGAACTAGAAAGATCATCCTGAGTGAAATAACCCAAAAAGACACACTCTGTATGTATTCCCTTGTAAGTACACATTAACCGTATAGTAGAGGATAACCATACTATAATTCACAGACCCAAAGAAGCTAAGTAACAAGGAGGATCCAAGGGAGGATGTTTGAATCTCATTCAGAAGGGGATATAGAACAGACAACGTAAATGGTTGAAGAGAGGGAACAGGATAGGAGAAGGAGGGCTGAAGGAAATGATGGTGGGGATCAGATGTTGGTAGAAGAAGAGTGGGAGGACAGACTAGATAAGCCTTGGGTGGGGACATCTCTGAGACAAGCTGGAGACCTAAGATTGGGTAGGCTACTGGGAGGATATGGGGGTGACTCTAGCCGAGACCCCTAGTAGCAGGGCTCATGGAGACTGAAGAGGCCACCCTCTAACCAGGCAGTACTTACAGTGGAGGGAAGCGAACACCGACCCACCCACAACTTTCAACCCACAATTTACTTCGCCTACAAGATGTGCAGGAATAAAGATAGAGCAGAGATTGAAGGAATGTCCAACCAATGCCTGACCCAACCTGAGACCATTCCATGGGAGAGAGCCAACTCCTGACACTATTAAGGACACTGCTCTGTGCATGCAGAAGGAGCCTAGCATAGCTGTCCTCTGAAATGCTCCACCCAGCAGTGGGTCAAAAACAGATGCTGAGACTCACAGAAAAACATTAGGTGGAACTCTGGGAGCCTTCTGGAAGAGTGAGGGAAAGGACAGAAGTACCCAGAGGGGGCAGGAATTCCACAAGACCAGCAGAGCAAACTAACCTGGGCCCTGGGGGGGCTTCCAGAGACTGAAACACCAAAAAGGACCATGCATGGAATGGACCTAGGACGCCTACACATATGCACTCTATGGGAAGCTTCGTCTTCATGTGTAACCCTAGTAAAGGGAGCAGGGACTATCTCTGGCAAGAACTCTTGCACGATTTTTGATCATTTTACCCTGGAGGGACTGCTTTGCCAGGCCACTGTGGCAGAGGATGAGCCTCGTCCTGATGTGCTGGGGTGGGTTGGTGAGGGGAGTTCCTCTTTTCTAAGGGGTAGGAGGCATAGGGAAAAGAGGGGTTTAGGGTAGGACTGGGAGGAGAGGAGAGAGGAGGCTATGGTTGAGATGTAAAGTAAATAAATAAATACAGTTTAAAACAACTTTTAAAAACGGTAAAGCAAATTTATTTTCAATGTAATGACATGTTTACTTTTAAAAGTGTTATATTTGGTTTAATATAAACCAAATAATTCTCTCACTATATTTTTAATCTGTGACATAAAATTATAACATAACTTGCATTTCCCCTTTTCTATTTTGTTTCACATTTTATACATTTTCTATAATTACATATGTACATTATTGTATTTTATACTGTTTACCCAATTTTGACTGAATAGGAAGATGCGAATATTGTTTTATTTTATTATCTTTAAATAAATTCACAGAACCTACAAAACAAAACACCAAAAAAAAAAACAGAAAGAAAAAAAAACCAGAAAACGAGAAAGAAACTAGATTTGATACTCCCCAGTGACATTTTCTTTAGTGGAATCACAAGTTTTGACAACCTCATATTTGAGTTTTGCTCTTCTCTGTCCCTGGGGTGACCCAGTCCAGTCCCATTCAAGTTCCACTGCTCCACCAACAGGTTTACCTTAAGAATTGGTATTGACCTCTTCTCTGAACCAGAGATTTAGGGAACATGCAATGTCTTGACACCTAGCTTGATGTTCCTTAGACAGTGTATTCTTAGCTAAATGTCAGGACAAAACATCATCCCAGCCATTCCCCAATGAGTAAATGTCTTTGTTTCAAAATGTATCTCACATCCACCCATTTCACAGCAACCCCCTGATACCTAACTTGGCTCCCAGTCATGACACTTTCTTCCTTGAAATATTTATCTCCAGTGATGCCTGCGTCTGACCTTGTTTTATTCTCACAAGAGACACAGCACCAGCCTACTGGCTTTTCCTGGCTTAGGTTCTTATTTTCATGTGCTCTATTTTTATTCAATAGCCTGAGGTTTCAGGTCCTTTCTCTCTCCAACCTTATTTCCTGCGTTCTTATTTTCTGTTCATATCAGTTTCTAGAGTGAGTGTTAGCACACACAAGCACCAAATAAATATTTTTGCATAAGCAATTTAATAATTGACACTAAATAGAATAGTTAGTATGTCAACATGCCCAAAGTATAAACAGAAGAATTGAGATTAGTATTAGTATTGGCTTTAGTATTAAAGCCAGTATTACACCTAATACATTTTTACTTTCTTTGATCATTTTAGTTTTAAATAATAATAATGCAGTCATCTCAGACTTCTAAATGCAGATGCTGGGTATAAACTGACTTATGTATATAGTCTATTTAGTATGCACATACATTTAATACAGTGTGACTTCTAGCTAAATCATCTCTTTGTGCTACTTTAACTGAGATGAGCTTAGCACCTAATCACTAAACTCATGTAATCAGCCAGGCTGCCTATGGCAGAGCAACCAGACTGTTCATATACATTACTTTGATGAGCTACAATTAAAGAGTTTCTGCAAACAGCAGAGCTGTGACTAAAAATTGGGTTGGTGAGTGTACTGTCTTATTATTTTAAATCTGTCTCTGTCTCTCTCTCTTTCTCTCTCTCTCTCTGTCTCTGTCTCTGTCTCTCTCTGTCTCTCTCTCTCTCTCTCTCTCTCTCTCTCTCTCTCTCCGTGTGTGTTTGTGTGTGTGTGTGTGTGTGTTATATTTCCTGCACTCCATCAGCCAGAGTGCAGGGATCTCTAGGGATCACTGAGCTTTTAGAAGCTCAAAGCTGGGCTTTGGACTCCACTGGCAGCTGAGCACAAACTGCAGAGTGGCTGACACCAGGAGACAGTGCAGGGTGTCAGGGCTTCTTTCCAGTGAGGATATTGAAAAGTGGAGTGCAGAGTTTTGAACTAACAGTGATGCAGCAGTCAATTCCATGTTGCCTTTGTGGAGAAAGTCATACTCAATGAGAAACCTCAAGTCCTACCAAATCCACCCACTGTGTCTTTTCACTTGGTCGTAGCATCATTATTTATCGTTATTAAAACATTATAATGCATCTTACCCTTCCAGGAATTGAAAGGCTTTTTGTAGCTGAGTTAGCTGCTGTAGTCTCAATATTTTCTTAAGAAAACATTACTATAAAATAACAAATACAAGGTATATTTAGTATGAAGCATCTCATTCTTTCACATATCCAAATAGATGAAGAGGGTGAGATAATACTTATTTTCAATCTATATGAGATTATGGATAGTTTAAATGTTTATTATTTTGCTCACTTATAATGTCTAATTTTTATATCATAATTCATATATTAATTTATATTTTTAATCAATGAAGATTCAGCTTTATTTGAAATACATTCCTAACACAAAATCTGTAGTTTATCTCTATTATTTTTCAGAAAATACAAGATAGAAAATGTAGCTTAGCTCCTTCAAAGTAGCAAGCACATATTCTAATATTCCACAAATAATCCAAGTTGGAGGCCATTTATTGTATAATGCAGTAGCTTTTCTTTTTTTTTTTTTCATAAAATGGTCGAACATACTTCTCAGCTATGGAAAGATTGCAAATTCAATTCAGTTTAGCCTACAGTTATTTTCTTCCATTCAGCATTGGACACATGGTATTTGCAAGCCAAAAATTAAATTAGATTTTTTTTTCTTTTCCTACTTTCTCTCTAGTGTATCTGAACTGAAATAATTAGGCAAAACACAGGAATTGCAACCCTTTGTTTGAAAATACACATGACATGCTTTTAGAAACCTTCTAATTGCATTAACTATAAGTTAACTCTCTGGTGAGCCCAGGCTGGCAGAACAAGAAGGTGGTGGTTTTGGTTCTGAAGTTTTCCAAGGGCTGAGGTGTTAAAACCTCAGTTCACATAGATTTTTGGGAAGTGGCAGGATCTTAACTGAGACTGAGGATGAGAAACAAGGATCTTGGGAGCAATTTCAGGAAAGGAATTGGGGTACTGTCCCTCTTCTTCCTCACCCTTTGCTTCCCTGTGGCCACCAGCTCGTCCACATGCTCCCCATGCATGATTGGCAAGGGGTGGGAGCTCAGAAATTACAGTAAATATGAATTATAGTGTATGAGAACAAATGCATGTATTTATCCTGAAGCTTATTGAGAGGGAATTGGAATGAGTAGATATGCAGGGAAGAATGGAAATTTAAAGATAAGTAACACTGGAGATAAAGATAAGTTGAAGTGGGTTAAAAGTTGTTCTCTATCTCAGGAGCAGTAGATTTACTATCATTGGAATTGAAGACGCGAGAGAAGTTATAGGCATAGAAATAACAGCTTTAGCAAGATAGCATGATGTCAAGAGGCTTTAAAGAGGGATGTAGTGGGTGTTTTGGTTATGTTATACAAATATATTTTTGTTATCATCCCAAGTGTGGTATGAGGGTATCTGTAGCTGATAACAGCCTTTGGAGAGGCCAGTGATCTTTGTCAGAGGATAAAGGGCCTCAGTAGGGGACACATGATTCTTGTCAGCTGGAAACTGCCTCCTGCACAGGGTGTGGTCTTTGCCAGCTGAAAAACATCCTGGTGTGGACTCTGATAAGGTACAAAAATGAGCCAAGATAAGAGAGAGAGAGAGAGAGAGAGAGAGAGAGAGAGAGAGAGAGAGAGAGAGAGAGAGAGAGAGAGAGAGAGAGAGAGAGAGAGGAAGAAGGGAGGGAAGGAGAAAGGGGAAGAGAGAGAGAATGTTTTAAAATACTTTAAAATACATTCTAGAAAGCTTCAAGGAGGGTGCTGCTGCTAGTAGTTCTTGCTGCTGCTTCTGCTATTACTGGATTGCTAGTTTGCTGATTTGTGTTGCTGCTCTGTTTGTTGTTGTTGCTGCTGCTGCTGTTGCTGCTGGTGGTGGTTTGCTGGACTCTTGGATATCCTGATAATGAAGAGTGGAATCGCCCCAAGAAACTACATCTAAAGTGGTCTACATCTCCTGTCCCTACTAACATTCTTTCTCTTCTACCTAGGGTTGGATGGTTGGAAGGGAGGCAGAGGCTTTAGAAACCCCAAATAAAATAGGTTTAAACAACAACCACAAAAAAAAAATCAAAGCCTACAAAGACGTAGGTAATTATTTGGCAGTGTTCAACATGGAGATGATAAAGTAAGAACGGTGAGGAGGAGAGAAGAAAGGAGAAAAGAGGAAGAGAAGTGGCAAAACAAAAGAATGTGAGCACAGGGTGGGCAGAGTGAGAAAGCCTCACAAACAGACACTTATGCAACATTGTCTGGAAGGTAGGGGCTAGTGCAGGGAAGGATACAGTGCCCAGGAAGAAAAGAGGCACAATAGAAGGGGTTATCGAGTACATAAAGATGTAGAAAAAAAATCATGTCTGTCATACAAAGTGAAATGTCCTTGTTTGGCACTCGACTTCTAATGGTATGGTTTTTTCCCTTTTTATTAAGAGGCTTTAAATAATAGATAGGTGAGTGCCTGTGTGGAAAAATGCAGGGAAAAGTTTAATTTGTATTTGGGGAGGGAAAAGTCAGTTTAAAGAATACTGGTAATTTTTTAAGTGTTAATATGAACAGATTGGCCTGCTCTTTCATCACCTCCCCCTGACGGGGGAGCAGCCTTACCAGGCCACAAAGGAGACAATACAGCCACTCCTGAGGAGCCTGATCAGAAGGAAGGAAAAGTAGACCACCCCTATCAGTGGACTTGGAGAGGGGCATGCCTGAAGAAGGGGAAGGAAATGAGGGATTGGGAGGGGAGGGAGAAGGGAGATACAGGGGGGATACAAAGTGAATAAAGTGTAATTTTTAAAATTCTATTATTTATTTATGAATTTTCCATTTAATATTTTTAATGTAATTTATTTATTTTTATATTAATCACAGGTTAGGTACTTTGTATCCCAGTCATAGCCCTCTCCCTCATTCCCTCCTACTCTCCCCATCCCTCCCTCATCTCCTCCCTGCCCCCCTCCAAGTCCACTGACAAGGGAGGACCTCTTCCCCTTCCATCTGACCCTAGCTTATCATGTCTCTTCAGGGCTGGCTTCAATGTCCTCTTCTGGGGTCTAGCAAGGCTGCTCCTCCCTTGGGGGAGGGAGAAGGGTCTAAGAGCCAGCCATTGAGTTCATGACCGAAATAGTCCCTGTTCTCCTTACTAGGGTACCCAGTTGGATACTGAGCTACCATGGGCCACATCTGAGCAGGCGTTCTAGGTTATTTCCATGGTCCTTGGTTGGAGAAACAGTCTCCTAAAAGACCCGTATGCCCTGATCTATTTGGTCTTTATGGAACTTCATATGGAGAAACAAAAAACCCAGAATCTCCTGTACAACAATAGATCATCTGGAGGTATCTCCATACCTGACCTCAAGCTGTACTACAGAGCAACAGTAATAAAAACTGTATGGTATTGGCATAGAAACAGAATAGTGGATCAATGGAACTGAATAGAAAACCCAGAAATGAACCCACACACCTATGGAAACTTGATTTTTGACAAAGAAGCCAAAACCATTCAATGGAAAAAAGACAGCATCTTCAATAAAGTGTAATTAATAAAAAAGAGAAATAAACAAGAAAATACATTTAAGAATAAGAGGATTTCATTTTTATTTTAAAACTAAATTAAAATGTCCTCCTCAATAGGGAGACCAAGACTGAGAAAACTAAAGTGTACCATTGATGGACAAAGATACTAAGGAGGAATGTTATGTTGGTTGTCCTTGAATGTGCAATGCAAAGGATTAAAATAAGATCAATGCATGAAGAAGTGAGAAGGAAGTGAAAAAATCAAAAAAATAACATATAATATATATAACATGTTATATATATTATTATATATTATATATAATCATGACTCACAGAATAGCATATAACTGTCAAACAAAGCTGAAGTTCAGTAAACCACAATAATTGCAGACCATACGAAAGTTAATGCAGATGCAGGAGCCACTAGAGTTGTAGAAAGTCTGCAAACTGTTGATCATCTAATGTGTGTATCTGTGCATGAGTGCCTTCCTCTGAGCATGGTCCCACAGAAAGAGACAGGTACACTAAACAATGGCTTCAGAATGCAATATGATTAGGAGCTAGAGACACATGGAGGCATTTAATACAGGCAGAAGCAGAAGAGGCAAGAGGGAGAAGACAATATGATCAAGAATGTGGGTAGGAAACCACTAGTTTTGGTAGGTGTATTCCTAAAGTTGAATTAGCACCATACTTTCAAATATTATCTAACTTTCTGACCCATTGAAGTTAGAGGCAACAGGAAAAGCCATATACAAAGACTTTTTAAAAGGAGGGCTTCTAGTATTGGCTTGACTTGGCTGCTATACTACGATTTTCCTTTAAAATTTTTTTTATATTAATTACAGTTTATTCACTTTGTATCCCAGCTGTATCTCCCTCCCTCATTCCCTCCCAGTCCTACCCTCCCTCCTTCATATCCTCCCATGCCCCTCTCCAAGTCCATTGTTAGGGGAGTACTTCCTTTCCTTCCATCTGACTCTAGCCAATCAGGTCTCATCAGGGCTGGCTATATCATCTTCCTCTGTGGCCTGGTAAGGCTGCTGCTCCTCACTCACGGGGAGGTGATCGAAGAGCCAGCCACTGAGTTCATGTCAGAGACAGTCCTTGTTCCCCTTGCTAGGCAACCCACTTGGATACTGAGCTGCTACATCTATGCAGGGGCTCTAAGTTATCTCCAGGCATGGTCCTTGGTTGGAATATCAGTCTCATAAAAGACCCCTATGCCCAGATTTCTTGGTTCTGTTGCTCTCCTTGTGGAGCTCTTGTCCCCTCCAGGTATTTCTATCTTCCCCTTTTTTTTTTTTCATAAAATTCCTTGCACTCTGCCCAAAGTTTGGCTATGAGTCTCAGCATCTCCTTCGATACCTTGCTGGGTAGAGTCTACAGTATGATTTTCTTATGAGTGATTACCTGGAAGAGACCTCTTCTCTTTCTCTTCCTTCCCTTGCTCCTTTTCTCCTTCCCTCCTTCTGTCTATCCCCCCTCTCCCTCCCTCTATTCATTATTCCCTCCATTTCTCTCTCTGCACTTAGAATTTGAAACTTTCTTTTCTAATTGGAGGCAGTGACTCTTTGAAAACCTGTTTTCTGTTTTTTTTTAAATTTATTAATTTATTTATTTTTATCTCAATCACAGGTTAGGTACTTTGAATCCCAGGCGTAGCCCCCTCCCCCATTCCTTCCTACCCTTCCACTCCCTCCCGCATCTCCCTCTTCCCTGCCCCCTCTAAGTCCTCCAACAGGGGAGGACCTCCTTCCCTTCCATCCAACCCCAGCTTATCCTGACTCCTCAGGGCTGGCTGCAAAGTCCTCCCCTGGGATCTAGCCAGTCTGTCACTCCCCGGCTTGTATGGGGGAGGGTCAAAGAGTCAGCCATCAAGATCATGACTGAAACAGTCCCTGTTTCCCTGAATAGGGTCTTCAGTCCTTCACCAAGTTATTGTGGGCCCCATCCGTGCGGGGGTTCCAGTCCACATCCACACATGGTCCTTGATTGTAGAAA
>CM053756.1:45876820-45889257 GCA_028658305.1 Pachyuromys duprasi
TGAGATGTGTGTCACTTAAAACTGGAGAACATTTTTTGTGTGTGTGCATAAAGTTCAGTGTTTGCTTTATTTTTGAAAATTTTATAGTGATAAAGATAACATGTAAATTCATCTTCTCTATTTTATTTTTTTGAAAATTAAGAATTTCTTGAAATGGCATATGATATAGAAGTTTCCCTCAGCTCGCTGTCTTTCAAAATCTAATTGGCATTTTATTTATTTCATGAAACAGAAAAGCTCTATCTATCAAGAGCCTCACAAAAGTCTAGGTTTATAGTCTGAATCAATGAGTAGCAATAATTTAAATTTTAAAATATTTTTATTTTTGGTATTAGAAGAAATTTGTACGGCTGAACAGTAGGGGAAGTTATATGAAGAACAAAAAAAGAAAACCACAAAATATGCTGCTGTGAAATTTTCACCATATTTGTCCTAAAAGAATATATTCTAACTTCATTGCTTTTAATTGGCTTCTAGACTATTTGTGGAGATGGTTTTCATCAGACTTGTGAAAACATGGCTGCCAGTTGACAAGAGTAGATCAGTATGGCTGCTTTTGAACATCTTTATCAACGTGTGTATTTTGGTGCAGTGCCCTTTGAGCATCTGGCTCTGACAACCTCATTTTGAAGATCCCAGGCAACATCCCCATAGCATTATTCCCATCAACAGAAGCAGCGAAGATATCGATGTGCCCAGTGCTTGCACGTAGCTGTGACTACTCCAGGTTCTTCAGATGTTGATGTCCTGACAGGCAGAGAAATGCCAGACGCAGATAGAGCCTTTCTTCATCTGATTCAAGTTAACCAAATGCCTCTTCTTTTTCCTTGGGGTTCTTGCTCTGCAGCACAAGCACACTGGCAGCACACTGTGATCTCACTCCCACAACGCATAACAGCTCGCCCAAAAGCACCAACGCGTCTTTTTAATTGGCTTTTAGGAGTCAACATTTCAACACTTTGAAGTCAAGTAAAGTAGGCCTTTTCACAATTCTGAGATATTTTGATAGTGTCTCTCAAATATGGATTAGTTAACCTTCTGTAACAAGCAGCATGTCTCTCAAAAACACATTATATATTTTCCAGAAAGTGCTCTGGGTTTGTGACTCTCAGTGACATAAGGGCATTACATCCCTTGCTTTTCATACTATGACAAAGCATCTGGCAGAAGCAGCATAAGGCCTGAAGGGTATATTTTCCTAACCTTTTGAGGCCACAGCCTATCATTGTGGGAAACAAGGCTGCAGGAGTAGGAGACACTTGTCAATTGTGTCCAGACAGACAGGGAGTGGAGAGAAGCGAATGCTAATGTTCACCTCACTTTTTTTCCTTTCATTCAGTCCATGACACCAACAAATGGGATACTCTCATAGACACACAGAGTGGAACACTCACACAATGATTCTAAATCCAACGACATTTGACAGTTATCGTTGACTATCACAGAATCACATGCACTCTTCCCTTGAGGTAAATTTTCCATCATCATCAAAACCCAGCACACTTTGCGATTGACAGCAATAGAATCATATTTGAGAGTAACTTCAGAGTTGTTTCTTTTACAAGGATATGGGTGTGTACTTAGAGAATCTGAAACAATGATCAATAACTACTTAGTTCAAAATCCAGCACAATAGCCAGGCCTTGTGACACATAGCTATAATCCCAGTGTCTTGGGAAAGGGAGTCTCAGGCAGGAAGATTGGAAGCTCTTGGACTACGTAGGCTACAGAATTGGTTCTAGGCCAGTGTAGATAACTTAAGAACAGTGGTTCTCAACCTTCCTAATGCTCCGACCCTTTAATACAGTTCCTCATGTTGTGGTGACCACCCCAAAATGAAATTATTATTTTTTTGTTGTTGTTCCTTCATAGCTGTAATTTTGCTACTGTCATTAATGTTAATGTAAATAGTTTTTGGAGACAGAGGTTTGTCAAAGGGGTCATGACTCACAGGCTGAGAAACACTGACATAGAGGAATCTTACATCCATATTTCAAGGGACAAAGAGAACTGTGAGGATAGCTCAGTTCCCTTCACACTAGACTAAAATGTGTGAAGGCTTTGGTTTAACATTGGTGTGAGTGCATGTGTGCTCATGTGCATGCATGTGTATAGTGTGTATGTGTGTGTGTCTAAACATACTAGCACACATAGCAGGAACTACCTGACTCAGCTTCCTTGTCTCCTACATGGAAGAACTCCTAGAACTACAGATAGATGTGGACATTTCTCTCATTATATTCATCAAAGAAAGATCTCCAAGTATTTTGTTTTCTATGTATGTGTACTGTAATTTGAAAGCATATTTCTTTTTAATAAAATATCACAATAAAATGTATAAGTTGGATTAAACCAAGTTTGTAAAACTATCAGCTGTTTAAACTGAATTCCTAAGTCAACCATTCCATAAAAAGTAAAAATTTGCCACAGGCTTAGTGCTCCTTTCTTAATGAGAACAAGTTTTGTAAAAGAATTAGTTAAAAGGAATCTTTTAACCTGTGTGACGGGAAGAAGGGGATTAGGGATGTGTTAATGAACCTTAAAAAAAGTTGAGTAAACAACATATGTGTGCACTCTGTGGGGAATGTTGTGTAATTAAAACACAGTTTATGCTTCCAACAGATACACCTGCTGCTTATAGGACTCTTTTTTTTTTCTAGAAATATCTTATTTCCTGAATGAGAATCTCATTACTTTGCCTCTTCTGGGACTCTCCGTGTTGATTCCTGTCATAAAATTAGAACATAACGTGAGAGAGAGCAGATGAGATTTTATAGTCTCTGTTAATTTCTTAAATCATCATTTCTCTTCAGAAGGTACAGAAGGTGAGGGTGGGAGCGTGTCCCTTACTGAAACATTCTAAGCCAGTCATGGTAGGCCTGAGACCACAGCATCTATTGGAGAACTAGAATCTGAGTACAGCAAAACCAGAGAGGCACTATTCAGTCTGTCTCTAAAGTTCAAAGAACAGCATTTGGAGATGAGTGTGCTGTGAATGAAGCTATGAAAAGACCAAAGTGTAGAATAGAGTAAGTCGAGCATGGTGTTTTAGGACAGCAAGTAGCAAGGTGGACATGTGATAAAGGTTGGCGTATGCTTAGAGGAGACAAGCCTAGTAAATATGTGCTGTATGGGTTATACCGTGTGAAATATATATATATATATATATATATATATATATATATATATATATATTTCTATTTACCAATCTTTGCGAGCTCCTCTCTGCACCATGTCTTTGAACAAGAAAGAAACCTGCATGAGAACTCTGCCTGTGTCTTGCTTTGAATGTGGTTACACCTCCACCTTTCTTGGTTACATGGTGGGCATGTGGCCTAGTTGACATGATACATGAAAGAAGGACACCTGTCACTTTAATTATTATTATAAATAGATTCATCTGGCATATGATACTTTCTGACCTAAGTTTCCCCTTCCCCAACCTCTCCCAGCTTCCCCTAAATTCCACTCTTCCCCAGATCCCCTCCTCCTCTGTTTCCCTTCAGAAAAGAGCAGGCCTCCAAGAGACAACAACCAAATATGACAAAACGAAACACAATATGACAAGGTGAAAGCCCTCACATCGAGACTGGACAAGGCAACCCAATAGGAGGAAAGGAGTCTCAAGAGCAGGCAAAAGAGTCAAAGACAGTCCTTCTCCTGCAATAATACCAAGCTAACATCTATAACATACACAGATAACCTGGTGCAGACCTCTGCACACCCCGTGCTTTTTTTACTTTAGACTTAGTGAGCTCTTATGCACCCTTCTTAGTTGATTCAGTGTGCTGTGATCTCCTAGCGTCCTCTATCCCCTCTTATTCCTACAACCTTCCTGGCCCCATTTCCTTGAAATTCCCCAAGTAGATCTTAAAAGTTGGTTATATGAAGGGCCTGTTATTACAGGCACTTCTGTGCACTTCTGTGCAGCAGAATTTCCTATGCTTTAGATTATCAGAAATGAATATAGAGTAAGAGGCTTTGATCTGTGTCATTTTCTTTTCTATACAGCTTTATAGAGCTTTCCAGAGCCACTAGAGGGATTTCTTTAGAGAGTGGCCTCTATAGCATATGTATGGTTAGGGTTCCTTTCCCAAGAGGTCTGTTATTTTCTGTGAAAATGATTTGAGGCATGATCCTTCCTATATGAGGCTTTCTTCAAACATTCTGGAAAGAAAACCTACCGGGACCCCAAAGTAGATGCAGTATCGATGGGGAAAAGAACAGGAGGATAGAATGCTAGAGAGGCGAGACAGAAAGAGTGGAGGTCTTTCCATGCTTACCACCAGGCCCTGGCAAACAGGTACATGACTCAGCAGCTTTGTGGTAATGAAGCAAGAAATTATGTCTCTCTAAGGAAGAAAAGAAGGCTTCATGTGTGAGGTAATATTTGAATAGTCAGCTTTCCATATCTACATAGAATACGAAATTCCCTGTAGGCAGAAGGAGCTACAGGAAGGGAAGTCCTCTGAGAAAATGTTTAACTCCACATTTAGGGGTGACAGTGGAGGTCTGGAGAGAGGAATAGGTAAAGAAAACTCACAGATTATTCTTCAAGAAATAAACACTGATCCACAACATTTGAGACTTGCAGAGACAGGTGATGCTTAATTGAGGGTATTTATTCTGCTTTGGGAACACAAAGCATGTTGGAAGCTTAGAGAGAATGTAAGATTAAAATCAAAGTTAGCACAACGCAGTTAAAATTAAGATATCACATCAAAGCTAACTAATATTTATGCTGTCTGCACTATGGCAACTTTCCCTGTCATCTGGAAGAAGTGTGGAATTTAATACCACTGGGGCTGTGTCGTTCTGATATGCTTGGGAGAACAAGTGCACATGAAGACATCGCAGCATGATGTACTGGGAAACAGCTGAGTCAGCTGTGTGTCTTGCTGCTCCCATAGTGATTTGGTAGTTTGAATTAAAATGCTACCCCCACCCCCCAAGGATTCATAGAGAGTGGCACTATTAGGAAGTGTGGCCTTGTTGGAGTAGGTGTGGCTTTGTTGGAGGAAGTGCACCACCAGGGGATGGGCTTTGAGGTCTCAGAAGTTGAAGCCAGGCCCAGTGTGGCAGTAACTTCCTGCTGTCTGCCTGTCTGGATGTAGAACTCTCAGTTCCTTCTCCAGCATCATGTTTGCCTGCTTGTCACCAGCCATGCTTCCTGCCATGATGATAATGGACTAAACCTCTGAAACAGCCCCAGTTAAATATTTTCCTTTGTAAGAGTTGTCATGATCATAGTATTTCTTCACAGCAATAGAAACCTTAAATAAGAGAGTAATGAACCTAAAGTTGTTAGAAATATTAAAGCTTTGTGTGTGTGTGTGTGTGTTTGTGTGTGTGTGTGTGTGTGTGTGTGTGTGAGAGAGAGAGAGAGAGAGAGAGAGAGAGAGAGAGAGAGAGAGATAGGGAAGAGACAGAAAATGTTTTTGTAGCCTCGTCTGACCTCAAACTTTTGATCCTCCTATGCACATTACCAGTTCTGGGATTACAAGTGTCATATTGACCTATTAATATGCACAGTAGAATCAGGATACGAGTTCTGAATTTTCCCCTAGGTTTTCATCTACCAGACTTATTTTATCAAGCTCTCCTAAGTTAGACACTTTTTACCATTATGAAAAAAAATTGTCTTGGGAAAACATCACAAAGAGAAGAAGCCATTTGGGCTCACAGTTTCTGGGGTTTCCAAGAACATGGTCACTTAGAAGCCTTTTTGCTTCTAAGCACATGTGTGATGAGGAAGCTTATCTGATGATAGCTAAGGGAAAGGGGTTAGGGAGGAAAGACAGAAGTGAGGGAGGGGAGAGAGCTCACAAAATATACCCTTCAAAGAAATGCACCCAGTGACCCAAATATTCCAAATGTACCTACCAAAGTATGATCTGTTCAGCATGAAATCATTGGTGGATTAATCCACTTCCTGATAAAGTTAGCAGCACTGTGAGTCAAAGTCTTCTTAATGTCTCCTAGTTGGGGCAGAGCCTTCAATGCATGAGCATTTGGCAGGTCACTGAATATTCAAACCTCAGAGGTTCTTCCTTTATGGCTGCATAAATGGTTCTCTCTCCTCTATTATTCCAGGCTCCTATTTTACTCAAAGCAAGTATCTCATCATAGGAACATACTCCTAATAATCCCTTTCCGTGGTATTAAAATGTAATCTTCAATGGACCTCTTTGACCATAGTGACAATGTTACTGACAAGTTGCTCAATGTGTATTCATTTAATTAACACATTAACTTAAAGCAACCCAAGGGGGAAGTTGCTCTCAATGACCATGGTTCATAAAGAAAACCAAAGTCTGGGACACTTTCATAACTCATTCAAATTCAGAAAGCTAGTGAATAAACAGCAGATGTAATTCAAGCCCAGATCTGGCTGGTGTCAGGTATCAAGTGCCAATCAGCAATCAGATTAACCTTGTGTCAGAGGAAATCAGTCCTTTATCATCTTTAAGTACAGAAATGTCTTTTATTAGACACCCAGCCCAGGCTTACCCCAGATATGAGAATGAAGTCTCAGGGTAAGGCCATTATGCCTACCTAGTTAAGCAAGCTCTTGTAAAATGGTGCCTATTATCTTGAGTGCCAATTTGAACTAATTTGAGTGTCTGTCATGCCAGCCCCTTTCCTCTTGCTGAGCATCTAGTCCTGAGTGACTATTTTATCTCCTTGGTTATTAATAACTGGGCAGCGTGGATCTGCAGGGAGCTCTGACACTTGTACCCATCACATTAATGAGCCACCTTCTTATAGTAGCACAGACTAAATGGGGGAAAAAGGTAGTTTTCTATTAAATCTCTAGAGAATTATTTTCTTTTGAATACATACAAAGTTACATTAGGCTACTGTGAATATGAAACACCACCAAACCTGATGAGGTACAGAAAGGTATCATGGGAGTTTGGGTAGATATGGACACAGAGGTTACCCATACCTTTCCATACACAGCCCCAGTTCAGCTTCCATGCATGCTGCAATGTTTTTAACAAAGAATTTTATGAACTTTATATGAACATTCTTATTTCCATTCTTCATTATTTAGTTTGTATTTCTTTCTTTTAAAGAATTGTTGTATATCGTGGTGATCTTGAAAAAACTATAGGTAAAATGAGCAGGAAAAAATAGATTTAAAAATATCATGGACAGGAAAGGTGATGGCTCAGCATTTGGTAGTTCTTGCATGAGGATAAGGACCAGATAGCAGACTCTAGAACCCATTAAAAAGCATGGTCCTCTGCTGAACTTTAAGCCCAGGTTAGAGTAGGAAGTAGATAGGAAGAGATGGAGGCCTTGTTGAAAAACTAGTTCAGGAACAAAGGTGGTTTCTTTCTTTCTTTCTTTCTTTCTTTCTTTCTTTCTTTCTTTCTTTCTTTCTTTCTTTCTTTCTTTCTTTCTTTTAACAACAATCAAGTACTTCATCATTGTCTCCTTTTCTTTTTGCTAAGAATCAAGGTAAGGGCACAGTTACGGACTTTGAACGGTGTCCATTGACCCAGACATTTGCAAGGTGAAGATTCCTAAGGCTGCCTTTTCCTCATACTCACCGTGTCCTCTTTACCTCCATTTATTTTCTATACCCTAGAAGTATTTCCTGGAAGAAACAGACTGAAATTAAAAAGAAAAATGTTTTCTTATGTGCTAAAGATATACTTCAATGAAACACACACACACATATAATCACAAAATGTTTATAAAAACAAGTCTTTCCACAAATTTCATAATCAGGCATTGGGTATAAGATACAGATAATGCTGTCTGAATCTGCATAGCTCTGCTTCTGTGAGCACATGGAATGAACTAAGGATAGTGTGCATATGACCCAAGACAGAATGGTAAAATATATAGTATGTTTTTTTAATTGTTGTTATCATTTATTACAATTTATTCCATTTCGTGTCCTGGCTGTGGCCCCCCTCCCTTGTCTCCTCCCAATCCCATCCTTCCTTCCTCTCCTTCCCCTATGCCCCTCCCCTAGTCCACTGATAGGGGAGGACCTACTCCCCTTCCATGTGCCCCCAGCCTATCAGGTCTCATCAGGACTGGCTGCATTGTCTTCCTCTGTGGACTGGCAAGGCTGAAACCTAGTATGTTTTTTTGCTTTTGTTTTTTTTTGTTTGCTTGTTTGCTTTTAATGTAAGAGTTTATTTTGTTTTGTGTTGTAAGTATAATGGTGTTGGGCAAAATATCGTTTATGGTTAGCCCTATATGTATCATGGTGATATTATTTAACCTACTATCACAGTCAATAAAATATAGGCACCTGTTAGATTTTCATAATTACCTTATTTATCTTGGGCTGGGCAGGTATTGAGAGAGGTATGCTCTCTCAATAATCTCCCCATCTATTTCCCAGCCCCCATCCAATGCCATCTGCTTTAACCATTCCTATCTGGGCTACCTTCCATCTAAGTCTTATAAAATATTGTTTATATATATATTTTTTTACCTTGGTGTTTTCTCCTTCCACACCATCCTTGAGTCCTTCCTCCCTGTCCATGTGGTTACTTCTCCATGATAACCCATTGTGGGCATCATCCTACCTCCTCTCTTCCTGTCTCTCATTCTCTCTCTCTCTCTCCTCTCTCTCTCTCTGCTTCCTGGGATTCTTCTTTTCCCCAAGCCAGGGAAACTTATCTATGTCTACCCCATTTTGCCCTGCCCAGGTTTTAGGTCTTTCAACCAACCAATAAGGGATAATGTCTTAGGCAGGTTTACACAGCTAGGATGGAGCAGTAACCAGATCTTGGGGATCAGTGGTTAGCATCAAAATACAAGCATCAGATCAACCTCCAACAGTTTTGTTTTTGTTTTGTAACTCAATTGCATGTTTCTTGATTGTGAGTTTTGTAAATGACAATGCTGTGTGTTAACGTCAATGGGTCAGACACCTCTTTATCAGTGCAAATAGATCGTCTTACAATCCTGGAACATGATCTCACTGAGAAATCAGATGTCTCTGGCTTGATGCTCTCCTGAGAAGCTTCCTTGAGCCTTTATAATCTCATAGAGCCTGACCAGTATGCTCTCACATCTTCTTTATTCAGAAACCAGTAACCACCATTCAACACTTGCATCACAACCTTCTGACCTCATTTTCCATCTTCAACATTTAATGATCCTTGTCATTATTGGGCCCAGTACACTCTTATTATTTTAAAATCTTAAGAAGGAGCCTTGAATGGCAACATTTGTTATTTAATGAGTTCAAAAATCATTGGGATTATGATATGGAAAGCATTGGGACGTCATTGTTTTTTGTTTGTTTGTTTATTTTTTTCACCAGGGGCAGGAAAGACATTACATTACAGGTAAACATGTTGTCAACATTTAAGGATGTGTTTTCTGAAATGTGGCTCTTGAATATTTTGTATAAGATCTTTCACACATAAGATAGTATCAACTGATCGATCTTGCTTTCTGCTAATGTGGTTTTTATCTTTACCTTTTCACCCAAGTTTAAGTTAATTTTTAATACTTTAAAAAGAAACAACACTCAAATACAAGCTTCCCTTACCATTATTTTTCTGTAATGGTTTTCTCAGTTATTTATTGCCCCCGTGTAAGAAAAGACGCAAATTGGGTGCACATTCCTGGTGCAGGCGCTTTGCTCCATGTTAAGGTGTCAATATTAAGGTGATTTGTTTTGTCCATTATGCAGTTACTATTTTCATATTCATAGCTAATAAGAATTCTGCAGGGAGATGCTTTGTGTCTATGCAATCCAAACTCCCATTTTACTCTGCATTCCTGGGGATGGCCCTAGGGCAGAGTTCTCAGTCTGTGGGGTGAGAGCCCTTTGGGAGATCCAACCACTCTTTCATATGGGTGGCCGAAGGTATCAGAAAACACAGATATTTACATTGTGGTTCATAGAAGTAGCAAAATTACTGGTATAGAGTAGCAATGAAAATAATTTAATGGTTGGGGAGCCATCACAACATGAGGAACTGTATTAAAAGGTTACGGAATTAGGAAGGTTGATGAGCAGTGCTCCAGGTGTCTGAAACAGGCCAGTGAAAACTTCCACACTGGACATCTTCCCCCTTCACGAATATATGTGTCTTCACTAAGTGTTCAAGCTCTGCTTTTCACACTGTTGTTTGCAATGATGTTTTCTAGTAATCTCTCATCACTATCTGGATTTTGATGCTTGACTTTCAGAGGCAGTGGAATTCCTTTCTAAGCTAATATCTCCTTGCTTCCATTTATAAAAGTCCTGCTTCTAATTTTTCTCACCAACCTTCACTCAGTCAATTTTGTAATACAATTCAGAGAAGTCAGTTGTAGATCTGCCGACATTGCTCAACAAATAGTAGACAGATTTTATTAATTGTGTACTTTGATTTTGACTTCAAGCTAAAAATAAATACTCAAACTCTTTTGTTAAAAATGTATTGTTTAATAAAATCAGTATTTGATAGTCAAATGCAAGTCCATCCTACTACTAGTGAACAATTGCAAAAAGATTAATGGATAGTTCCATATGATCTGTAGACTCATTGCCCGTTTGTAGAAACGTTTTCTTGGTTTTATATTTTTCAATCAATAATAGCTACAAATTCTTTTCCCTCACTCTGCACAACAGGAAAATGGAAGCTAGAAGTAAGTGCACTTATAGCCCACTGAAAGTTGTTGCTTTCACAGGAACTCAGATTTTAATTATTTGTGTTTGTAGTGTTCTGTTTCAAATATTTTGCTGTGTGGCTTTGGCTTGCCTAGAACTTATATGGCCTTTAGTGGTCTCAAACACGTTGCTGTCTTCATAGCTCCCTTACCCAAGTACTGAAATTACAGGTCTGTACCTCCACACTTGACTAGAAAGCTTTCCAATTCCAAACAGTAAATTAGGTGATACATAGTCTCACAGTGGCTCTCCGCATAGGTGGAAAGCTGAGCTTGACGATCTTCAGGGAAATTCACAGGAAAGAAACAAATACCTCCCGTACTGTGTTCAGTTCACAGTCTCTGGAGCCTGTGCCATCTATACTTGGTCATACAAAAGGCATCCTGAATTTACTTTGTTCACTACACCTTCAATGCCATCACTTTCTCATTCCTCCTGTATTAGGCAGGCAGTGTTTTCTAACCATTTATGGTCATTTATCTGCCATCCTGAGCAAGAGAGCTCAGCGACTCTTGCAGATAAATGACAATGTGAAGAATGGAGTAGTGACAATCAGCTTTGGCAACACAAGCTTCCAGCTCTAAATGCACAGCACAGGAAAAGCAGCAGGGAGGACTGTTATCCAACATTGTCCCACAGCCACTTTTCCTGACTCTGGTTATTGCTTAGAGATGACAAATGTGGCCATATTATATCTTGCCTTAAGTGTCAGGCTCTTTTCCCTGCTAACAAGAATAGAGTTGTCAGGAGGATCTTCAAGTACTTTTCTTACATTCATTAGAACAGCACAGAAAGTAGAAATAATGATGTTCACACCTCCATTCCCACAATATCACCTACCAAGGTTTCCATTTGTTATCAGGGCTTCGTGCATAAGCAAAGATATTCATTGTATTGTCCCATCAGAGAAGCTAAAAATCCCTTCATTTTTCTCTTCTTTTTACTTAAAAACCAAACCAAAAGAAAAGAAACAAATGATGGATGTCATGGTTAAGAAAAAGGCATCAAATATTAGGTCTTGTAATCATGAGAATAAAGCTCGACATCTAGTTGGAGGATGATGTCTACAGGAAGGAAGAAGAACACAGAAGCCACTATTTATGAACTCAAGTTTAATGAAGAAGTGTATAGACACATGAAAAGAGTATTCCCTTTTTTGTTGTTGTTGTTTTACTTACTTTTTTTCTCTGGTCCCCCATAACTGAATGTGGCATTTAGAATTTCTCCTGAGTCTATCAATGCTAAAGGGAAGCCTCTGAAAGTAAGTTGATGGAGGAGTCTGTCTATCTCACAGTTGCTGAAGGCAACTTACTCAGAATGATAGATATGTAAGTACCAGGAAAGAGAAAAATACATGAACTATTCATGTGATGTAGAGAAAAGGGATGGGTATGTCCAAATATAAGCAAATGATTGAAAATTATGTGAGTGCATATGGGACCAAAGGGCAACAAGCTTCAGACAGTACAGACCTGAATATAAAAAAAACTAACAACATACAGGAATTACAGGATCAAGGAGTCATGTGTTTCTGCAGCAGTCTGGCTTCATTTGTTTGTTTGTTCATTTTTTCCCCATTCATTCTGTAAAGGGATATGTTTTTATGTTCCAAATTTTTTTATTATAACTACATAACTATATGCTAAATATGTTGGAATCGTGTTCCTCCTGAGGACATAAAGCTTTTAATTATTGTCTTCCTTCTGTTTTGTCGATTACTACTGGAATTCACAGAATTCATAGAATATGGGAAAGAAACTTCAAGAAATAAGCCGTGTCTATGGAGATTAGAAGGCTG
>CM053756.1:45896850-45959848 GCA_028658305.1 Pachyuromys duprasi
GTGGATCGAGATTGGAGGCAAGGTAGAGAAGAACCAGGCAGTATACAAGAATAATAAATCTGTTTTCCATAAGAGAAAAGAGATTATAAAGGAATAAGAAAACTTGTAGCTAGTTAGTAAAGATCTGGAAAATTCTTAAATCCTTTTGGAGAACCTTCAATTTAGAACTTCCAGAAAACAGTTTCAGCTTATTACCTGCATGAGTGACTGGAAATTGAGTAGTCAGTTAGGTGAGAATTCCTGTCCACCTAATGCATCTGTCCCAAGCCCCATGCTGACATAGGGCTTCAAATCTAGAAGCTGTCACCATCTACACTGCCCCCAATTCATTGATTCTTCAGAATAACTGGGCCTGTGGTTACAGATTTTATTAGTGGCACAAATCAGTTCTGAGAAGGATCCCAGGATTAACCCTGGGAGGTTTGCTGCTTGGAGCCTCTGGTCCTCAGGATGTGACTTCCTTACTGTACTGCAATGCCTGTCACCAGGCAGGAGGCTTGCTGGAGTCTTATTGTTCAAGTTTTCTTAATTCTTAATCATCCTGTTGTCATTTGCTGTTATTTAAGTGGTATCCCTTTTATGATTATCTTTTTACATTTTTCATTTATTGTACACGGAAATGTGAAGGACTTTTGAATGTTGGTTTTAAACCTTTGAGACCCACTTTGCTGCCCGATGCTTTTTCTAACCCTTAAAATTCTGTGCATTTGAAACCAAAGTTGTGTTTTGTGGGCAAAGATGTCTAACAAGCGTATAAGATTTAGTGTCTTTATTGTATTAAGGCCTCTGTCCCACTACATACTCTCTAGCTGCCTGTTCTACTTCATTGTTGTGACTGGGATAATAAACATTCTTACTATGTTTGTGGACAATTGATTGTTCCTCTAAGTTCTGATGAATTTTGCTTCATATATGTTGATGACAGCATATCATTAAATGCATAAATGTTTATACTGGGATTTTTTTTGCTCTAATAAAATGTAAGCTAGTGTTTAATGTCCATTTTGTCTATTATAACCTTTAGTGATTTTAATTAAGTATTTAACAGTTTTTTTTTTCTTCTTGAAAGTACTTGGGATTAGACCTAGGGCAATGCACACATTAGGCACGTGCTCTGCCACTGAGTCACATCCTTAACTTTTTTTTTATTATTTTGAAATATGAACTCACTAAGTTGCTCAGACTAATAAAGCCTTTATTAAAGCCTCCCAGGAGGGCATATGGCTGTATGTCTATTAAATTAGCTAATTAACATGGTTATTTTGTAGGTAAACTTGTCATTCACTCAGAAAAGATTTTCAAGAACACTGCATGTCACCTTGATTCCTGGTGAATCACTTCAAATTCTCCCACCCTGAGCAGTTCCAGCATGTCGGAAACACCACTCTATTCTCTACAAGGCAAAAGAAAAAAAAACAGGTTAGAAAAAAATGAGATGAAATTTAATGTGAACAGAAAGTGGGTGTTCTTTTCTGTTGTTGTTTTTGAAAGTGGATGTTCTTATAGTCAAAAACAAAGATTGATCAGAACCAACAGAGGAATTTAGATATGTAGGGATGATTCTGGAACTCCTTATCCTACTGGAAATGACCTACACCAGAAGAAATGTCCCATGAACACTGAGTTGGATGCCACAGCCATGAAATACATAGCTGGACTGATGGACAACTCTTGAAAATAACATATTTACAAAAATAACAGGAGCGTCGTTAATTATTCACTCAAAAGGGAAGAGTGAGAGATTAGAATTGAGAAACTTAAGACCTCAGAAAGTCAGGCTAGAAAGAGTGCCCAAGAAAGAGACTTTGGTTCCACAATCCATCTGTGGGTTCATTGCCAATGGCACAAAACCTCCCACTAGGCCACTTTTTAAAGAAACCACAGTCTACACAGACCATTAAATATCCAGCTCTGCTTTAATGCAGGGTCCATGGGAGACTGTTAAGACCCAGGGTATATTCCAGACACTTAATTACTGTGTGGCATGAACTTCTATTATAGACTGCAGTGTACATAGGATACCCAATAAAAGTCTATTAAAATCCAGATGAGAACAGTGAATGAGAAAGAAACAAACAAACAACAGACAAACAAACAAACAACCAAGTAAGAGATAAGATGTTACTGTAAAAAGTCATTATTATTTGTTCATTTTCCTCACATTTGTCCCATTTTAGGCCTTATAAATATTTTTCCTTAAAAGCATTCAACTTCACAATTTAAAGTTTAAATGTTTCTGAACTTACATCCAAATTTGACATAGTAATATAAGTAAAGAAAAAACAGTCTGATGTCAGTTTTCCCTCAATGTAAATTACTTTGACACATCAATTCTTTGGTTAAATATCACACCAAGGGTTTAGCTTTTGCACACAAGGCCTGTTTCTTAACTCCATGCCTATTTACAGCTGATCAATACAGTCTAGATCATGTGAGAATTGAGTTTGGGGAAGAGGTAGAAGTTAATATTCCAGTAGCCTCCCCGTGAACTATCATAAATGAACATGTGTCTATGATGATTAAAAAGATAAGAAATAATCCATTCTGTGATCCTCTGTATATTTTACCTTCTTTCATGTTGGATAATTCATAAAAATTACTTATGAGAAGCATGAATCTTACAACTATGCCTTTAAAATAATCACTCTTGTGTAATTTGATGAGGAATAACTGGGTCGTCTCATTTAGCTTTCATTACTTTGACATTTTCTAAATTCACAGAGTCCTTTGTAATGCCAGAGGATTTATCTCTGTTTCTCAGGTCATCTGATATATTGGATTGATTTTTTTTCTAAAATTGTCATGTCTATGACCTTATACTTTATCTCTATAATAATATCTCTGAAGCTCAAAATGGTTAGCCTTCAATTATTTTCTTGCTTTTAGGTTTCCCATTACAATTGCTTTTACCTTGAGTTTAAGCCTGAAGAGAGTTTATTTCTTTAATTAAATGCGATGCAAAATTTCAAAAATGCTCAGATATTAAAATAAATTCTCAAAATACTATTGTTTTCTAACTTTACTAATATGAAACCAGCCAAAAATGTATATATTTAAGGCCTTGATAGAGTTACAAAATTATTTATGGTTATCACAACTTCACCAATTTCGAACTAATAGCATATCTTGCCTCACCTGGGTACTATCTTTCATTTGCGTGAGGACATTAAGGTCCATTCTATTAGTCAAGATCACACCATTATTTCTAAATATATTTATATTTATTAATAATTTGAGAATTTCATACAAGCATACAATGTGTATTGTATTCACCCCGCCATACCCTTCTTTCAACTTAATATTCTCTTCTTAAATCGTCAAGTCAAATTAGTGCTGTCCCTATGTGCATGGATGTAGGGATACCCACTAGAGCATGGATAACCTACCGGGGGGCCGAACCTCTAAGAGAAAGTGAAACTCCTCCTCTCAGCAGCCACCAACTTCCAAAATCCCCTCCAGAATATTCCCAGAGGCTGTTTTTATAAATTCATCCCAGACATTGCTCATTGGTGATCCACACCTCTATAAGTCTCTTCTGTATAGTCGTGTTGAATAGGTGACCTACCAATTTCCTCTGTCATGTCTTAATCTTCATGTTTACTTATTTTTACATGCATCTGGGTGGTAAGAAATGCTTCAAGATGCTGGTGAAACTGAGACTTCTTCTGTACACCTTGGTGAGAGGCATGATCTTTAATATTTCATGTCTGAAACAAATTTCACATTTCACCTATGGCTGTTGTGCTGTGATCTGTTAGTCTGATGGCTTTACACCTTTAACATGGAAACACTGGATACTGGTCCAAGTGAATACGCTATTTCAAGTTGAAATACTTTAGCTCCATCTCACTATTTTTTCTCAATAGTATTAATAATGTTTGATAAAATTCCCACTTTTGTATGTTCCTTGCTTCCTTCTCACTGAGATGTTTTCAGAGCCCTCCGGGCTTTCTTCTCTGTTCCTGACATGGTGAAAAACTCTCCATTTGATGCAGGAAGCCATTCAAAACTGTATTGTTCTTAGTTATACCCAGATACCAACTACTGAGTCTGTGCAACGACACTGCTGAGCATGGTTACAGAGGTATTTCCTTGCCTGAGTAATCATCTTTACATTCTCCTTGATTTTCAGGCCTCAGCTGTTGATTTGCTGGATGTCACTTTCTTGATATTCTTTTTGCTTGCTCACTGAGAAAAATTACAGCCATCAGAAAACAACATTTACACAGTAACCACTGTATCTATCCCATATCAGTCTTGGATGTGTGACTTTCCTATCTTGAAGTTAGATGATGTCATACTTCCAAACCATCTGCATATGTTACACGTCCCTGTAAGCCCATTCTCACTCAGCTACTACACAATGTGGCCTTAAAATTTTCTTTTCTATTCCCAACACCATTATTTTCTTTTCTTCTAAGCAGTCCCATTACTGTGCAAACATATGGCAACACTGCTCTTAAGAAGGCTGTTTACCCATTAGCAATCAACTTGTCTATGTTGTGTCCCTTAACTTCTCATGTCATGGGACATTTCTAATATCTTCTGATCCCTATTCTTCTTATGTTATACCTCAGAAATACTATGCAGGTAATGTCTCTGGAATGGGAAACTATACATTCAAAGCTATTGTGTTTTTCTGCACTCCTTGACTGCAGTGAAAAAGAAAAACAAAATCTAAAACTATGGCAAAGTCCCCAATTTTGACAATAAGTTTTTTTTTCCCTTTTTTTTTTTTGGTTATTGTTGTTCCTCAAACCACCTTGGTAAGCTCACTAACGTTTATCATGTAACTAGATCTGTCAATCCAGTTCCAGCACTCAAGTGAAGGCAATCATGGGAACATAATATACTCCTCCAATTTTTACATACTGTTCTTCTGTGGCCTTCAGGTAGTTAGTCTATGAAAATGATACCTAGCTTAACTCCAAGGGGGTGTTACTTACCTTGTGGTCATTCTCCATTTAGATATCTATTATATGTATTTATCCAGATGTATGTGCTTTCTTACACTGTTTTCTTAGGATCCTCAACTGTCTTTCTCATGCACACACACACACACACACACACGCACTCACACACACACAGAAACGCTTAAAAGTCAAACAAAAGATTCCTTCTCTACTAATTTTTTCTTTCTTTTTCCTCATTGCTGTGACTGAAAAAACATCAAGAAGCTTGGAGAATTTCAACGTGGGGTTAGTGCTTTACTTGATGGAGGAAATAGTATGGGCATATTCAGTATTGAACATCTTTGTACAATGGCACAGATAGTTGCATTTCAAAGATTACAAAGGACTTAGCTTAAACATGAATGCACAGGCTCCCCTTTAACCATTCTACAACTTTAAACAAGACTGTCAACTGGGAGCAGGGATCAGACATAGAGCTAATGGGAACATTTTACGTTTAAATTGCTGTATTCCTCTTTCCTGCAATGAGCACACAAACATGACAGCTAAACGCGATTAATCGGTTGCATAAACAGGATGTTAATTAAACAGCTGTAAAATTAGACAAAATGTTCTTTGAGTTTTAAAATAACATCTTTTATTTATTATTCTTTGAATTTTTTATGCATGTGTAGAATGAATCATGAGCACACATACTTCGTCCACACCCCTTCAAATGTCATTGGACTCCTTCCCTACACATCTTCTCCCCCCAAACTTAAAATATATATATATAACACAAGTCCAATATGCTGCCCATATATGCATGAGTGAGGAGCCATGAGTCAGGATATGGGGAGCATCAATGGCCAAATCTCCCAATTGAAGAGTGACCCTCCCTCCCCAATCAACCATCAACTTCCAATAGAGTCTAGCTGGCAGCTGCAAAATTGCTACCTGCCCTAGGACATGATTCGGCAATTTGTCTTTACAGTTTAGCTTTGGTTTCAATTTCTTCATTTCTGTAAACAATCAATGACTCTGCAATGATCTTTAATAAATTCCTGTGGGGTTTGCTGTCACTGTTACCTCTGCGTGAACTATACAGTAGACATCCTAATAATATAACATCCTGTAGTATTTATGACATTGTCTAATTTACCTTCTTTACCTCGGCTTCGACAGGATGAATTAATTAAAACTGATAAGGTTAGATGGTACCAATCCTTTGTGAAATTTGGTGTACTGCCTGGTGTTAAGAATCCCAGAGGCTCCTGCTTAGGTGTCTGGATATACTTGATCTAGGCAATGTTATCTGTTGTGTAAAAGGTGACTATTGAGACTGCATTGTGGAGAAATAGTTTGAACCAACATAAGGAGAAGCTTGTGGAAAGGGAACAGCAATATTCAGCTCCCAGGCGCCCTCAATTATTACAGTGTCTTCACACTTGTACTGTGGGTTTAAGGATGTAGCTCAGTTGGTCAGAGAGTCTTGGGTTTGTAGTGAAGGATAAAGTCTTGTCAAGATGAGCCATAGCCATCAGTTGCCTTTTAAAGATCATCAGCACCTTATGTTCAAGTACATTTGGTTGACCATGTATGTAGCAGCTTTATTCATAATAGCTAGATGCCCCTCATTGGAGGAATGGATACAGAAACTGTGGATACATTTACACAATGGAATACTACCCAGCAATTAAAAAACAAGGAAATCATGACATTTGCAGGCAAATGGTGGGAACTAGTAAAGATCATCCTGAGTGAGGTAACCCAAAAGCAAAAGGACACACATGGTATATACTCACTTATAAGTGGATATTAGAAATATAATGTAGGATAAACATACTAAAATCTGTATACCTAAAAAAACAAAGCAAGAAGAAGGACCCTTGCAAAGATGATCAATCCTCACTCAGAAAGGCAAACAAGATGGATATAGGAAGAGGGAGAAAACAGGGAACAGGACAGGAGCCTACCACAGAAGGCCTCTGAAAGACTCTACCCAGCAAGGTATCAAAACAGAGGTTGAGACTCATAGCAAAACTTTGGGCAGAGTGCAAGGAAACTTATGAAAGAAGGCAGAGATAGAAATATCTGGAGGGGACAGGAGCTCCACAAGGAGAGCAACAGAACAAAAAAATCTGGACACAGGTGTCTTTTCTGAGACTGATACTCCAAACAAGGACAAGGCATAGAGATAACCTAGAACCCCTTCTCAGATGTCGCCCATGGCAGCCCAGTTTCCAAGTGGGCTCCCTAGTAATGGGAACAAGATTATCTATGACATGAAGTCAGTGGCTGGTTCTTTGATCACCTCCTCCTGAGGGGGGAACAGCCTTACCAGGCCACAGAGGACAATAATGCAGCCACTCCTGATGAGACCTGATAGGCTAGGGTCAGAGAGGGAAGTGGAGGAGGCAGGGGAGGAGATGAGGGAGAGAGGGTGCGATTGGGAGAATATGAGGGAGGAGGCTATGGCTGTGATACAAAGTGAATAACTGTAATCAATGAAAAATGAATTAATTAAAAAAAGATAATCAGTGCCTGTCTAAAAGCAGACACTGAGTTATAAATGTGTGAAAATTGCAATCTTAGCTTGTATTTGAAATATAATTAGTAACATTATTACTATAGAATTTAATATAATGTGACATGTGAGTTATTATCTTTGTGTGTAAAAGATTATTACAACTCTATGCACAAAGGTATCTCCTGGACTCACTTAGAAGTGTAGTGGAAAAATGAGAAATTTATCTTCCATTTAATTTAAGTTGAAAGAGACAGTGTGTAACTCTATCAATTATGGAATAAGGATTTTAATTTTGAGTTGATTTACTGGTCAGCCAATTAATGATAATGCTTAAAAGCTTGGTCGGTGATAGAGCAAGGGATATATATGTTGAAAGATAGAAGTGGGTTTGTGGAAACTTCCAACTATCTCCTCGACAATTTTCATCTATGAACGTTTATAAGAATCACGGGATATCCGTCTTGACATTTTTCAAGCTTTAGGAAAAGAATAAGTTCATGAGCTTATTCTCATTTGACGCTGTGCAGCATATTTCCCCACTAAGAACTGTCACAGTGTATAGACTACTTTCAGGCTCCCTCACTAGTTCATGAGTTGTTACATCTTGACACCACAAGGGTAGATAAAAAAATAGCAGAGGTAGGATGAAAAGGTAAAATCTCACCCCTAGTACACTGTGAATATTTTCTCATACAGATTGTTCACTACTAACTTATTTTACTTAAATAAGCCGGCTGAAAACAGAACAATTAATCTTATACACTTTCCAAAGGCTGATGATATCAATGAACAAGGAGGAAGAGGCAGAGGAGGAAAAAAAGAATGAAGAAGAAGAGGAGGAGGCAGAGGAAATTGAGGAAAAGGAGGAAGAGGAGGGAAGCAAAGAAGAAGGAGGAAGAGGAGGAGGAGAATATAGAAGTGCTAAAGGGAAGAAGTAACCAGAGTGTGTAAGGAGAAAGTCAGCTGGATTTAGAGATTTTTACTTCCTGATGCTGAGACATGGTTAGAATGCCTCCAATAGAGTTTTCAGTTTACTTTTAATTAGAAATTTCTTCAGTTTGGATCATTTTTCTTTCCTCCCATTCTAGCTTTTTTTCACTACTTCTTTCCATCTTTATTTCTTCTATATTACACTAACTTCAGTTGATCTTTTCAACTTTATAGGTTTTGTTGATGAATATTTGGCATGCTCATTCAAAATAAATCCAAATACCTATACGAATATAAGGCATGCGATTTGAACATTGGATATATGAATGAAGATAATGAGGAAATTGTGTCTATCTAACTATACATCTCTCATCCTCTTTAAGCCTGCTTAATAATAAAAAGATATCAAGGAATTAAATTTATGGAATGATTTGTTTGTATAGATAAACTATTTGATTTTAAAAATTAGGTGTAGGACTTTTCATTTATCCAAGAGGAAGTAATTTCTACTTCTTGTGTATATGCGTGTATACAATGCATATGTATGTATGTGTGTGTTCATTATATGTATCTAACTTTGGAAAGCAGAGCAATAGAATGAGCAAAAGAGGATTTTACAACATGTAACCTTAATAGTGGTAGTTGCTTTTGATAAAGCACTTCTTCAAATATGTAGCTATAGAAAAGTAAAGGCATAGTCTCTTCAGATGGAGAAACAGAGGCCTGAGTTTGGGAGTGACAAAACAGTCATGGGACAGAGAAAGAGTTCTATGAGTCCACACATGCTCTGTAGAAGGAACTTGGAGTAAGCCTGCATTACAAACACCTTGTACAGTGGTGTTCGAGTGCATGAGTGGCTCCTTGGAACTCAAGATAAAGTAGCTCTCGGAGACATCTGAGAGTACAGGAAACGTCCTTGACTAGTCGAGCTGCAGAGGCTGTGGCTGAGATGCAAGATTAAAACTTCCAATAAGGACGGGCAGAACTGAAATAGACCTCCCTCAAAAGAGCTAATGACTCATTTCAGCAGGGAAAAGATGATTCACCAGTCTTTGAACTGGCCAGGAGAATAAGGCTCAACTTTTTGTTTTGTTTCGTTTTATTATGAATTCAGATTACATGTTTGTTCATCATCACTGTACCGTTTTAATTTTTTAGTTGTCTTTTATTAAAAAAAAATAAGTTGTGGGAGTTTTTGTAAATTTTAATTTTTTTCTCAATGTATTCATTATATACATGATTGAATTCCCCTCCCTCACCTTCCCCCACCTAGTCCTACTCTTCCTCCCTTCATGATAGAGGCAGCCCCTGCTCCCTTACTCAGAGATCCGCATGGAGACTGAGCTGTCAATAGGCCACATCTGGGTAGGGGGCCTAGGTCTCTCCAGGCATCAACAACAAAATAACACAACCCTGATCCTCCACAGGATATCTTACAAAATATGGAGCCATTGCTAATATCATTGACAATATGATCCTTTGCTAAAGTCCTGTTACCTCTTCATCTATTCCTGTGAAGAAGGAGCAATGAGCCATTGCTCATAAGCAGACATCTTACTTTTTTTTTGAACGTTAGTTCTTTATTTAGGATATCATTAGTTTATTTGAAACATTCTTTTATTGTTAGTTACATTTTATTAACTCTGTATCCCAGCTGTATCCCACTCCCTCTTTTACTCCCAATACCACCCTCTGTTCCTCATCTACTCCCTGCCCCTTTGAAGGAATGCCATTGACTCTGAGTGGAGGTAAGTGATTAGAGGCCTTGAGCCTTTCCAGTTGTGGTTAAGTGTGAATTGATTCCCTGCTCTGCTTTATAACACATACATGATAGTAAGGAATCTATATATTGTCTCTGACTCTGAATTCCCTTATATAAAATTAGGTGTTATAATGTTTACCTCAGAAGTCTGTCCTGTGAATTACAGTAAGTAGTATATAATAAAGTGCTTGCCAAGGCTCCTGACACATTCTAATAACACAGAAAGAGTAACTAGTAATATTTTACATGTCTTAAATTTGAAACTCTCCCTGAAGGCACTTACTGTTGAGAGGTCTTGTACTAACTTTTATTTATTTATTTGCAAGGCACAATTTACATAGCTTATACAAGTGGATATTAAAAGGGTAAACGCAAAGAAAGCTTTAAGAATTTCATTCCTTAATTGTTGATTTTAGAGCCTGTGCTGTTGGTGTTCTGCTCAGGAAGTTGTCTCCTGTGTCAATGAAGTCAAGGCTCTTCTCTTTTTTTTTTCTAACAGATTTAGTGGGTCTGGTTTTATGTTGAGGTCTTTGATCCACTAGGAATTTAACTATGCAGACTGATAAATATGGTTCTATTTGCATTTTTCTACATGTAGACATCCAGTTAAACCAGTAACATATGTTAAAGATACTATCATTTTTTTCTTTTCTTTTAATCACAGGTCATTCACTTGTATCCCAACTATAGCACCCTCCTTCTTTCCATCCCAATCTCACCCTCCCTCCCTCATCTCCTCTCTGCCCTCTTCCTGATAAAGGAGTTCCTCCTCCCCTTCCATCTGACGCTAGCCTATCAGGTCTCTTCAGGACTGGCTGCAATGTCCTTATCTGTGGCCTAGCAAGGCTGCTCCTCCCTCGGGGTGGGGTAGGGAGATCACTGAGTTCATATCAGAAATAATCCTTGTCTCCCATACTAGGAAACCCACTTGGATACTGAGCTACCATGGGATACATCCGAGTAGGTTTTTTAGGTTATATCCATGCATGGTTCTTGGTTGAAGAAACAGTCTTATAGAAGACCCCTCTACCCAGATATATTTGGTCCTTGTGGAGATCCTGTCCTCTCCAGGTCATCTTAATTCCCCTTTCTTTCATATGATTCCCTGCACTCTGCTGAAGGTTTGGTTATGAGTCTCAGCATCTGCTTTGATACACTGCTAGGTAGAGTCTTTCAGATGCCCTCTGCATTAGGCTCCTGTCCTGTTAATTGTTTTCTCCAAATTCCAATGTCGATCCCCTTTGTCTTTTTGGTAAGGATTGATCATCTTACCCCTGGGTCTTTTTCTTGTTTATCTTCTTTAGGTGTACAGATTTTAGTATGTTTATCTTATCTTATAGGTCTAGTACCCACTTATAAGTGAGTATATACTATGTGTGTTTTTCTGCTTCTGAGATACCTCACTCAGGATGATCTTTTCTAGATCCCACCATTTGCCTGCAAAATTCATGCTTTCCTTGTTTTTAATTGCTGAGTAGTATTCCATTGTGTAAATGTACCACAATTTCTGTATCCATTCCTCCATTGATGGACATATGGGTCATTTCCATGTTCTGGCTATTTAAAAATAAAGCTGCTACAAACATAGTTGAGCAAATGTCCTTGTTATATACTTGAGCATCTTTTGGATATATCTAGGAATAATATAGCTGGATCTTGAGAAAGTAGTATTCCAGATTGTCTGAGAAAGTGCCAGATGGATTTCCAGAGTGGTCCTACCAGCTTGCATTCCCACCAGCAATGAAGGAGGGTTCCCCTTTCTCCACAACCTCTCCAGCATGTGTTGTCACTTGAGTTTTTGATCTTAGTCATTCTGATCTGTGTAGGGTGAAATCTCAGGGTTGTTTTGATTTGCATATTTGATGGCTAAGGACGTTGAGCATCTCTTTAGGTGTTTCTCTGACATTCTATATTCTTCTACAGAGAATTCTCTGTTTAGCTTTGTACCCCATTTTTAATTAGAATGCTTGAAATATTGCTTTTTAACTTCTTTAGTTCTTTATATATTCCAGATATCAGCCCTTTGTCAGATGTAAGGTTGGTGAAGGTCCTTTCCCAGTCTGTAGGCTGTCATTTTGTTCTGACAACAGTGTCTTTTGCTTTGCATGGTTTTGGCTTCTTTGTCAAAACCATGCTTCTTTGTAAAAAAATTAAGTTTCTGGAAGTGTGTGGCTTTATTTCTGGGTCTTTGATTTGATTCCATTGATACATGGGTCTGTTTCTATGCCAGTACTATGCAGTTTTTGTTACTGTTGCTCTATAGTACAGCTTGAGATCTGGCCCACCATTCAATAAGGACATTTGCTCAACTATGTTCATAGAGCTTTGTATGTAATTGCCAGAAACCAGAGAGTACCTACATATTCCTCAACAGTGGAATGGATGCAGAAAATGTGGTACATTTACGCATCGGACTATTACTCAGCAATTAAAAACAAAGAAATCATGAAATCTGCAGGCAAATGCTGGGAACTAGAAAAGATCATCCTGAGTGAGGTATCCCAGAAGCAGATAAACACATATAGTATGTACTTACTTAAAAGTGGATCTTAGACATATAATATAAGATAAAAATACTAAAATCTGTAGTCCTAAAGAAGCTAAACAACAAAGAGGACACTAGGGAAGATGCTTAATCCTCATTTAGAAAGGCAGACAAGATAGACAACGGAAGTAGGAGAAGACAAGGAACAGGACAGGAGCTTTCCACACAGGACATATTAAAACTCTACCCACCATGATATCAAAGGAGATACTGAGACTCATAGCCAAGCTTTGGTGAGAGTGCCAGAAACCTTATGGAAGATAAGGGAGATAGAAAGACCTGGAGAGGACAGGAACTCCACAAGGAAAAACAGAGCCAAACAACAACAACAAAAACCTGGGCCCCTAGAGGGGGGAGGTGCTGCAGAGACTGATACACCAAGGACCTTGCATGGAGAGGACCTAGACCCTAGACTCCCTATTCAGAGGAAGCCCATAGGCTGCTCAGTTTCCAAGTGGGTTCACTAGAAAGAGGTACTGGGGCTGTTTCTGACGTGAACTCAGTGACAGGCTGTTTGATCACCTCCCCCTGGGGTATTCAGCCTTGCCAGGCCACAGAGGAAGATGGTACAGCCAGTTCTGGTGAGACCTGATAGGCTAGGGTCAGATAGAAGGGGAGCAGATCCTTCCCTATCAGGAGACTAGGGAAAGGGCATGGGGGAGAAGAGCTAGGGTGGGTGGAATTGGTGGGGGGAGCTGAAGAAGGGAGCTGCAGTGGGGATACAAAGTAAATAAATTGTAATAAATAAATAAATACATAAATAAAAATTTCATTCATGGGTTGTCTTTTTTGGTTATTTGCAAAGCTCAGCATATAAACATTATGCAAGTTTATATTAAAAGGACATATGCTAAAGGAGTTTATATATTTCATTGGTAAATTTGATTGTTAAAGTTACAATCTCAACCACCAACCACCAAACAAGGAAATAAACACAAAGCAGCTATGGTTACCCTCAACAATTTTATTAGGATGATTTAGAATACAGTTGCCATGGGAATAGGATGGTGCCTGAAGGTAACAAGAGATACAATTGATTGGCTCTGGGTTTTTGGATTCAGTAATTTGTTAAATTATAGCTTCTGTCTATGCAAAACCAGCTCTTGTGTATGTGTTTTGTCCTTAAGTTTTGATGATTTCTGTAAGTTCAAATACCTTTAAGTCAATTGTGCATTTAATATAGCCAATATACACTGCTACTTAAACCAGCCTAAGTAAAACATGCTTAGAACATGTATCAGCTTACAGTCCATGTCCTGAGAGCTCTTCACATGATATTCTGTTAGGCCGCAAAAGGATCAAAATTCAAAAGCAAAACCACAAAACTTGAAGTTCATTTGATATAAAATAAATGTTTCTGCAGCATTGTTAAGTCGCACAGTTGCAAGTCAAACTGTGAGTCAAGTTCATCTGTACAATAAAGTTAACATCATCTTCATATTTTAGCCATTTGTTTTGTTTTTCTTTTGTAGGAACAGTCAATGTTGCAGATATGTGTGACAAGTTCAAGGAAGCTGTCTGGCACACAGCGGTCTTTGCTTTCTTTCAAGATTTTATTTTAATTACAACGTTTCTCTCTTCTCTTTTCTCTGTTTAAACTTCCCCCTTTACCCTGCCCATCTGTCCCATCTGTTCTGTGCATATAATGTTACTTGTGTGTGTATTATCAGGGCTGACCGTTTGGCACTAGACAACCAATTGTTCTGTTCTTTTCTAGAGCAGACTTCCTCTCCTGCTCCCAGTTTTGGTCAGTTTCCTGTAGTTCTTTGTGTGTGTGTATGTGTGTGTGTGTGTCCCCTTCTAGGGTTGTTCCAGTCCATTCTGGAATGTTCGTTGCGGTCAACCTCATTCAGCTGATCTTGGAGGGTCGTGTTGGCAAAACTTTACAGGCATAGCTTCTGATGCTACTGATATTCTGATATTACAACCTCACAGAAAAGTTCCTGATCTTCTGGTTCTTACAGTCTATTTGCTCCCTCTTCTGCAATGTTTTCTGACCTTTGGTGTGGGAACATTTTATACATAAATATTACTTTTGTCAATGTATTTAATTTGCAAATGTAATAAAAGTTCTTAAGAACTTACTGTCCTTTCAAGGCATATTATCAATAATGCATTACTTTGTTTAACAGATGAGTATCACTTTTCAAAATCATTATGTTATTCTTGTCTCAATCAAGTACCTATTAATTAAAATTACAATAATGGACTCTGAATAATAGAATGATTTTTATGTTAGAGATCAGAAGAGCATAGGGTGTTAAATTTCAGCAAACATGTATTTTCTAGAGACTTATATAAGCTAAGGAATTTTATTTTTTATTTTATTTTTATTTTCTTCTTGTTAAAACATATTCACTTTCTATCCCAGCTGTAGTCCCCTGCCTTGCCCCCTCCCAACCTCACCCTCCCTCTTCTCCTCCCCCAGTCCTCTGATAGAGGAGGTCTTCCTCTCCTTCCATCTGATAAAGAACTTTAAACATTAAAAAGCTCACAGTATTAAAATTCTGTGGAGAAAGAGAAACATGGTGTGGGTTTATAGATTTCATTGTTGTATTTGAAATACTCAATCAACTGTCAAAGACAGTCACTAAAATTAAGCCTTTGTAATTTCATGCTGAAACTTTATTTTCCATGCATCTAATTAACTTTTCTATGGACAAGCCAACTTATTGAATGGTCTTTATTGGTTTGCCATAGTAGTCAAGTGCCTTCCTTAATTGCAATCACAAGAGGATTATCTATTCAATTAATTCTGCAATGGGGATCTTGCTTAACTTTGAACTGTTCACTAAGCATTAATATAGTCTTCAGCATTGTCTGTCTCCCGGGTCTGGATCCGCTGATGTCAGGGGAGATCAACACTGGTGGACAGTTCTACCTGCATTGAATATGAATTGACAGGTCTCTTCAGCCTCCAGGACCTGAATGATGACCCTCCTGGCTCTTAAGCATGGGATCAGTGCAAGATCGTTGTTCCAACACAAAATTTCAAGTGGAGTCCACTATATTACCTTGTGAGGTTAATAACCTGACATCCTAATGCATTTCCTAACAAATTCCTCATGGTGAACTTTCATCACTTACTATATCCTGTTATCAGCTTTCCACAGAAATGCTTTCTGTATACAAAATAAAAGACATTTCTCATAAAGAGTGAAACTTTAACTAATGAGGTTGGTAATCAAATTCAGAACCACTGCTTGTTCCTCTACTGATTTGATTTAAATGACTTTGATGATAACAAGATTTAGGCATACTTATTCTCAACATGACTCATGTCTTTGCATGATTAGGTAATTTTATAAACCAAGCAGTTATATTAGAATGTTGATAATTCATTTATTGCCATTATTATAATTTTGCCAAACAGAACTCTGAGAATAACAAAAACAGATTATTTCTAATACTAATGCATGTAAATGTTCTGAACCTGATAAATACCTGTAATTTCTCTGTACTGATTGGGTCCATTAAAGGATATAATACTCGTGGGTTTGTTACTTCACTTTCATTCCTTTGAGAGGAATATGAGGATTTAAAGACAACTCCTGCCTCTTACTCTTTTATAAAGGTTTGTTCTGCTTAAACAATTCCACAATGACTATATAATTTTTAATAGTGTAAAGTGTGAACCTTTCTGTGCTCATGATTTCCATTTTATTTCTCTCACTGCCTCTGAATATCATAAAAGATACGGCTGGGACACAAAGTATATAACCTGTGATTAATATAAAATAAAAATGTTAAAATTAAAAAATAAAGTATACTGCAAAAATTTAAAAAAGATGCAAATATGTGGCTGGAGAGATAATCCAGTGGCAAAGAATATCTGATGTTCTTGTAGAGGACACAAGTTTGGCTCCCAAGACACATATGTTAGCTTACAACTGCCTATAACTCCAGTTCCAGGGAATTCCAAGCCCTTTTATTTCTTCTTTGGGTAACACATGCATATGGTGCATATATAAATAGGCACATACACAGAAATTAAAATATAAAAAAGACACAAATAATTGTTTCCTTTTCAACATAAGGGTAGTTATAACATACAAAAATTATGTTGTCGTGTCCAATTAATAATAAATTACAGCAATAATTTTAGAGAATTCTTTATGATGTAAATTCAACCTCTCAAATATTGGAGGTGAATCTGTCTTACTGCTAAATAAAGAGACTGCACTCCACAACGTGTAATGAATGCTCAAATGTGTGATCTTAAAACAGTAGAAACCTCTAAAGAACATTTCAGTAGTATTCTTGTTATTAGAATTGTGTTTGGAATATACTGTTGTTTAGTGCAGTTTTACTTTCCCAATTTCTCCAACTGTGCTTGGTTTTTCAGTGAGCAGGCAGAGGAACCAGACTCAATATAACTTAGAATTCATTTATTTCAGGCTTTCAGAACAAGATCAAGAGAGACAGAAAGGGTTTAGGAACATGAACACCCTCTAAGCAGAGACAGACGTTGTAAGAGCTTAGCCCTTTATCATGTTTTATTTCCATTCTGCAGCTCTACTATTTCGTCTCTAAATACAAAGTATTGGTTTCATAAATATTAAAAAATCTAATATTTAAATATATAATATAACCATATGAGGTAAACTAATAATAATGGTAAAAATCAATTTTATATTTCTGGGTCTTTGTCAGAGTTTTGTTTCTTGTTTGTTTTATCCTTACTGAGGTTGAATTTCTGGTTTTATGCCCAGAAGGAAACAGCAGTATTCTACCGATCTATGCCTTCATCTCTATAACTCTCATTTACATGCATAAGCACTCCCCATATCAAGACAGAGAACAATCTCAGCTCTGATTAACCTCATCATACAACTGGTACCAACTCAGACAGTGTAGTAATGGAGGTAAATGTCCAAAAAAAATGCCAGTGGCCTGCATACAGAGGTGAGGAATCCACACTTGAAGACAGAGGTTTCATAATATAAATTTGTTCTACTCAGTGATGGGCATCTGCCTACTCCACATGACCATGGGCATAATTATCTCTTGTTGTTGACTGTCATTGCTGAGAGCAAGACTAAGACTGTGAGTCATCAGCTCAGCTGTGCTTTAGTTACTGATCTTAAGACACTGAGTCACAGAAAATAGCAAGTCCAGACCTCAGTCACAGATATGTAGGTTGAGCTTCTACCTATTACCTTTCTTTCCTTTATTCCCTTTATCTCACATCACTTCTATAAATAGTATCTAAGCAGAGAGGACCCAGAAGCAAGTGCATGCCCACTGCCAATCACATTATATCTTACTGTACACTGAAGACTTAATGTTATCCATATTAATTGTTTTATCTACCGTAAATGTTTAGAAACACGAAAATTTAGGGTTGTGATACCAACCATTTATCATGATGAAATTTGTTTTGCTTCTTTTTTTGTGAAACTGGAATATTATCTGAAGCTTCTTTTCCAAATTCATGTACACACACACACACACACTACAGCATGACACCCAGAGTGATCATTGCAAAATTCTTAATACTACTGCTAAGACATTAGTCTCAATTGCAGAATGCTTGACTTACCACGCTTAATTTTCACTAGTTCTTTGCATCTCAAAATTTAAGATTATCTAGAAATGTGGTCAATATATCTCCTCACTCAGATTGCATATATTTCCATCACCACAGCACAGTGTAAGCCCTGTTTGATACAGTTGGTTATACTTCAGAATCATGGCTTTGCACTTATAACTACTATGGTTCATGCATTTTCACAGATAAACATAAAAATATAATAACCTATTTTGGCACAGGTAAGAAAAGCTTAATTCTCATAGTTTGAAATTCTCTTATTGGTAAGAAATGTGGATATGGGTAAAAAGAGGTTAGCCAATAGCTTGTCTCCCTGACAGATCAATCCCCAGGGCATTCTTGCTGTGTATTTATGCTCTATCTATGTACTTCTTACTGACATAGCTATTATGTAGTTATCTACTGAAGGCTGAGAGGGTTAGAATAACTACAAAAAGGTACAATGTTTACAAATTCATGATCCTAATAGGATAAGGATACTATGGACATATTAGGAAGCCTCCAAAGAACTGAGATAAGACTGAGGATGATGGAGAAACAGTGAAAGGTTGTTGGAGATGGGCAGGCTGTACTAGAGAGGGAATATTTCTGAAAAAATTTAAGAAATTCAGATGTGAAGTCCACCATTGCAGAGGTGGCATTCCACACTAGGGAGATTTATTTAGGGAAAGCATCATAAATATAATTATTGAAGTACACCTTATATCTTCTTATCCCTTGGCTTCATGTTTAAAACATGCTAGCTCCATGTATGTCTCCTTATGCCTTATGTCAATGTAAAGTCATATTTGAAGCATCTTTGGGATAATGCAAATGAAGTTATTTTTAATCAAGTGGGGGAACTTTAGTTGTAGTTATTAGAATATTCAATTTCTTAAACTCATGTAAACAAGACACATAAACCAATAGATATCCCCAGAATTGTAAATGTCAAATTGATCTCAGTTACTGACACATGAAAAACAGTTTAGAATGGCCCTTTTCAATTAATCCCAGATTGTCAATCAAAAAAGTGTTCACACATATTACACAGGCAAAGAAGCAGACACTACAAACTCTCCATCCATTACTATCCAAACACAGTGCAGTAAAAGGAATCAACCACAGTCTGTGGATGGTTTTAGTTTCAACCAAACAGATACAGGATCTGAAATATCGACAGTGATAGTCCATTGACCTTATTTTGCTTAGATTTGCATACTAAATATTGACACCTTATCTAATCTTACAGAGTTCTGTTAAAATTTCTGTATTCATTTTCTTCCTGTTATTGTAAAAATGGTTGAATATGCAATATTTCCAACATGTCTATGGTGAGTAAAAATTGTACATAAGTCAGGTTGAGGGTGAACACTGAAATCAAAGTCCTACCAAGTGTTGGGGCAAGTGGGTTGTTGGTTCCATGTAAGTCTTGGCTAACTGGTGAAACTATGTATTGAAGATATTTAAAAAGGAAACATTATTATCTGTTTAATATTTATTGAAATAAACCACAAAACCCACATATGTCTCTATCTACCCATCATCCCACCTTTACCCAAGCCCTATGCAACAGTCATTGGACAAAAGAATGAGTCTCATAGCAACACCTCTTTTCAGACTTTATGATACTCATATGTCTCCAATTGTATTCCATAAGAGCCCTAGAGAATGAGAGGAGCTGGGCTGACAGTGAACTCTCAGCTCTTTCCCTTCACAATAGCAAGAACTAGAGCAAAGGAGACAAGGTTGCGATATGTCCTGTTGTTTTATTTGTCTTAGATTTTATTTATTTGATTTCACTCAAACCAGTGGAAATTTTCTCTCAGACACACTTGTGCAATCTAAAATCGTGCTTGGTTGCAAATTTCATGCTTACATGAATTTACTGGACTAATCCCCCAAATTATAAGTAAGTATTCAAAGATATACAGGGCATTCAGATTGGAGAACCAATGAAAAATGAGGAGAAAAAACACACGGGGTGCCACAGTTGACCTTTCTGCAAAAAAAAAAAAAAAATTCAATAGCAAAAGTATTGTCTTATTTAACCTCTTAGACACAGCTATAGTGTGTCTAAAGCTATAGTGTATATAAAGCTATTCTCAATTATTATTTTCTATGCCTGAGAATCTCCCATTATTCTCTAATTTTTGGATTAATAAAAATTCCTCCAATGGTGTATTTATTAAATTTGATGTAGCACTTTGGACATGATGTATTATATCTCTTTAGTTTTGCAGGTAAAATTTAAGGCAGTTAAGTTGGCATGGCGATTAGGGAAAGTAATGAGTTTCAGTTCACCACAAATGAATCTTGAAAGCTTCAGTGATTACAAATGTCTGACTGTAATTGCTTTTATTTCCATGGCTAAAGTGTGAGATTATTGAAGATTAAATTTGCTGAAACTCTCTAACAATGCCCTAATGATTTACAGTGTGCTGAAAGAATCATGCAGAAATACAAAAATGCTGTTTAAATCCAAGATTCCTCCTTTGCAAACTGACATTACATAAATCTGAATGGCATTGGGGGGTCATTCTAGAATTTATCCCTTAGCTGTCTGACCAGAGAGTTGATTTGACTTAATCGGGGCCACAAAAATATTATGAGGCTGTCTGAAATAAGCTGAAAATGAAGACATTATCTAATTGCATTGTGCAATACAAGGGATAAAGTGAGAGAAACACACAGATACTAGAGTATCTCAGAATAACTGTCATGTTTTAGAAAGAAAAAAGGCTGATAGGAAAACAGCACAAACAAACCCAGGTACAATATCACAAGTCTAGTTAAAATATTAGTTTTATTTATTTATTTTACAGTTGATGGTCTTGTCTTGTACGCCCGTACCAAATTCTATTAGAAAAAAAAGTTATAGACATAATATATATCAAGAGAGTAGTGATATCTTTTTCACAAAGTAAGCCACTAAAATTAACAACCATAGTTGAATTTATACAACATGTCTAAGAATTCGCGAGTTTCCCATAAGCAGATGTGACTTGCATCATTTTCTTGATGAAACAGGGTAAAACCAATGAGTTTTAGTTCCCTTACTCCTCTCCTTCCTCAGTTCTTTTCCTCAGAGTTATTCAAAGAATCAGTAAAATTTAACTGGCAAGGTGGTATGATTCTACATATGAAAATTAATCTGTAGGTCACATGAAGAACATAGATATGAACGTTGCTCCTCAAAACCTGCTTCCTTGAATGCTGCATCATCTTGGATATCTACTGAATTCCATTTATTGAGATGCATGCAAAATTTTCAAAGAGCTTGGTGTGCAGCATTGTTTGCCTCAGGCCATCAGTGGCTCAGAACCCAGAAACATTAGGTTGTAATATTCTGGGCTAAGAAGAATAATGCTAAATAAAATTATTTATTTAAGGCTGACACTCTCTATTCAACACTCATTTGTTACCCTGTGTAAACAAAAGAAAAACAAGTTGTAATATTATTACGAGTCTCTGGAGGAAACAGGAAAAGAAAATAGCATGGGAAAATTCTGCCATAAGAAGACAAATTAGGAAATAAATATTTTTAAAAATAAAAAGATATATTTAAGACCAGTACTCATTGTACAATGCACCCTTGTAGAAATCCTAAAAGAAAAATAAGACTGCTTTGTAATAGTATTATCAATATCTGAAGGAAAAAGGAAAAAATGGCATCTTTAGTGCAAGAAAATGATGCCATAAAAAGACCAATTAGGAACTAAAAACACAAATAAAAAACATAACTCTCAGCATGAAAATAAAAAGTAAAAATGTTAACAATGTTAGCTGCATGTAATAAATGTATTTTTTCCAAAGGAGAAAATAGTGAGGAGTGAAATAAAAGAATATTTAAGAGAGGTGCTCTCACTTACCAAGGAAGAGAAACCTAAAATGAAAGAAGAGACAGGTAAATTAATTACCAAAAGCATTCCAGGAAAAAAAAACCGAATAAACTCAGAATATAATAATTGCTCTCAGCAACCCATGGAAAGTTTTCAAAAATGAACCACACTTTATCACACAAGACAAGTCTTCACAAATGGAGACTATGAAGACTACTTCATGCATTCTGCTTCATCATAGTGGAGTATAATAAAAAATCAGCTTCAGGAGACCTGCAAAAAATGCAGCTCATAAGGACTGAACCACACACTACCTTACCATGAATGGGTCATCAAAGAAATCTTAGGAAGACTAGAAATGAATGAAAATGAAAACTTGTTAGAGCTTGTGAGATACAGTAATTTTTTAAGGGAGAGTGAAATTTACTTCAATAAATTCTGACATTACCCAAGATACACCAAATGGATAGTTTTATAAAATCTCCAGATCTTAGTTAAACAGAAGCAAGCCAAGCTTTGAATCAATCAGTAGAAAGAAATCATAAACAGCAGGGCAGAAATTAATGAAATGGAAAGAAGAAAACAGTACAAGTAATCAATGAAACAAAGAGGTGATTCTTTGAAAAAGTAATACAACTTGTCATAATTGTATATAAGATAATAAGAAGAAGGAAAAACAGAAGAAACAAGCTAATAAAATGAAAGGCAAAAAAGATTTTCAAACATACATCAAGAAATTCTTACAGCTGTTAGTACATTGTTTGTGAAACTATGTTCCAATAAATTAGATAAAATCCAGATTAGATGGGTAAATTTCCAGGCACATATGAGTTCTCTAAATTTAATCAAAAGCATAGAGACACCCTAAATAGATTTATAACAAGTTCTGAGATGGATGCATAAATAATCCAGGCCCAACCCTTACAGTTCTGTGTAGAACCAGGAGCTCCGCAAGGACCAAATATATCAGGGCACAGGGGTCTTTTATGAGACTGTCTCTCCAACCAAGGACCAAGTATGGTTATAACCTAGAACCCCTGCTTGTATGTAGCAAATGGTAGCTCAATACCCAAGTGGGTACACCAGTAAGGGGAACAGGGACTATTTCGGACATGAACTCAATGGCTGGCTTTTTGACCTCCCCACCCCCGAGGGAGGAGCAGCCTTGCTAGGCCACAGAAGAGGACATTGCAGCCATTCCTGAAGAGACCTGATAAGCTAGAGTTAGATGGAAGGGGAGGAGGTCCTCCTCTATCAGTGGACCTGGAAAAGGGCAGGGAGGAGATGAGGGAGGGAAGGGTAGGATAGAGAGGGAATGGGGGAGGGGACTATGGATGGGATACAAAGTACATAACCTGTGATTAATATAAAATAAAAATGTTAAAAAAGAAAGTCATATCAAGAATGATAATGGGCTAAAGACCTGAAACTAAGCAAGCACCCAGTTAAGTGCTTTCTTTCATAGAGTTGTCTTGGTTGTAGTGTCTTTCACAGCAATAGAACAGTGACTAAGATAATATGTCTAAAATAAAGGCCTATGGATTTATTTTTTTAATATCATCAAACACTAAAGTCATTGTCAGATTCAAATGAAGTATCAAGTATTGTCTGTGCACTGGATCTAACCTAAAAGATTATTCAGGTCCTACACACTTGTATTGTCAGGCTAATGTAAAATTCTGGAGTACTTTTGGTCTCTGCTATCCTCAAGTAGACTACATTTCCCAAACAAACAAAAGCAACAATGACAATAAACCCCTGAGCATGACCTTGAACTTCTGCTCTGTCTCCCTCTATATCCACGGTGGGCCATGCCTGGGTTCTCTGATGCTGGGCTTGCAATCCAGGTCTCTGAACATGCTAGGCAAGCACCCAACCAAGTGAGTTATATTTTTAGCCTGAGACGAAAATTTTGAAGAAAAATGAATTTTTACATTTACATGACAAGTTTCCTGGGCTGTAATAGCATTCCCCTCTCCACTTCCCACACATGTGGCTTAAAGCCATAATACCCTCTGTTTTGGAAGAAAAAAAATTGAAACCCAGGAATGGTGAGGGAGGTTCCTTCTTGGAGTTCTGAGGTGGAGTCTGTTCCACACCTGTCTATGGTGACAGGTCCAATTGTTGGTTTTCTGTCCTTTGTAGGTGTGCTGATTCAATATCCATCTTCACAGCTTGCTCTTCCTCTGTTAGTATCTTTAAAAGCCTCCTTTGTATGTGGATACCAGTCCAGTTGGATCAGGAACCTTTTCTCTGACATGTCTTCATTTTAAACTTGCAACTGTCCTATTTCCAAAAATGTGCTTTCTTGGTTACTAGAGTCTGTATTTCAAGTTATTTTCCCAGAGTATATATAATTCAATCTGTAATAGAAATTGTTTAATTTTGCTGAATCAGTATTCTAATATAGAAGCTATACACAACCTTTTCTTTGTCATACTGATTGAAATATTACTTCACATTTGGAGAATGTTGAGAAGCAGAGTTGAACTACTGCATAGGGAAAAGAAAATATACATATATATGCATTCATATCTAGGCATTGATATGTTTTATAGTCATATTTAAAATTCATACTTAATTTCAAATATAAGAAAAGCCAGTGGGAAAACTGGAATATATTAAGAAACGTTCCTTTAATTAATGACATATTTCATCATGCCCCACATGTGTAAATGAAGAGATTCTTTCCCAGTGACCTTCTCGAAATGAGTCTGTTTTCCCCTTGAATTACATCACCATTTTCAAAGAAGGGAACAGTTCACTAAACATTGAGGAAACAAAAGCTAAATCTCTGGAGACCGAAAAACAGGAATCAATGTTAGAAGAAACAGAAAGTTCTGACCATCCAACCTGTGCGCACACACACACACACACACACAGCCTCTGTCTTAGTTAGGGTTACTAGTACTGTAATAAAACATTATGACCAAAAGCAAGTTTCAGAGGAAAGAGATTCTTTGATTTACACTTTTACGTTACTGTTTATCATCAAAGGATTTCTGAAAAGAAACTAAATCTGGAGGCAGGAGGTGACACAGAAGCCATGGAAAGGTGATTACTCCTCATAGCTTGCTCATCCTGCTTTCTTATAAAACCAAGGACCACCAGCCCAGCAATGGCACCATCTACAATGGGCTGGGCCTTCCCACTTCAAACACTAGTTAAGAAAATGCCCTAGTGCCTGATCTTACAGAAGCAATTTCTCAGTTGAGGGTCCCTCCTTGCAAATAACTCTAGCTTGTGTCAAGTTGACATTAAACTAGCTATCACAGTCTCTCTGTAAGTTTGACTTTGTCAAACAGATGTAATCTTTTTCTGTCAGTCAAGTTAGAAAATCACTGCTAGATACAGGAAGTCTGAGATTGGTGCCGCCATTTTAGCAGTTCCAGGAAGTTCATAGTTTGGTTCAACATCTTATTGGATCTGGTGTTTGCATGCCTCATCTCAGGGCTTCTACTGTTCCAGTGAGTCAAGGACCAATTAGGATAAAGATAAGTTAATTTTTTTCTTTCTTCTTCTTCTTCTTTTTTAAGGTGGACAAGAAAAGTGTGGCTGCCAAAGGGCTAAGTTCTTAGTCTTTTTTATTGTTTCTGATCCATCACCCTCCCTACAAATGTATACCATACATGTCAAAATGTTAAGAATAACATAGGAATATTCAGCATTTGTTGAACTGTTTGTAGAACTCATTATTTTTGCTAACCTAAACAAAATCCTCTCATTTACTTCTTCACTTTCTTCACTGACAGGAGATAGATCCTCTTAGGCATATTCAGAAGAGGAAAAAGGAAATAGAGTGTTGAAACCCACAGCTCATAAAATGTTCTATAAAATTTAAATTATACTTACCTAATATTTTAATGGTAAGTTTCATTGTCTTACTGTTTTATAAAAACAAAATTTCTAAGTCTTCAATAATCTTCAGGATAATTTCGGTAGGTGCTTATTCAAACTTAGCTAATATATGGGTTTGTGTGTGGGGGGGTGTTACTATCATTAAACTATCTGTAATGATGGTACATTTTACACACTTGTAAATGACATCTGGGAGTTTCACCTTTAATGTATAAACCTTTTTTATGGATGAAAGTATTGTATTAAAATCAATGTTACAAAGAGGCAGTTAATTGTCTTGTGTTAATTGTGGCCAAGTGAAGAAGATATTAAACCTAATAAAAACTGCAGTTAACCTTGAACTGATCAACCATTAAGCTGGTAGTCAGAAATCCTTTGGTAGGATGGAACTTGTTTCAGATTGCCCTCCATCCTTTCTGACCCTTTCTGACTGAATCCTGAAGCAAGAACACATAACAAATTAAAACACAAGGTGAAGGTGTGTGTAAGGTTGTGTCCCAGCAGAATGCTTATCTAGCCTGTGAGAGACCTTACAATGTCCTCTCTCAAAGGATATGGTATAAATAGAGACAAAAACAGGACTTCAGGTGGGGATATTTTGTTGTTTGTTGCAGTGAATTATCACTTAAAAATTTGTGCTCTATTTGATTTGCATGAATAAATATATGTGATTGTGTATAAGGTGTTGATATTTAAAAAGTTCCTAAAGTTAGGTTATACAGAGAAACCTTTAAAAACATTAAAACAGATTAGGGGCAAAAGTGGATGCAATGAGCTAGTAGACAGATGGAATGCTGTCACAAAAGATCAATACATGACATTATATGGGAGTAGGACTGTACATCTTTGTGGCAGTGTGCTTGTGGAAATAATATTATTGCACGGAACTAAAACCCCTGCATGCATATGGCCAGGACAGATGAAGCCAGGGGACTCTGAAAGGAACAGGGTACAGGGTCAGTTCTTACAACTTATTTGTGTCATAGTTTCGACAGAGGTCACTACTGTGTTCAAGGGCACACACATTTATTTCTGCATAATCATTTTGCATCTGCTCAGGGCTGTACCATTGTCACAATCACATTTTCACTAAAATTAGATCATTTCTTAAAATGTCAGATTAGCATGAATTAAATTATAATTACATTCAAAATTATATGAATTCAAAACGTCCAAAGTTAAGTAATTTTTAGATAATTATATCTGGTGTTTATGACTTTTGCGCCAGGTAATTAACAAAGGCTTAAAACAGCAGGACCTGTAACTCCAGTTTTAGGGGATCCGGTGCTGCCTTCTGGCCTCTGAGGGCACTTTACTTATGTGCACATTCCACACACACACACACACAAACACACATGCACACATACACACATACACCCATACACACACGTAGTTAGAATTAAAATAAAGCATTGAAAAATGTAAGATGACAGCTCAGCTGACCACAAATCCTATGGGTTTTGCTGAAATTTTCACACATGAGGTTTCTAGTTAGCTGAAAAGTGTAAGTCTTAAAATGGCTGTTATATGTTTTACACTACTGTTAGCTCCTTGCTATTCTTCATACTGGCAGCTTGGTCAGGCTCTAAGCTTTGAGCCGTTGCGCACTCTCCACAAGAATTACAGTTTAGAGGTCTTATTTATTTATTTATTTATTGATTGATTGATTGTTTTATTCTTTTTTTTTTTTAGGTCCCTTTTGCTTAAAAGCAGAGGCAATGTGGTGCTAACGACAGGAAGGCAATCAGAAGGTTAATCATGAGGAAGCTTTAGTGGAGGGAAACAAGTGTAATCATTGTTTTATCAGAGAACGGAAATCTCATTTGTTGAACTTGCTCCGGGAAGCTCAGTAGACCCTCGGGATTAGAACTGTTCCCAGGATGAACTAACCCTTCCTTTAATTTCAGCCAAAATAGCTTTACAAGCACAGTCTCTGGAACCAAGGTTATACGGCAAGCGTGAACTGGCTCCCTCACGACACAAATCCTCAGTTACAGGTTACTTCGAGGATGATCTCGTGTTTAAGCCCTAGGTGGGAGAATCGTATCGTTGTATACATTCTTGTGAGAATGCCGATATAATGTTCAATATCCATCTGCCTCATCAGGAAAGCATTTCTCTGTCTCTAAAGTTTCAACCTGAGAAGCCTAAGAAAAATTGAATCAGAAGGGGAATAGAAATTAGTTATAAAATCTAGGCCATGTAATGCTTCTTCTTGGCTCTAGGAGTACATACTTAAAAGTTCTTAAAGGAGCAAACCCTTAAGTTTCTGGTCTGGTATGGAAGGAACAAAAACATTTAGACTACATCAAAATAAAAAAAATCAACTCTTTTTTAATGTTTTGTTTAACATGGTATGCACTTATTTTATTAACTTGTGTATTTGCATATGCATGTGTCATCATCTTCATGCCAGTAAGTGTACATGTGTTTAATTTAGAAGAAGAAATCATAGGAGTCAGTTGTCTCTTTTTACTATGTGGAGTCCGGGGTTTGTCAAGTTTACAGACTGCTAACTAAGAAGGGCACTGAGCTACCATAAGTTTATAATGGACAGCTGTGTTGCAAAAGTCACTGGGAACAGTTTCCTGGAAATTAAAGGCAATGTCATAAACAGAACTGCCTCGCAGCAGCAAGAGAAACCAGTTTATTAGGTATCAGAAATAACAAGCAAATGTTTTTTTATAAAGAAATTATCTTTAAGTTCAATTATGACAATATTGCTTCCTCTAGGAATAGTTTCACAAAAGCCCAGGTAGCCACAGGACAACAGTGACATCATTTCTACTTAAATATTCTTTCAGTGCTATTCTGCAAGCAAGTTTCCTTTTCTAACCCTGTTTTTGTTTCTTCTTACCCAAGGAGACCAGTTGATGCAATAGTTATTTGCTCAAGCGACCACTCAGAATTTAAACGTACATTGTACACACTTGTCTTCAACTTCCTCCATATGTTGTCATGAACATGAATAAATGACTCTCACCTCCACTTTTCTTTCCCCCTTTTCTTGTTAATGTAAATTCAATCAGTAAGAATTGTAGAATTATAAAAGATACTATATAATCATATTATATATATAACATATACGCTACACACACATATATGTAATATATTAACCCTACATATGTTATTTACTATAGAATTATAGAGTTACGATCTCTTCTTTATAAATAAATGATTGTCAGTGATTTGCTAGTACAAACATTTGAGGTAAATTATTACCTTGCTAACACACACAATTATTCCATCACAGAAACTTCTGTAAATTTTGGCTTTCATTTCCTATTGAGAGCTTAAAAATTGAGTATGTGTGGTCTGGCCACCAGAAACTTAATGTATTTCCTGACAGAAGCCTCTACCATCCTGCTAGGAGTAAATTCATATTTGCCATTCCCAACAAGGACATGGGAGCAAGTGCCATGGTTGCAAGAGCAAGCGTGGATGACTTAAAAAAAACTCAAAGCACTCGGGGAATCACCAAATTTAAATTCATTTAATGGAAAAATAATTATGAGGTAAAAATATTTACTCCTGGGGCTGAGGATATGTCTCAGAAAGTAAAATTGATTTACCACAACCATGGGGGTGTGAGTTCAATCCCCAGCATCCAAATAATGTGGAATATCACACTTAAAAACCAAAGGAATTTATCTACACAACCTAGGGAAAATAAACAAGAAGGAGGACCAAGGGTGGGATGATCAATCCTCGCTTAGATAGACAAATGGGATGGACATTGAATGTAGGAGAAAACAAGCAGCAGGACAGGAGTCTACCACAGAGGGCCTCTGAAAGACTCTACCTAGCAATGTATCAAAGTAGATATTGACTTACAACCAAGCCTTCGGCAGAGTGCAAGGAATCATATGAAAAAAGGGGGAGTTAGTAAGACTTGGCGAGGACAAGTGCTCTACAAAGACCAAATAGATCAGGGCATAGGGGTCTTTTATGAGACTGTTTCTCCAACCACGGACCATGTATGGATATAAGCTAGAACCCCTGCTCAGATGTGGCCCATGGTAGCTCAGTAGCCAACTGGGTATCCTAGTAAGGGGAACAGGGACTATTTCTGTCATGAACTCAATGGCTGGCTACAGCTGGAATACAAAGTACAAAACCTGTGATTAATATAAAAATAAGATCATGGAGGGATATTCACTTCACATATGATTTAGATATATTTGTATCTATGAGAGAGTGTGTTAGTGTTATAATTTCTCTCTTAGATATATTAAGGAGTGTGCATATATACCTTCATTCTGTATGTCTCTGTATGAAAGCCTAGACAATGGTGTAGGCTCAACCCTCCTGTGTTCTGAGAGCTACCTATTTTAAATTTCTTCCATTGCCACCCTCAGAATGCTCCAGGCTTCAGCCTTGACTCTAGCAGCTCTTTAATCTTCATATAATAACTTTTAAATTCTTTGGCTCTTTCTAACATTTTTCCTTTGATGTTTCTTTCTTGAACTCCTGACTCCCAAAACTCTGATAGTATTTGTCATTCTCTTTGTGTCATAATTCTGGTCTTATATTGGCATGCAAATGCATCTGTGGTTTCCTCAATGCAAAACACATCAGTAGTTGACCCAAACAACTCAGTGCAAAATGGGAGATGGGATCATGTCATGGGATTTATTAGAGAATTCAATATTTGATATTTTACAGAATGCATAAAAGACCCCCATAACCCAGTTACAGTCTACATTATCACATGCTCATACTTTCAATCATACATTCTCAGGATTCTCCCCATGGGCAAGAACAATTTTGCTCTAAGAGTACACAAAACACAGTCACACCATGACACTGATCAGATTGTTTGTAATTTTTTTTTCCTTGACTGCCTTCCTACTAAACAGAAGAAATGTCTGTTTATTTTTATTTGTACCTGCTACAGAATGAGACACAGTAGAACTTGTTAGGCACTTAATAATTGTGTTGAATTAATTAATGAATTATTCATTCGCTCTTAGAGGCTGCTTACTGCTCTTGAGATAAATGAAAGTAATTTCAAGGTTTTCAACCATCACGTCATGAATAAGCATCATCACGTTATAATAGCTCTGCCTCATTATTTACCTGGGTTGATTAAATCATTTTATTAGAAGAGTATTTAGTGTTTGTTGTAGTAAGCACAGTGAAAATTTTAGGGGTGTTATACAAGGACCTTCATACTGAATGATGGCTCCTTAAAGGGCCAAGGGAAACTTCAACATGGGGTATAAACTTTTCAGAGAAGTTTGTCATGTACTGTGATCCTTGTGCAAAACACAAATAACAAAACTGACTTCTTCAGGGTTTATTGATAGTGATAAGGTGAGGAGAAAAATGTCAGAAAAAAAAATGAATGTAACTTAACGATAGTCATTTTGGAATGGTGCTGGAGACACATTCACCAATTCATCAAGAGTGTTGCTACAAGACATCCATGGGAAATTTCTTGCCCACTCGTACTATCCACTCGTACAGAGCATATCATGCTGTTGTGTATATTGTAGAAAAAGCTTACAAATTAAGAATCATACTATGTCCCTCTTTCTTCACAGCATACCAAAGATGGATAGAAAGTCCTGTAATCATCACTTCAAGTGCACTTACAATAAAAGCAGTTCATATTAGTAATTCTCCTCTTGCTCCAATTACATACCTTACAAGAAGCCACTTATTTGAGCTTACTGTGTGAGGATGTACCATTCTTTATGGCTGGGAAAACAGTGGCTAGAGTGGGTGTCAGCTGGGATGTAAGACTAGTCAGTCATATCTGTGAGTACATCAGGAATGAAAAAAGTGAATGTATATTATATGATATAATAAAACATGTGATATATAATAAGAAATATAACATATATGCAATTAAAATTAGACCATTATAAACCTGTAGTTTATAACAACATGCAGGAAGTAATTAATTTTAACATAGATATCTGAGTGTTATAAAATATTAGAAAAATTAGGTGTAACACTGCATAGTATATCCCCAGGTCAGCTGTTTGAGAAACACAGGTGTTTCCTGGACCCTTGGCTGAAGTTCTTTTCTGAGCCATCTATTATGATCCCTTTTCTAATGCTCTATGTGGCACACTGAAGCTCGACTTAAGTAAAGGCCACTGAACTTCTGTCATCAGAGAGAAAAGACAGGAAGAAGAAAGAACAGGAAGGTGTGAGACGCTGTCAGAAGTAGCCAGTTTGGTACCTGTCTCAAGTTGACTTCGACAAAGCTAAACTTGACTTTGAACTCTTCTTGATCCTCCTGCTCCCAGCTTCAAGGGCTGGTATTACAGACAAGAATCACCCACCCACTTTGCAACCACATTCCCAAGCTAGCTTATTGATTTGAATTTTTTTTCTTGTTTCTGGTACATAGCAGTATTTATCCTTATTTGTGAAGGGCTGCCATTTGTGAAATTTTTAATGTTATTTATCATAGTGATTAAAGCATGAGATGCATATGGGTTGATCTTGATGCAGTTGATTATATAGAGCTGTCCCTTAGAAAACTTCAAACACTTTGTAAAATGTAAAACTCATGAGTGGAAAAGGTGAAAACTAAAACTCCCTCATTCTGCTCTCTTTACACACACACACACACACACACACACACACACACATCACTCAATCATAACAGCCTTCACAGAAACAAAACATACCTGTTAATGTCACATCAGATTGCAAAGATATGTATATAGTCTCTAATAGTCCTAATTAAATGAGTTTAAAACATAGTGTTTAGTACTTAATCTATTTTACAGCTTCACTGCATTATATTTGATCCAAATACCACAATTGGATGAATTTACACATTTGTGATGCCTTATTTAAACTGTAGTTTCAGAAATAAATGTATACAGAGGACTCCAACTTCAGTTCCTACTATCCAAGCCAGGCAGCTTCAACCACCTTTATGTCATGCTCTAGTGGATCTGGTGTCCTCTCATGGCCTCTGCAAGTACTGCACATGCACACGCACATGCACACGCACATGCACACACACACACACACACACACACACACACACACATACACATACACACACAAACATAAAAAATGAAATGAAATTTTATAAAGATATAAATTACAGTTACTATATTCTTAACTGAACTACAGTTATTACATTACTTAACCAAACCATAATTACTAAATTCTTAATTTTTATTTTTTTATTAATTTATTTATTTTTATATCAATCACAGCTTAGGTACTTTGCATCCCAGGCGTAGCCTCCTTCCTTATTCCCTCCCACCCTCCCACTCCCTCCCTCATCTCCCTCCTCCTCACCCCCTCCAAGTCCACCAACAGGGGAGGACCTCCTCCCCTTCCATCCAAACCCAGCTCATCCTGTCTCCTCAGGGCTGGCTGCAATGCCCTCCCCTGGGTTCTAGCCCATCTGTCACTCCCCGGCTTGTATGGGGGAGGGTCAAAGAGTCAGCCATCAGGATCATGACTGAAACATTCCCTGTTTCCCTCACTAGGGTCTTCAGATAGGGGGCTATCATGGGCCCCATCTGAGCGGGGGTTCCAGGCCATATCCACACATGGTCCTTGATTGTAGAAACCGTCTCATACAAGACCCCTATGCCCTGCTCAGTTTGGTCTTTGTGGAGCTCTTGTTCTCCCCAAGTCTCACCAACCTCCCCCTAAATTCTTAATTTGATTTTTGTGTGGGTGTGCCAGATATTGGCAAACATTTATCCATTAAATTCTACACATTGATTTTTAGCTTCTCAGGCCCCTTCCCACGTCAAATAAATCAGAATTGTATTTTCTGCTTCTGTGACTTTAAATTTATATTCCGCATGATTCTGGAACGTTGAGTCCAAGCAAGACATTAAGGATAGGAAACAAACATACACAACATTTGAAGGAAACTCTTCAAAATGACACCTTCTCTCTACAAATGACATCTTCCTAATGGTAATGGTGCAAATGTCCTCAAATCCTACTGATATGTGTACCTAATTAATTTTCAAGTTATAAAGTCCACATTAAGAAGTTGTCATTAGACACCAAAATAATCCCCATATTTTCTACTTTACACAAGTGTCAATACAGGTTTAATCCAGTTAGTTTACATTTTAAAACAAGTATACAATTTAGATAATCATATTAATTCTTTGTATCTAAAAATCAGTTCATAATACATCAAAATTTTGTTTTATAACACATAAGAATGAAATGACCAAGAACATCAGCTTTTGAAGTTTGTCCATCCTAGGTAATGCAGAAAGTAACGCTGGAGAGATGAGTTGCTTTTTAGAGTGAAAAGTAGTAAGAGTTTTGTCCATATTGTTATTCATTTTTTTAAATTTTTGTTTTTTTTCTTCACAATTTATTCATTATATCTCCCAATTGAAGCCCTTTCCTTGAACTCCCCCAGTCTCACGCTCCCTCCCTCTTTCCTTCATCCCTTTCTGCTAGTCAAGTAAAAAGGGGAGTTCTCCACTATTGCCATCTGCCCATAGCTTAAGCCTCATCAGGACTGCCTGGATCCCTTTCCTCCTTGGCCTGGGTAGACTGCATCACCAGGGGCTAGTGATCAAAGAGAAGCCAACTGAGTTCATGACAGTGGCAGCCCCTCAGAGATACACATGGAGACTGAGCTGCCAATTGGCCACATCTGAGCAGGGGGTATAGGTTCTCTCCATTCATGGCCCTCCATGGTGTATCAGTCTCTGCAGGATCCCATGGGCTCAGCTATTTTAGTTTTGTTGGTCTCCTTGTAGGGATCCTGTATCCTCCTTGTCCCTCTAATCACACCCATATCTTCCTCCATAAGACTACCTGCACACTGCCCAAAGTTTGGCCCCGAGTTTCAGCATCTGCTTCAATCACCTAGAGGGTGAATTCTTTCAGAGGACCCTCTATAGTAGACTACCATCTCCTTCCTCTTTTCCAACATTTCTGGTCTCTCTCTTGTTTGCCATTCTGAATGAGATTTGAGGATCTTCCCTAGAGTCCTCCTTACTGTTTAGCTTCTTTAGGCTTGTAGATGGCTATCCTATATAATATGGCTAAAATCTGCTTTATTAATGAATGTATACCAAGCCTGTCTTTATGTTTCTGTGTTACCTCACTCAGGATGATCTCTTCTAGTTCCATCCATTTGCCTGTGAATTTCATGATTTCCTAGTTTTTAATAGTTGAGCAGAATTCCGTTGTGTAATTTCTGTATCCATTCCTCCATTGAGGGACATATAGGTTTTTTCCAGATTCTAGTTATTACAAATAAAGCTGCGATAAACATAGTTAAGCAAATGTCCATATTGAGTGGTGTGGTATCTTTGGGGTATATGTCCAGGAATGGTATAATTGGATGTTGAGGTAGTGCTATTCCCAGTTTTCTGAGAAAGAGTCAGATTGATTTCCAAAGTGGTTGTACAAGTTTGCACTCCAATCAGCAATGGAGGAGGGTTCCCTTTCTCCACATCCTCTCCAGTATGTGTTGTCACTTGAGGTTTTATATTAGCTGTTCTGATAGGGATAGGTGTAAGATGGAATCTCTAATATCTACAATTAACAAATGGGACTTAATGAAACTGAATAGCTTCTGTAAAGCAAAGGACACTGCCAGTAGAACAAAATGACAGCCTACAGACTAGAAAAAGATCTTCACCAACCGTCCATCTGATAGAGGACCAATATCCACAATATATAAATAACTCAAGATATTAGATACCAACAAACCAAATAATCTACTTTACAAATGGGGTACAGAGTTAAGCAGAAAATTTTCAACAGAGGTATATAGAATGACAGAGAAACACTTAAAGAAATGCTCAACATCCTTAGTCACCAGGGAAATGCAAATCAAAACAACTCTGAGATTACATCTTGCTACTCATTTTTAAATCTGAGGTATTAACAATGGGTTTTTATATTTGTTTGTGGTTGCTGTGTCTGAATGTATTTAGGAAAAAGCACACTTCCACTACCCTAAAGTAACATTTCTTTCTCTTTATTTTATGTTTTTACACTTATTCTTTTTCATGCTTGCACAGGCCATATGTGTCAAGGCCATATGTGGAGTAGTGCAGTGTTGGAAAGCCAGTTCTGGTCTTCCATCATGTAGTCAAACTGGGCAGCAAGTGACTTTCCAGAGTGAGTCACCTCTAAGCTTTAAACTTAAAAACATATCCCAATTGGCATCCTGCTTTAATCAGTAACCTCGAATTAACAATACCTACAAAACACAGTCGTGCCTTTGGGCTCCTTACTTCTCCAGCCTTTGTGTAATTTTACCTAATGATGTTGAATTTACATAGTATGAGTTTTTGCAGTTCTTCAAACTTTGAAGTGTTGTGACAGGTGTGTGAACTGGACACAGAGGTTGATGGACGTGCCCCTGAAGCTTCTCTGTCACCCACTTTCCAGTGGTATTTTTTTTTTCTCTATGAGAGGTAATTTCGCCCTTGCTTTGTCACCACATAATACTGTTGAATCATATAATATTTACTGTTCTGTGGCAACTTCCTCCATGTCATCACTGGTACCTAAATATATCCTAGATTGCCTGTTTTTTGTTATTGAGGAACATTTGATAGTGTATTTGTTAGTGAGATTCTGTGATATACACTACAGATTATGATGATAATGAGACAAGAGTTGTAGATCCACACAAACAGGCGGTAATTATAAAGTTAAAGTATATTTTGAACAGTACATCACTTTACTCTAACGAGAAGGCTGACATACTTTAAATAGTATATAAGGGTTATTTAAAATTTAAACTTTTCTTCCTCTTTTGCTGTTTAGTAAGAAAATAAACTAGTTAAATATGATTGTATGTGTTTATTTAAGTATATATATAATAAAATATTTAAGCCACCATATGACTTATTTGATATTTACTCTCACTATTTGGAAAAACAAATTATAGGCACCTACAATTATATATATAAATATACATATGTACATATATGTATATATAAACATATATATGTACATACATATGCTTAGCTTTGCATCATGCACATAAATAAATGTAGCATGCACTATCAGAATTTGCAACCTAACATCTAGTTAAATCTATTTTTAATTTTCTTTTTTCCAAGATTTTTATATTTTTGTTCCTAGTTCTTTTAGGCAAAATTTACATTTTGGAGATAATTTTAAATATTATGGTGTTAATTTTTTAAAACACAAAATCTCACCGTGCAGACCTAGCTGGCCTTGAAATTCCTTTGTAGACTTATAGAACTCACAAAGATCTATCTGCCTCAGCTATTAGGGTACTGGATTTAAAGGTATGTAACACTTAGCCTATCACAATATTGTTTTTAATTAAGAGAAATTTAGATGCTTTTCTAAGCAACACTGCTATATTTGACTGGGATTTCTATTTTTACTCAATGTGAAATAAAATTATATTAGTGAGGAGCTTAAATTTAATCTTCTATACTTAATAAGGTAGCATAATGCCATTCTTTTCAATTGGTTGAACCACACAAAATTCATAAAATAAATGCCACACAGTGCTTGAGAGTTCCATTTGGAGCAGTGATAGCTCAGATTAGGAGCACTGGAGTAGCACTTAGGAATCCAGAGATTTTATTCCTCAGTGCCTCAAATTTGTGTATGATGCAACAGCTTCACAAATTCACTTATTTTCTCATTCTGATAAAAAAAAAATCATGTTTCAATGTGTTCCTGGGTTCCATTTGCCAGTATTTTATTGAGTGTTTTTGCATTAATGTTCATAAGGGAGATTGGTCTGAAATTATCTTTCTTTGTTCGGTTCTTATGGGGTTTAGGTATCCCTGTGACTGTGACCTCATAGAATGAGTTTGTCAAAGTTCCTCCTGTTTCTATTTTGTGGAATAGTTTGAGGAGTGTTGGCATTACTTCTTCTTTGAAAGTCTGGTAAAATTTTGTGGTAAAACATCCTGGCCCAGGGCTCTTTTTGGCTGAGAGACTTTTGATGAATGTTCCTATTTCCTTAGGAGTTATAGGATTATTTAAATTGTTAACCTGATCTTGGTTTAACTTTGGTAAGTGGTATCTATCAAGAAAATCATCCATGTCATTAAATTTTCCAATTTTGTAGCATAGTGGTTTTTAAAGTACGATCTAATGATTCTTAAGATTCCATTGGTATCTGTTGTTATATCCCCCCTTTCCTTTCTGATTTGTTAATTTGGATACTTTCCCTCAGTCTTTCAGTTAGTTTGAATAAGGATTTGTCTATCTTGCCTATTTTCTAAAAAAAAAAAATCAGCTCTTGGTGCTATGCTTGCAGTCAGAAGCTTAACTTGACTGTCCTCTGTGCATCATGCAGAGCAGTGGAGGAAAACAGACTTGCAGCCAAGCATGGGGTGGAGCTCTGGGGCTCCTGTGGAAGTGTTGGGGGACAAGTAGAGAAAACTAACGCACTCCCATGGGGCCTATATAGACTGAGACATCAACTAAGATTGCATGGTCTGGACCTAGACCCTCTGCATATACGTGGTTGATGGGCTACTTGGTCTTCATATGGGGCTCCTGGTGAGGGGAAGAGGTAGGGGTAGGGAGCTGTTTCTAACACAGACTCTATTGACTGCTTTTTGGTCACTACCCCTGGCAGCACTTCCTTGCATGGCCTCAAGGGATGAGGAGATGCTCAGTCCTGATGTCACTGGATGTGCTGGGGAAGGTTGATACAGGGGGGAGGGAGGAGGAGGTTCCCCTCTTGTGATGGGAAGAGGAGAGGAAAAGTGGGAAAGAGGAGAAGGGTGTCTGGGAGGAGAGGAGGGAGGGAGGGGTATCCTTGGGATGTAAAATAAATAAACTGAATTAATTAAAAAAACTTTAAAAGTCATGTTTCAGAGTGACCTTAGAGAAGGAAAGAAGACACGTGGTTTTCAGCTCCATGTCTTTATCCCCAGTTGGGGGAGTAAGATGGCACACAGCTTCACTTTCACCATTGAATTCTTGGTAGAATTCCTACTGCCCTGTGATGTCCCCTTGATGGTTTAACTCTTCGACGGAAGACAGGAGAAATATTTTTGAAATATTGAACACTGAGTTGTGTGCCACTGGAGACAAGTTCATAGAACAACATGTATTGACTATGAAGGACATTCTCCTGTTAATTTGATAATAAAGTGATCACCCAGTAGCTTTATAAGTTAGTCATTGTGGAAAGAAAGTCCGTGTTTTGTGAAAACCAGAGGCACAATGTGGAGTTCTCCTACTTAACTTTGCAGGGCGAATGTCCTATAAGCCCGTTCTCTTTTTTAAAACATTCATCATTTTGATTTCATGTATCTTTCAAAGTTGGTTCATGTAAGGAAAAAGGAAACCTTATCTCATTCCCTCACTCAAATTCTCTGTGCTTAGAAGATATTCTGTACATCTAAAATATATTGTACTCAGTACATTATTTATTTTCCTATTTTTAATAGCTAGTGCACATGAGAAATTTGTTGCACTAGCTTGTTTTCCTTCTTGTAACATTTACTGTTAGATTTTAATGCTTACTAATATTTCACTTTGTTCAACAGGGTGTTGCCTTAAATCTCAGTACTCCAGAGGCAGAGGTAAGGATCTCAAAGGGTTCCAGGCCAGCCTGATCTACATTGAGGGTTCCAAGCCTGTTAAAGCTACATATAGAAAGAGCCCCTGTCTCAAAAATAAAAGGGGAAAAAGGAGAAAATAAACTAGTCTCAAAATGAATAAGCCTTTGTCTTTAGTCACTGTACCTTTGAGTGACTAGTAAAATTTATTATCAGAGTATTGGATATAGGATTCTAGTTACATTGTGTTAGGTTCGTGGAAGGGACTTCAAATGCAGAACGGTTTTGTTCATAAACTACCAAGAGAGTGCAGTCTATGGCTTCCTACTGCTTTCTTTTGCTCAGAGGTTCAGCTTGGGAATGAATCTTTTAAGGAAACTAACCTCCTAGTGGATTGTCTTTATAAATGAACTTTTTTGTGTGTTGTCAGGGTGCTTGCTATTGAAATCATTCCAATTTTCTCAATAATTACACAAATAAACTTATTGTTTGCATTTCATTAGATTTTTATTTTATGAAGAGTTCCTTCTCTGAAGTCTTTTCCTAGACCCGTCTAAAGTCATCTTCATTCAAGTTACATGTGTTAAGTTTTTATCAAGGAAAGAGAAAAGTTTACATATTTTAAAATGAGAAGTAAAAAACATTATCAAAATTGAGAAGGCTGTGTTTATCTATTCAAGCTTCCCTTGTTGAGGCAGGGTCTCACTACACTTAGAACTCATTACGCTCGCTGCAGTTAGAGAAGGTTGCAAACTTGGTGTTGGGAACAATATCCTGGTCCTCTGTGTCAGCAGAAAGAGCTTTTTTGTCACAAGCCTTCTCTGCAGTAGCTCTCTTCTGTTTTTATTAACTCCTTAGTTATATAAGACCTCAATCTTCAGCAACATAAATGATTCAGTAACCATTCCTATGTCATATGTAAAATTCACTAATATTTCTTACGTTTCCAAAATTAATTTTTACACACATACACACATTCAGTCATGCATGCAGACATATGCATGCATTTACTTACATATATACCTTTAAATACATGCAAACAAATACACATTCACACGTACACATATACACACATGCATACACTCGTGCAACAAACATACACACATATGTACACATACATACCTACCCATACACACAACTTACAAAAAACAGCATTTTCAGTTCTGGTACACTAGGTTAACTTCCTTCCCTGTATCCTTGAGTTTGTATTAAACTAACTTCATTTACACATTGAGTTAGGCCAATCTATATTGTAAGTCCAATTTACTGAAACCTCGTGTAGAGAGTAGTAACTTGGGTGTATTTTAAAAATCTACTGTCCTGTCTTGAAGCTTTTGACTTTGTATGGAATCCAGGCTGACATTGACTTTTTAGACCTCATTATTTCTTTACAATTGGCATCTACTGTTTTATTTATTCAAAACATAACCAGGTTATCATGTTTAAAATTCTCGGCACAAGGAATTATTTGTTTGGCTCAATCCTTATTCTTTGAGCCTTTACACCCTTTGAGTACATTATGATATTTCTTTGTCTGATTATACTGGCATTTCGTAAGTCCTAGTTCAGGCACAATTTTCTGAGTTCTCTCTCTAGTCAGAAGCCAGAAAAATGAGAAGATGATCGTGATGAAATAGCAGTAGTTACTACAGCATGCTGGGGATTTTAATTTTGACAAAGAAAGGCTAATTTTCCAAGTTTAAATGACAACTTCAGATCAACACTTGACATGTCTGCTGATCTTTTTACACTCAGCTCTGTGTAGAGCAAAGAAACAGTCTCTGCTCTGGATACGCTGAAAGTCATGGCTACTGTAGAGCTCTCCCACTGTGAGCACATTTTACTGTTATCCCTGGGAAGCAAAAGCAAGACAGAACTGAGCTGGACCAGTGTCATGCAGAGGGCTACCCTGTAACAGTCTCCTTTTCCTGCCATCAAGACATCGCCATCATGAAACAGAATCATGTAACAAATTCACATAGTTTACATTTGGCCAACGAGTAAATTCATTGCCATGGCTGCTGTGTTCAGTGATTAGACTCAACATCAACAATCTGACTCAACATCAACCTCAGGAAACACACTCCAGAAGTGATGTAATCTATTTCTTATTACCTCTTCCTATGAAGAAAACACTGTGTGCTTGTTCCATTGTCTGACACCATCAGCAACTTCATAGGGCCTTAGACTTCAGAGTCTAGTTTCTCACTAGAGTAGTGTAGTTTATCACTCTTATTGGGATATAGAAAGAGATGAAAAATTCAAAATTTCATTAACTATTATGTACGTATTTGTTTTCCTTCATACAAAATTAGTTAGTAATCTGAAATGTGTTTTTGGTTGAATGTACTTACACAGTAGGCATTTCAGTTAATATTTAGAATTCCTAGGTCATGGTGGTACTGACAAACATTTTTCTGAAGAGGTTGTATCAATTTAGATGCAAACAGGCAAAGCATGAAAATTCAGTGGATTCATCCCTGTCTAAACTTGCTATTTTCACTTTTTTCCATACACATGTTTAAAAGGAAAAGGTTTAGTGACATTGCATTATGTTTTCAATTTTTCTATACCTAATTTTTTGTTTATGTAGAAATTATACGTAGACCTAACAACTCACTCAGTCAATAAATGAATGTACTGGAGTGATCCACTTGAAAAATGCCCTAGCGGATTGTAACCACAACATTTATCAAAACTGACAAGATAGTGTTCTCTTAAAAGATCATTGATATCATATACCATCTCCAAAAACTTTTACAATACATATTTCCTTTTAATCATGAACTCAATCAGAATTGAAGGAAGACTGAACTCATCTATCTCAGAATTGCTGAAAGACTTTCTCAGAATTGGTTGGTATCAAATGATCTTTGGAAGTTTTATCTAAAGTAACCACTCTCTAGTGTTTTCACTGTGCATTTTATAGTCATTCACAAAATTTAAAGGATAAATTTCTTTGTGTTTATAACCATCAAAAATGACTTATTTTTGACTTTACATTTCATCTGGGGTATCAGTCTAAGGTTGAAGGGCCCACCAAGCTTTTGAAATGTAAAAGCTAATCCTATTTGGTTTTGCATTCTATGATGTCTTGTAAAATTGGTGTTTTATAAAGTATTAATTAAAAATCTTATCTGGAAAAAATATGCAAAGTCCTCTAAATTTTATTACCTTCTGTGATATTTGTCATACTGCATATTTTCTTTTTTCTCTATGTAAAGAGCTTAAAAATCTCACCAAGAGAGAAAATATTTTGACCTGTCCATGCTAAAAACACTGTTAGTTGATATTTGACTATACTCCTAATCTGTTGCAGTTGCTATATATAGCAAATGCCATAGGCAGGGTCATTTATGATAATCAAAATTAGTTGGTAACTTATTCCAGAGTCTGGGAAGCACATGACCAAGTTCTGTTCTCATAGGACATTCTTGATGGATTATCTGTCTTTCCAGGAAGCAATAGGAGAGGCTGTGGTTGAAGAAATATCAACTGAGCTTGTCTTTATAGTGAACCAGCCAGGTTCTAAGCAAGCTGGGTCTTTAGCTCTGGCCTCAGGACCCCTCTCCTCAATTAGGCTCATCTTCTCTCATGGGTATACTGGGGATTAAGTTTCTAACAAACACTTTTCTAGGGATGGAGACACTAAAACTGTCATAACTATCACATTCTAATTTTATCAAGATTAACAAACCATCTTGGCAGCATCTTTTGGAATTAAAATTTCACCATTCAGCTGTTCCTCTCACTGAGTTATCCATTTCCTCATCCCTGGAGAAACAGGCACTCTCATAATAACTTGGCTTAGTGTTGAGAAGTTTCTGGCTAAGTGGAATAAGTGACTCCCCTATACACAGTGTCACATTCCGTGTCCTGAACTGGCAGCATCAGACAGATTTCTGAAAAGACAAAGGTAAGCATAAATCAGACCAGTGGCAGATTTTCCCCCATGGTATTAAGAATTAGGCTCCTAAAGAAAGAAGGTGTTTTAACAAAGAAGAAACCAGGCTATGTTCCTTACAAAGTTCTCATCTCAGTGGAGCATGCCTCAAATGGAGACAGAGAAAGAAAAACCAGCACCTCCCATTCGCATTCTCACTTGACTACACAGGTGTTTTGTTCTTGCCTTGGACATTTCTCTCACTGCTTTTCCTGAGCCACACTTAAGTCGAATAGAAATAAAATTGATCGCAACCTAAAAATAATTTCTTGCTTGAATACTCATTGAATAACTGTAAAATATGACAAAGAGTTTGAGGATCATTTTACAAAGAATCTGAGGCAAAAGGTGAGCTGATTTTGGAATTTTAAAAATAAGGGCCAACTCCTGTGCTCAAAAATGAACATTTTCTGCAGGGGTGCTTATCTTCTAATATATCGATCTTGCTGGTGGAAGAATTAAATTCTCACTCAGATAAAAATCAGCCTGTAAAATATTTCCACATGGAGTGATTTGGTCTATTAAAAGAATTCTCCCAAATCAAACAAGGTGAATATTTAAAAATGTACAATATAAAATTAAATATTGTTTCTCTAAATTATTTAAAATAGTTATTAGAAAATGAAGAATGAAAATTACATTATTTAGAAATTATTTTAATAACTACAAAATTGGCTCTGGCCATTTATACTTTACTTATTAAAATAATAAAAATGTATTGATATAGGCCACCTCAGAATGGAAATTCTTAACCAACGCTAAGCAAATGTTAACCAAACTCAAGAATATATGTGACACTAATCATCTCCTTCAAAACAGAGGGGAACAGGGCATTTAAGCTCAGTCACATGAAAGGAAGGTCTTTATCATGCAGTTTTCACTAGAAAGGAGAGTGACCAACGTTACCATGACCATGTGACAGGAATAGCACATGCTTTAAACAGTGGAAACAAAGATGCACTGACTCTAACTGGAGAGATAACTTGGTGGTTAAGAGTGTGAACTGCTCTTGAAAAGGTCCCAAGTTTTATTGCCAGTACACACATGGAGGGGGAGGGGGAATCACAACTGATCCAACACCCTCTTCTGGATTTTGTAAGAAACTGCACTCTAATGTAAATGCCCTCACCCACATACCTACAATTCCTTAAAAGAAGGGGGAGATAGAAAACCTGGAGGGGAAAAGGAGACCCATAAAGTCAAAAAACTGGACCCTGGGGTCCCTGAGGAGACTGACACACCAACCAAGGACCATACATGGAGATAACCTAAAACATCTGCTCAGATGTAGCCCATAGACTTTGTGTCCAAGTGGATTCCCTAATAAGGGGAGCAGGGGCTGTCTCTGGCATGAACTCAGTGTTGGACTCTATGATCACCTCTCCCTGAAGTGGAGACAGCCTTATCAGGCTACAGAGGAAGACAATTCAGACAGTTCTGAAGAGAACTGATAGGCTAGGGTCAGATAGAAGGGGAGGAGGATTTCCCTGATCAATGAACAAGGGAGGGACATAGGGAGAGAAGAGAGAGGGAGGGAATGATTGAGAGGAGACAAGGGAGGGGGCCATAGCTTAGATACAAAGTGAATAAATTGTAATAAATAATAAATAAATAAGAAGATGCTTTCCTTTTGAAACCTTTGCAGTGAATGTTTTCCTACAGTTTCTGATAAAGTAACAACTATTATTCCTGTATAATTCCTGTAAATGACTACTAAATAAGACTCCTGAAGTTTATTTTATCTGCATGATGAAGAGGTTGACAGTTTTTATTTTTGTACACCTGGATTCTTGGTGTGACATTCCACCATCTTTTCCTGTCCCTGTCATTGCTAGATTAAAAACTGAAAATCATCAATAAATGGGACTTCATGAAACTGAAAAGCTTCTGTAAAGCAAAAGACACTGTCTTCAGAACAAAACAACAGTTACAGAATGGGAAAGGGTCTTCACCTACCCTATATCTGACAGAGGGTTCATATCCAGAATATACAAAGAACTCAAAAAGTTAAACAACAACAAATTAAGTAATCCAATTAAAACATGGGGTACAGAGTTAAACAGAGAATTCTCTGTAGAAGAATATAGGATGACAGAGAAACACTTAAAGAAATGCTCAACTTCCTTATCCATGAGGGAGATGCAAAGCAAAATGACCCTGAGATTTCACCTTATACCCATCAGAATGGCTAAAATAAAAAACTCAAGTAATAACACATGCTGGATAGGTTGTGGAGAAAGGAGAACCCTCCTCCCTTGCTGGTGGGAATGTAAACTTGTACAACCACTTTGGAAATCAATCTGGCTCTTTCTCAGACAATCAGGAATACTGCTTTCTCAAGATCCAGCTATACCTCTCCTAGGCATATATTCAAAAGATGCTGAAGTACATAACAAGGACATTTGTTCAACCATGTTTATAGCAGCTTTATTTGTAATAGCCAGAACTTGGAAACAACACAGATGGCCCTCAAGGGAGGAATGGATACAGAAATTGTGGTACATTTACACAATGGAATACTACTCAGCAATTAAAAACAAGGAACTCATGAAAGTTGCAGGCAAATGGTGGGATCTAGAAAAGATCATCCTGAGTGAGGTACCCCAGAAGCAGGAAGACACACATGGTATATACTCACTCCTATAAGGTAGGATAAACATACTAAAATCTGTACACCTAAAGAAGCTAAATAAGAAGGAGGATTCTGGGTAAGATCATCAATCCTCACTTAGAAAGAAAAATGGGATGGACATTGGAAGTAGGAGAAAGCAAGAAAAAGGACAGGAGCCTACCACAGAGGGTCTCTGAAAGACTCTACCTACCAGAGTATCAAAGCAGATGCTGAGACTCATAACCAAACCTTCGGCAGAGTGCAGTGAATCATATGAAAGAAGTGGGAGTTAGTAAGGCATGGAGAGGACAGGAGCTCCACAAGGAGAGCAACAGAATCAAAATATCTGGGCACAGGGGTCTTTTCTGAGACTGATACTCCAACCAAGGGCCAAGGGACATTCATGGATATAACCTAGAATCTCTGCTCTAGGTGTTGCAACCTAGATCTTGCCCATGGCACCTCAGTATTCAAGTGGGTCCCCTAGTAAGGGAAACAGTGACTGTCTCTGACATGAACTCAGTGGCTGGCTCTTTGACCAACCTCCTGAGGTAGGAGCACCCTGCCAGACCACAGAGAAGGACAGTGCAGCCAATCTTGAGGAGATCTGATAAGCTAGGGTCAGATGGAAGTGGAGAGGATCTGGAGAGGATCATGGAAGCAGATGAGGGAGGTAGGGTGGGATTGGGAAGGAATGAGGGAGGAGGTTACAGCTGGGATACAAAGCAAATGAAATGTAATTAATGTAAACAAATAAAATTTATTTTAAAAAGGTATTGACCATAAGAGCTCATTTAAATATGTAAGGTAAATTTCTGTTACAAAATGCTTAGGATAATTAAGAAATTCAAGTTTGTAGTTAGTTACCTACAATAATAAAGCCTGTAGTCTTGTTAGGTACTAGTTTAGTTAACTACAGAAATAAGATTTATTAAGCTTCCTGTATATGTTTTCAAATTAAGCAGATAGGAAATAGGTGAGAAGAAGCAAAGTTTCTATTTTTGATATAGAGATGACCTTCAAACACATAACAGATCTATACACTGTGTCATGTAAAATGTTTCTATTATTATTTATTAAAATGTGTTCACTTTGTATCCCCCCAAAAAAACTGACAATCACCCTTCTTTTTCTTTTAATTACATTTGTCCACATTACAGTCCTTCAAGATTTCACACATTCTGGAGCGTGTTGATTTGTTGGTAATTAATCTGCAAAAAATAATTTTTCCATATCAGCACCATGTTAGAATAAAACTTACACTGAATGCATTTCCATATTAACAATATCTGTGTTTCATCAAGTTGCCATGATGATTTCAGGCTCTGCTCAGGGCATTCATATTCCACAAAGAAGAGCCTAATGGTTATTTTTCCCCTGCTTTAAATTTTTTAAAAATATTTTTATTTTAATTTTTAGTAATTACACTTTATTAACTTTGTATACCCCCATAAACCCCTCCCTCTTCCTTCTTTTCCCTTCTTCACCCATGCCCCTCCCAAAGTCCACTGATAGGGGAGGTCTTCCTCTTCTTCCTTCTGATCCTAATCTATCAGGTTTCATCAGGAGTGGCTACAGTGTCCTCCTCTGTGGCCTGGTAAGGCTGCTCCTCCTCAGGGGGTGGTGATCAAAGAGCAGGCCAATCAGTTCATGTCAAAGACAGTCCCTGTTCCCATTACTATGGAACCCACTTGGACACTGAACTGCCATGGGCTACATCTGTGCAGGGGTTCTAGATTTTCTCCATGCATGGTATTTGATTGGAGTATCAGTCTCAGAAAGACCCCTGTGCCCAGATTTTTTGGTTCTGTTGCTCTCCTTGTGGAGCTCCTGTCCCCTCCAGGTCTTACTATTTCCCACTTCTTTCATAAGATTTCCTGCACTCTGCCCAAAGGTTGGCCATAAGTCTCAGCATCTGCTTTATACCCTGCAGGGTAGAGCATTTCTGAGGCCCTCTGTGGCAGGCTCCTGTCCTTTTCCCTGTCTTCTCCTTCTTCTGATATCCTCTTTGCCTTTCTGAATGGGGATTGAGCATTTTAGCCGGAGTCCTCCTTCTTGATTAGTTTCTTTAGGTGTACAGATTTTAGTAGGTTTATCGTATATTATATGTCTAAAATCCTGTTATGAGTGAGTATATACCCTATGTGTCTTTCTACTTCTGGGATACCTCACTCGGAATGATCTTTTCCAGTTTCCATCATTTGCCTGCAAATTTCATGATTTCCTTGTTTTTTATTGCTGAGTAATATTCCATTGTGTAAATGTACAATAATTCCTGTATCCATTCCTCAGTTCAGGGGCATCTGGGTTGTTTCCAGGTTCTGGCTACTACAAATAAAGCTGCTACAAACATGGTTGAGTAAAACAAGAAATTAAATAGCAACAAATCAAGTAATCCAGTTAAAAATGGGGTACAGAATTAAACAGAGAATTGTCAATAGAGGAATATCGAATGGCTGAAAAACACTTAGAGAAATGTTCAAAGTCCTTAGTCACCAGGGAAACACAAATCAAAACGACCCTGAGATTTCACCTTATTATACCCATCAGAATGGCTAAGATCAAAACCTTAAGTGACAACACATGCTGGAGAGTTTGTGGAGAAAGGGGAACCTTCCTCCACTGCTGGTGGGATTGTAAAGTTGTACAACCACTCTGGAAATCAATCTGACGCTTTCTCAGACAATTAGGAGTAGTGCTTCCTCTACACAATGGAATATTACTCAGCAACAACAACAACAACAACAACAAAAAAACAAGGATATCATGAAATTTGCAGGTAAATAGTGGGAACTGGAAAGGATCATCCTGAGTGAACTATTCCAGAAGCAGAAAGACACATACAATATATACTCACTTATATAGACATATAATATAGGATAAACCTACTAAAATCTATTCTCCTGAAGAAACTAATCAAGAGGGAGGACTCTTGCTAAAATCCTCTATCCCTATGGGGAAAGGGAAAGAGGATGGACATCAGAAGAAAGAGAAAACAGGGAACAAGTCAGGAGTCTGCCACAGAGGGCCTCTGAAAGGCTCTGCCCTGCAGACTATCAAAGCAGATGCTGAGACTTATGGCCAACCTTTGGGCAGAATGCAGGGAAGCTTATGAAAGAAGTGGGAAATAGTAAGATCTAGAAAGGACAGGAACTCTACAAGGAGAGCAACAGAACCAAATAATCTGAGCACAGGGGTCTTTCCTGAGACAGATACTCCAACCAAGTAAAGTACCATGCATGGAGATGGCCTAGGACCCCTATACAGATGTGGCCCATGGCAGTTCAGTGTCCAAGAGGGCGCCATAGTAATGGGAACAGAGACTGTCTCTGACATGAACTGATTGGCCTGCTCTTTGATCACCTCCCCCTAAGGGGGGAGCAGCCTTGCCAGGGCACAGAAGAAGAGAATGCAGCCACTCCTGATGAGACATAATAGACTAGGATGAGAAGGAGGGAAAAGAGGACCTCCCCTATCAGTGGACTTGGGGAGGGACACGGGTGCAGAAGGGGGAGGAAGGGAGGGATTGGGACGGGAGGAGGGAGGGAACTACAGGGGTATATAAGGTGAATAAAGTGTAATTAATAAAGAATTTAGTTTAAAAAAGAAATAAAGCTGCTAAGAACATTTAAAAAAAGGAATAGTGCTTCCTCAAGATCCAGCTATACCTCTCCTAGGCATATATCCAAAAGATGCTCAAGTACACAATGAGGCTAATGTTTAAATCAATGGCAGCAGTGTAAAATTAGTCTGATCAATCTTTGTTGTGGTTCATCCAAAACCTACACATGAATGCATGTGAAATACTATTTCCTTAGAATTAAGCAGCTGTGCTATAGTTAGTTCTTAATGACATGCCTACACTTCATTGTTCTTTATCTCTGACATATTAAACATCTGCTCTTCCTTTTCCTTACTTTTCCTTTTAAAGATTTCTTTGGTTTCAAGAAATTTATTTGCATTTCTCACATATTCCACTCAGGTATTAAGGGATTTCTTGGTTTGATAGGCCAGTATGTCTACACATACTGCCTGTTTTGTTTGTTGGTTGGTTTGTTTTGTTTTGGTTTGGTTTTGCAATCCATTATCAAGTATGATCACAAAGTTCAATTGGAGGAGTGAGGAGTCATGCCTCGCTGACACCAGGAAGAATTCTTTTGTCTTAGATTCCTGTGAATCCTTTTAACTGCGGGCATTCTGAGTTGTTAATGCTGCTCCCTTCAGCCCCAGGTTCACTGCTCACTGCTGATGAAGCTCTCTAAGCTTATTTGAGACCTCAGTAAATTGGTTTTAAAAAATAAATAATGCACGCTTACATCTCAGCTTCTGTCTCCGTGTCAGTGAAAAGAATTAGAGTTCTGCAAAGAATAATTTTCTCTGGGGTTGAATGGGGAATGCTTGCTACAGCGTTATTGTTGTGTCACAGGGGAAAAAGACTTGGATGCGTTAAGGAGATGGTTTAAAACCACTGAGGGGTAGGGGGAAACTCCTAATGGCCAAAGTTGCAGCAAATTTAGCAAGAATGCCTATCATGTATTTTAATCAAAAGAACAGAAATCTAGACCTCCATGGTTTGCAGAGAATTTTATAAGAAAGTATGCCCATAGAAGTAAATGTTTGTATAAGTAGACAGTTACGTGCAGAGAAACTGAGCTGACTTACATAGATAACTCCCTCCTTCAAAGAGATTCTTTACCTCTTAAATGTAAACTGTGCATAATGACTTCCTCCAAAACATTTTAGCACAGATAGCAAGTGTGGTACATTTTTTGTGTTTAATTGATTGACTTAAAAAGATACTATTCTCTACTTGGAGAATTTTTTCGTTCATGTGTACAATATAATTTGATCTTATTCACTGTACTTTCTGCAACATCCACCAGCCATATCTCTCCTGACTTGATATCTTTTGTAAGTTATAAGTTTTTGACAGTACCCTGAATTCAATTAGTGGTGACCATATGCACAGGGATATGAGCCATCCACCAGGACGTGGTCACACCCTCAAAGAACACTGGCCAACTGTCTCTCTCCTAGTTATCATAAATTGCTATAAACTCCTTAGCTCAGAGCGAGGCCTCAGAAGCTCCTGCACAATTCATGTTGAAATATTGGCTGGCGTGCATTGGGGCAGGTCTTATGCAGGCAACCCCAGCTTCTGTGCATGTGAAAGGATTACATCTTTTATTTTCCCTCTTCCTCTTGTCTGCCATGTCTTCAGAAGTCCTAAGTAAACCCAGCACATCCTCCTCTTGCTCAGAAAGAGTGTTAAAGCCGTGCAGTTCCTTTCCTGTGTTTGGACCTCTTGTCATGGTTTGATTACAAACAATAACACAACACCCAGCAATTATACTTTCTTTTTTCTCCTCATGACAGTCTGATTCTAATGACATAAATTCTCTTCTTTTCTAAAAGAAACTCAATTATCTGATGAAAATTGTTACATACTTTGGTCTAAATCTGTTGTCTTTATCTATGAGACCAATTTTGGTAGGGTGACTTTGTATTTTAAGGAGAAGAAGACACATAGAGAAAATTTTACAGTAGAAAAGTCTGATAGATAACAAAAGACAATCAATTAAGGTTAAAATCCATTAATGTAGGTCATAAGGGTTGCATGTAGCCCTTTGTGTAATGTAATGAGCATGACACTTTCGGGCCCTTTCAGCTTTCCCAGAGAGCTGAAAGCAATGTATTAGAAGAGATTATTTTAGGGCTCAACAGCCTCTTTCATGCAATTAAAAAAAAAAGAGCCATCTTTGTTCTACTTCTGAATCTGAAGTTGCATTACCCTGTTTGCTCATTCTAAGCATGAAAAAAAAAAGTTTTAAAAGCATCAAGAAAGTGCCCGTTATGACACAGCCCTGGAAAAGGCAGTGGTGTATGTGTCCCAGTAGATCACCCAGTTGTACAAACAATTCTGGAAAAAGCTAAATGGTTCTATTCTCTGAGTAAGGTCAGCACTTAGAGGCTCGGAGACTTGCTTCTAACAGAAATGCATGCTAATGTTAGGTTCAAGAGTGTTATCCTGATCCGAAGAGTCCTAAGGTTTTTCTTTGTTTGTTTTAACTATTTGGTGAAGTATGATTCCTTTGATCTGAAAAGCATCTCAGTAGATTGGCTTTTCAACTACATTTTCATTGTTGGTTATTCTTACCACTTCAGTCGGTCAGACTGTATCACTTGAACTCTGTTCCTCATGGTAGAGTGAGAGCAGCATCTCAGTTTCTGCTGGTTCCTATCTAGAACATTGCAAAGGCGATCTAAATGGCTGAACCACATAACAACATTCCACCATTGCTGGACCACCATTCTCAAATTAACATTGAAGATTCTTCAAAGACGGGGTTTCTCACCATGTAAAATTACCTGAGAACACAGAAATAAAATTTGTGGCAAATTGCCAAAATTACCAAGACGGTAGTTTGAGTTTTGATTTTTGGTGATTTACAAAAAAAAAAAAAAAAAAAAAAAATCCCAAAGGCCTTGTTCCCTGTCAGCATTCTTGGAGGGATGACTCAAGTGTTCTCAAACAATCAAGGTCAGAGAATGGGCTCAGATTATGGGTCTTCTATGAAAACCTTTGGAAGAAATACCTTTCCTTCCTCCATAATTTCTGAAGTCCTAGTATAATAATCTGGCCCTCAGAATGAACAGCACAACTCTGTGGGTCTTGTTGCAAGCACAAAGAGAGGGTGCAGTGAGGCAAGCAAGCACGGTGAGGAGAAAGCCACTGGCCTCACTGAAGCCTCTGGATGCAGCACGGACTCAGAGTCCCGGTGTCCATCCCTTCAGCCTTGTCTTTGCAGGGAAAACAGGGAAAGCCAGCCCTCACACACTGTAGGCAGCTCACCTACATACCTAACCCTCATCTCTCTGCTTCAAACACCATCTCCCCCTATCCCACCTTCTCTCCAAAAATAGAACCTGCTTGTGTTTTTCATTTAAAGGTAAGCAATCCCTAGTGGAACTCCTCTTCTTTACCTACTGTTCATAAGTGTTACTGCATGATATTAATGTTTAGCACACTGCATGTCTTTAGCGGTGCACAAGATGTACAGTTTACAGAGCTCAGTGGGACATCCTGCGGAAAGGATTCGCTTCGGACACATGCGCCTCAACCTCAGGCATGACTGATCATCTGACCAGTCAGTAATTTCATGAGACTGAGCTAGACTCCATGCAGTACTATGCCGGCTGCCTTCAAGGTCCCTCACAAATCATGTTTCCATTGAGCAGTGTGTTTGAGAGCGGCTGTCCTGAAATTAACTTTTCGCTTGTGGTTTTCATGCTGTATCCGTAAGTGATAAATTCTATCTACCAAAGATAATATGGTTTCTGCACACAGTCAAAATTCAATTGAAAAACAGGGTAGGTGGTCAATTTGTAAGTTTTAAAAATTATTTCTCCTAAGCTTTTGAGAATATGATACAATGCAATTTTGATCATATTTACTCTGCCCCTAACTTATACACCCCCACCTCCCAATTCATTCCCAAATGTGTCTTCTTTCTTTAATAACTCACAGAGTTTAGGTTTTTTCCCCACAGATTCCCGGTGTGGGACTATCCATTGGAGCTTGGCCAATTTACCAGCGGCCACATCTTTAGAGAAAAGTGAACCTCCATCTCCCTGTAACCACCAGAGATCCTCAGCTAGGGGCAGTAGTTGTTGGAATCTCCTCCTTCCTTGTGAGATTGTCTGACCTGATCTTATGCAGCCAGCTACATGTTGTGTGTGCAGCTTCCTGAAATGTCCAGAAGACACTGTTTCACTCTAATCCGCCCTGAGCTCTGGCTATCACAATGTTTCTACCATGTCTTCTAAGTTTAATCAGAATGAGGTCAGACTTGTTGAGTGAGGAACAACTTTTTAAAAGTACCTACAGTGTGCTATGTCTTTCAAGCTTTGCATATCTAAGTTCCAATATAAACTGATCATGCTTTGCCTTAGCTATGGTACAGCATGCTTTCCTTTCCAAATGACATCTAAGGAATCAGTACATTGCTCTGTCTGAATAATAAAGCACGACAAAAATGGCTCAAAGTAAAAGAGACACATTCATACCGAAGTTTACAGAGAAGTGCTGAGAGCCAGCAGAGAGTTCCGTTCTTCCTAACTCACAGTTATACCTGCCCACTGAACAAAAGCCGGTGTTATCCAGGAGTTGTTCCCTTGTCCAATAGAGTGAAGTACTTGGCCACAATGGTGCAACATGCAAAGTGCTCCCAGGGTATGGATCACTTGCCATGCTTCCTGACCACTTCACTTATTGATTAAGATCTGGGAAGGCACAGAAAACATCAGGTAATACAAGCGTTCTGTTCACAAGAAGTAGCCTTGTATGAAAGGTGTGTCCAGACTCATTTTGGCATGTGTCACTTCTAGTCTGTATACCATAATTGTGGTGGGTGAGTTTGCCTTCAGACTTCTCAGTCAGTCAGCTTTATCCTGCAGGACAGATGTCAGAGCTCTTCAGTGAACACATAGACTCCTCCAGTGAATGATTTGCTAAGATACACGGCTTGGTTCTTGCTTCTCTTTTCCCAGTCTTGCTTCTCCTGTTATTATACCATAGAACACTCTGAGGTGGGCTCCTGAGTGGAAACACATTCAGCCTTCAGTAGAAAATGGGCTTCCTAAGAGTGGCCTTGAGATTTTACTATCTGGGATTCTCAGCTGCCTGTCTATTTTAAAGAAAATCTCTTGTACGTTTTAACAGAGAAAAACAAGGCAGCATCTCATCCTTATCTTGCACATCGGTGGTGATAATCACCAGCCACAACATAGCAGGGTAAAGGGAGATGTGGGGCTCTGTGATAGCATCATATTTCCTCTCTTTGCTTCTGGGAAACTAATCCAGATATTCTGATAGAGGCAATGCTTCACAAGGCTTGATGGATGCGCATGCCGCTGTCTGCAAATTGGGGCTGATGTTGTTGTTTCACAGGGAGTCCAGCACTTCTGGCAGGAGCTTTTCATTTTCTCAGCTCCTTGTTTTTCACTCAATTTAATTTCCTTCTCAGCAATGAGTGGGTAGTGTTGGGTACAGTCACATTCCCTGACTCTGCAGGATTGCTGGTTCAGGACGTACCTTGAAATTATCTCTGATTGAAGCATGGGAAAGACAACTCTGAGAAGTGCTCTGAGGAAAAAGATAGGCCAGCCTGCTTTCAGAGCAGACAGCAACAAAATAGTACCCAAGCACCACAAAGCTGAATCCAGGACCAAACAGTTGAGAAGGAGCAGAAGGCCAGCTTTGGTTTGCTCATAGCCACAACTGCTCTTAGGATATCTTATCTCTTCATACCTCACTTTTTTCAAAAGTAAACCTGGATCTTCATAATAATGCCAGGCAGACAAAAGGATTAAATATAAATACAGTGTCTCTATATTCTCTCTCCTTATTGGCAAATGACGTGTATTAGCTTTGATGCTGTTGTTCGTGATGCTATGTACAATGAAGAAGTGAAAAAGGGTATTAATTTAATTACCTAAATTAAGTTGATACTTTTGCCTTTTCAATTTTTCTTTCAACTGTTAGCCATAAGGACAATGCTATTCTGTTTTCTTCTCATAAAATATTAGGCAAGCGTGAATTGTCCTGAGGGCATACAAAATATATATTCTGACACAGCATGTTATGGTGGAGTCAGAACACTGGTCTTGGATAATGGGAGTGTCATTACTAATTGCGAACATCCTAAGACATTGTGAACCAACAATGTGCTTTCTCATAGTGGATAGTTGGGCTGGGGGAAATTTGGAAAGGCCATGTAGAATGCCACACTGGACTGAGGTGTCATCTGTAGCTTTGAAACAGAAGTTCAGGCATATGAGGGAATATGTCAGCCAACTGAATTATACCTGTTCATCTTTCAAGCCTCTTGCTGAAATATCACTTCTAAGAAACCTTTTCAGATCCACAGAACAGCTTTGTCTCCTTTGTTTTTGTTTATTCATCAGTGGAGTCTTCCGCTATGTGTTTATACTCTGTCTATTTACTGACTCGAAGAGTAGATCTGGCATGGTTGTTCCATGGACTGGAAATTTTGAGAGGCTTCCACATGATTTTCATGTATGAGGTTCTGGAATGAACTAGCAGAAGTGAAGCAAGAGCTTCCAGATAAGTAGACTCTGCCAGATCACCATCTGCTCTGTGTCTCTAGGAGCTTGTGTGACCTCAGAATTAAATATTGGTATAATTATAAAAATGGTGTTTCAAAAGGGAATTTAGTCTCCAAAGGAATTGCTACTGTATGGGATGCCAGAGGGTGAAAGATTTAGCTGTTTTATTATCATGAAAATGGAGTTGGGGTCGTTAGTATTCAAAAAAGATGTATAAGGATGAATTAAAAAAATGTTGAATGTAGTTTAGCCTCAATTTCTCACAGATGGAGTTGAAGGAAATGAGAAGCCATAGGGTTTTCTTTCCATGAGGCTTTTAGGGATTGTTGGGGTTGTCATGAAGCACCACTTGGCACAGGAGCAGCTCTTTGAGTGGGTTCTACCTTGGCCAATGATGGAGCAAGTGAGGACCACAAAGTTTTACTTCTGCATCACTGGAAAAAATGCACAGTGCCCTTGCCAACTTGCTTCTCAAAGTTCAAATGAAATTTTGGCTTGCATGTTTTGTCTTTTCATTTTTTAACCCTTGGACATATCAGATTTGAAAGCTTTTCTAAAATAATATTGTCCGTAGCTAACCCAATTCTTCTTTACTAAATGTTACCCTCATATAATCTTTGTCTGGCATTCTTTTTAGTTATATCTATTAATTTGCATTGTTTCTTTTGATCTTTTATAACTTGCTTATAGAGTCTTCAAAGCATCTCATTTGATATTTTAGTAAACCTCTTCTCATTTCTCTCACCATCTCTTTGGGTACCATGTCTTTTGAAACTTTCTCACTGGGTATACAGTCTGATTGCTAACTTAGAGCTCTCTGCTTTGGTCTCTCAAGTACTGGGTTGATGAGTAGGCACTGGTATTTCCAGGCCTTTCTCTTTCTTTCTGAAGGCAATAATAGTCTGTGGAGGTACTTTTGAAGAATATGTTTAATGCGGAGCTGATCGTTTCTATTTCATCTATGTCATTACTATGTCACCTGTCTCTCAAAATAATTCAAAGATTTACATTTAGACGAATGAGTATGGACTGAATTGAAGACATCCATGTACACAGAGATCACTGAACTGTTTCTGTGGTCAGTGAATCTACCTAGCTTTCTGAATGCCAAACTTATCAATATTTCAGTATATCAGAGAGTCACAGGCAGAAAGCTTCATTCATGTCTTTGTATATGATTGGGGGACTCATTATTTTAGGTGTCAAAATAATCGAGTGTGCAGAACTGAATAGAGAAGGAAGAATATCTTGCTCAAAATTATTGCTGTAAGAATATCAATAAACTCTAGCAAAGCACAAAGTGATAGGGTTTTATGTCACTGGGCTGAGCTCCTGGAAAAGCCCTGGGAGATGTCTGTTCAGTAGGATTAGGCTCCTATAATGGTTAGCCTTGACTCTTAATTTAATTGGATTTTGAACCAGCTGGGATACATACTTTTCATGGACCTTGGGGCTATTTCAAGAAAGCAGAGAGGACCCATCCTGAAAGAACATTGTATCAATCTGTGGACTAGGGCCTAAGAAAAAAAATCAAAATGGGGCAAAGAGAAAGGGAAGTGAGTACCAGCACTATCTGCCTCTGCCTTCAACTATAAATACGAGACCAGTTGTCTCAAAGTCCTTCCACTCTTCCCTCCTGCCATGAAGAAGTGTGCCCTCAAGATATGAGCAGAAATGAACATTTCTTTCCCCTGAGCTGCATCTTGTCAGATAGTCGGTCACAGAAACAAGGAGACTGACTAACTAACCCTGCCACTGATATGTATCAAAGTTAGGATTCTGGCTCACAAATTGCAAAGTCCTTGGGAAATAAAACCCTGGTTCCTAAATCTATCAAAATACAGTTAGACTTCCACAAAAAAAAAAAAAAATTCAGAGAATAAGTTTATGGTTTAAAGTTTCCTAAAGCAGGTGTTCTCAAAACAAACAAACAAGCAAATAAATAACAACAACAACAAAATGGTCAACAGTCTACAGTTACAAAAAAAAGAAAAAGAAAAAAGAAAACAACAGAAACATTCCTGGAGTTTATTCAAGCTGAGCAGAACTGTAGTTTGGGACCATTCTGTAATTAATCCTGAGAGACTTCCCTATGGGATACTGTGTCCTAGCCCTGTCCTTGGCTCTGGACTCAGGTAGATACAAAGCACAAAGGGGACTACTTCTTTTTTTTTTTCTCATTGGAATGAGAGCCATTTTTGTTATGGTGTAAGACAATTGAACAAAACAAGAAAACCTCCTTTGTTGTCCTGGGTGGTTTAAATTATTCATTTCTTAATAGAATAATTCCTTCCATGGGCATTGACAGTTGTGGTCATTTGCTACCTGCTAGTATGCAAAGACTTGTCTCTTTTATTTATGTACAGATAAGATTGCTGGGTTTCTTCTACTCTTGGTGAAAAAGACTCAACAGGTTTCTATATGTTTTCTTTATCACCTTGTTATAACAAGGATTAGATGGTAGCCATTTTTTGTCCCGTGATAATGAACTTCCCAAAGAGCTATCTTAATATTTTGCTGGGTTGAAAATATAAACACTGTTTTTAAATAAATGATGTCAAGCAAGTCATCTCTTTTCTGTGATAGTCCTTTTACATGATGAACTGGGGAGATTTCAACCTTCAGTTATTCATCCAATCATGAACCCAGGAGTACTTTGAAACAATTTTGCAAATGTGGTTACTATTACAATAGGTTGAATTTGCGTAAAATAGTTTATCTTAAACGTCTCAGCTGGTTCTGGCTTTTATCAACAGAAAGTCATAATTAAAGTAAGAATTGAGTTTTTGTAGACAAAGCTCTATGTGCCAGTTCCTGCTTCAACTCATGTGTTGCATCTCACTCTCAGAGATGGCTTATCTCATGCTAATTTTCCAGAACAGCTGTTACCAACCACCACAAATGATTGAAGCATATATCAGTATTCTGTATGCCAGAAATATGAAATGAAGATTTTGGCAGGCCCTTATTTTCCCCAAAGCCTCCATACAAGAACTGTTTCTTGCTGGTTCTGGTTTATGGTGACTCTAGAAATCTTGGTCTGTCTTCATCTCTATAACTTACCTTCTTTCTGTGTATCTCTTCTTTTTTATCTCTTTTACTCACATTAGACATTGGTCTTAATGAATCTGGTGTAGGTTGATCCCATCTCTAAATCCTTAACTTAGTTGTATGTACTATGTAAGAACCACTGTGAAAGTATGACATCAATTTCTGGGGGTTAAGACTTCCACATCTTTTTGGAGGGTAGAGTTCAACCCACTCTCTCGCTCACTCTCCGTTGCTCTCTCTCTTTCTCTCCTCTCTCCCTTCCCCTCTTCTTTCCCCTTCCTCCTGCTCCTCCTCCTCTTCTTCCTCTTCTTTTTGTTTTTGGAGACAGGGTTTCTCTGTGTAGAGTTAGCTGTCCTAGAACTCACTCTGTAGACCAGTCTGGACTTGAACTTACAGAGATGAGTGCTGGCATTAAGGACATGCAACACCAATGCGAGGCTTTGTAAACTTTTGTAGTATCTATATTCCAGGTTCTGTTTCTCTTAATGATGCTTTACTGATTCAGTTCCTACTATCTGTCCCCACCGAGTACTTATTCCTTTGTGAATGTAACAAGATAGTGAGCAGAAAGGTTAATTTCAAGATCCACTTCAGTAAATAATATTCTTAAAACCCTGTAGCACACATTTCTCAAGTTTTAAAGAGTAGTCCAAGAAGAATTCTATAACACATAGAATGGAAAGTCATTAGTGATGGTGAAGACGCTGTGTGAATATTCTTTCAAATTGTTGTTAGCTAAGTTCTGTGAATATGGACTTGTCAGCATTGATTACAGTCCAAGTCTCTGAATATACAGAGCACTAATGTCCCTTTTGCTTTGTATGCTTACTACACTGACCCTTCAGACATTACAAACAAAAGCTAACTGTGCCTGCCACTTCATTCAAACACTGGCATTCTTTCTAAGGAGAGAGATGTAAAAATATCAGAACATACTGAGAAATACCCTGTATTAACTCCTTTCCATGAAAATAATGAGTTAGATAAAATTTCCTCCCTCCCTCCTGATGTGAATATATGTTCCGGGTGGACTCCAGTCCATTTTCCCTATTATTAAGAGGGTATTGTCGAGGTAGGCATATTTCCTGCTGTCTCATAAAAGCATCTTGTGATACATTATCTGTGCTAAAATGGAAAACACTCAAAAGAATCAATTTTTGATGCAAGGAAGTAACAATTTTTGCAACTGGTGAAAGAATGTGACTTTCCAATGTTTGAAATTACAGTGGAACATTGACCCAAAGGGGTCAAATCAGACATTCCTGCTCATAAAATGCAGTTGTAACAACCCATCATAAGGCTAAATCAATATTTTTGCAGGTAGTGTGACATATTTTTTCTAGCTAACGTTTTCTTTCCCCTTCAATCATCAAAAAGAAAATGAGAAGCTGATTAAATTCTTACTTGTGAAAAAAAACAACATAGTGCCAAGAAAATCAATATTTACAATAGGCAAGATGTGTCATGTCAGAATCAGATACTCTTTGAGGAAAACTATCTTCTTTGTATTACACACATGGATGTGTGAGCATATATAAACGTATATGTGTTGGTACAAATTGTTTTAAAATATTAGCTATGTATGAAGTGTATGCAATCCTCTTTAATCAAGAGACATGCAAAAAATCTTGGTAATAATGCACCTTATTTTATGCAGCATTTCCGGAAGCTTAGCAAACTTTAACACACTGGCTCCTGGGTTACTCACCGAGATCAACTCCATCCGTGCACAGAGTATTGCAAGGATGAAATACTGAGAATATTGCAAAGGGGATGTTTAAGGGAACATCTGAACAAACTACTTCACATGCACACCTCTACACTCATTCAAACTTTAACCATTTAATGATATTGAATTTTAGTCTTTTTACCTTCCCTTTCCCCTCTCTCATAATCCTTCCTCTCTAGATGAAGCATCCCCACCCCGTGTCTTCTTTTGTCTAAAACCCATTGAGTTAAATTGCATTCCTTGTCAATCTAATGAAGCAAGAGCATCTTATTAGTAGCTACACCGCAGAAGAGAATCAGATTCCTTCTTATCCCCTGATCAATAAATGCTAGCTATTGACAGCTTTATTCACAATAACAAGAATCTGAAAACAAGCTAGATGTCTCTCAATGGAGGAAAAGGATACAGAAATCATGATACATTTACACAACGGAATATTACTCAGCTATTAAAAACAAGGAAATCATGAAATTTACAGGCTAATGGTAGGAACTAGAAATGATCATCTTGAGTGTGGTAACCCAGAAACAGAAAGACACACATGGCATATATTCATTCATAACTGGTTATTAGACAAATAATATAGGATAGACATACTAAAATCTATACTTCTAAAAAAGCTAAACAACAAGGAAGACCTGTTCAATCCTAATTCAGAAGGACAAATGCTATAGACATCAGAAGCAAAAGACAGGAAACAAGACAGGAGCCTTCCGCAGATGGCCTCTGAAAGATTCTACTGATGGAGGTATCAAAGCAGAGGCTGAGATTAATAGCCAAACTTTGGGCAGAGGACATGGAATTGTATGAGAGAGCGGGAGAGATAGAAAGACCTGGAGAGGACAGGCGCTCCAAAGGAGACCAACACAACCAAAAAAGCTGAGCCCTTGTGGCCCTGAATAGAATGATACACCAACCAAGGACAATGCATGGAGAGGGCTTAAAACCCTGGAGACCCTAGTAAGGGGAACAGGGACTATTTCTGTCATGAACTCAATGGCTGGCTCTTCAACCCTCGTACACACACACCTGGGAGGAACAGCCTAGCTAGATCCCAGAAGAGGACATTGCAGCCAGCCCTGAAGAGACAAGATAAACTAGGGTCAAATGGAAGGGGAGAAGGTCCTCCCCCATCAGTGGACTTGGAGGGGTCAAGGAGGAGAAGAGGGAGGAATGGGGAGAGTGGGAGGGAAGGAAGGAGGGGGCTATGACTGGGATGCAAAGTACTTGTGATTAATATAAAAATAAATTACATTTAAAAAAATCACTGGCTTAGATGTAGTCCATAGACTCTTCTCCAAGTGGGTTTCTTCTTTTTTTAAGTAATTTATTTATTTTTATATTAATCACAGGTTATATACTTTGTATCCCAGCTGTAGCCCTCTCCCTCATTCCCTCCCACTCTCCCCATCCCTCCCTCATCTTATCCCTGTCCCCCTCCAAGTCCACTGATGGGGGAGAACCTCCCACCATTCCATCTGACCCTAGCTTGTCATGTCTCTTCAGGGCTGGCTGCAATGTCCTCTTCTGGGATCTAGCTAGGCGGCTCTCCCTGGGGGAGGGGGGAGGACGGTAAAAAAGCCAGCCATTGAGTTCATAACCCAAATAGTCCCTGTTCCCCTTACTAGGATGCCCAGTTGGATACTGAGCTACCATGGGCCACATCCAAGCAGGGGTTCTAGTTTATATCCACACATGGTCCTTGGTTGGAGAAACAGTCTCATAGAAGACCCCTGTGCCCTGATCTATTTGGTCTTTGTGGAGCTCTTGTCGTCGCTAAGTCTTACTAACTCCCCCTTTTTTCATATGATTCCCTGCACTCTGCCGAAGGCTTGGTTGTGAGTCTTATTATCTGCTTTGATACATTGCTAGTTAAAGCCTTTCAGAGGCCCTCTGTGGTAGGCTCCTGTCCTGCTGCTTGTTTTCTCCTACATTCAATGTCCATTCCATTTGTCCATCTAACCGATGATTGATCATCTTACCCTGGGTCCCCCTTCTTGCTTACCTTCCCTAGGTAAATACATTTCAGCATGTCCATCCAATCCTATAGGTCTATATAAGTGAGTATATACCATATGTTTCTTTCTGCTTTGGGGATACCTCACTCAGGATGATCGTTTCCAGGTCCCACCATTTGCCTGCGAATTTCATGATTTCCTC
>CM053756.1:45959948-45998590 GCA_028658305.1 Pachyuromys duprasi
ATCCATTCCTCGACTGAGGAACATCTGGGTTGTTTCCAGGTTCTGGCTATTAAGAATAAAGCTGCTACGAACATGGTTGAGCAAATGTCCTTGTTATGTACTTGAGCATCTTTTGGATATATGCCTAAGAGTGGTATAGCTGGGTCTTGAGGAATCACTATTCCTAATTATCTAAGAAAGCGCCAAATTGATTTCCAGAGTGGTTGTACAAGTTTGCATTCCCACCAGCAATGGAGGAGGGTTCCTCTTTCTCCACAACCTCTCCAGCAAGTGTTGTCACTTGAGTTTTTGATCTTAGCCATTCTAGTGGGTGTAAGGTGAGATCTCAGGGTCATTTTGATTTGCATCTCCCTGATGGCTAAGGACATTGAGCATTTCTTTAAGTGTTTTTCTGCCATTCTATAATCCTCTACAGAGAGTTCTCTTTTTAGCTCCATACCCCATTTTTTAATTGGATTACTTGGTTTGTTGCTTTTTAACTTCTTGAGATCTTTATATATACTGGATATTAGCCCTCAGTCAGATGTAGGATTGGTAAATATCCTTTCCCAGTTTGTAGGCTGTTGTTTTGTTCTGACAACAGTGTCTTTTGATTTACAGAAGCTTTTCAGTTTTATGAGGTCCCATTTATTTATTGTTGATCTTAGAGCCTGTGCTGTTGGTATTCTCTTCAGGAAGTAGTCTCCTGAGCCAATGAGTTCTAGGGTCTTTCCCACTTTTTCTTCTAACCGGTTTAGTGTGTCTGGTTTCATGTTGAGGTCTTTGATCCACGTGGACTTTAATTTTGTGCAGGGTGAGAAATGTTGATCTATTTTCATTTTTCTGCATATAAATATCCAGTTGGACCAGCACCATTTGTTGAAGATGCTGTCTTTTCTTAGTAAGGGGTGTAGGGGCTTTCTCTGGAATGAACTCAGTGGCTGGCTCTCTGATCACCTTTCCTAGGGTGTGCAGGCATGCCAGGCTACAGAGGAAGACAATGCAAACAGTCCTAATGAGGCCTGATATGCTAGGGTCAGATAGAAGGAAGGAGAATCTCCCTTATCAGTGGACTAAGGGAGGGGCATAGAGGAAGAAGAGAGAGGGAAGGTGGGATTGGTAGAAGACAAAGGAGGGGACCACAGCCGGAATACAAATTGAACAAACTGTAATAAATCATAGTAATAATAAAGTAACTTTTAATTAAGCTGTTTGTTTGTTTGTTTGTATGTGTGTGTGTAGTTGTCGCCACTCTGGAATTCTTTATATAGACCTGGCTGGCCTTGAACTCACAGAGATCCACCTGTCTCTACCTCCTGTGCCAGATGTTGTAGGTGTATATTTAATGAGCAGTTTAAGTAGAAGAGATGGCCATTTGTATAATAGATCACCCATCAAAGGATGTAACTGACACATTGCAACATAAAAGAAGAGTTTTAGGACCTTGTAGACTGGTGTGTCAATCTTCTCTAAGCTCTGCAGGAAAGCTAATTTTGGCCTTTATTCCCAGCATGCACTCAGAAGAGCCACATTTGGATTTAGCTCACCAGGACCAATAATTTCATGGCACTTTGGTAATGTCGTTTTCCCCTTTCTTTGGGTCATGTTTTGTATTTTCAGATGTCTGTAATCCTGACAGGACAGTGACATCCAATTGGATTATACATGCAGGCAGGGATGCTACTGAGACCCCCCCACATTATCCCCAGAATCGTCACTTACTGATCCTGTGATACATCATCAGTTCAATCTCTGTCTTCATTTTCTTTCTTTCTTGTTCATATACGTGTGTGTGTACATTCTATGTGCACTTGTGAGTGAAGAGGTCCAGAAGTTTTTATCTAGGAAGTGAGATTTGCATTTCTTTACAAAAAAAACTACATATATAAACATAAAACATTGTACAGGAAGCTTAGCATTGATTAAAAAGTTTTCAGACCCTTTTTTATTCATCATGATTTGTTCTGTATACATGCAATCTCAAGTCTCAGTAACTATACATATCATATTAATACACATGACAATTGCTATTTATTTATTCAGCTGCTATTAAAGGATCTGACACTCCTTTTTCTGCCTGTTCGAGAACCTGTACTCATGTCCATATAAACACACATACAATTAAAATAAAATATTCTGTAAACAGACTTAGCATGACATCTTTTCACCCTGGCCTCTCAGTTGTTCCCAGCAAGGACAAATTGGCTTAGATTATGGACAGCAAAACCTTAAAGCCCATCTCCTCAGAAACATCTCCTTTCTCCAGGTTGACAGTTTTGGTGTTGGTTTGATGTCAAGGCGGGGTATTAAGATTTGGTGAGTTTGGAGGACAGATACTGTGTGCTTTCTTAGATAACCACATGCAGGAAGTTAAACACATGTTCCCTCAGTTGGAATTCAACAACACCCCATTAAGCAGGTTCTTTGCACATGGCTGAAGACTTGAACACAAGTTTTCCTACATCATTTTAAAATAGGCTGTCAGCTCTTTATTAAACCTATCAGAAGATGAGAGAAAGTATGTTTACAAAACACTGACACAGGTAATGCTTTGTAAAAAAATAAAATAAAATAACAATGCCAAAGGCCGCCTGTACTCAACTCTACCAGGTCCAGAAATCAGCGTTTAGAGAATACAAAGACAACCTCTACACAGCACACACAAAGATTCTCCCAACACTTTGCTTTATTTTTCCAATAAAAGCCATTTTTCTAACATCAATAAATTACACAGAATAAAAACAATTGTGAGAACAATCAGGTAAAAATGTTTAGTCCACATGTATATGGAAACCTTGGAGAAAGTACTCTAATGTCTATTCTATCTTGGTGAGTTCAGAGTTCTGCATATAAGATACTTTCTGTCATAAGCTCCAAATATCAACTAATAAATATCTTTTTAGACCTTAAAACGTTTTCTTAAATCCTAAACAACTTAAGTATATATGTGAGACTGTAACTATCTAGTCTGCAACCCCTTCAGAGAGCCAGGAAAGATAAATATTACCTGATTAAACAGGAAATGCAGAGCATGCAGCTTCCAAAAGTATAGAAATGGTTCTGTTGCTCTCCTGTGGAGCTCCTATCCCTTCTAGGTCTTTCTATCCCCCCCACCCTTATTTCATAAGATTCCCTGCACTCTGCCCAAAGTTTGGCTATGAGTCTCAGCATCTGCTTTGATACCCCACTGGGTAGAGTCTTTCAGAAGCTCTTTGTGGTAGGCTCCCGTCCTGTTCCCTGATTTCTCCCTCCTCTGATGTCTATGCTGTTAGCCTTTCTGAATGAGGATTAAGCATTTTCCCTAGGGTCCTCCCTGTGAGTCTACAGAGACCAATAATCCAACCAAGGACCATGCATGGAGAAGAGCTAGATGCCCTGCACAGACATAAACCATAGGCATCTTAGTTTCCCAGTAGGTTCCCTAGTAAGGGGAAAGGGACTGTCTCTGGCATGGACTCAGTGGCCTGCTCTTTGATCACCTCCCCCCTGGGGAGTGCAGCCTTGTCAGGCCACAGAGGAAGATGATGCAGCCAGTCCTGATGAGACCTGATAGGGTAGGGTCAGGTGAAAGGGGAGGAGGACTATCAGTGGAATAGGGTGGGGGCATGGGGGGAGAAGAGGAAGTGTGGGTGGGACTGGGAGGAGACAAGGGAGGTGGCTACAGCCAGGACACAAAGTGTATACATTGTAATAAATAATAAATAAATAAATTTTAAAAATATATAGAAATCACAGACTCCTGCTTATGTCTGTGTTTCAGCTATAGGATGGACACATTTCATTGCTGGGCTTATACATTTTGCAAAACAGATTTAATGAGGTTTATTAAATACACCACTTAATTTACTTGCTAAAATGAGCCGGATAGCAGTTTAGAGTGTGTACTACTCTTGTACAGGTCCACATATATTACCCAGCTCCCACACTGCGCATCTTACAGCCTGCTGTAACTCAAGTTCCAGTTAGGTTTTTGTTGCTGGGAAGAGACGCCATGACCATGGCAACCCTTATAAAGGAAAACATTTAATCAGGGCTGGCTTACAGTTCCCGAGGTTTAGGCCGTTATCTTCACAGCAGGAAGCATGGTGGTGTGCAAGTAGACACGGTGCTGGTGAAGGAGCTGAGAGTCCTACATCTATAAGGAAGGCAGCAGGAAGATCAAGTGAGCCACACTAGGCTTGGCCTGAGCATTTGAAAGTTCAAAGCCAGCCCCTAGTGACACACTTCCCCCAACAAAGCCACAACCGGATTATCAAAGCCATACTCTATGGGTCTATGGAGGCCATTTTTATGAAAACCACCATATTACCCATAACTTTTAGGGCTTTCTATCCCTAGTTCCCATTTCCTCTTTGCTCTGGCAACATGGCGCTAGTTTTCACACGTAAAATTTTGTCTCTTTGGTACATTATTGATAAATCGAATCACATATTAAGTAGACATTTATGACTAAGATCCTTAGCCCATCCCAGTGTTTTCAAGCTTTGGAATTATAGGACCTAGAAATCAAGTCATGCACACCCAAAGAGAACACAATGATCTTAGTTTTGCCTTATGCCTCAAGGTTACCTATTCTTTAAGAAAACAATCAAGTCAAACCCTACCCGAGATATTAAGAGATGCTACATCAGAATCACTGAGTCAGAATACCAGGCCTGACGGAACCTCTTTCATCTAAGAAGTCATGTGAATTTATTCTTGATTGACATTTGTAAATTGTTTTAATTTTTATTATAAACTTGACAAATGACATTGCGTATGCTGTGTACAATAGGATGTATTTGGTGTGTGTATGTATGTGTGTGTGTGTGTGTGTGTGCAAGGTCTCTCCATGTAATTGTACTTGATCTCAGGATCTCATGATTCCCTTGTCTCAGCCCCCCACTGCTGACAATGAGTATGTGCCACCATGTTGGATCGGACATTTTGGAGGTAAGATAATTCTAGTTCATTGAAACGTGGGTTACCCAGCAAGGTGTGGATGGGTGGTTTGGGTGCTAGACCATGGGTTTGGTTGCTCAACACTGAAAATAAAAGAATTACTGCACACAGTTATGCCTGTCATTTTTAATTGCAAAATAAACAGGCTCTTCAACCTCTTAGGTAGCCATAGCTTGAGCCTGTGATCATAGCAGCACTGTATGAGTGCATCCTTCCCGGGTCCTTAGTCTCAGACAGCTTCAGAGGGGTCTGGGGGGTCTCCTCACTACTTACTATTTTGAGCCCAAGCTTCCTGTGCTATGACAATTATGACAATATGACAGTTACATAGAAGGCAATCCATCAATAATGCTTAGCTTTGTGACTCTCAATTAACTATATTATCAAAAGCAATCTGGGAGGAAGGCATGATGGCACACTCCTGTAACCTTGGCACTTGGGAAACTGAGCGCAAGGATCCATGAGTTCAAGTTGAACCTGTTTTCTGCTGCCGATTACAGGGCTTCTTTGGAAAAGGGAGAAAATTTACCTAAATTGTGAGTTAAGTACAGAGATTAAAACAGCAGGGGGCCTTGGAAAGGATGGTTCTATGTCTGCTGCCATGACAAACTTGTTTTCCACAGGATGTTGAAATGAGAGATTAAAAATTAAGTTTTGTGAAAGAGTGGAAAGCCTTTAGTCAGGGATTTGACCATACCCAGAGTGTACTCCCTTCCTTTATGCGAAATTTCCTGCTCATCATAAAGAGAATAAATGAAATATCAGCTTTCCAAAAGCAAAAGTGGAGGCTCAAACCCAGGACCAGGCAGGAGTTCTGATTCCGTGTGTAGGCTTGGGGATTTGACAGAATTATTGCTAAGCCTAAGCTGTTTGTGTCTGACGCAGGAAAGCCAGGGTGGAAGGTGAGGAATTAGCCTAGCTAGATTTGTGTGAACCCAGTCAGCTTGATTGCTCTTCTCTTCTCCTCTGGGCTGATCTGTTATTTCGGGTGATATGGACACAGGTTGAATTACCCATTCAATTTAAGAAAATTGTGTACAGCTATTCAATTCAATGAAAAAATCAATTGGATGTGTCATCCAGGGATGGGAAGCATAAAAAGCCTCCAATTAAATGTAACTGTAAGCACATGGGCTATCATTTCTCAGCCAGCCAGCACATGCGAGCTTCATCCATTGACAAATTCTCACAGTAAATTTTCTGTTTTGGGTAGAAGCCTCTTTCCTGTGGGCTCTGATTTAGCTGCCTGCATCTTCATTGTCGGTACATCCCATCCAGGCTTACTGTGATGAGGCATCCTTTAGAACATTCCAGGATGGAAGTTCTCAAAACCATAACAATACTTGTGACATCTATCTTCTCCCTATTTGTCGATTGGGTTAATTTTCAATAAAAGGGGAAAAAAGACACAAGACTAGAAAAAATCAAATACATCATCAGAAGAAAACACCTTTATTTAACTTTTTAATTTTTACTGTGGTCTTAATCTAGCTCTAGTGAGTGGGCCTATTTCTACACAATAATAAAATTAATAAGATTGCCACAAGCTATTTATGTGAAAGGTACATCAAGTTTAACACAGGACAATTTCAAATAATACTTGTATTCATTATCTTTATTGCTGCTGGGATCAAGAAGCTGATGAGAGGCAATTTAAGAAAACACTGAGATTATTTTAGGTCATTATTATTGTTTGATTAACAGTCCACGATGACAGGAAGGCATCGTGGCAGGAGTGAGAGTGAGAGGTAGCAGATCACAGAGGATGCTCATTTGGGAGAATGGAATTCCAGTAGGGCATCCAGCCTCCTCCCATTTTCTCCATTCTCTTCAGTCCAGGGGATGATGCAATGAACACTCAGGGTGGATCTTTCTCAGTCAAACCTCTCTGCACATTTCCCCACAGGCATGGCCAAAGTGTAGTTCCTAGGAATTTTAGATTTAGTTGAGTTGATGATCAAGATAACAATGAGACCCACACAGAGAAATAAATTCCAAAATATCTTCATTGATGGCTGATATTCAATGATGTGAGAGTTATGTAAAATCAATCATATGAAATATTTTAAAAACTTTGGCTTTTAGTATTGGCATGTATTGACTTTATAGTATTGGCAAGAGATTGCCTTTATTGATAGGAGAAATGCTATAATAAGGAACAAAATTTCCCATGAAACTTTAAGTCAGAGATGGAGTTTTAGCATTTTTCTTTGCATTTTGCCTTTTGGTTTCTTTATTAATTAATTCAATTTACATTTCAGTCATAGGCACCTCCCTTCTCTCCTCTCAGTCCTACCCTCTGCTCCCCTTCCTTGTATTCCTCAGAATAGGGGACCACCTTACACAGACACCTCAGCTCATCTATTCACATGAAGACTGAGTTTACCTTCTTCCCCTCTGGCCTGGTAGGGAAGTCCTATGGGGGGGATGATCAAAAAGTAGGCAACATACTCCCTCTGAGAGAGAACCCCCACTCTCATAACTAGTGAGTCCACATGAAGCCTAAAATGCCCATTGTACTTATCTTCTTGGGGTCTGTGCATTGTAGTATCTCTATCCTGTATTATATGACTAAAATCTGCTTGTAAGTGAGTATATAGCATGTGTGTCTTTCTGGGTCTGGGTTACCTCACTCAGGATGATCTTTTCTGGTTTCATCCATATGCCTGCAAATTTCATCATTTCCTTGTTTTTAATGGCTGAGTAGTATTCCACTGTGTAAATGTACCACAGTTTCTTTATGCATTCTTCAGTTGAGGGACATCTAGTTATTTCTTGTACTCACAGGAACTAAGAGTCAAGATTTTTTCTATCCTCATTGAAGGAGAACATGACCCCAAAACTCAGTAGGTGATGTAAAGGTGACATTCGATAAACTGAAAGTTTGGATATCATGATTTCATCAATGACAACAAAAACTCACTTGTTAGTAGGATATAATAACTAAAGGTTTAAAATCATCAGTCAGTAGCCATCTGTTAAGAAAGTATGCAAATGGTAAGGGAGTGTTCAGTTAAAAATTAATCTTTTACTGAAAAGTCAGTCTTCTTGTCCAGAAAGAAAGATTTATCTCATTATTTTCCATTACTTACCAACCATTCACACACATATATGTGTTAGGCTGATCTTTTTGTGAACTGTGTAAAGATTGTCTTTGTATTATTCAAATGCTGATTTTTGTATCAGCAGATCTATTTACAGGCAGGCATTGGTATTGCCATTTTTATGAAGCCCCTTCTGCCCCAGTATTTTGTAAACATCTCCTCTATAACTTTCTGGTTGGTTAAATAAAGAGCTTATGGGCCAATAGCTGAAGCAAGAAAGGGAAGCAGGACTTCCAGCAGAAGCTGGGACCCTGCAAAGGAAGCTTAGGCACAGGAGTCACCAACCAGACATTGAGAAAGTAACAGGAGCTGGGACAGGAGACTAAGATGGACAGGTAAAGAGCTTGTGGTGGGACTTAAGCCAGACCAATACAGTCTGGATAAAATAGCTGGGAATCTGCCCGGCTATAGTGCCGTAAGCTTATGCTAAATATAAAAGGTCTCTGTGTTATTATCCCATCGGCTGGCTGTCTCAGAGAAACTCCCATTTTATATCTGAATGCATGTATACAGGTGTTTGTACATGAAGGTCCTGTGATCGATCATGTAGCGACTCTGTAATAGCAGATTGGATAAAATGCTTTACCTTGCTGTTAACCCTCACACTCTTGTACTATAAAAAATAACTTCAAGGATGAATTTAGCAAAATGCTACACTCTCTTATTTAAGAGTTGATGTTTTAACAAACTGCCTGTATGATTTTGCATGATTAACATGAGCATTATTTGTCTGGTTCACTAACACATTAGGTTGGCTGGTATGAAATTAAATTCCAAGTGTCCCAAGTGCCGTATGAATACCCCATGAATGGTGAATTATCACATGACTATATCCCAGTCTTTGTCAATTCATAAGGGTCTAGCCAAGAAATAGATTGAAAACCCAAATCACTTTTACTACAACTACAATACTTTATAAAATATAAAGTGATTAACTCTCTTTGTTAAATCATGGAGTAAATAATTCTGGGGTTAGTCTAGTTTTGAGGTAAAACCATAAAGCGTTTTTACTTAAAATTGTATTTATTTCATTAATTATATTTTGACATTTATAAGTTGAGACTTTTTTCTTATGTCAATATTCTCTTACAGATACCATCTGTTGATATGTGCTGACACTTTTATTATACACATATACTCTAATATGTATCATAAAGCCCTGCACTACTAGTTTAAATACTTGTGATTTTTGTGACTTCCCTTGGATTTTTTTTAACATTTGGGAAATTACCCAGTTTGCATTAAAGAGCTGATTCGCGCGGACTCACGGCTGCCAGACATGGGGAATCCCACTGTTCACAGCAGCACTTTTTATGCTCTTTCCCTGGGTCAAATGAGACTGCAATTTACTTCTTTCAATTTTCCTGCAACTAAGGAAAAATAAATAAGGTGAGGTTTTTACCCGGAGGTATCATTTATAGACAGGAATTTTAGGTCCTCTAGGCAGGTGGCGGCGCGAAGGCTGTGCGAGGTCCCAGAGAAGGAATCAGAGAAGTCTGTAGGGGAAAGTTTTAGCTTCCCGTGATTTTTGTAGGTTGTTCCAGAGTCTTTCCAAAGCTGACCTCCAAGTCTCATTGCACAGTAAAGAGGAAACTGATCAATTACCGGTATTATGTCTTGCTTTGAAGAAAGCTAATTTTAAGTATGTAAAACCTAATCAGGGAGACATGATTCAGTAGCTTAGATTTATGGTCAGGTTGCCCTATGGACCCTTGGCTCTGATGAACCTCAGTTTCCTCAATATAAGGAAGAGTAAGTGGAAGAATTAAAAATCCATGCACTTAGTTACTGTTTAGTCATCTTACAAAGGTTCTTCACACTATTCCCACACCTACTTGCCAATGACCTTACTGTACTATTAACAAAGTACTAAAAAGTAATTATTGAACATGGCTACGAGAATAGGTAATACTGCTCATCAATCACTTCTTGTGTGTTAAATGTTGTGAATCATTTTATTGCACTCTCAAACAATAATGATGTTTATCTTTCAGGGTTCATCAGAGGCAAAATAACCCGTCTGGAGAGATGGTCAGAGGACAGCTGAGTTTGGTTCCCAGCACTCATACTGAGTTTTACAAATGCCGATAACTCCAGCTCCAGGAGATGCCAGAGCCACTTACAGTCTCCATGGGTTCCAGCACACACATGACATAGACAGATACGTTAACCATACACATGAATGAAAATATAAATAAAATAAATATTGATTACAGAAATGTGTGTGTGTGTGTGTTTGTGTCTGTGTGTGTGTGTGTGTGTGTAGGAGAGACAGAGAGATGGACAGATGAGAAAGACAGAAGTTGGCCAGAGCACAATGTCCTAGCTTGTTTCTCTTTTGCTATGACAGAACATTGAACAATATTAACTTGGGGAGAGAAAGGGTTTATTTTTGTCAGTTACAGTCCATCATTAAATTAGAGGAAGCCAAACTAAGGACTTGTGAGTGGTGCCTGAAGCTGAAAGCACAGGAAAATGCGGCCTCCTGGCTTTCCCTCAGGCTGCTGGTCAGCTGCCTTCCTTTATTTATTTTGTATCCCAGCTGCAGCCCCCTCCCTAATTCTATCCCATTCTCACCCTCCCTCATTTTCCTCCATGCCCCTCTCCAAGTCCACTGATAGGGGAGGTCTTCCTCCCCTTCCCTCTGACCCTAGCCTATCAGGTCTCATCAGGACTGTCAGCTGCCTTTCTTAAGCATTTTGGGCTCATCTGCCCAGGCATGGTACCGCCCATAGTAAGCTGGGCCTTTCTACATCAGTTATCAATCAAGACAATGTCCCATGGGCCAGTCTGATGTTGAAAATTCCTCTGGAGGTATTTTCTCTTCCGCCGATACCTCTTCATCTATGCCAGGTTGACAATGTCTGACCAGCACGCACATAAAAGTCTCTAAACAGTGTTTGAGGAAACATCTGAATAGCATGACCACCTAAGTAAAAAATAAAAAATAAAAATAAGAAGTAAAAAAATTACCCATCATACCTTAAGGTATGCTATTTTATCATTCAAATGTTAAAGATGGGAAGATGAAAACTCAGAAACTTTAAGTTACCAATTCAAAAGTCTGATAGAAAAGTATTTAATCTTTGATTTCAACCTAGATCTGTCTTTCCTTAACACATACATTCTTAATAACTATGCATAATATATTACTTATATATTATGCATTTTACATATGATTAATAACCATTTTTGATATATGATTTATAATACAAAATTATACACTAAATTTTTGCAATATGAATATTTTTTGATTCACTACCATTTATTAAGTGCAAAATATAAAAATCATAAAATAGGGGAAAATTTTGTCTCTTCTTCATTTTATCTCATGTTTCTAGGCTGCAGCATCTGCTTGAAAATTTGATACTCCTCAGCAACTGTAGAATTGTCTTTGTATACAGTCAAAGATGTTCTTACTACCAGTAAACCTGTCTGTTTGTACCTCTACTTCTCTTATGTGGCCTGCTTTTTCTAGAAGATAAACATGATGTGTTAAATCTTAATCCCGTTCATTATTTCTATTCCAGGAACCCCCAATCTCAGTGTAATTCCTGAAGCTGTTTCTCACACAAAACTTTGTTCTTATTGTGTGACAATTACCTTAATTTGGAGCACGGTTGCTGTGAGCCACGGGGATAAGAGGCTCATCTGAGGAAGATAACAAGCAAAAGAATAGAGACACAGTTAAAAGAAAAGAAACAAGTCAAGGTTTGGATCACCCTGTGTCAGCTGCACATACTGTAGGACCTGTGGCCTTGAACATAATTAGGATTAAAAACCTTACCATGAGATTTATTGTGATAAAAATATTTACATACATGAAAGGAGGAAACCTTTGTGTAATGCAATTTGTCTTCCTGTAAGTTGTAAAGAAAACAGCTCTTTTGCTTTTGAAAACTAGTTTAATCTAGTGGTTCTGTCGAATTCCATCAATCATCAGACTTTCCCTCAGGGCTCCCCCAGGACTCTGTTTATCTTACAGTGTTCCTTTTACCCAAGTAAAAAGTGTTTTTGTTTTCTTCTCTGTTCTTCCATGTATTGAAATTTTGCTATAGTATTAGATGGTGAACCTTTTAAATAATCCACGTTTTTTGCAGTGACATGGTCTGAAACATAGTTTAAATGATCCAGAATTCATAGCCATATCTGAAATATGCTCCACCTTATTAAGCCTTTCTTGACCCTAAGTTCTTTAGAGTCACAAAAATAATAGTGAGTATGTCTTTCAGCAATGGTATCTCTCACAATATTTTACCAAAACTGTTCATTTTCCATTTCTCTGACATCTTAGCTCTTGCATTTCCTTAGATATTCGGTCTCCATAATTTTATAATTGAGGCACACTCAACTACTTTGAGTTTTAAAAGGGGAGAAGGCTTTTAAGGAAGTAAAATCTGAGCTTTGGTTTCAGCCCAATATCCTCTAGATTATCCTAGAAAATATTTATATTCAGAGACTCTGTCCATCTCTCCTCTTTCAGGAATTATTTTACAGGAACAGTCTCCAGGCAGTACTTTCCTGTAGGCTTTCAAATTCACTGAATTATTTCTGTATTTAGTAAAGAGGCAGGTGGTGTGAAGGCAACAGAGAAAAACCAAAGGCTTTCTAAATCCTCAATAGAGTAAGACAGTTACTGACCTGATAATCACTGCTCATCCAGAGCTTTCTCTTGGTTGACAAGAGTGCTCAGTCAACAGCCTTACACACTGTGACAAAATAGTATACTTCCCAAGCTCTGAGCATCTCTACCCTTGTTTCATAATATAATAAACTCTCTCTATAAGGAAGCTAAATCATGCAATACTAATATTATTTTTGGAATGAAAAGGATAAAGGTTTTGAACACAAATCTCAAAAAATTGAGACCACATATTCTACTTTTACATTCTGTTGTTGCTACATATGGTTATGATTTTCTTGATGAACATCAATTTGGCTCATTCAGGACAATCAGTGGCTATCCTATCTCTCCTAAACTATACTGCCACAGTATCTGATCAGGACAATGATACTGACTTCTACCCATTTCTGCTTGACACAAATACTCTTAAGGGCAATTTTTTAGGACGACACCAACCTATCCAAGACTTCCTCAATAGCTCTGTAGCCTGTGGCTCCAAAAAAATATTCTCTCTCTCTCTCTCTCTCTCTCTCTCTCTCTCTCTCTCTCTCTCCTCTCTCTCTCTCTCTCTCTCTCTCTTTCTCTCTCTCTCTCTCTCATATTGTGTCTTCCCATGAACACTAAAGGATACTGGGGTTCTTTCTATCTTACCATCCTGTTCTTTCCAGTCATCCCTATCTTCCCCAAATTCTCTTAAATATGTACAGACAAATGTTTTTTTTTTTAAGAACCCAAACTAATACACCAACTCTCTGAATTTATTCAAGTTTATTACCTCCCACTTCTCAACACAAAAAGGAGTTGATTGTAACACTCAAGTTTCCAAAACTTTTGAGGGTGAAAGAAAAAGTAAATGTACAAAATTAAGGATAGCAAAATGGACACAATTTACCCCTTTAGCTGATATACTCAATATTTCTTTTTTTTTCTTTCTTCAACATCTTTTCGCCTCCTCTGAAAACTTATCTTCCTCTTTGCTCTCCTTTCTTTTGCTTTCTTCCTCTTGTTTTTGTTTTTGATTGTGTTTTCCCTTTTGTGTAAAACAATGAGAGACAATCTAGACATGTTTTTTGTGGTCTTTCTTGCCTGTGCTTTTCCTGCCTGTTTAGGAGCAGCCATTAAGAAGAAATGAGAATCAAAAAAGGCATAAATGCCTGAAGCATTACCAAGAAGAGAAGGAAGGCAGAAAAAAAAGAGCATGGGAATTTATTGCAGGTGATTCAAAGGCAATTCTGGAGGTGGGGAAAGAAGAGAGAAAAGATTCATTCAAAATCAAAATTGCTCTGAGAGTACCAATCAGGTTTCCATTTTCTTGAAATGAATCCATGATTACTCCTAAATAATTCCTCAAGTTTCAGTTAAGCAATTGGTGCACTTGGTTGCTTTCATTTCTCTTTCTAGTCCTAGGTTGTTTGCTATCTAGTATAATCCTGAAGACATTCAGATGAATAGCTACTCCACCAAGATGACCATTTGCTAGGCAACATAGGTAATAGAAAGGTGTTCTGAAGGTGAGAGAATAAATCTATTATGTCATAATATATAGATGACAGCCAACCTAGCAAGATAAAAGTCAATGGCCTCCATGTGTATCTTTGTTTAGGAATGCTCCTGACTGAGCATTAAGGGAAAGTACCAGTGATGTGCTTTGAAAAACAATATTTTTAAAAGATAAAGTCCCAGCAATATTGCTGACACCGTGTTGTATTTTTCTACATAGAAGTGGCTGTAAATCACAAGAAGTAGAAGTTTATCCTACTTTTTCCCCAGGTTTTCTGAAGGAACTCTGAATCCTGTATTCAGGATCCTGGGACATTATGTTTTAGTGTGGGAATTTACTGCCTTCAGTTAAGTCATCCCAGAAGGCATGGGTGGAGACTACCCTGTGATTAAAGGCCTAAGACATCATAAATTCCAAGCAGCATATTGAAATATCAATACAGGCTTGCAAGCTCTAAACTCCAAGGGAGAATATTGAGTCAGGTTTTGAAGCTTCAAAGAAAATATTTATGGATCAAGAGATGCAACTGAATAAAAGTGTATGGTTGAGAGTTTCCTAGGCTCAAAATCAGCAGGTAAAGCTGCGCCTCGCGTTACCGTCTCGCCAGCAAGAACGACGCAGCACACACAGGATCCTTCTGCAGTAAAGCTTTAATGCATCTTGAGAGGGAGAGCATAAGCTTACAACGAGTAGAGACAGAGACCCTGAGCGGCAGAAACCCAGCCCTTATATAGAAAACTATCCTCCGCTTAGGATGTGTCAGCCTCTGATTGGCTGTTACTCATCAGGCGGGATGACGCCACTGGAGAGGCAGAGCACAATGAGTGGAAATTTCCTTCGCACATGCACAGCTTTCTTGTTTATCGGTTTGGGACACAGGATATCAGCGCCATCTTGTAATGGTGAATGTGAGTGCGGCCCCTCACATAAAGCATCGGACAGGGTTGTGGCTCCAGGTTCCTCTTCTCTGACTCCCTGAACTATAGAAGAGCATTGGTTTCACCTAAAAAGAAACAGCTTAATGAAGAAGAACTTGTTTTGGCTCACAGTTTTGAAGAACACCATGATTCATCATGAATGGAGAAGGCATTACATGTTGGTTCTCTGTGGAGGTCGTGGCACAAAGAGACTGCTTCTGTTATTTTTATCTTCAGGTATCTAGACGTAGAGAAGACTTGGGCAGGAAGCAACCAGTGCCAAGGTATAGAGTACAAGACCTGCACCCCATGACAGAGTTCCTCTTGTAAGACTCTACCTCTCACATGTCCTATGGCCTCCTAAAACAATGGAATCTGTGTAAGAAATGTGACTTGTTTAAGCTATAACTGTGTTAGGGAGACCAATTGTAGAGTCGATTCTATCATAGTACACATTTTTTCTTCCTGCATCTCTGTATTATATTCAGAAGTGTATCAGCTTTAGTCATGGTAAGAAATTTCTTAAATATCCTACGTTTTGATATTTATCTTACTTGCTTTCTCCTGTCCCTCTTTTAACTATTACTAACAGCAAAATCTAAATGTCTCACGTTTGAATTTATCCAATAATAACCACACATTAAGAAAAGGGAAAATAATTTATACTATGTTTTTTCTTGCTTTTCATTTGTAACTATTTTCCCTATAATCCCGACCACCACCAGGTTCTCTGTGATCAATCACTGGATGAGACATCATTTTCTATTGCTACGATTTCCCTTTCCGTCTTCTGAGTTATCAATCCCAGTATATAATGTGAATTCCATGAAAGTGAGGGCACCTTTGTTCTCTTCATTTATGTCACCTCTGTACCTAGTGTGTCACATGCTCTCTCTCTCTTCTTTTTTTTTAGCAGACAAAATCAGTACACTATCTCTGGAGCCATTCTTCATGTTCTGCACATGGATTTTGAAACTCAATGCTTAGAGTAGTTCCCTTAGTCACTTATTGCATCACATTTGTGCCCACACCTTCCTAAAGCTCTTGTCCCCGTCTCTAACAATATGTGAGGTGTCTTATTTTAACTCTGTGACTCTACTTCCTCCTGTTGAACTCAGTGTTCCCGTCGTGATCCTTCTGTGTTTAATTCATGCAGATATTTTATAGATTATTAGTCAGGAGCACAAACGTGAAGTGCCAACATTCAAAAATCCCTTGGAAAACAAAACCCTGTGACTGACCGGCAGTGGTGGCGGTAGTCACAAGCCATCAATGCAGTTTTATAACCTCTCCCAGTAGTTTCCTGATGCTGTCTTCAGATCGCACGGGGGTAAAGTTTTATCATCTGGTCCTTCACCCCACCTGCCAAACAGGCACTAATCCCATTTTAATGGAGGCTTTGCACTGGAGCGTTTAATAGCCTGCCTATCACTAGAGGAGCCTGGTATTTCTGATGCAAGCTGGTTGCTTAAGAATAATCTAAATCTCTGTGGAATTTTCCACTGAGTACCTGGGATCTCTGCTGTTCCAGTCCTTTGCTTTCATAAATGAATGCTTAAGGTTTTTGTTGTTGTTGTTGTTGTTGAGATGGTTGTTTGCCAATTTATTTTAATTGAAAAACATTTCCTCATACAATATATTCTGATCACAAATTCCCTTCCCCCAGTTACTCCCATAGATCCCCCCACCCTACACACTCAACTCCACACCTGTTCTTTCTTTCTCTCTAAAACAAAACAAAACAAACCATGCACACACAGAGAAAGAAATAAAACAAGACAAAACAAAACAAAAAAAAATCATCAAGAAACTTGGGGGAAAAAACTCACAAAAATACAAAAGTAGAAATCACAATATGCAAACAAAAGACCAATATGACAAAAAATTCCCAAGCAAAGCAGTATGGGGTCAAACGTCCATAAAATACCACTCTGTTCGTTTTATTTTGGCCATATACCTCTGGACCAGGGGCCTACCTGAAAATGTGATTAATTTACCCAATGAAACTCCCCTGGAGAAAACTACATTTTCTTCTGCCAGTGGCCATCAATTTCACGTAGCTTCTGTATCCACTTTCTCCTCCTAGCACAACCTCAGCTGGCTTGAACATGTGCATGTTGCCACAGTCTCTGTGAGTTCACATGTACATCAGTCCTGTTGAACCTCCTTGGCATCCTGTCCTTGGTGTCTTTCCTCCTCACTGGCTCTCACAGTATTCTCACCTCCTCTTCCACACTGATCCTTGAGAACAAGGACTTCATGGAGATGTGCCACTTAGAACTGAGTGCCCCGAAGTCTCTTACCCTTTGCATACTGTTTGGCAGTTGGTCTTTGTGTTGATTCACATCTATTGCAAGAAGAAGCTTATTCATTGATGGCTGACTTAAGGCACTGATTAGTGAGTATAAAAAAATGTCCTGAGAAGCCATTTTATATGTTCCTTTAGCAGAACAATAAAATTTCATTTCCCCCCAGGTCTATGACATCTATATAGTCTCAGGTTCTTCACCACTTAGCAGAGTCAGACATAGGTTCCAACTCATACAACGGGCTTTAAATCCAACTAGAGGATGGTTGATGACAACCACAGTGTTTGTGACATCATTGAGACACTTTGTAGCTGTGTTGGTGGTTACGTTTCTCCTCTTGTGCCTTGATGAGTACATCACAGTACTGTGAACACCAGTCAGTACAGATGGTACCCCTAGTTAGGCGCCAGGTCAATTTCTCAGTGTCTGATGAGATGTGTAAGCATGTCTTCGGCAATAGGACCTTGCCATCGATTTGTGGACACCAACTGATAACCTTGGCAGTAGCCTATGTTATATAGGGAGTTGCTATGGGACCCACTTGGAAAATGACTCAACTGGATGTAACCAATTCCCGACACTGGAGCTTTTACATGGTAGTATAAGACATCAAGTTGGGTTTTTGGCTCCCCTGTTATTTAGAGACTTCATTTAGATTTTGTTCATGTCTATATATTTCAGGACACCTCTGCAGCATCAGGTTTTACCTGGCCACCCAAATGCCACTTCATGTTAGTTATGCTTTCCCAAATTCCCTTCTAATGAGTGATACTTTATCCTAATGCCTTGCCAGTTGAACCTGGGGCTCACGCTGCATTTTTCATTGAAATTTGATTCAGCTTGGTACTTGGTGGGCAAGTTCCACCTTTTCTAATTGCTCTCTTCCTCTGGGTTTCATTGCAGCAGTGTCCTCTGAATGAAGCCTACTGTTTGCTAGTTATTTCCCCCAAGATTTTATTGTAGCTTCGCTGTTTAATAATAGTAGCAAGAAACAAGCTAAATGGGATTGGGTCTGTAGATGGACTTTGGGTCTTACGAGGTAAAGCAAACATCCCAGATATTAAACAGATGCTTAGAAATGGAGACGTCATTCATTAGTGGCATAATCAGTATAAACAGCTTTATTATTGTAATAGCCTCAGGGTGAGAGCAGCAATTTCATTTCTACAAGATGTTACTCTATCCAATGTCAAACACACAAGACCAGATGCACACAGGGTTCTACTTTCTGCTGAGTTGTCAGGCCACATGGATGAAGATTTGGTATACCTATGTAGTCTTCTTGAAAATTGATTCATTGATGACATTTAAAGTTTTCTGTAGTGTGGACCCATCAGTACTTTTGTATATGGTTGCAAACAAACATCCAACTAAAAACAATTGATTAATTTCTATGTTGAGTTTTTTATAATGTTTTTCAGATTTATTTTATATTTGTGTCTGGGATAGTGGCAAGGGTATATACACTTGAGTACAGGTACCTAGAAACTAGATCATTTCAGATTCCCTTGACCTGGAGTTATAGGTGGTTATGAGTAGCCTGTCTTGGACACTAAGGAGCAAAATGCAGTACTTTTAAAGAACAATATGTGATTTTAACTGATAAGTCACCCCTCAAGAATGTTCCTTGACGTATGTGATCAACTGCAGAGAGTGAGAGAGTGGCATTTTCTTGAGACTATTTTTGTTATTCTCACTCCTCTTCTTTCTATACTTTCTCCTCCTCCTCTAATTGAGTGGGGATAGACAGGTTGATTGCATGTCCTGATAGCAAAGAATGGAGACATAGAAATGGTCTGAATGCTAACAACTCATTTAAGCTTTGCATTACTGTTGGTTCTCATGAAATTCCTCAGGGAAGGCTTCTAAAAAGAAAACACATTAAGTCTTCACCAAACAACCCCATCTGCGTGATAATTCCCTGGTTCCAAGAATCAGTTGGAAATGGAAAAGCTACTTGAATGACAAGAGCTGTTGAGATTTAGTTGGTAAATTTCAACAAGCATTTTCTTCAGTAAAGAACAGAATGAGAGACATTGAACTTGACTGTCAGGGTTTGCACTTCAAAAAATCCATGATGGAAAAATACACCATCCTTTCCTAATTACTTGTTCATTTGCTTTTTAGTTTATGGATATAACACATTCCTGCCACCAGGGTATGAAATATTCCTGGGAGAGACTTGGATAACTGGTTTGTTCTACTTCATGGTTTGAGGGGACAATCTATCATGGCTGGGAAGGTATGTCCACTGGTATAGTTATTGTCTACACCATCAGGACCGTGAGACTGTTATGCTCACATTTAGGTAGATCAGGAAGCAAAGATTAGACAGGAAACAGGGCCAAACAACAAATCTCAAGGCATGCTTCCCATACATTTATATTCTCTAGTTGGTTCCCACCCTCGAAAGGTTCCAGGACTCCCAAAAGCATCCAACTAATGGGAGAGAAAATATTCAAATACAGGAGCCTATGGAGACATTACGCATCAAAATTGTAACACCTGGAAAATGTCACAACAATTCTTGTTCCACCTACTGCACTCTTGAATGTGGACCCTTGCTCTGATGCTAAATGGGAGCAGTATGTTTTTTATATTGCAAGACATCATATGACCAAATCATCCCAAATAAAATCTTAATTATCTTAGTTGTTCTAATGACTATAGGCTTCACAATGATTTTTTTTCTCTGGTGGAAGGGAATAGCAGATCTAATATACTGGTGAGGAAGTCATTGGTGACCATGGCAGAGTCTAACTAGCCTTCTGTTACCTTGTCCTCATTCTTCCCCCATTACAAAGAAGACAAGGACTTTGTATTCAGACAACATGAAAGGTACCTTGATGGCATCTCAATAATTGCCAGGCCTTCTTTTAGCAAAGATTCAAAGAATTAAAACTAGACTCAGTCAAGATTTTTACTCTATAAGAAAAAATTCAGGGCACCTAACTCACATAGGGCCAAATGCAGTTGTGTTTTTACAGGTTTATCCATGTCTTCACAGTTGATGTAACCAGCATCCAAATAGGTTTGGCTCATGATGTGGCTGGCAACAAAACTTTGAATCATCTATGGGGTCCTGGTTTTGTCAATAAGCAAAATACAAAAGTTGTAGTAAAGTGGTGTCTTCTGTCAAGATTGCAAATAAAAGTATGCGAGGCCAGACAATATATACTCAGGTTAGTTTCTCTGTGTAGAGCCCTTGAGAAGACGGTGAACAAAAGGACAAGGTAATTACAAGCATAAGCTACAGTGGAGTTTCAGAATATTGGTGTCTAATTCACTGTTCTATTGCTGTGAAGTAACACCATTGACCAAGGAGAATTATTTATTTAAAAAAAAAGCATTTAATTGGGTACTTGTTTAGTTTCAGAGGCTGAGTCATGTGTGGAGCACGGAGTGGTTTTGACAAAGCAGCTGCGAAATTCATGTTGAAATGATAAACATGAGGCAGGGAGGGAGGGAGAAGTGGGGAGAGAGAGACCAGGGTTGGGGAAGAGAGAGAAAGAGAGAGAGAGAGAGAGAGAGAGAGAGAGAGAGAGAGAGAGAGAGAGAGAGAGAGAGAGAGAGAGAGAGAGAGAGAGAAAATGGAAAAGTAGCAAGGGGCCTTTGAAGCCTCAAAGCCCACCCCCAGTGACACACCTCCACCCAGAAAAGCACACTAGTTGCAGACTAGGCATTCGAATATATGTGCCTATGTGGGACCATGATCATTCAAACCACCACAAAGGGAGATGGAAGATGTTTGTTGAGGAAAGCTATAGACACCAGTGGAGCAGACCCAAGACAGAGTCCACGTGTATGACAGGCATCAATGCCAATCAAGCAGACCTGCCAGACCACAGAAGTTCACTTCACACTACCACCTGCCTCAGATGCTAGGCTGGAAGGTACGCCGTTCACTGCTTATCCTGCTGGGAAGAATTTTCATTGCTCTAATCTTTATTTGCTCTTCTTTCTGTATCTCTCTTTTGAATAGACACATTTATTTGCTGACATTGTATATCACAAGCATAAAACTTTGTTTTGGATTTTACAGGGACTCACAAGTAAGATATGGCCTCGAGCCTCTAAAGATTCTGGACTTAGACTTTTGAAAAACAGTGCTACTAATAAGTCTGCAAGGATTTTAAAGGTTGGCCCGAATTCATTTACCATCTGAGATAGATAGATAGCTCCTTTGAGGACCAGGGATGAAATGAAGTTTGGATCTGTAATGTGATCTTTATCAAATGACTACTTTGCCTACTTGGGGATATATCTTAAAATATTAAAAACCACATGCAAATGTTACTCGAGTATTTAAGCTAACAAACTTAAGAAACAGAAATCTACTCTGCCTGACTTACATGCAGCAGATAGTATTTGGACAAGTATATGTAGGTGGGTTTAAAGTAAAGTCTTGGAAGCGAAGAATTAATAAGCAGGACTTCTTACACATCTCTTTCTCTTTCCAGTTACTCCCTGTGTTATTTATTTTTATGTGCAGATAAAATTCTCACATAAAAGAATGTCTCAGATGCATAGAAATATTATAATCTACATATCTTTTCAGCCACATCACCTTCAAATCTGTGAGTATAACTGAGACATATTGCTTTTCTTTACTACTGGATAAGCTGACTACCCACTCCACATTTTGGCATTGAATGTGTACATTTGTACAGATCACTGAAGTGCAAATTATGAATTCTCAAAATAATTTTACCCCCTTCCTGTTTTACAGCAGTTTCCTACAAGAGTAAACTATTTTGTTCTGCAAGGAAGCTCATTAGGACAAAAAAGAAAACAACTCAAAATATTTTCAGGATGTTCCTGAAACTGACCAGACTCAATAGACCCATCCTTTTCTTAAGAGTAAACAGTCAAGACTTACTGGAAATCATATTCAGTCAACCAAACTACAAAGAATATTCACAGACAAGTCAAGAAGCAAAGAAGAAATAAGCCAAGTTGCCTGGAAAAGGCTGGAACCAACTGATCCACATGAAAAAAAAGACACTCTCCATCTTGTTGAGCTGCCTGCTAGTGAACAGTGTGCTTCAGGTCCCAGCTTTTATGACCTGTCATACATAGTGGAGTGAACTTTCATGAGGCAGCTGTTTTTGAGTCATTTCTGTTCCTCTAAGTAGCCCCTCACCTATAATCTGATTGGTAACCCAAATAAAACTCATTGGTTCACCAGGTAGGTGTTTGTTATGTTTATACCTTGGTCTGTAGTGGGCTCCCCATCTGGCCTGAATTAGGTTTGTGTGTGTATGTGTGTGTGTGTGTGTGTGTATGTTTGTGTCTCCACACTATAACTATTAGAGATATGACTGGCATGGAAGTGAGGTTATCTTGTGGTTTTAAGAAAACAAATGTGAGATTTCATGCATATTGTCTCATAGTAACTGAATTCCGGGCAGGCTCACAGGACTTCAGTTCTAGACAAAAAGCAATAGGCAACTGGGGAACTGTTTCCCTAAGAGGCCAGGACTAAAATTTTATAGATGTTATGGACTGAGCAAATTATATTTATGTTTTTACATATTATATGGTGTGTGAGTGTATAACAGCATTTAAAGAAAAGGGACCATGAATTTGAGAGAGAAAAAAAGGCATGTATATTGGACAGTTGGAAGGAGAATAGGGAAAGGGAAAAATGTAATTATAATTTCAAAAATGTTATAAAAGGAAAGTAATTATTGTGAGAGGTCTTAAATCCACATACTATTTTGGACACCAAACAAGTCTTTGTCCTAAGAAATACACTACTAATATTCTTAGAAGGTTTTGTTTTCAGCTGTTTTATTATACCTTTATGCTGGGTTAATTTAATTTCTGAACTCATTCTTTTAATTTTCACTATAATCAACAGCCTCCAGTCCTCCTTGCTTTTCCCACAGCCTTATCACCATTTTCATTCGCTGTATGTCTAGTTCCTGCCTCTTAATTTGTCACACAAATATCATGAAGGCAGCCAGACAGCTGGTCTCACTTCCATAGCTGCACCCAGAGTGCTCACTGAGAGCCTACTTTTGTGTGTGTGTGTGTGTGTGTGTGTGTGCCTTTAAGAGGTTGACTGTCCTTCTCTTGTCCTCACCCACCCTAAACACAGAACTGGCTATGTGACAAGAGTCTTGGCTACCTTCATGTTAATGCTAAAATAGTTACTGCTCGTCACACTTACCTGATAGTCCAAGTTAATTTTTAAAAGTGTTTATAGGGCTATTTGACTGACAGAAGCAAATTTCTTCTAACTTTATTGATGATGTCTAAAACATAGGAGCTATCATTGGCATACATATTTGCTGACACATATGAATGGGCACCAAATCAGTATCTAGACAGGCGAGAAGAAAACAGACTGTTAAAGTGAAGAATGTAAGTCAGAAAAATCTTCCAGTTGGAAGGTCATCTAAAGTCAAATGACACCTTTCCAGAATAGTGACATTGCTTACTTGTACATATAAATTCCTCACATCTACTGTTCTGACATTTTATCTTAGCCAGCATTGAGACTATTATGAGGCTCTGGTTTGAAATGCAGATAAATCACTCACTTCGAGAGAGCTTGCATGCAGGCTTCTTCACAAATACACCATTGGTCTTCCCATCTGAGGACAGCTTAAGAATAAATCTGAGTCTCTCTGTAGCTAAATCCATGTGAGGATGCTTTTCTTCACTCCAAGATGCATGCCCTGATGGGAAGTACTGAGTCATATCCTAATCAGGGTCGCTTAGCAGTTATTTGGTGTATGTATAGTAACACAAATGAATCATGTCACTGCCTTCAAACTGGGAACTTTGAGCAAGACAGCTATGCTCTTATAAATAAGACTTGAACTACATCAGGAACACATAGTTACAATCCTGGAGCGAGCGACGTGAACAGTGCTGCTCTAAGTCTTGGCCCTTGTTATGGCAGAAGGGATTTTTCTAAAAGCGTTTGAGAAAATTGTAGCATTATTGGTGATTGGCTATGTAGAGGCTCGCGATTTCAGAATGAATGAGAAGTGAAAATTATAACATCTATTAAGTAACAAGAACTAAACTCCAGCGTGTTTAGTAATTATACTTTCTTCATTAAATTTTACTCTCTTGTGTGAACGAACAGTGAGGTTTGGAGGATAGACATAATTGGTTAGAAAATAAATGCAGCCTTGTCCACTTTTCTCCATGGAATTAAGCTATATGGTGACCTTTTAAATGAGTTACAGAAGGAATAAAATGCTAATTTACATGCTCCTATACTGCATTGTATAATACCTATTCTCTACTTAAGGACCATCAAAGAAGAAATGAAAAGAAACATCAGAAAAGGGATTCAAGCCCCAGTAAAAGTTAAAGACATGTTTAAAACAATATAGAAACATCAGTCTAACATCTTTGAGGACATAAAATACTGACATCCCCCTCAGGAAAAGATAAGCAAGTCAGTGCCTTAATAATTCAGATATTTAGAGAATCTCACTCATGTTTTACTTTGTCTTCTCATTTGTTATTCTTAAGTGAGCTAATCAACCTTCATGGGAAGCATTCTCTATTGAGAAATAGGATGACACTTGCTTCAGATTATTTCTAAAGACTAATCAATTATCATTTTAGAAGGAAGATTTCTTTCTCTGTGTGTGCACATGTGTATATATGTGTGTATGCATGTGTGTAGTGTGTAGGTATAAATGCATGTGTGCAGTGTGTGGTGTGTGCTGTGGTGATGGTGGTGATGGTGATGGTATGTGTGTGTTTATAGTATGTGCATGAAGGTCATTACAAATATGTCTGTACATTTGACAACTAGAACAAGATGTCTTCCTCTATCTCTAGTTTTAGCTCTGTTTGATAGTAAGGAAGCTTGAGGGTTCCACTTGTCCATCACTATTTGGAAAACCAGTGTGTATGGCTATGGCAAGCTTTTGTGTGCTCTCTGAGGATTTGAACTCATGTACTGTTATTTTTACAGCAGGTGCTCATACACAATGAACCATCTTCCCAGGCCCAAGCACTACTAAATTATTCATGTCTTTTGTTTCTTTCTATCATTCTGGTGACGAAAGAAAAAGTGGTAATATTTAGTTTACTGCTTTATAAATGTTCTTATATTTTAGAAGAATAATTAATCTACAAACCGAATAGGAACTAAAGACAAATAAGGGCTAGCCATTAAATCAAAACATTCATGAAAGCTACTTTGAACTTTATTTGATTGTAATAAACATTACCAAAGAGTAGATACTCATCTCTCATACTTTCCTTTATATTGAAGTGAGCAAAAGCATCATATTATAACCATGAAAATAAAATGACAATAGTTTTACTTTCAATTGTTTTTAATGCAATAACATTAGAAATTATATCTTTTGCCTCTCAAACAAGATCTAAGGAAATCATCGCATTGCTTACCAATTTGACTCTGAGGAGGTTTTGTTTTGACATTACATTTATTTGTGTATTATATATTATAAATGCCACCAATAAGTAATAATTTTTAGGTAAAATTTGGAACATTATTTTTGAGTATTCTCAAGAAACATAGATTATCCATGGTGGGGAATCACAACACTGTCTGCACATGTCTCCTAGAAACTGATGAAAATGTTTGATTAGTTTGTAGGGTTCTTATCTGAAGTATCTGCCCAAAGATCTATGTCGCCAAGGCTTTGTCTCTAGAGAAATGTCAAGAAATGGGGCTTTAGAAAGGTGACTGGTTCAAGGAGATTATTCCTAATGATGATTCTGTGCTTTCATGGACCATTATTTGAATGGACTAGGAAGTTGTAGAAGCTGTAGAAGATGGGAACTGACTGAGAGAAGAAGGGTCGGCAGAAGCAAGCCTTTGAAGGACATGATTTATATATGACTTTTTCTCTCCTGTCTCTTACTCTTACTCCTGTTTTCCATGGCAGAGAACTTCAATTTACATACATATGAAATGCATGAGCTCAAATACAATTCTGTAGGCTATAGTTAAGAAGAAAGAATTGTCCCAAAATCCTCACTAAAAATTTTATTGTGTTATTTTAAAAAAATCTGTGCTTTTCCCTTTCTTTCGTAACATTTTATCCCAGCTTTTGTCTTGTCTTAATTAACTACCTAAGATTTACATTCCAGAATGAATAATCAAGGAGATTATCTTCCTTCTGACTATAAGGAGGCTTTCATCAATATGTCACTGATCAATGTGTCATAAGATATAGGATTCTGATCTTAGTTTATTAGGTTAATAATTTCCTTTTCTGTTTATGTTAATTAAAATCATTATGCTCAGATTTTATTTGACTAAAATATCCCTAGTCTTTTACTTTCTGGGCAAACATTAAGTAAATGTGGCCTTTTCTAGTTTTGATTTTTTAAAAAATACTGTTCTGTATATTTTATGTCATTAATTTCCTGAAAATATTTTAGTTCTGTTAGCTCATTTTTTATTTCCTATAAAAGGTTTAACTTCGTGTGGTTATGACTAAAAATTATTGCTTCTTTAAATTTGATGTTTTTTTTTTTTCATTTAGGCTTATAAAATCTCCATTGGAGAAGGGCACAACTCAAATATCTTTCTTGCTACAGAGATTGATTCCAAAGTCAGAATTTTGAGTTAGGTTTATAATTTCAAAATCATGATCATTGGATTAATATGAATCCTACGAATCTACAGAACACCATTTTGCTAAACTGATGTGACTTATATTAAACAAAGCTTACAGTACTTCTTTTGACAGTGGGCACAAAAGCCTAAAGGCTGCAATACCACTGAGGTAGCAAAACAATGGCTGGCAATCAATGCCAGGCAAACAAAAGACTTCTTGTTGAGCCAACACAATGTATTTTTGTGGTTGCACATCATTAGAGTATCTGTTTCTGATACTATTTTTTAGGACATATTATATTGTTAATTATGTGTATGTGTGTGTATCCCTGTGGGTATGTACATGTGAGTAAGTACTTTTAATTTTGGAGGCCAGAAAAGGGTATCAGAGTTCCTGGAGCTGAAGTTACAGGAACCTGTGAGCCCTACTGATATGAATGCTGGGAGCCAAACTTAAGTCATCAGCAAAGACACTACACACTCTTAAACACTGCACTATCTTCTCAAGCCCATTTTTTTGTTTACTTTAGTTCAGTTTAGTTTCTAGTTTAATTTATATTACATTTAATAATAAACATAGCTGTTAAAAATCTTTGGGAACAAAATAAAACAAACAACAACAAAAGAAGCAGAACACCTGAGAGTTCATTAGAAATAGTTGAGAATAGTCAAAACCTCAGTCTATCAGTGATTCCAAAGATTTTGTTGTAGGGTGATGCTGCTTCATTTCTGTGTGTCTGGGCTCTAGTTGGATCATGTAGCTGAAATCTCGCCATGGTCAGTGAACTAATGAGAAACAGATTCAATCAGTCTATGTGAATGAGAGGCTCTCGACAATGCATTTGAAACTCCTGAGCAGTAGAAAACTATTGATCTGAAAAAATCATCAAATATTCATTAGTTAACATTCTAAAGTTTCTTGTAAAAATGGTAAATGTAGCACATTGTGAAATGAAATCTTCTAAACATAACAATAAGTATTATCTTCATTGGCACTGTTTAGAAAACTGGGAAAATAGCCGATATTAACTTCTGTATAATTACTGGACCACTATGGACTCTGGTAGGAGTTCCCTACAGTCCCTGTCATTGATTTGATTTAGGAATGATGCCTGTTAGATTTGGGTGTGAAATATCCCCCAAAGTTCATGGCTAGAAATCTTGGTGGTACTGTTTTGGAAAGTTGTGGGACTTTAAGGAGATGAATTCTGACTATGAATAGTGGCCACTAGGGGCAGGGTTGCTGGTGGAGCTTGGAAGGACTTGAGGCATTTTGCCTGGTATACCTTCTTGTGCTGTTTCAGCTTTCTGCTCCATTGAGTTAGGAGCAAACAACTGTCTCACATTCTCAATCCCAGAGAACCACCTGCTGCCATACCTTCCCTCTGTCAAAATGTAGTTCCTCCATCTTTATTGCTTCTTGTCAGATACTCCATCTTAATGATATGAGAAGTAGTTTTTGGACTTGGCCAATCAGGAAGAGCCATGATGGGTGTTGACATTCACCATAGCAAGGACTGAAAGGTTCCTACAAGGAATCCAAAAGCCAGGATATCTACTTATCTACCTGTGGCTGCTAGTCAAGCTTTGTAGGTTTCTGGCCAGACGAACCAATTCCACCTTCAATCAGGTTGTGCTGGAAAGGTTATTGATGAGCTGCAAGAACCAGCAACCTCTGTTCTTGTCACACATGATCTGAAAGAAGCTTCTTGGCAGAGAGAACAAAAACGCTGTGATTGTGGCAAAAGTCCCAGATGATGTGAGGAATCTGGAGGTGCCCAAGCTGAAGATGTACACACTGGGGGTGAGCAACCTGGCTGAAGTCACATCCCGAAGGGTGGAGGTAAGATCCCTACCTTCGACCAGCTGGCTCTGGAGTCTCTCAGGGGCTGAGGCAAAGTTAATATAAGGGCCAAGAGGTGTCCCAGCATTTTGGCAAGGCCCTAGGGACCCCACACTGCCACACAAAACCCTATGTCCATTCCAAGGGTAGGAAGTTTAAGCATGCCAGAGGCCAAAGGGTCAGCAGGGGCTATGAAAACTAACCCTGGATTTTACTGTTATTAAAAAAAAAGGGGGTTGGATGTTGAAAAAAGAGATATGAAAAGCAACTCATATAAAACCAATGTAATCACCACTGCCTGATGACTGGCTACATGAATCACCAAAAACATTGATTTGTTTTCCATATTACAGTTATGGACAGCATGGTCTGACAGACTTGAACTTACTTCTTGTTCCACATCTAAGACCCTAGGAAGGATGGTTGCTGGGGCAGGGCCTTGTCTAAGATGTTCTCGTCCAAAGTCCACTTAGAGAATAATTGCTGCTGATGCCAGGCAAATAAAACGTCCATTTATCACTATGCTATTCCCTGTATCTCCAGGGAGTGTGCATCAAAATCCCAGGTGTTGCATAGATAATCCATTTGCCACAGTCTGTAAGTTTTAATCTTTATTTACTGATCATAAAATATCACGGTCTCACCCACTCCTCCTAAGCTCTGAGAAGAAAACATGGTGGATACCAAGATGAACATAAGTGTTTCTTTTCCTTTTAACTTTTCAACATGGTAGAATGTCAACATCCCTGCAAACAGTCGTCATACAGGCAGAAACTATAAACTATTTTAATTTAGTGATTTGTATTTGACTTTAAGCTCTCTGAGGCCAAGCATTTCCTCATAAGTATTGATGTATCACATTGGTAGTATATAGATGGTATTCATTAAATCTACTTATGACTCAAGCAAACCATTAATTTGAGCATAGCACAATTGTCTATTTTGGTTGTGCCTAAAAACTTGTTTTAGCAGCTGCTCTAGTGTTAATGTAATTAAAATATTCAGTTCTTATCAAAAAGTATTTGAGTTCACATGCAATGTGTATTGTGGCACATGTCTATAATCCCAGAAGGTAGGAGAAGGAGGAACAGACATTCAAGGGCATTCCTGACTACTCACTGAGTTCCAGGCCCACCAGGAATACAAAAGACCCTGTCTCAAAAGAGATAAAGCCTTTTAGCTCAGATGAGAAATTAAATTATAACAGCCTTTATGTGTCAATTTTTTTCCTCTTGGTAAAATTTGCCCATGACAAAGCTTGTGCCTTATTCATCCTTGTCTCCTGGACACTTAGTATAATGCAGAAAGCAAAGTAATGGGCATTCAGTTAAATTTCTTGAACTGATTAACTAAAAAAATTCATGAAATATCGAAAGTAATTCTCTACACATGAAAATCCCACAAGAAAGGACATACAAAAATGTGTTTGCATTGTTCAGGGTCTGACAAGAAATGGAGAGCACATTATAACCTGGTCATTTATGGTTGTGAGCCTAGCCTTTAACAGGTGAGCCATCTCTCCAGACCTGGAGAGGATAGGAGCTCCACAAGGACCAAATATATCAGGGCACAGGGGTCTTTTATGAGACTGTCTTTCCAACCAAGGACCATATATGGATATAGCCTAGAACCCCTGCTTGTATGTAGCAAATGGTAGCTCAATATCCAAGTGGGTGCACTAGTAAGGGGATCAGGGACTATTTTGGACATGAATTCAATGGCTGGCTCTTTGACCTCCCCACCCCCCAAGGGAGGAGCAGCCTTGCTAGGCCACAGAAGAGGACATTGCAGCCAATCCTAAAGAGACCTGATAAGCTAGAGTTAGATGGAAGGGAGGTCCTCCCCAATCAGTGGACTTGGAAAGGTGCAGGGAGGAGATGAGGGAGGGAAGGGAGGGATAAGGAGGGAATGCAGGAGGGGGCTACGGCTGGGATACAAAGTATATAACCTGTGATTAATATAAAATAAAAATGTTAAAAAAATAATCTGGTGATTTTAAAAACATTTTTTAATGCACTCTGTAAAAAGTTGGACAAAAGTATAAGGAGTAAGGAAGAACAAGGGAAAGAAGCATGATATTTGATGGAAGGCAAGAGGAAATGGTCAACTCATTGGAAAAGGACTTACATGGAGACTCCTGCAGTTTGATGGCCATGTTGGTGACTCAGGGATATAGACAGTCCATATGAATGTTTGTAACAAAGAGAAGATAGTTCTCAACCCCCATCCCTGACAACTTTTACTGTTCCTTTTTCCTTTACTCCATTGTTAAATATTTCTACTTGACCATATCCTGCTAGAATCTAGAGGGCAAGGACGCCTGATGCTACATTCATGTCATCCTTTAAGAAAATGGGAGATGAAGAGAGGTGAAAAAGAATCTCTTTGGAATTTTTGAAAAGAAGTAACAGAGTAGTGTAGAGAGCAATAGAGTTTCCATTGAGACTGGAGTGGAATTAAAGCATGAAAACTATCTCCAGGGTTAAGTGGTGTGACAGTGTCTTGGACTAAAGTATATAAATTCTTGGGACTCTGAAAATATTTTTCAAACACAGGACCTGTCAAACTTGACTGGACCTTGTGATACCTGAAATGCTTTTCCCACTACCCGTCATGCATCAGAAGACAGTAAGTTCTTATTAGCTAGTGGTTAGATGAATAAGAGGAGGAGTTTAGGGGAAGTAAGCCTTAGTCAGGGGGCATGTTTCCATAACAAAGTCAGTGGGATGACTTCAAAGGAATGAACTTTTGAGTGGTTTGGAAAGTGGAGTTTTCATCTGCTCTTTGACCATTGAAAAGAAAGACATAGTCTTGTTAAGCTAAGGTTTTTAACAATACATAAATATAGTAAACTATAAGGAAATATAATTGTTACCCCCAAGGCATGTTATGGATGTTCCCCTTCAGATACTAATCTTCAAACAACATTCTGATTACAGATTCCACGCATTGACACTTGGGAGCCATAGGGTGGATAAGTAAGGGCACATTCCAGCCTCCAGAAAGCACTACTTCCCAGCATGTACTAGTAAAAGATCCATACATCAATGCTTCCTTGTTTTCATTTTGGTTTCCATTTGTCATATTAATATGATTTTTACATATTTATGCATAACATGCAATTGACCTTTTGTTGGTTATGGTGTATGTTCTGCTGTCCTCTAAGCAAGGCTTAATGGACAACTTTGTATATATAGTTTTACCTCACTCTTCTGAGAAGTTTTGAAAATGTGTACATGGATTGAAGTGAAATTAATAAGATTGAAGTCCCAAATCCATCACTCACTGGCTTTGTGAAGCAATCTACCTATCAAGTTCCTCATCATGAGGTCTTGAATTCTAGAAAAATGAGTACTCAAAAACTGCTTTTATTTTTATATGACTTTAGAAATGTTCATTAAGCAAATGGTCATCTTTTGTGAGCCATTGACATACATCATGTCTATATTCCTATTTGAGAGCTATTGTTACACGAGTAACTTCAATAGCAATTACTGAAGGGCATTAATATAGATATCTAGACTAAACAAATTTATGGACTTCTCTTTTGGTTGTGTTATGTCATAGGAGACTGATTTCTGTCACAGTGGGGTATCTAGGACTTTGGAATTCTGTCTATAAAGAAAGATATATTTGCATCGCTCTGTATTATAGATTTAAGAAAAATGCACACTCACTCTGTCAACTAAAACTGACTCAGAGGGGGAAATGCTCTCAGAGATTAAAGGAATAATAAAACTAACAATGAGTGATGATGACTAGATAACAGTTATTAATCTCTGAATTACAATATCATATTGGTGGTTGTCTCTATACAACATTTAATCAGTTCATTGTTTAAAAGCAGTTGGCAAGAAGGCATTGATGTTATGATTACACTTCTGTTGTGACTTTGCTAAATGAAATACCTCTATTGCATGAGCAGGATCAGTGGCTTTGGTCTAAATGAACGTTAATTAAATGCTGGAGTCATCCATGAGTCAGGACTGGCAACTATTTGAGTCCATCTTCTTGTCCCCTTCCTGATATTAAGATCAGTATTTGCTGAAGAATCATTTCTAAACATTTCTAATCATTTCTAGACCTTTCAGGGGTTTTTTGAATGCTGGTTTGTTTTTGTTTTTGTTTTGTTTTGTTTTGTTTTTGTGTGTGTGTGTGTTTAATGAACATGACTTAGTGTAGACTCAGCAAATGCTTTAAGATAGGAGGAAATTCTTGTTTTATTTCTTTGGTTCACACATCGTGTCTGGGATTAAATGTTAAGGCTGGACATCCGTATGGAAGAATACCACCATCTACAATTGGCTTCTAGTAAGACATCTCCAGACAGCACCTGCCACCCCAGTCACCAAGGCTGGAGAGACTTTACTTACCATTTTTTTTCAGATCTTTGAGAAGATATCAAAATAAATCTCTACTATTTCCATATTTATGAATTAAGTGGTTTTCCCTGGGGCGACCTCTGAGTATTCAGCAAGATAATAGTGCACTAAGAACCTAAATATGTTTGCTCTTTAAAATGGAAATATGTTATTTCTCTGGATGGAAAGCTAATATATTTTTTAAATGCTAGAGGAATGAAAAGAGTCGGTTTAACATATGCATGGATATAGTTGGATGAAGGCGCCTGCTTGATTTTTCCATTGCATAATTGGGTGACTATATAATAATAATGAACAGAAGAGTTCATAATATCTGAAAGAGGTTTTGAATCTTATCTCCACAAAAATGATGAATACTTCATTTTCTGAATATATTAAATCACTAGTCATTACACAATATTTACGCCCACTGAAACAGCATACTGTTTCCCAAAAAAATGTGTATAATTGTTAATTGACAATAAAGTTTAAAAAGATGTCAGAAAATTTTTAGTAAGGTGAAAAATAAATAACTATAATTTAACTCCCTAAAGATTTTCTATGCATATATATGCATGGGAATGTATTCAATATTGCTTTCATATAGGATAAATGCATATATATATTGTAAAAGTTATCACTAACAAGTTAAATTTTCAAGGAAGCTTTCTATATAATCGTTAGCCCACTGTACCTAGTAAATAAGTTAAGGCTCAAAGAGTTTCCATGGCAGCTAATGACAGTCCTGCAGTTTAAATAGAGACATGGGTGATTTCAAGGTATTATCCTCTCCCTAAAGCTAATATTTCAGTCAGAAATATTAGTCAGCAATGGAGGAGGGAGGCAGAAAGTCCTTGATATCTTCTTTTCAAAGGACCATGTTTGTAAATTGCGAGACTAGGCATTATTCAGTGATGGAACAGGCCAAGCCTACAAAACACACACACACACACACACACACACAAAACAAACAAACAAACAAAAAAACACCTTAGAGCCTTTGGGAAGAAGTATACTTGAAAAGCTTTGGAGTACCTGAAATTCATGTGCCTAGGAGACACTCTGTCAGACTATGAGGCGTCAGTGTCACCTAGACATAAGAGGAAGTTCTAGCACAAGTTCATGTGGCTCACAGTTTTAAGTGACCATCCACAACCCAGCAGCCCACAAACACGCCTCTTCAAGTTTCAATTTTAACGTAAAAACCTGTGCAACATCTGATCTCAAAAATGCTCATCCTCACATCCCCAAGACAGTTACCCTTATGCCCCTAACTTGAAAATAATCATTTGAACCACTTTAGAATTCTATACATGCATATAGTGCATTTTAATCAAATCCTACCACCCCCTAGTTTTCCTATTGCTCTCGCCATTTTTTCCCTCCCAAGTTGATGCACTTTCAATTTGAACTCACTAAATCCACTTAGTGCTGACGATATATGCATACCTTTAGGGCCATCTACTGAATCATGGGCGACCACTCACCTGAAGAAAACTGACTTCCCCCACCCTCCACAAGAAGTTATGATGTTCCAGTAACTCTTAACCTAGGGGCAGGACTTGATTAAACCCTTTCCCTTCCACACTGGAATTTTGACCGGCATTGATATTGTATAGGTCTTGGGCATGTAGTCACAAGTTCCTATGAGACCAAGTAAGTTCCAGTACTCTATAACCTGAGAGCAGTTTTTTTTATTAAATATATATATATATATATATATATATATATATATATATATATATATATATATATATATATATTTACTGTGGAGGGATCTTCCAGGGGACTTGTACCTGAACCATGTACCTTGGCTACTATGACCAAACAACAAATCCTACCAAACATCCCTTAAGTAACTTGTCAAGTCAGAATGAAGCAGAGTTGCATCATCAATGTGTCTTCTTTGGAGCTCACTTAGGATCTCTGCACTGAGATCTTAGTGGTTGTAAATGTAAAGGCTGTTTTCTCAAGGGTGGTTTCAAGTGACAACATTTTATATTTTGATGAAGAAAAAGCCAGTTTAGCTCTGTTCTTTCCCATCTCGGTCCTTTCAAACTGGGCTGCTAACTGCCCTGCATTATTCAGAAGCATCATGAGCATCAAAAGCATCCAAACTAGCTTTTCCAACTAAGCCAAGCAGGGGGAGCAGTCCTGTATTATAGTCCTACTGCAGTCCCTTGATGCTGCCTGCTGCTGGTTCCCTCCATGTTGACGTTCTCCTCAGCTGCAGCTGATCTCACCATGAAGTAGCTGGCTGAGCTTGCCCTTTTTGTTCAATAATTCATTGTGCAGGTGCAGCATAGGCATATCATTAAGAAATCTCAGACTTCGAAAGAATTAGAAAATGAGTTATTGATTGTTTGCTTCTGGGTGCTGCATTTAATTTGGATATCGAGGAGTTTTCATGAGCTGCAAAGTGTCTACTCTACAGAGACTTTTATTATTTAACATTGCTTCATTTTCTTTTGGAAAAAAATAATTGTTTCATTCCTATGGTCTGTTGAGTATCTTGCTTGTAAAAAATTGGATGCAGCCAGTTGCTGAGGCAGAGTGTTAGACTTTACATGCATAAAGACTGTCATTACACATTTTTTAAGCAGAAACATCTTCCCCTTATCTTCAGCTTGAAGAGCTCAGTGTTATCACAGAACCGTGTTTTTGTATCATTTCTAAGAAGAGTAAATACATTGATTGTTAATTTTCTATGCAAAAAAATAGAAAATCTTTTTCTGTCTTGTTGAAGCACATTTTTATTAAATAATCAGGTATCCGTGATTGTTACCTTCAGTTGGCATTTTGACACAACCTTGTTTCACCTAGATAGAGCATCTCAATGAGATATTTTCTACATTTGGTTGGCCTGTGTGCATATGTGTTGGGGGTTGTCTTAATTAATTGCATTGGTGTGGGGAGACTGAGCTCACTCTAAGTGTCATCATTTCCTAGTTTGCAGGGCATAACTGTAAATTAACCGCATTGTTACAGATTCATATTTTATCCCAGATGCTAAGCCTTTTAAAATAAAATTTAGAATAGTGTGCCACATCTCTCAATTCCCTATAACTTGTTATGTCTAGATGATGTGGGCCTTACTTTGCTCACAGTTGCTGTTGACAGGCTCATTATTCTAAGGAGAACTGATGAACCATCCCCAGAAGAAAGAACGTAGAGACCACAGATTGAGTCCTAATGTTTCCTTAGTAGAATTTGTGTGTGTGTGTGCATGTATGTGTACATGTGTGGGTGGGTGTGTCTGTGTGTATGTGCATGTGTGTGAATATGTGCACATGATGGATGCACATGATAGAGGTCAAATTCAGGTGTTGTTTATCAAGAGCTATTCACCTGATTTTGGAGACAGGTTCTCATCTTGACCTGGAGATGGTCAAGCAGAATCTCCTTGCTGACTGGGCAGCAAATTTGGAGATCATCCTACCCAGCCTCCCCAGTGCTGGGAATACAAGCATGTTCTGCAAGGTCTGGATTTTGTGTGGATTTGGATGGGGGCACTCAGGTCCTCCTGCTTGAGCAGCAGGAACCTTACCAAAGCCATATCCCTAGCTTCTGCATTGTATGCTTCCTTTATATAACATCGTGCTAATTTATATACTCATAAAACTACTGAAGAGAGATGGAGGAAATGATATAGGTATGTTAGGGATAGATAAATAGATAGATAGATAGATAGATAGATAGATAGATAGATAGATAGATAGATAGATAGATAGATAGGAAGGGAAGTCAGGAGGAAAGGAAGGAGGGAGCGAGAGAAAGATATTAATGCTATTATGGTAGGTCAGGAGAAAAGGTAAGCTCCTGCACGCAGGCTCTGTAGTCAGATTGGATAGGAAGAACTTATCTCCCAAACACTGAAGAAAAGGAATTGACAAGTCCTGTACACACCAAAGAAGAATTACATTTAAATATAACCTTTCCACTAAGCTCTGAGGAAAATGTGTGGTATTTTTCAAACCAGAAACCATGTACTGTTTTCTCCTTGGGGAAAAAAAGGCATTTTTCCCTGCAAAGTTAAAAACAACTAGCTTTAAATGGATATTAGTCTAATCTGTCATCTTGAAATACACCTAAGTGTGTGCCAGCTGACTTTGCCTTTAAGAAATATTGACAGCTTCTCAGCCCACAGTTTGTGTTCAGGACTACTTAATGTTCCTCTGATGTGCCCTCGCTATTTAAAGAATTAAGATTAATAAATGCACTTGTCAGTGTTGATTTTTAGTGTTTGGATATCTTAAAAAAGTTTTATTAAATTTATATTTGATGTGCTTTCCAATGAGGAAAAAAGATCTAGGTATTCCAATTACCCTCTCTGGATAACAGGGAGCCCCAGAGTGCCAGATATCTAATCTAATTTACAGTGTGCAGTGATGGCTGGCCTCTGAGGCAGGTAGATTTACTAGTCAAGAACAAAACAAGACAGAAAAAGTGAACAAAATTGACTTTTCAAAGTGTTCTTTTTGTTACAGGCAGAGCTCGCTCTAGTAAGCCAACATGATTTTATTTTTTCAGTAATACCAGGTTGGGGGTGTGTGTAAAATTTTCAAAAGCATTTTCACATAGCTGTCAGTAATATCCAGGATGCAGATTTGGGGTCTAATATCGTCCTGTTTTATAAGTAAAAAGGGGTCAGATTGACTGTACTCCCATGCATGAGAGAAAAGTGTGTGCTGTTTAGTACCGAGTACAGCCAGAGAAAGAAATTCCACTATTGGACACATTCCAACAACAGTCACCTGCTAGTCAGAACAAGTAGGGGAATAAAATGTCTTGTTATTAGAGGAAAATGAGGCTGGAAGCTGAACTTTTATAAGTTTCCATTTCCTTCTGTTAGAAATAAGTGTGACTGTACTGTATTTGCACAGGGTGTGGATTTTCTATCACAGATCAGTAGAGGAAAGACAGAAACATTTCTAAGTGTTGTATTCAAATAAAATCTGAAAGAAAAAATAGCAAAGATTAGAAATCAGAAAAAGAACAGTTTTATGCCTGCCTGCTGAAGCATTCACTTTTCTTTGGCTGTTAGCTGTATTTGTCCCAAATTGGTAACTGCTTTGTTTAAAAATCTTCTTGTTTTTTTAAATTTATTTATTTTTATATCAATCACAGGTTAGGTACTTTGCATCCCAGTTATAGCCTCCCTCCCTCAGTCCCTCCCACCCTTCCATTCCCTCCCTCATCTCCCTCCTCCCCGCCCCCTCCAAGTCCACCAACAGGGGAGGACTTCCTCCCCTTCCATCCAACCCCAGCTCATCCTGTCTCCTCAGGGCTGGCTGCAATGTCCTCCCCTGGAATCTAGCCAGTCTGTCACTCCCCAGCTTGTATGGGGGAGGGTCAAAGAGTCAGCCATTAAGTTCAAGACTGAAACAGTCCCTGTTTCCCTCACTAGGGTCTTCAGTCCGACAATGAGCTAACATGGGCCCCATCTGAGCGGGGGTTCCAGGCCACATCCACACATGGTCCTTGATTGTAGAAAC
>CM053756.1:45999090-46062513 GCA_028658305.1 Pachyuromys duprasi
TCTACAGTCAGCTCTCTTTTTAGCTCCATACCCCATTTTTTAATTGGATTATTTGGTTTCTTGCTTTTTAACTTCTTGAGTTCTTTATATATACTGGATATTAGCCCTCTGTCAGAAGTGGGATTGGTAATGATCCTTTCTTCTTTATGCTCTCATTTTCTTATGCCATATTTCTTTATCTCTAGAGGATCTTAGAAGTCCATTCATAAAAACTATTTTTTTTATGCTTCAGAAGTGTAGAGTGGGCAAAGCTAATGGACTGATACAACCCAAGAATTGTAAGGGTCTGTAAGACAGTTCTTTTTTAAAATAAATTTTATTGATGTATTATTTATTATAATTTATTCACTTTGTATTCCCACTGCAGGACCCCAACATCTCCTTGAAGTCCCACCCTTCCTCCCTCTTCTCACCCTATGCCCCTCCTCTAATCCACTGATGAGGAGATACTGTTCCCCTACTTTCTGACCCTAGCCTATCAGGTCTCATCAGCACTGGCTCCATCCTCTTTTTCTATGGCCTGGTAAGACTGACCCCCACTCTGCAGTGGGAGGTGATCAAAGAGCCATCCACTGAATCCATGATAAAGACAGCCCATGTTCCTCTTACTAGGGAACCCTCATGGAGACTGAGTAGCCATGGGCTACATCTGAGTAGGGGTCTAGGTCTTCTCCATGCATGGTGCTTGGTTGCTGCATCTGTCTCTGCAGGCCCCCCTGGGCCAAGATTTTTTGGCTCTGTTGGTCTCCTTGTAGAGTTCCTTTCCCATCTAGGTCTTTCTATCTTCCCTCTCTTCCATAAGATTGCCTGTATTGTGTTCAATATCTGCTTTGATACCAAGCTGGGTAGATTCTTTCAGAGGCCCTCTGTGGTAGGCTCCTGTCCTGTTCCCTGTCTTTCCCCACTTCTGATGTCTACATTGTTTGCCCTGATAGAAGGCACAATCATAGGGGAATGTCTGTACCGTTATGGATATTCAACAATTAACAAATCAATCCTTCAGGTCATTTTTAGATGTGATGTTGTTAAAGTATCATGGGTGTAGCTTCCCTGACATTTTGAAGTGATGCAATCTTTCAGCAGACTTCTTGTTCATTTGCCTTACAATCTTTCTGAGTCCTATCCTGTGATATTCCCTAAGTTTTATGTGTAAGGAGTCAAGTTGTAGATATCAGTGAGATCTAGAGAAATAGTCTTCTTTGATAAGGAGCCCAGCCATTTGGTATCTAATACCAAGTGGTCAGCTCTGAAATCACATGCACACAAGTAACATTATGTGGATTGAGCAGGTTGTATTTCTATATTTAAGATTAAAGTAAACAAAAAGGCCATGAATTTAAGAGAGAGTAGGGTGAGTACAGGAGAGCGGTTTGTGGAAGGAAAACATATATGGGAATAATGTAATTATATTTTAATTTCAATCAACAAAAAATAATTTAATAAAACTTGAGCATGAGGATATTAAAGCGATCACTGCAAAGCATAAACTCAGGCACTGCTCTTCTGATGTTTGAAGTACAAATGCTTCCTGGAAGATTATGGCTCCATATCCCAATTATTTTCAACCCCTTTCCAGTTACAATACATAATACTATAGATAATTACAAATACCTTATTAGACTTAATATTACATGGTGTCTGTGTGTGTGTGCACGAGCACATGTATGCACTTGTTTGTTGCATGTTTTCATGTGCAAGCAGTTGCCCACAGAAGACAGTGTTGGGCCCCATGGAACTGGGCTTACAAGAAGATTTTGTTTCCAACTTTTAACTTATTTATTTAGTTGTTCACTGTACTTCCCAATCAGAGTATCCTTCCTCCTCTCTTCCTGGTCCCAGTCTTCCTTCTTCTTCCTGCTCCACCCTCCTTTAACCCTCAGAAAAGCCTCCCCTCCCCCACTGCAACACCCCAGCACTTTAGGTCCATGTAGGCTGAGCTCATCTTTTTCCACAGTGATCTGGCAAGGCAGTCCCACCAGGGAGGAAGTGATTGAAGAGCATGCAACAGAGTCCATGTCAAAATACATCTTCCACTCCCTTTACTAGGAAACCCATAAGAAGACCAAGTTGCCCATCGGGTATATATGTGCAGGGAGCCTAGATCCAATCCATGCATGGTCCTTGGCTGGTGCTTCAGTCTCTTCAGTAACCCATGGCCCCAGGTTGGCTGGCTCTGTTGGACTTCTTGTGAAGCTCCTGTCCCCTCTGGGTCCTTCTGTTTTTCCCTCTACTCTTCTACAAAGCTCCCTGCACTCCTCCCAACCTTTGGCTGTGATTCTCAGCATCTTCTTTGATCGTTTGCTGGGATGAACATCTCAGAAGACAGCTAGACTAGGCTTCCATCTGCAATCATAGCAGAGTGTGGTTGTTCATTTCAATGGTTGGCTCTCTCCCATAGGATGGGTCTCAAGTTGGGGCAGAAACTGACCAAAAACTGGAAACAACCCAGATGTCTCTCAACTGAAGAATGGATAAAGAAAATGTACATTTACACAATGGATACTACTCAGCTATTAAAAACAAGGAAATCTTGAAATTTGCAGGCAATGGATGGAACTGGAAAAGGCCATCCTGAGTGTGGTAACCCAGACCCAAAAAGACACTCATAGTATATACTCAATTATAAGTGGGTATTTGCCATGTAGTATAGGACAACCATACTACAATCCACAGACCAAAAGAAGCTATATAATAATGAGGTGCCAAGGGATGATGCTTGAATTACACTCAGAAGAGGAAATAGAAGAGGCAGCAGAAGGGGTTGAAGAGACAGAACAGGATGCAGAGGAAAACGAGGGTGGTGAGCAGATATGGGGAGAGTAGGGACAGGAGGACAAAGGGCTTGCAGAGAGAAGAGAAACCATGAGGGGGCATTTCGAAGACAAGAGGGAGACCTACAACAGGGTAGGCTTCAGGGAAGATATGGGGTTGACTCCAGCTGAGACCACTAGTAGCTAGCTAAGGTCATAGAGACTGAAGCTGCCTCCCTCTAACTAAACAGGACTCATAGTAGAGTGAGCTGGAACACCCACTCACCCATAAAAATTTAGACCCAAAATTTACCCTGCTACTAGATGTGCTGGCACAAATATAGTACAGGCAGTTTTGAGTTGCCAGATGTGGATCAATGCTGGAAAGTGCACTCAGGTTCACTGCAAGTACTCTAAGAGCTCTCTACTGCCAAAACACCATCACTCTAGCAACATAATAACATGTTAAGTGGTTTGTGTACATAAAATTTTTATGTGATTCTAGAACTACCCATGCACTCCTTCGGTACCTTTGAAAACCCCAAATGACACGTGAGAAGGTGGGTGGATATATGACAAGGTTTTGCATAATCGAATTAAGTTTGTGATTACTGGGCAGAACACGACAGGCAGCTGTAATTATGGGCAGGGAGTCCAAGCCACTGCAGAGGAACAAAACACTGTCTTTTCTGATTTTAAAGTTGAGGTCACTAGACCAACATTTTCAACATTCAGAGGAGTGATTTTCTGAGGATGACCTATGGCATAACTATGTAATTCTGAAGCATGCCCTCCCACGAGAAGGGAAGTTATTGTGTCTTACAGAACCTGACCTTTGGATGACCTGTTCTGTTTGAGTTTTAAATGAATATGAAATGAAATTCCCAAGAAAATGAGTCCAGCGTTATTGGATGCTGGTGGTATTCAGGACTGTGAATTTTGCAGAACTTATTTGTCTGTCAGACTGAAGTAAATTTGAATGCATACCACTGTTCTGCACAATTCCTGGCTCTTGGAACTGCAAGACACCACATGGAATTTCTGATTGGAGAGTTTATTAACAATCTCTCGGCAGAGATAGCTCTCATTATTTTCAGTTCTCCATGGTACACTAAGGAGGTCCTTTAAAAATTGGAAAACATAGCATCGTATTATGGAAAAAATGGAGATTTCTGCAGAGAGACAGGAAGATCTTTTCCAGTGATAGGTGTGTTGTATATCCCAGACCAAGGTTTGTGAGGGCAGGAACATACGCCCTGGGGAAGTTAAGGCCATGGCCTTGTAGTGGGCCATGATGTTTCTCATTGACTCTAAGTGTTAGCTACATAACATGTTCTGGTTGTGTGTCACAGGATGGCTTTTCCTTGTCACTATGGTCAGTTATAAAATGAAGAAGGATAGTGTATTTTTCTTTTACAGTCCCCATGGAAAAGATCTGTAAAAACAAAGGGAGATTACATACCTGTGTACCCACCTTAACACATTTCCCATGCTAATCTGAAAATTTGGCAAATGTCAACATCCAGATTGTTTATACTGTCGACTGAACACTACTCAGAGTTGGATGGGGGGGCGGGATCTTGGGAGAGAATCCCCTCCCTCATATTGGCCTGTGCCCATTTTGGTGAGAAAATATCTCGATTGATGATTGATGAAGAGTACCTAGCCCACTGCAGATGACACCATCCCTTGGCAGGTGGGTATGGAATGTTTCAAAGTCAAGCCCAAAGCAAACTAGAAACACACACACACACACACACACACACACACACACACAGAAATTCATGCATGCAGACAGAGAGACAGAGACAGAGGGAGAAGAAGAGAGACAAAAATAGAGATACAAGAGAAACAGAGATATAGACATAGACACACAGAGAGAGAAAGAGAGTAGGAGGGTGGGAGAGAGAGGGAGAGAAAAGAAGAGAAAAATTCATCCATGGTTTATGCTTAAGTTCCTTCGCTACCTTCTCTCAATGAGAGTCTGTGATCAGGAAGTATAAGCCAGATAAACTGTTTTGCTTTAATGTGTATTCTTATTCCCATCCTTGCATTAAATTAAATCAAAGTTCCTTTAGAACTCAACTGTCCTAACACTCTGACCCTTTAACACACTTTCTCATGTTATGATGACTCACAACCATAAAACTACTCTCATTGCTACTTCATAACATTAATTTTGTTACTGCTATGAATGAGAATATAAATATAATTTTTGGATATAGAAATTTGGCAAAGGGGTCACAGCCCACAGGTTAAGAACAACTGCTTTAGATCATGGTAGCTCAGAGACAAGCTTCATGCTCTCCTAAGCCATTTGACCTACTTGTACTCCTTACTCCATTTTCTACAGGTTTTTTCTCAGTGTCCACAAATTTTGTTTTCCTTGGACTCTATTGATCTGACATTGACTGAAGTCTCTTCTTGACTGTTTAGATGTAGGCTATGTCCTTATACAGTCACCTCTTGTTTATAACGAGCCTCTCATGAACACATTTGCTGTCCAGAGCCTGTCATATTCATAAAGGGAAACCCTGCTGTTCAGAGCCAGCCAGCACTTACATTCCCTCCTTTTCCTCTGGTGCCTGGGACCATATTTACACGTGTCTTATATCACCAGATACATTTTATTTTTGAAACATGCACTGTGCATTCAAATGAAACTTAGAGGAAAAGAAAAGGAAGGGACAGTGGAAAGACAAATGTAAATGTAAAAGATGTTAGCACAGGCAATGTCTACCTGATTATATCTAGAGGTTATGACTTCCACGTCACAACTGCCAGTGCATATTTTTATCTCAACTCAATTAAAATGCAGTTCATCCAATCAATAGAGCAGACCCTCCTTCCGGTTATGTAGCTCTTACCAAAGCACTCATTTTGCCAAAGAAACCACATTTTGTTTGTTTGTTTGTTTGTTTGTTTGTTTCTTGACTGACTACTTCTAGAGAATTCATAGACACGGACATATGTCTACTGCACCCTCTCCAGCTTGGCTCTTGGCTTCTTTTAACGTCTTTCATGCATATGCAATTTGAAGATTCATCTACCTTGTACTGTACACTAACATTTTGTACTATTTTACTATTCAGAAAAACACCTTTGCAGAAGTATATTGCAAACAGCCTGTGATTTTGTTAACCTTGAGACTTTATGAAATAGTTATGAAAATGCAACTTTGAGAGGTCCTCTATGGTAGGCTCCTGTCCTGTTCCCTGTCTTCTCCTGCTTCCAATGTCTATCACGTTTGCTCATTTTTATTTTTATTTTTTCATATTAATTATAGTTTGCTCACTTTGTGTTCTAGCTGTAGACCCATTCCCCATCCCCTCCCTTTTTTTCTCCTATGCCCCTCCCCTGTCCAATGATAGGGGCATTTGCCCTTCTGAATGAGGATTTAGCAAATTCTCTAGGGTCTTCCATGCTGTTTAGATTCTTTAGGACTATAAATTTTAGTACGTTTATCAAATGTAATATATCTAATTTATACTTATAAGTGAGTATATAGCATGCGTGTCTTTCTGCTTCTGGGTTACTTCACTCAGGATGATCTTTTCTAGTTCTCACCATTTGCCTGCAAATTTCATGATTTTCTTGTATTTAATAGCTGAGTAGTATCCCATTGTGTAAATGTATCACAGTTTCTGTATCCATTCCTCAGTTGAGGGACATCTAGGTTGTTTCAAGATTCTGGCTATTACAAATATCAAGGTATTGAAGCAGAAGCTGAGACTCATAGCCAAAATTTTGGCAGAGTGCATGGAATTTTATGAAAGAACAGGGAGATAGAAAGACCTGGAGGGGCCAGGAGCTCCAAAAGGAGACCAACAGAACCAAAAAAATCAGGGCCCAGAGGGCCCTCCAGAGACTGATACCTCAACCAAGGACCATGCATGAAGAGGACCTAAAACCCTGCTCAGATGTTGCTCATAGACTCAATCTCCAAGTAGTTTCCCTAGTAAGGGAAACAGGGGCTGGCTCTTGCATGAACTCAGTGGCTGGCTCTCTGATCACCTCCCCCTGGGGAGGGGAGGTGTACAGCCTTGCCAGACCTCAGAGGAAGACAATGCATCCAGTCCTCATGATACTGATAGGCTAGGATCAGCTAGAAGGGGAGGATGACCACCCCTATCAGTGGACTAGGGGAGAGGCATAGAAGGAGAAGAGGGTGGGAAGGATTGGGAGGAGAGGAGGGAGGGGGCCATAGCTGGAATACAAAGTGAATAAATTGTAATAAATAATAAAATTAAAAAATAAAATGTGACTTTGGATTGTTTTATGGGCTTTTATTTTCTTTGTAAAAATTTGTACAAGTAAGGTCTTCATATTAGAAAGAGCTCATGTTCTATGTCTTATGAAAATGCCACACAGTCTTGAAGGATCACATTATGCTCACAAACAATGTGAAACATTTCTCAGCTTCATAGTGAGCATATGGTATTAGGTTTGCAAGTACCATCCAACCTAATTTAAATGTTATGATTTTGTTTGGTGTCTTTGATATTTTCCCCTTATGATTAAGATTATAAATTTTATATGTTGGTTGGCTTGTTGGTTTTGCTTTAATATTACTACAGATAAACTTATCGAGCAAGTGTATACATTTTCTTTTTAGCCTGGTCTTTTAATTTTCCAGTTTTTAATCTTTCTCCTCACCTTTCTCCCTCCCTCTTTTTCTCTCTTTCTCACTCTGTGTGTGTGTGTGTGTGTGTGAGCACATATGTGTTAATTTCTGTGAGTTGATGTGCATGTGGACTTCATAGAACAACTTTCTGGAGTTTGTTCATCCCTTCTACTATGGAATTTGCTGTTTAAACTCAGGTCACTAGACTTGCATGTTGTCAGTTTTTACCAACTGAGTCTATTGTCCTACCTTTTATATATCCAATCTAATTAATTATAACCTTCTGTGACTTTCTCTTGATTCCTAGGGTCTTAGAATTCATTTTAGGTTCAGAAATGGTGTGTTATCTTGTCACCTGTTTGGGGCTTAGGGTATTCAATCCTACGACTATACAATGATTATTTAGCAATTTCATGCCAGTCACTATGTTTTGTGCTTTCTGTTTATCATTAGATTTTCCATAGTAAACATTTATTTTCCATCTGTCTTGTGAACATGAAAATAAGTGTCTCTCTGGAGTATACAGCTTGGACTTGAACTGCTGACTCTACGTGGGTATAAACCACTTTAATCTTTCAAGGTAATTAATTACTAAAGCAGTTGAAGTCATTTGTCCTCACCAGCAGTTTGCAACAGTCCCTGTAACTCCATGTCTCCATTTCCCCTTGTTATGGGCTACTTTTAGGCTTTCTATTTTCCTTTTGCAGTAACATTGCAAAAGGAATACAGCATTTCAGAAGCCCCGTGTCTGCTTTAGGAAGCTAAGCCTGACTCTTCATGATAAAGAGGGGTCCAAAGGAAGCGTCCCTACTGTGAAGTATGTGGTTAAAGGCTAGATATGTCAAAAAAGTGATTGGTAATAGAAGTTCTTTTTCTTGGTCACATACGCCTAGACACTTCATAGATGATTTTTCTTCGACCCCACAACACCCACCTAGGTAAACTGATGGTGTGTTGGCAGCACTTAGTCTCCTATGGAGACTCTAGTACAGAATTCATTTCATCATCTTTCCAGCCTCCATGGCCACCTATTGCCCATGAACATGGTTTTTCTGTTTTCCACCCTCAGAGTCAAATTGAAAAAGCAAATCCCTCTCATGCTTCCATCTAGAAGACTTTGTCTTCTAGTTATATAATTAGTGTAAATATATAAGAAAATCATGAAAGCATACTTATGAGAGGTGCTGTTGTTTGGACCAGTATGTATCAAAAGGCTAATCATTTTCTCTATGCACTTGCCATATGAATGGTTTACTCACTTTGAAAATTTTGAAAACTTCAGAAAAGATGTGAAAACAAATATCCGGAGTGAGGTATCCCAGAAGCAGAAAGACAGACATGGTATATATTCACTTATAAGTGGATATTAGACATGTAATATAGGATAGACATGCTAAAAATCTCTACACCTAAAGAAGCTAAGCAATAAGGAGGACCTTGGGTAAGATGATCAGTCCTCATTCAGAGAGGCGAATGGGATGGACATTGGAAGAGGAAGAAAACAGGGAACAGGACAGGAGTCTACCACAGAGGGACTCTGAAAAACTCCACCCAGCAGTGTGTCAAAGCAGATGCTGAGAATCATAGCCAAACTTTGGGCAGAGTGCAGAGAATCACATGAAAGAAGGGGGAGATGAAAAATTTGGAAGGGGCAGGAGCTCCAAAAGGAGAGCAACAGAACTTAAAAATCTGGGCACAGGGGGTCTTTTCTGAGACTGAGGAACTCAAACCAAGGAACACACGTGGAGATAACCTAGAACCCCTGCACAGATGTAGCCCATGGCAGTTCAGTGTCCAAGTGGGTTCCCCAGTAATGGGAACAGGGACTGTCTCTGACATGAACGCAGTGGCTGGTTCTTTGATCATCTCCTCCTGAGGAGGGAGCAGCCTTACCAGGCCACAGAGGAAGACAATGTGGCCAGCCTTGATGAGACCTGATAGGCTAGGGTCAGAGGGAAGGGGTGGAGGACCTCCCTATCAGTGGACTTCGGAAGAGACATGGGAGGAGATGAGGGAGGGAGAATGGGATTGGGAGGGGACGAGGAAGGGGGCTACAGCTAGGATACAGGCGAATAAATTATAATTGATAAAAAAGAAAAAGAAAAAATAATACATAAACATTGCAATTCTAACCAAGTTTCTTCTAAATCTGTAGAGAACAAGATGAAAAATTCTACAGTGTACAGACTGTGATTATTACTTTTAGAATGGGTATATAGTTTAGTAGTAGTGTCTTTTTCTAGAATGGTCAAAGCCCTAAGTTCAATTTCCAGCACCATTACAACTATTACTTATTTAATAGTAAAAAAATGAAAACACTATACCCATTGTAAGTATCATTTTACTACTGGCAAAAGTCTTACTCTTTCTTCTGATGTACAAAGGGCTTACTGATAGCCACATTTGCAAACATACTTAGAAAGCAGCTAACTGTTGTTCCAAGTCCCAGAAACCCCATCAAGTTATAAAAGGAAAATGATAAGTTTCTTCTTGTACTTGACAGTCACATGTCCTATCTACTTCTCCAGGCTGAAGTGTGCAAGCATTTTCAGTTGGAGACTTCCAATGGGAACGATGACTTAGTCAAGGATGGTGTCTAAGCATACTCCTGCTAAAATAGAGACACTAAAAATTTGTGATCACTGTTTCATGTTGCCAAAACTTCAACATTCCAACAGAGACAGGATGCTCAACTTAGTTGCTCACAGTAGGAAATGAAGTGGATAAAATGAGACTGGAGGCAATACACTCCTGAAAACGTGTGTTTATGTTTGGTGTGTGTGTGTGTTTGTTTATTTCTTTAATTTTTATTTTTATATTAATTACAGTTTATTCACTTTGTATCCCAGCTATAGCCCTCTCTCTCATTCCTTCCCAATCCCACCCTCCTTCCCTTATGTCTTCCCTGCCCCTCTCTAAGTCCACTGATAGTGGAAGTCCTCCTCCCCTTCCATCTGACCCTAGTTTATCAGGTCTCATCAGGACTGGCTGCAATGTCCTCCTCTGTGGCCTAGCAAGGCTGTTCCTCCCTTGGAGTGGGGAGGTCAAAGAGCCAGTCACTTTGTTCATGTCAGAGACAGTCCCTGTTCCCCTTACTAGGGTACTCACTTGAATGCTAAGCTGCCATGGCTACGTCTGAGCAGGGGTTCTAGGTTATATGATTCTTGCATGATCCTTGGTTGGAGAATTAGTCTCAGAAAAGACCCCAGTGCCCAGCTATATTTCGACCTGTAGTGATCCTGTCCTCTCCAGGTCTTACTAACTCTGCCTTCTTTCATATGATCCCCTTCATTCTACCCAAGGTTTGGTTATGGGTCTCAGCATCTGCTTTGATTCACTACTAGGTAGAGTGTTTCAGGGGCCCTCTATGGTAGGCTCATTTCCTGTTTCTTGTTTTCTCCTTCTACCAATGTCCCCCATTTATCTTTCTTAGTGAGGGTTGATCATCTTACCCCAGGATGATCAAGGTAGTGTGTGTTTGTGCACATGTGTGATGATAGAAGTGCTGAGAACAAAACTCAAATCCTGTGTAGGAGCAGTGATTGTTTTCAACTGATGAACCATCTCTTGAGCCCTTCCTCCCTGTCTGTCTATCTATGTCTGTCTGTCTGTCTGTCTGTATGTATGTATGTATGTATGTATGTATGTATGTATATATGTATCTATCTATTTATCTATCTATCTATCTATCTATCTATCTATCTATCTATCTATCTATCTTTTGGACAAGGGCTCACTACATTTGTACAGACCAGCTTTCCTCAAACTCAAACAAGTCCTCCTCCCTCTGCCACTCCTGTGCCAGAAACAACTACATTTAAGTACTGTAAAACACCCCAAACATTTCTCAGAATTTTCATTGTCTGACAAACAGAACAATTTCCCCTAGTTCTTACGTGAAACAAGGGATGAGAGCCCTTCCCGAATCAGTAGGCTGTTGACAGAAGTGTGTGTGTGTGTGTGTGTGTGTGTGTGTGTGTGTGTGTGTGTGTGTGTGTTGCTCTGCAATCCATGGGACATGGTGTTACTGATTTCCACCACCTTGAAGCAATTTTGTTTATTTCCTATGAGGTCCCCCTGTATCTATGCCTTCTCAGAAAGGAAAGGTTCACAACACATGATTCTGCAGGCCCAGGAAAACCACAAGAGAATAACGATCTGTCTTGTTTCCTTCTAAAAAGTAACTTCAAATATGCTTAATCTAGTTTCACATTCATATGTGTGTTTGTGTTGAAAGGACTTCATACAAGACAAAGTTCTCAGCACAAAGGGGATATATTTGCCTCACAGGGACAAAGGACAGAGGATAAGAAACAAAGACAGGAGTAGAGGGTGGGGGAGAAGGGAAGAGAAACACAGGAGAGGAGAGAAAAAGGGCAAGAGAGATGGGCAAGGGTTATTTGCCCCAGAGGGACAAAGGACTGCCTCAGGAGAGAGAGGAGACAGACGTGACCATTAGGCCTATGGCAATTTATAAAGGGAAAAGGGGAACATCAAGTTAGGATGAGGTTTTGATTTTGATTGGGCATGTTAATTAGGGCAGCCAAAGGGAGGTTTTAATACTTTGAAAGCTGGCTTTTGGCGTTTAGCCTCAGGAGGAGGAAGTAGTCAAATATGAAATGGACTTTGGTGGCTAGCTTTAAGAATGAAACTTAAAGATGTTTAGCAATGCAAAGGAAATGGTAGAGAAAGGAAAAAGGAAAAACTGTTCACAATATGTTTGTCATGCTCAAGCCTTTGTTTGCCATGCTTGGGCCTGCTAGAGACCTTATCATGTTATACATCTAAATAAAATTATATAGATATATAAACATGTGTGTATATTGATATCAGAGAGGATATATAAGTATTCATGTATGCTTGAGTATATATGTATCTGTATGTATGTGTAATTATGTGTGTATGTACGGTATTTGTATTTGGATATACATGCATATATGAGTGTATCCACACACACAAATATGAATCTCTCGTAGTGGTTTTAATGGAAGTGTAGGCTAAATCATGCGTTTTATTAAAATTTGGAGAGTATTATTTCTCAGTTGACCAGGATTATAAAATCACAGTTTATGAGATTCTATGCCTAGGAGAATAAAAGAGAAACAATTGTTCTCAACTGCAATGAGGTTCCAATTTGTGAATCCCAGTTTCCACATTAAGTGCTTTGTGTCTATTTTTTGGGAAGATACTTATATATCATTTAACTCCACACAAACTCCACAGTAAGTTGGCCAAATGTGAAATCAGTTTATAAGGTATCACTCGACACAAATGTTTTTGCCTTCTGTGTTGCAGAACTTTCTTTGTGAGTGTACTCAAGCAAATTGGACATGCTCCAGGAGTCCCTACCTCTAATCTCCCTTAATTTAGCAAACGGCTAAGTCATTCTGTTTGCATTTTGATCAGCATTTTACATACTTGAGAGAATAATATTCTCTGAGGAAGGTAACTGAAATAACACATTAGCTTGCCTAGTATGAGTAGAGCCCTGGGATCAAAACTCAGCACCACATTTAGCAGACATGATGGCACACACACCTGTAATGCAAGCATACAGAAAGTAGAGGCAGAGGATCAAAAGTTCATGGTCATCATTGGTAGCATAACATGATCAATGCCAGCCTAGAATAGGTGAAACCTATCTATCTATCCATCTATCTATCTATCTATCTATCTATCTATCTATCTATCTATCTACACAAATACACATGCATGTAATGTGTGTATACACACACATTATATATATATATATATATATATATATGCAAAACATTACCTAAGTCAAACACATAACGTGAAAAGAAAAACTAGTCATTGAAAACACAGGAACATGACTTTGTTCACTGATAACACAGCCGTGCAGGAGGCTCTGCTTTGGGAAAATATGATTAGTATATGAGATATTAAGATCCAGATCATTTGTCTTAGTTCTTTCAGAGTTGCTTCAATTCAAAGCAATGCCAGATTACTGTAATACAGACTAATCCTACCAAAGCAAGTGCTGTTGTTTCCATTTTTCAGATAAAAGAAAGAAAGAAAGAAAGAAAGAAAGAAAGAAAGAAAGAAAGAAAGAAAAGAAAGAAAGAAAGAAACTGTATTTATACAATGTGGCCTGGGTCACAGGGATTCTGAATTGCATCCAGGATTTCACCCGTGAATATGAACACCCTTCCTCTAACCTAACTCTCCTTTCTGAGAGGGTTGCTTCCAGAGCGAAAGAAGCTCCTTCTAATTGTGTAGATACTGGTGCAGGAACTAGACCTCACAGAGACCATATGCTCTGTGGTTTTCTCATTTACTCTCCGAGATCATTTAGTCTTTTAGAATGCAAATTAAATGAATTTATTAAAATAATTTAATAACCTTTTAAACAAAACAAAATAATACAGAGAGATTTTCCAAGAGCAGTTTATAGTCAGCACCCACACGTTGATAATTATAAAATTTGCATAAAGAAAAGTATATTGAAAACAAAACTTTTAGACCATAAAATTAATGCTTCCCATAAGGAAGGGATGCTGGTGAGCAAAATTAAAAAAAAAAAATAAAAACAGTCAAATTCAGGAGGCGTGGATTATACCCTTAGCCATAATTGCAGCGCTGTGCAAGGAGTCAGTCAACAACATCAGCTGGCAATGTAGAGTGAAATGGAAGAGAAACACATATATGATTCGCAAGTTAACTGAAAAATGTGCTCAAAATACAACTGAGAGGAAGGGGAGATAAACATCATCATTTTAGTGTAAATATATTCCTCACAGGGTGCATTAGAGTTTCATCTGCAAAGGCACGTTGAAGGTGCTAACCGATTGGCACTTGCTCTCTCAGACTTTAGAAAGAGCAGAGAGAAAGGGTGAGGAGTGCTGCACACAGTCTACTGGCCACACTTCTGGCTCAGGAGGCCACTGCCAAACCTGCAGGCCACACCACATGCTTTGTGAATGTCAGTAACTGGGGTTGGAGGTGTGCTGGGTGCTAAGGGAAGACATTTAAAATTGCTAGGTTGATGTTGGAGAGGCTATGGAGGACTTCCCAGAGGGTGTAACATCTAAGTTTGGAAGTTAAAGGCTAGAAGAAATCAGTGACATAAAGTGAAGGGACTAGTGTATCTCTAGAGAAAACTTCCAGGCATCGAGGGGACTTCCAGATAAAATGATGCTGTGGGTAAGGCAGGAGAGGATGCGATAGTAATTTCACAACAAAACAAAATAAAACAAAACAAAAACAAACAAACAAACAAAAAACCTTTTGCAGGGAGAGCAAATGGCTCTGTGGGTTAAAGATGTGGCTGCACAAGCCTGAAAAACCCAGGCTCTGTCCCTGGAAGCACACAGTGAAGGGATAACCAATTTCCCCAAACTGTCCTTTGACAAGCACATGCACAAACTGGGAATACACAAACACACGTGTGAATGCATGCGCACACAACAGTAATAAACAACAAAACAAAAATCTTGTGATTGTGAAAGAACAAAAGAAGCATGAACCCAGGCAGCGGACCCTCTGTTTCCTTTTTCGGAAGCCAACACTCAGTTTACAGTTGTCCTGCCAATGGTCTGTTTTCATTTTCCTTTCTTTTGCAAATAACCATGACAGGTATCCTAAAACAAAAGCTGACACCCCTGTTGGGGATGCGACGCACCCCCACATCAAGGCCTGTTCAGGGTAAAAAAAAATTGCAAGGATGCACTCCTGTTCGCCGAGAAAGTGCCCACGAAGTGTTCATGCTACTAATGCTGCAGTTTACTCATTTTGCTGGTAGTTACAATGTATCTCTTTTCCCTTCCAATCTACATGGAAGGTAAGTGCCAGCGATTGATTTCATGCCTCTGGGCTTTCCCTGACATCTTAGATTAGTGAAGCAGCAACTGTAAGAGAATAAGAAATTCTCGGCAAGTAAAGTTTTCAAATATTGACATAAACCAAAGCTGTAACCATCAAAATGCATTGATCCTCCAGCAGACCCTCAGGCTAATGTTTGTGTGCTGTGTAACGGCTTTTATTTTTTGTCACACTGTTCTTTAAACAGTAATGTGTGTGTGTGTGTGTGTGTGTGTGTGTGTGTGTGTGTGTGTGTTCAGGACAGTGTGAATTTCATTTGCAATTACTTCATTCTTTCTTGCTTTCTTTACTGAGGTTTTTTTTTTTTTGACATATGGGGGTTTCCTTCACTATCAAATGCATTCTAGAATAATGAAGGGATGAAATAATGAAACCCCAGCATCAGCTGGGGTATAGGATGCAGTTTCATACCTTCATACCAGCTGTGTGTTGGCTCTGATTCATGCAATTATATGACACTTTTTACTTTTCTTAGAAGGAAGAGTAAGAGAGGGTGTCAGGAGAGAAAACAGTGGTGTGTTTGCTTCATCTGACTTGGTATCGGGGGAGAGCTGGAGCCTGGGATCACTGGACACCCTCACATTCCATCTGGATTGAGGGGTGTCTGGTGTGTGCTTGTCCATGGAAGCTGAGTTGCTTTGGCTTCATGCCTTCTGCACTGCTTCTGCACATTAGCGATTCTTGCATTTTCTCACTTCTGCTGAAGAACTTGTTCCATGGAAGCACAGTCTGCATCTCCTTCATAATTCAAGCTATTAGAGGCTATTTAAAAGATACAGACTGATCCCAGACCCCAGAATAGTCTTCTGGTGTGCGTGTGCGCGCGCGTGTGCGTGCGTGTGTGTGTGTGTGTGTGTATGTGTGTGTGTGTGATGTGTGATTGCTTAGATTATCTGGTCCTTTATTTAAATAAGTTGTGTAAAATGGAAGGGGCATGGAGCTCAGCATTAGAGTTCCTACCTGCCAGATCTATCCCCCAGGACACACCCTCACACAAAGTTATGCACACATATCTATACACACATGTACAATCACACACGTGCACACATAAGCACACACATCCCCACAAACAGGTAGACACATGCATTCACATGCACATACATGCATACACATATAAATGCAAAACATACATACACATATGTACATAATCTCATACACAGATATACATACATGTATGCACACATGCACATTCACACACACATAAACATATGCACAAATATACTTACACATGATACAAGCACGCACACATACACATGGAAGTGTACACACATTCAAACATATATACACACACTTTTAGATATACACATGCATTACACATGCACATGAATGCACTGTGCACACACATTCATGGAAACACATGCACACACATATGTACATGTACACACATACATACATGTACACAGATGAACAAACATGCTATTCAAAAACTGAAGCAAGAACATGATGAGATGGAAACAATTCTCAGCTACACAGTTCATGGTGAGTTTTGATCAGTTTGAGCATTGTAGTAAAATTTTATCTAAAATACACATGTACATAAGAACAATACTTAACTACACTAGATAGAGCATATATATATATATATGTGAGTGTGTGTTTATATGTGTGTATACATACATATATATATATATATATATATGACATAAAAATTGTGTGCATTAAACTAATTTAAAAGACCATGGGATTGTGAGCAGAGAGGCACTGAAGGAGTTTGAGGTAAACAAAGTGGTAGAGAATGTGTAGATACAGTATACTCATGTATGAATTTCTAAGACATAGTTTTAAAAGCTTAATTTTAATCTTTAAACAAAAATAACGACAGTACCTAAAATACTATATTTTTCTTGTTTGTTTAGTGTAGGGGGTGTCTGTGTCATGGCGTACATGTGGAGGTCAGAGAGCGATTTGCAGGTGTTGTTGGTCTCCTTCCATTGTATGGCTCCTGGGGATTGAACTCAGGCCCTTGGAGTTGGCTGCAAGCACCCTTCTTCAATGAGGCATCCTGCTACTGGCGGCATTTTACAAGTATGCCTAAATAAACAAGTAAACAATCTTGGATTTAAATCCAAACTCTTTCCTCTGACATCTCCCTTCCTTCCTTCTTTCTGATGTGCTGCCAACATAAAGACTCCTGTTTTCTTTAGATTATCTCTCACACTGGAATTCTCTCAGTACCACATCCTCGTTTTCTGGTTGATAGATACCTTTCATATTCTTGCCTCTATTTGAAATTTCCCTTTCATCACTGGCCTATTAGACATCCCTTTCTGTGCCTCATGATGCTATCACACTTTTCTCCTTGCACAGGTATTATTAACTCATGATTCTTGCCTGGTATATACCAATAGTATGCGTTATTTATGTCTATAGACTATTTGCACTTGTGACTTTGGAATCAGATTCGTGTCTGGCTCTTCACATGACCTACCGCTCCTGCCACTGCTTCACAAGCATTGAATGGGCAAATAAATGAAGGGGAACAGTGGGCATTAGCTCTGGCACCCAACAGATACGGGTTAAATTCCCGTCTCTCCAATTTCCTACCTAAGTGGCATTTTGCTAATTTTCTGGTCTTCTTGAACCTCAGTGATGTCACCAGAACAGTGATATGAGTGAAAGCTCTATTGCTCTGCCTTCCATCCCTATGATTAAATGCTCAACAGAGTAAACTTACAAGGAGGAACCATCTATTTTGGTTCATGGGTTTAGGAGGCTCTGGTTCTGGTTTGATGGGTCCTTTTTCATGGTTCCTTGGTGGCTCATCATGCCTGCTGTCTGCAGTACAGCTAGTCGCTTCACAGTCAGGTTGTAGAAGAGAGAGAGTAGCCTCTTTAATAGTAAATTCCAATGCATGCTTTATATCAGATGCTTATACATATAATATACACAGAAAGTTGGTTTTATACAACTCTATTTTCATATACCATAGCATTTAGAAATGTATGACACAATTTGAATGAATATGCAACAAACACATTTGATACCATTTCACTACCCCATCTGTGATGTAAGTATTTTATCATTGTTTCATTGTTTTAGTATTTAGTACATTACAACAGATGTTCACATCATTTAACAGCTTTGGAAGATCATGATGATGCTGGCACCTGCTAGTTCTCATCCTGTGAACAGGAGAAGTCTTTGATTTAGTTTACATAGCAAGACGATTATGATTGCATAACCTGGCTTATTTATTCCCTCTTTGTACTCAAATTTAGACAGATAATTGAATGGCCCATTCATATTGAAGGTGTTTCTAAAAGTACTTTCAAAAGTGCATTCCTTCATGCATGAAAAGCCTATAGATTTAAATGTTGTAGAACTCAATTTCATAGAAAGTGACAACACTTGTCACTTGTTTAACATAAAGTTTTTCCTGCTGATTTTAAATCAGAATAATAAGAATCTTAGCTCCTTTGTCCGAATAAGCACCATCTTGTGCTTAGAGTAATAATTTAAATAAATGGAAAGAAACACCTAAACAGTAAATAAGCAATTTACCAGAAGGTGATGGCATTAGCATGATTCTAGAAGTCCTAATCATCACAGTCTTTCTTACCATCCTCTGTCCTTTATTTGATGTTTCTTTAATCTCTAAGCTTTGGTGTCAATGTCACACTTCGAAGTTGTACCCCAAACACCAGTAATTAACAGGAGCCAGAATACCATAGCAGACTTCCATAACTCAATCACACATGACTATTAGCTTTCTGTCCCTGTGACGAAATATCTGAGATGAACACAGATGTAGTCTGGCTCCTATTCCCCAAGTTCATAGGTTCGTGGTTAATTGACTCTGTTGTGCCTGAGCTTTTGCTGAGGTAAGTCATTGAAGAGTGTGAAGAGGGCAAAGCTAGTCATTTTATGGTTGCCAGGCAACAAAGAAAACAGAAAAGGTGATAATTCCAGTCTCTCCATTAAGATCACACCCTAAATGTCTTTCTTTCCTTTCTCTTGTTCTACCTGTTATACTATCTCTTGATTATGCCACAACTTGGCAGTCAATTGCCCAGTCCAGGGCCTCCAAGAGTTACTGAAGTTATTGAGCCATGACACTCATCCATTGTACTGACGTGTTTCAATTCCCAGTCCACACAGAGTGTCCTTTCAGAGCATTTACATTGTGTTGGTTGCTATGCCATCAGAAGATGATTCATGGATGAGAGAAAGTGTAGGCAAATTATGTGTTGGGTGACTCAGAACTGCCTGTATCTCTAACAGCAGGGAATCAGATATTTTCTGCTGCCCTCTGTGGTCACCACAGTTGTGAATTCCCTCATACATATGTAAACATCATTAAAATCAACTGAAAATGAATATAAATCTCAGTCCCCTTGGGTTATAACTGAGGGAAGTTATGCCAAGAAGACACCCACCCTGCTGTTGGATGCTGCACTGGGTTATATTTTTGAAATCTTAATAACTATATACCTGTTGAAACATTATGGCAGATGTCATTGATATAGTGAATACATGAGTTACTTGAGTGTCCTGCTGTGTTTTATTCATGTTTTCAGGAAGCAGCGATGAATAACATGGCATGCCACAAGACTGCCACTCTCAGCAAAAGCATACTGTGGTCTCAGTTCCTGTCATTATTAGTTTTCACTCAAAGAGAGACTGCAGAATATACTAAAACTTTGGCATCTTATCACATATTTACAGCAGTTCTTAAGAATTCAATCAAGATATTTCTGTATTCCAAGGTAGAAATACCAGTACATATATTCTGAAGAATATAACAGTAGCTATCCATAGAGACAAGCAGTGCGGCTGTGTAAAGATCAGTTCCTCTTCTGGCACTGATTGAAGTAAAGCTAAGCCTGAAGCTTCCAGCTGGAAGGTGTTTTCCTTATTGTACCTTTACTGTGTTTCCAAAATATGGTAAGACAGGCAGACAGATGGAGAGAGGGAGGGAAGAAAAGAAGGTGGAGGAGAAAAGAAGGAAGGAAGGAGGGAGGAAGAAAGGAAGGAAGGAAAAAGGGAAAGGGGAACTCAGAGGAAGAGAGAGAACCAAAGAAACCAGAAATACTTGGAAAATCAGATGCTCAAAAGTAATATTTTTTCTAATATTACGATTAAATTCGAAGGAAACATATCCAACTGGTAACTGGTGAAAAAAAAGATAACATGCAAAACCGGGAACATGTGAGGTAGTGAGGTCAGTAATTTCCTTTCTGAAATTGCTCAAAATATGTTCATCGTGTAACATAGCTCCTGTGTGTTTGCCTCTGTGCAACTGCAGATCAGTCTGGATGAAGTCAACGAAGACAGAGATGAGCCTACTCCATAGGCTGACTCTTCACTCTCCCGATTCCTGCAAAGCAGGAATGGTGTGTGCATGTCTGTGTGTGCACGTGTAGGGCTACAAGACAGGAGCCTGTAGAGGTCAAAAATCAGTATCAGGAGACATCATCTGTTTCTCTTCACCTTGTCTCTGAGACAGACTTTCTCATTGAATCTGGAGCTCACCATTGTACCTGGACAATGCAAGCCCATGAATCCACTTTTCTTTCTCTCACCCCTCAACCTTGGGTGTATAGATATACATCTACTGTGAATAGTTTGCTATATAATTCTTGTATATTTGAACTTCATCTTTATGCTTATGCATAATGCACCGAGTCATTACACTAAAATATTATTTCCCTCAACAGAGGAATGGATACAGAAATTGTGGTACGTTTACACAATGGAATACAGCTAAGCAATTAAACACAAGGAAATCGTGAAATTTGCAGGCAAAAGGTGGGATCCAGAAAAGATCATCCTAAGTGAGGTATCCCAGAAGCAGAAAGACACACACGGTATATACTCACTTATAAGTGGATACTAGACCTGTAAGATAGGATAAACATACTAAAATCTGTTCACCTAAAGAAGCTAAACAAGAACAAGGACCTGAGGTAAGATGATCAATCCTCACTTAGAAAGACAAATGGGATGGACATTGGAAGTAGGAGAAAAGAAGAAACAGTACAGGAGTCTATCATAGGGGGCCTCTGAAAGACTCTGTAGCAGTGTATCAAAGCAAATGCTGAGACTCATAACCAAACCTTGGGCAGAATGCAGGGAATCAAATGAATGAAGGGGGAGTTAGTAAGACCTGGAGAGGACAGGAGCTCCACAAGGACCAAATATATCTGGACACACATTTTTTTTTTTTTTTTTGAGACTGACTCTCCAACTAAGGACCATGCATGGATATAACCTAGAACCTCTGCTCAGACATAGCCCATGGCAGCTCAGTAACCAAGTGGGTTCCCTAGTAAGGGGAAGAGGGACTGTCTCAGACATGAACTTAATGGCTGGCTCTTTGACCCCTCCCCCCCACGAGGGAGGAGCAGCCTTGTTACAGAGGAGGAAATTGCAAGCCAATACTGATGAGACCTGATAATCTAGGGTCAGATGAAAGTGGAGGAGGTCCTCCCTATCAGTGGACTTAGAGAGGGGAAGGGAGGAGATGAAGAAGGGACAGAGAGATTGGGAGGGAATGAGAGAGGGGGCTACAGCTGGGATACAAGGTAAATAAATTGTAATTAATATGAAAAATAAAAATGTAATTAAATGATTTTCATCATGTTTATTAATTTGTCCAATTAATTTTTGAGCTATCTGAGTCCCTTTCAGGAATTTCTTCCTTATGCCTACATCTTGAAGTGTTGTGCCTATACATTACTCTATCAAATTAATTAATTTCTATACTTTCTACTGAATTTATACAAAGAGCTTGTGGTGAGAGAGATATATCTTCCTTATTCTACACATGGATACTCAGTTATCCCAGAGTCTTTTTTCTGGGAGGATTGCTTTTCCTCTCTTCACTACTTGAAATTATGGTATTTGGTGGGGATTAAAATGTTAGTCTGCCAACTGCTGTCTGTGAGCCTTTGTGCATACATTATTACTCTCCCCTTACTCATCAGCTCTCATTGTGGTTGACTTCTATCTATTCCCAACCTGAAATAAATGCAGGCAGCATTATTTGATGTGACTGAATCCATAGTATTTTAAACAAAAAGATTCTTTGAAGAAGATTTCAAAAGGAGACTTTGAAATATATTTCTTATTATCTATTTTTAATCTAATTGATTTATTCAATATTTGGTTAACTTTTGATTATTCTTTTTATAGCTGAATTATGAACAGGTTTCTTATGGAAGAGAATGCTGTGCAATGATAGGGCACTTGGTGTCTGCTTGTGGCAGGTCAAAAAATCTAAATAGGAGGCTAACGTGGTGGCTCAACAAATTGAGGAACATTGATCCACAAGACTACTGCACTGGTTTTCATCTCTGAGATCCACATAAAGATGGAAGGAGGGAACTCCACAAAGTTGTCATCTGATTTTTACACATATCCCTTGGCATGCCTGCTGAGTCACATGCAAATCATGCCCCCACCCCGACACACAGAAATAAACAAACTTTTAAAAAGTTAAACAGTGGTCCTATAGGTATTCAAGTTCAGAGGAAGTTAGCAATGAGGACAGCACTAACTAGTCTTCCTAATTCCCCCCAGAGAGAATTTGTGTGACATGTGGAATTGAGAAGAGACAGCAACATTGTAGCTACCAGCTTACATTCCAGGATCGGAAAATGTAACTCCTGTGCTTGTACAGGTTTCTCTATTAGTTATTATAGTCATTACTGTTTTTTGTTGTTGTTGTTTTGTTGTTGTTATTTTTTATGGAGAGGCCTATGTCTGAAAAATAAGAACCAGGGTTTCTGCATTTTCCTCAGGTATTGCCACTTCACTTTAGCAATTGGTTCTACTTTATTTTAAAAGTTTGTATTTTTATTTAAGATTCGTACATCACAAATTGTTGAGTTGAAAAATAGCACTAAGAGCCATTATTTTATAAATTTTGGTATGAGGGGCTGAAGAGATGGATCAACAATTATGAACACTGTTCTACCAAAGGATCCGGATTTGATTCCCAGAACCCACAACTGTCTGTTACTCCAATCCCGGGACATACAATTTCTTCTGGCCTCTATAAGGACCTGGTACACAGGTGATGCATAGACCATGTGTTCAGACAAACAGATGTATACACACACACAAATAATAAATTAAAGTTAGTATTGGAGATTATTCTGTACTCTCATAAATAGTTTTGACAAATCTTTGAGATGTTTATAGGAATTACATTAGAATTACCATCCCACACACCCTTTGCTTTCTAGCAATTTAGTGAAATCCAAATAGGAGTGAAAAGCTTTTCAACTGAAGCTTAATGTCTGCTTTGGAATGCCTGACTGCATTGAAACAAAGGAGGTGTGCTCTCTGTGTGTCTAAGCCGACCTCAGCTTATTAACCAGCTAGGTTCCCTGCATGGAAAGTAAACACAAGTAATATGATAGCTGGTTTTCAATTGTCAACATGTCATAATCTAGAATCGTTTCTGAAGTCTCACTGAGAAGTTGTCCAGACTAAGTTCCCCGGGGAGCATGTCTGTGAAAGATTGTCTTGATCAAGTCAGCTGACATGAGACGATGTCCCCTATCCCCACGGCCACTGTGGGCGGCACCATTCTCTAGGTGGTGAATTCTGAACTGTGGAAGAGTGGAGAACCGAGCACAAGCATGCAGGTCTCTGTTGCCCTCTGCTCTGATTATGAATGTGGGTATGACCAACCTCCTCATGTTCTTGCTGTCTTGACTTCTCTGCTATGTAGGGTTATAACCTGAAACTGTGCTAAACAAACAAACAACAAATAAATAAGTAAACTTTTCTCCTTTAAGTAGTCCATTGGCCAGCACAGCCCTAGGCAACAAAGGGACCTAGAAGGAGGGTAATGGTAGACAGGGACATAGGACTTTGGGTTCACTTCAGGAATCAATGATTTTAATTTCTCCAGAGCTGCCTGCCTAGTGTTTAGTTACTAACATAGCACTGAATAAAAGGCTTGAATGAATAGTATTTGTTGTCCCATTCTCTGAGTTCTTTCTCCTACATTGTCCTGTTTTTGCAGGTTTTCACTATGTGGAAGGACAGTCCTGCATAGATGCTAATTCACGTGTGCAGCTTTGACAGTCACACATTTACACTTTGCTCTGTGTTTGTTCCTGGGAAAGAAACTGCGTACCATCTCGACCCTGAATATTTTATTACAGCAACCTAATTGAAACTTAGCCACAGTAAGTGCTGTATTTCTCTCATTGAAACTTTTGGAGATGTAGGAGAGACTTAGATTTTATCTCCCTCACTAAAAAACATTCATGCATGTTTGGGGGGATGTGGCCAAGTAGGTTTAAAAATTCTGTTTTTGAAAAAAAAAACTTTTATATTATTTAATTACATGGAGGTGGGGTGCACATGAATGCAGTGTCTGGCCTGCAGAGGCCAGATGAGGGCTTCAGATTCCCTCAGCTGGAGTTACAGCCTGTCGTGAGCCATCTCACATGGGTGCTGAGAACCAAATTCAGGTCCTCTCTAAGAGCTCCACACATTGAGTTATCTCTCCAACCCTCCAAACACTTGATTCTAAAAAAACGCTCCTAATTGTATCCTAAGTGCTGCAGCAGAGACAATACAATCTGAGAAGACATAAAATAAAAGAATTTCACTAATTAACAGCTAAATAGCTAATTGATTTTTATTTTATTTCATTTTGTAAGAAAATAAGGAGTCCCCGAAGATGTGAGTTTTATACTTTGGATAATAGATTTTTCAAGCAGTATATGTCAGAAGACCAGAGATTGACAGGAATGCATTTTATTCAACGCGGTTATTTTACTGCAGAGCAATGTATGCTATAACTCTGCATGTCCTACGCAATGGAGGTGGCAAGGCCAGGATTCGGCATGACTCCTGTGCAAGGTCCAAAACATCTATTCAGGCTTCCCAGCCTTGTCACTCCTCCACCGTGGGGCCTCTGTGCCCTGCATTCCTTTATTTCTTGCAGCACCAGTTAAGGTGCAAACAAGCATTTCTTGCTCACCCAAGGAGGTCATTCCAGCATCTTTCTACATTCTGACAACTGTGCTGAGTGCTTATGAAGTGCTGGGAGCGCCCATTATTAAACTTCATGTCAGAGCTATGTGGTCAGAAATGAAAGCCACCAAGAAGCAAGCCACATTTCTCAGAACTCATTTTCCCCCTTTCGCCCTGTAAGTTTAATCTGACTCACAGATGCAGCAAATGCTTCTCACCCGAGTTGTAGACATGACATGTGTGATACCACAGTGATGTTTTCTTCTCATCTCTAAAGCTCTGTCTCGTGCTCCGTAAGTTAGTGAGCATCCTAAGGCATTTGGAGTGTTTCTGGTAAGGTGAGAATGAGGTGTTTATTGGGAAGCTCAAATTTGCCCATGACTGGGGAAGATTCTGTTATAACAAGTCAATCTACAATATAAAGATAAAACATATACACACGTGTATATTATGTTTCCCCAACTCAGATGTAGCAGAGCAGAATGTGATCAGCACAGTGTGTACAGGCTGGAGAGATGAAATTGCAGAGGACCTGAGTTTGGTTAACATCACCCACACTGGACAGGTCACAATGTCATATAACTCTAACTCCAGAGAACCTGATGGTCTCTCCTGGCCTCTGTGGGTACCTGTGTGCCTGTCCATACACCCTTAAACACACACACACACACACACACACACACACACACACATGCAGACACACACACACAGGCAGACACACACACACACACACACACGCAGACACACATTATTAAAAATTAAAATCTTAAAAAAATGTAGTCTCGGTTCTTCATCTAATCCTTTCAGCTGCTAGCCATTGTTTTTGTATCTATCTTATATACTTCCAATGAAATCTCCCCACCTTTAAAAGACAGTTTTCTTTTTAAAGGAAGAGAAAGAAAGAAAATGAATATGGAACTATAGATCATGCTGAGCAGACAACAGTGAACAGTGCTCTCCAGAGTGTCTGAGTTCACTTCCCAGCACCCACAACAGCTCACAACTTCCTGTAACTCTAGCTGCAGAGGATCCAACACCATCTCCTAGACTTTACACATATATGCAATCATATGCACATGCACCCACACAGACACAGATACACAGATACAGACACATACACACCACATTCTCATACACACAACCAAAAATAAACATTTTAAAAATGAAATAAGTATGTGATATTATGCAACTGACTTTTTATTCAAATCATTAAAACTAAATAAAGTATCCCTAGTTAAATGTCTGAGAGATATTGCGCTGGTGATACACACTAAGAAGGTGTACGTGTGTGTTCATGTGTGTATTAATATGTACATGTGTGAGTGTGCTTGTAGAGATCAGAGGTTAGCATCACATATCTTCCCCAGTCAGTCCACAACTTACGTGTTTAGAGAGGGTCTTTCACTTAACTTAGAAGTGACTTTTTTTTGAAAATTATTTTTATTTTTATTAAAGTGTGTATTTATGAGGAAGTAGTAGGTAAGGAGGGAGGGAGAGAGAAAGAATGTGTCATGTTCTGTGTCTGGATGTCAGAGGAAAATTCGGTGAAGTCAATTCTTTCCTTCCACTTTCTTATAGGTTCTGGGCATTAAACTTAAGTCATCAGGCTTGAGGCAAGTGTCTACCCATTGAAGCATCTTGCTAACCCCTGACCCCAAGCAGCACTTTAAAATCAAACATCCTGACATAGCAATAAAAAATATACTAGTTTGATACTTACAGAGGCTGGGAATGATTGTAAGAAAATAATATAAATCTTTGTCTTCTGTAATTAAGTGGTTGTTTCTAGAAGAATAGAAACCTTTTTGCATTTACAGTAAAAGCATTTGAACATCTCAGATCTGAGCTGAGCTGCTTCTGGTAGTCTTTGGTGCCACTGTGCAGTGTGACAGCATGCGTAGTTGCAGAGTACAGGAGCTGTGTGTTGCAGCGGAGTCTGTCCTGTTTTGCAATATGGTTGAATGCTGCCAGGGCCGCCTCAGATTAATTACACACTTGATTTTAAATTAAGTTTTGGTTGTCAAATGTTTAGAAACCTTCTGCTGCTACTGATGCAGTAGAAGTGACTTTTTTGAGATTTTTTGAAATATTTTTTGAAATATTTTTTGAAATACATTTTTAAATTTATTACAATTTATTCACTTTGTATCCCAGGTGTAGCTTCCTCTCTTGCCTCCTCCCAATCCTGCCCTCCCTCACTCTTCTCCTCCCAAGGCCCTGTGCACTGATAGGGGAGGTCCTCCTCCACCTTCCATCTGACCCTGGCATATCAGGTGTCATCAGGACTGGCTGATTTGTCTTCCTCTGCAGCCTGGTAAGGCTGCTCCCCTCTCCGGAGGAGGTCATCAAAGAGCCAGCCACTGGGTTCATGCCAGAGACAGACCCTGTTCCCCTTGCTAGGAAAGCACTAGGAGACTGAGCTGCCATGGGCTGCACTCAGACAATTAGGAAGAATGCTACCTCAAGATCAGCTAAACCACTCCTAGGCATATACCCAATACATGCTCAAGTGTACAACAACAGAGACATTTGCTCAGCCATTTTCTTAGCAGCTTTATTCATAATAGCCAGAATCTGGAAACAACTCAGATGCCCCTCAATTGAGGAATGGATACAGAAATTCTGCTACATTTACACCATGAAACTAATCTTTTAAATTGCACTCCCTAGCCAGTTTACAGAAAACATCACTATGTGTGTGTGTGTGGGGGGGTGCAACACATTAAGCAATATTATATGTATAACATTAACACATTAAGGAGGAAGGAACTTTGGAGTACATATTATGTACTATTTTAGAGTATAAATTAATATTTAAAGTGCTCTAGTTGAAAGAAAGACCCACAGGTGAATTGCATTGCACACATATTTTTAACACCATTTATTCCCATCCTAGAACAGAAACAAATAACAGGAAGAAATAATGGAAGCCGTTTGTTTATCCTTATGAAATCAACCTAGCTCTTGATTATAGTATTTTCCCCAGAGATATATTTATAATCAGTTCTACACTGAGCCTTCTAACTCACTTTCAGGAAGCAATGAAACACTAAATACTTACCATAATGTCATTTAAACAGGATTTCTCTAGTGGAATTTAAATAGTAGACAATACCCCACTTCCAGGAGAGTGGAATCATAGCTTTCATTTCTCTAGAACACCTTCATGCAAGGGTAAGTATTGGGCACATGGTATGTTCTTGATGACTTTTTGTCGAATAACTTTTCAAATTAAAAGAACGAGATTAGGGACAGAAGGAAGGGGAAGGGAAACCTCCCCTATCAGTGGACTTGGGAAGGGGCAAGGGAGGAGAAGAGGAAGGGCAGGATTGGGAGGGGCTGAGCGAGGGGGCTACAGCTGGGATACAAAGTAAATAGACTGTAATTAATTAAAAATAAATTAATTTTTAAAAAAAGAAGGAGACTTCAGGATTCAAGGTGGCAGCTCTGATCCCTGAACAGTGGCTTAGCAGTGAGAGCAGAGCAACTGACAGCCTTTACCTTGGACACCAAAACCGCCACGTCTGTGTGTCTGTATTTCCCAGGTGAAAGGAGAGCCCACAGGGAAACACGAGGGTCCAACTTCAGGTCACCCAGCTAATATCAGGAGAAGTTCCCTGGCCCCTGCACAGCTCAGCCTCACCCCTAGGCCACCTGCCCAATCCCACCATCTGTGGATAACTTTGGGGGTACAGGCAGATCATGAGGCTCTAACTTTGAGCATATACTTTCACCATCCTGTGGAGTAGATCCCTTCTAGTACCTGGGGGGAGAACTCCAAACTCTCGGAGATATCAGGAATAGGAAACATATACCTAAACATAGTAAAGACAATATGCAGCAAGAGTATAGCCAACATCAAAGTAAAAGGAAAGAAACTTAAATCAATCCCACTGAAATCAGGGACAAGGCAAGGCTGCCCACTCTCCCCATATCTCGATGTCCTAGCTAGAGCAATAAGACAACTAAAGGAGATCAAGAGGGCACAAATTGGAAAGGAAGAAGTCAAAGTATCACTATTTAAAGATAGTATGGTAGTATACATAAATGACCCCAAAATTCTACCAAGGAACTCCTACAGCTGATAAACACCAGCAAAATGGCTGGATCCAAAATTAACTCAAAAAACAAACAAACAAAAAAGTATCTCTCTTTTGTATATACAAAAGGCTGAAAAATAAATTAAGGCCTTGTCTCTAGGAGACAACTTCTAAACAGAATAGCAACATCACAGACTCTAAGATTAACAATCAATAAGTGGGACCTCATAAAACTGAAAAGCTTCTCTAAAGCAAGGGACACTGTCAAAAAAACAATAGCCTACAGATTGGGAAAGGATCTTCACCATTCCACATCCAACACAGAGCTAATATCCAGAATATATAAAGAGCTCAAGAAATTAAACAACAACAAACCAAATAATCCAATTTAAAAAATGGGGTACATAGCTAAACAGAAATTCTCAACAGAGGAATATAGAATGGCTGAGAAACACTTAAAGAAATGTTCAAAGTCCTTGGTCATCAGGGAAATGAAAATCTATATGGTTCTGTTATTCCATCTTACACATATCAAAATTACTGTAATCCAAACCTCCAGTGACAGCACATGCTGGCGAGGTTGCAGAGGACTCTCCTCCATTGCTAGTAGGCCCAGAAATCTTACAACCACTTTAAAAATCAATCTGGTGCTTTATCAGAAAATGGGGATCAACTCTACCTCAAGACCTAGCTTTACCATTCCTGGGCATATACCTGAAAGCTGCTCCACCTTATAACAAGGACATTTGCTCAACTATGTTCACAGAAGCTTTATTCATAATAGCCAGAATCTGTAAACAATCCAGCTGTCTTTCAACTGAAGAATGGATAAAGAAACTGTGGTACATCTGCATAATGGAATGCTATTCAGCCATTAAAAATAAGGAAATCATGAAATGTGCAGACAAATGGATGGAACTAGAAAAGATCATCTGAGTGAGGCAACCCAGACCCAGAAAGACACTCATGGTATCTACTCACTTATAAGGGGATATTAGCCATGTAATACAGGATAAACATACTAAAATCCACAGACCTAAAGCTAAATAACAAGGAGGACCCTAGAGAGGATGCTTAATTCTCCTTCAGAAGGGTAGATAGACTAGACACATGAAGTGGTTAAAGAGAGGGAATAGGTCAGGAGCCCATTGTGGAGGTAATCTGAAAGACTCCACCCAGCAGGGCATTGAAGTAGATGCTGAGACTCACAGCCAAACTTTGGGCAGAGAGAAGGGAGTCTTAGGAGAGGGTAGGAGAATAGAGACACCCAGAGGGGACAGGTGCTCAACAAGGAGACCAACAAAGCCAACAAATATGGGTCCAGCAGGGCCTGCAGAGACTAATGCACCAAATAAGGACCATGCATGGAGAGGACCTAGACCTGTTCTCAGACTGAGCTGATAGGCAGGGGAACAAGGGCTTTCTCTGATGTGGACTCTGCTGCCTGCTCTTTAATCATGCCCCCCGCCCCCATCAGAAAGGCCTTGCAAGGCCACAGAGAAGGAATATGCAGGCAGTCCTGATGAGACTTGATAGGCTGGGGTAAGGCAGTAGGGGAGGAGGACTTCCCCCTTTGAGAACTAGGAGAAGAGGATTTGGGGGAAAGAGGAGGAAAAGAGTGGGAGGGTGGGCCTAGAAGAATATAAGGGAGGGTACTACAATTGGGAGGTAAAGTGAATAAATCATAAAAAAATAAATTTAAATTAAAAATTATTTTTTTAATCTTATGTGAGCATGTAAGAATTCCTGAAAGTTTTCTAGTGGGCCATTTTTATGTAATTGTGTCAAAAGTCAGCTTTGTCTGGTCAGGTACTAAAGGGGATTTGTGGATCTGGCAATTAATCACTGAGCAGACTTTTTCTCTGAGGGAGCAAAATTTAATTCTCAGGGGCTGGCGAAAAAGGTGAGGGAGCAAAACTTAATTCTCTTGGGGCCAGCGAAAAAGGAGGGAACACACACCTACTCTGTCTCTCTCTCTCTCTCTCTCTCTCTCTCTCTCTCTCTCTCTCTCTCTCTCTCTCTCTCTCTCTCTCACACACACACACACACACACACACACACACACATTTGCTTGATGAAGCAAGATTCCAACAACTATTTTTCTCGTAGCCTTTTCATACCATGTAAGACAAAAATTCTCTATGTAATAAAAAGAATCACCTCTTAGCCACAAGTTACATATTCTCCAATAACAATCACCTTAAAAACGTAGTCTTCAAAAACAGATAAAAATCATTACACAGAGAGAAATTACAACATGATTATTGATACATAATTTTTCTTTTGAAACCCACACCTAACTGAACATTTATCATATATCTTTCTTTCTACCAATTCTTCCTAACCTCAAGGCAATAAAACCTTTTTCATTGATTAGCAAAGTTTAAGCCTGCCAAGTCTATTATAGCTAGTTTTCCCCTATGCTAGCTGATGACAGTTTTCGTTTACCAAGAGACAAATCATTTATCTTATTTTTCATGTCTTATTTTTTAAGCCTTTTTTTTTCTAAATTGGCTTTCTCTACTCTTATATTCATAATAGGATCATTTAATCTTTGTTCGTAACCTTGCTGTTTCACAGTGCACACCAAAACCTGTGATTGCATCCTTGGATCACAAGAACAAGGAACTCAGACCCAACCCAGAATGAATGTTTTCTTTGATCATTAACATGGAAAGTTTTCAGTCATCTTTTTTTTTTAATTAGGTTGTTTAAGGGGGAGAAAAAAAAACAAATAAAAAAGGAAGGACATGACTACTCACAGGCATGGTGGAGGAGAAGATTTATTATAGATAAAAAGGAAAACACAGGCAGAGACAGAGACATTTGGGATAGTCCAGAGTGAGCATGACCAGACCGAAGTGGGTTGTGTGAGGAGAAGAGTGAAGGGAGAGGGGAGAGGAGCTGCCAACCAAGAAGGGTGGCTTGGTTCTGAGAACCTGGCCAAGATACTTGCAAAGCCAGAGTATCTAAAGGTAGGAAAGCCAGATCTAATACCTGGGCTGGAGAGTTCAGGGTAGGAGGTGGGGTATGACAGACAGGATGGCCAGGTATCAAGTAGAGACTGAGGGATTCTGGGAGAACCTGGCTGTCAGCATACGCCTTGATGGGTTAAATGGCACCTCAGCCATTTGTCGTGGGTTTGAGAGCTAACAGTTGCTATGTCTGGAGATGGCCAATGTTCGTTTACTCTTCGTGGATGAAATTGTCATTATTGATCATCTTCTCATTTCCCTCCTTTAAAGTTACTATCATCTCACCTTACAGTTAGTGATCTGTATGTGTAGAGATGTTTCAACACCATACGAACTTTATTAGTGTGTGATCATTTTATCTCCTCTGCACATTGTACACTTTATTGTAAGTGTTGCGTGGTATTGCCTCCGATAGTTTGCCTGAAGCTGTGTTTCTGAACCTATTGTTGATTGACAGGTAGTCGAATGCTCTGCTATATAAACATTCTTTAACTTTGTATTTGTGTTGATTGATGCCTGTGCCTTTTAAACGGCCTCCAGAGAAGTTTTTAATTAATTTATTGATTGATTTTTTTTTCACATGCACTGGTATTTTGCCAGCATGCATGTCTGTGTGAAGGCTCCAGATCCTCTGGAACTAGAGTTACAGACAGTTGTGAGCTGCCATATGGGTGCTGGGAATTGAACCCAGATCCATCTGAAAGAGAAGCCAGTGCTCTTAATCACTGAGTCATTTCTTCAGCCCCCCTCCAGATAGGTTTCATTAGCATTCATTAGGGGAACGTTTCCTTAAATAACTGGCTGTGATTATTTCCAACACCTTTAACATTTTCCATTCATATCTAACTTCTTTTTGCTATTAGCCACCCTAGCTAGGTTTGTCTCTTTCTTCTTTCTTAGATGTGTGTCTCTCTGTTCTGTCCTCAAAGGGGATCCCCAGCTGTAGCTAGTTGAAAGCAAACACTTGCTCTTGGAATCCTTGGTGGAAGAGCAATGTCTTCCCCAGCCTTGGGGCTTATTGTAAGAGACAGATTCTCCCACCATTGGCCCCAAGACAAGTCTTCACGCAACTGCGACTGAGCAACCATGGGGGTAAATAGCCAGCCACATGCCTGTTGCTAGGTCAGAGGTAACCTTCCAGTGGCCACTGGCCAACTTCAGATTCTGACTGACCAGATCCGTGGTGTTAGTCATAACTGATTCATATTTGTTCAATTCCTGCCTGTGTTTGGTCTCAGCCATACCATTTTCATGTTCTGCAAATTTTCATTACTCACTAGCTGCAATGCCATCGTAATAACCTATCACAGTGTTCAACCCTGTGAATTTCATTTTCTCTGTCCATCTTGCTTTTGTAGCTCCTGGTAAGATGGTAAAAGAAGATAAAAGATGGTTTGTCCACTTTTTAAGGCCAACACATATATTGATGGTTTTGGTTTAAAAAAAAAGTGATTTGTAGATTCCATAAACCTGGCTTCAGAAAATATCAAGTCCTCTGATAGACACCTCCAAATAAAGGAGAAGAATCAAAGCTCCTTTACTTTAGCAGAAATTTCTTTAATTGGCAATCATGACTATTATTACTATGAATAGCATATTGCAAGAAGCCTTTTGAAAAGAGTAGAACAGGTCTTTTGCATGTAAAAGAGTTATTAGCATACTCATTTTTCCCCTGTAGAATAATTGAACTAAAGTTTGCTGGCACTGAGAATTTAATGGCTAATGATTCTGAGCAATTGCCTTTTATTTTCTTCCCTCTTCAGGCTTTGCATTAGGGTATAGCAGGTTTCTTTGCTTTGGTTTACACTATTTGTTTCTATTTTGTGACAGAAAGGCTCTATTTGCTCAGTCTTAAGGCCACAGTTGCCCTGGATTAATCATTTGATTTTTCACAAGGATTTTGTTTTGTTATATGTATAGATACGGTTTGTCCATTGTTGTTAAACCAGCTGCTGATTGCATAGGAAGCAAATGAATGATTATATTAGCACACAGAAATCATGCACACAGAGAAGTTGGTTAAACTAATAAATAAGAACTGTGAGGTAATATGACCTGAGGAAACTGATCATAGGGTAAAGGAGTTTGGATTCAGACAACAGACAGGGCACTGCTACGCTCAGTACAGATCTGAGAGTCAGGGCAATTTCAATGTTTTGGAAATTTAGTGAATCTGAGAAAGAAGATGAAAACAGGGAAGTAAGCGCCTTAGGCCCTTCTGATCACAGTGGAGAGATAAATATGTCCTTGGGAATTTGCCAAGGTAGATGAGGTCGCAACTTCATACTGATAGGGGTCTTTTAAAAAGGGATTATTTTATTAATTTTAACTGTATGTTCATATGTATGTGTCACTGTGAGTGTGTGTACCCAGGTGTGTGCAGGTGGCTAGGGAGGCCAGAGGCATAGGATCCCTTGAAGTCGGAGTAATTGGAAGTTGTGGGTTTAATGCTATAGGTGCTTGGAATCAAACCCAAGTTCTCTTCAGGATCAATACACACTCTTAACCACAGAGCCATTTCTCCAGCCCCACAGACTGTAACTATAAGGTGGACATCTCATAAAGGTGAAAATTGCAGTTCATAATTTTCATATTGTTGTGATCTCTATGAGAAATGTCCCCATTGGGGGCATTGGCCATTGGCTTGTGTATTTGAACCACATGGTCACTGGTTACTGATGGTGTTTGGGAAGGCTATGGGGCCTTTAGGAGCTGAAACTGCTGACACTTAGAGGTAGGCCTTTGAGGTTTTATAGTCTAGCTCCATTTCCTTTCCTCTTTCTGCTTCCTGTCAGTCTGTAGTTAGCAGTATCTCTCAGCTTCCTGCGTTGGCTAGCTGATCTCATGCTTCTTCTGTCATTTGGGACTCTTTCTATATAGAACTGTAAGCCAAAGGATATTCTTTTTTCTATAAGTTTCTTTTAGCCATGGTGTTTTACTTCAACAACAGAGAAGTAACAAAAATACATATGATTGGTATAACAATAACCCATAGGCACACAGTCATGTAGACTGTATTGGACACCTGATACCTTAGCTGTGGCTACCTGAACAGAATCAAATTGCCTTTGCTTCTTAATACCTATTGCTTTAATTCACATAAGAGACAGTGGGCTTCTCTCCAAAAGTTTAATGTTACAAATCATTATGATCTGTCTTGACAGGTCATTGATGTTGCCACAATATTTTTGCCTTCATTAACACTAACAATGTGGAATTGTTTTACATTACAAAAATTATGAAGCAAAGACCAAAACAGTGAGTTTAAATGAAATTCAAGGGTGAAAACTCAATAGTCAAACGTTTTCATATGTATTTCTAAGTCAACAACCTCACATTATCATTGAGAAAACATGAAGGAAAAGGACAGAAAAGCAGTCTTCATAGTTAGCATTAATAGCTGGCACTGTGAATTTGAAACTGTTAAGGGGATACTTAAAAAAAACCTGTACTCCATTACATTGAAAAAAATTAAAAAAATAGGACTATACTAAATTTTTTAAATTTAAGCTGAAATAGAATTTCAGCCATTTAAAAGTAATGGTTTCAAACAAATGTCTTAGATTTTAAACTTCTTTCTTGGGGTCAGTATGCAGTAGCCATCGAGTTCTTCTATGGCTAGTGCTGCTTAGATACAGAAAGACACCTGAACATTTCCAGTCGTACGATTTGATCCCATATGGCCAATTGCTGCTCTACAGGTAGACAAGAACATCACCTTAGTGGTACACAGTAGATCATAGCTGACTTCTCTAACTGAAGAACTTAGCCTAGTGCTCTATGCAACTGTACTCATGCACTGCCTGTTGACAGTGATGGTTTTATATTTGGCCTGAAATGGCCAAATTAAATGAAATGGAGTAGTTTAATTGCTAGTCAAATTCCAACTCATTTTACTGGCTCTGGAATCATTAAAGATAATTACAACAGGAACTGACATGGTTCAGGCGCATGTGGGGAAAATTGTCTTTTTTATTGAGTACATGTAATAATTTTACCATCTGATTCGTAAGTACATTGAAAATAAAAATGTTTTGTTTTATGCCTTCTCAAGAAATATTTCTGAATATAGGGTGATCAATTTCCCTTGCAAATCATTATAATAGTGTTTTTAATAGAATCTTCACTTAATTTTCTCCTATTACCCTGGCCTGGTCTGTGATGTATGAACACCTACCAGAGGTAAAGATTAATCACTCATTTTTTGATGTTATTTAAATCTCTTGTGTTCCTGTTATTATATTAGTATTTAGTATCTATTTATTCAAAATACTGACATTCCTGTTGTTAAAGTCAAAATTATGGCAAAGACTTCAACTACTGAAGCAGAAATCAGGAATATAACAAGACTTTGAATATTATTATAGCAGAGTCCTCACAAAAAGAAACTGAACCTAAATTTCTACTTGAAAACCATGAAGGAGAGTGAAGGCATTGTTATACTGACTTGACACAACTCTTGCTCAAGATATGCCAGAGTGGTTAAGAGAAATTTATAATCAATGGGGAGAACAGAGGTACCAGGGTATGGAGGGGTAAAGACTGGAGAAAATATTCGACTATGATATATACAAAAACAGATTCAGTTGTGTGTGTGTGTGTGTGTGTATGTGTTTTGCTTTTGCTGTGATTGCCCCTATTGCCTGTAATATGTGCCAATGTTCATTTTTATAGTTTTTTTCATAACAGAATCTGTGACAAGGAAATGTCACTCTTCCAGTTCTTATACATGGCATAGTAAGAGTTTATTTTATATTATACTATTTGGAAAAGAGATGAGGCAGTAGGTGTAGTGTTTATCTGCATAGTGTCATAAGTAAGGGGTAAACTCTATGTCACTACAAAGTCTGTCTTGTCTGAATGTATGTAAAATGCCCTGGCAATAATACTGTTGATCTTAAAAAATCATGAGATATTGTGGTGGGTGGTTGAGTTTGATCTGAAGTCAAAGTATAGTTAACTCAGAGATGATCTATAAACATCAGTAACAAAATCTACCATACGCCATGTATGTGGAACGAAGCTTATGGAAACTACATCTTGGAATAGATTACTTGTTTATACTAATTTCTCTCTGTGACACACATCTCAAGGAGAGGATGTTGCTCTTTCAGGATGTGTGCACACAAATCAAAGTTATATGGGGGGAGGCAACCAAATGTTCATAGGAAGCAGTTTAGATGTGAAAATGTAATGTATATTTCATATGGGGTGTTGACCGTAACAGCTTAATATGTACCACAATTGAAAGAAAACAGGGGTTTTGGTACCAAGCACATAAAACATGGAGGTTGACACATTGCTTCAGAAACGGTTCTTCATTTGGAATAAAGTTATAGACTGGGACTAGGAATAGATCCCCCCTGGAATACAGCTTGTGATTTTTATGACTGGCCACTGCTTGCTTTTGTAGAGTTGATATAGTCTGACAAGGAGTTCATTAGTATGCTGTTGTACGTCATAACAGGTGTCAGAAGTGACAGTGTTGCCATTGGTTCACAAAAGAGTCGTGTGTGATTTTCTTACCGACATGGATTATGTTTTGTTTCGAAAAGGTAGGGGGTGTCCATTGTTTGTAGATTACTGGGATCAATATTTTACAGCTTGTGACTATTGGCTCTCTGAGGAGAATGCTGAGGCAACCTGACAGGTGAAAATTGTACAAGTGATTTGCTCCAGATTAGAGACGCCTTTGTCCAAAACTCACCACTAAAACACTCCCCATAACACTGAAAGATTCTAGTTCTGAGAATTGTGGTGAGGAGCTCTAGGCCCACTCACCAGGTTCATGTCCTTGAGCAACCTTTCGGGTGTCCATGATGCTGCTGCATTGTAGGAAGCTGAGACTGGACAATTATGAATATTTGCTCTCTTAGAATTCTGGAGGCTGAGAAGTGCAGGACCAACTTAACACACACACACACACACACACACACACAGTAACTTATGCAACTCTATTGATTTTATTTCTCCAGAGAATCCTGCCTGGCAGAAGAATTTAATAAATCCTTTTTAAAAGTAGTTGAGAGTGGTTTCTGTAGAATTCAATCCACTGCTTAAAGAATAGTGGTGAGGAAACATAGAGGAGAGCCTCTGGCTGCCACAGCCTGCTGCCTGCTTAGCTAGCCCACCTGCAGTGCTGTAACCAGAATGCATAAGGAGCTGTTGCCCACAGAAAGAGCTGTCCGTATTTTATAATGAAACCTCCTAAGAGTGTCTTCTTGCTACTACTCTCTCACCTTCAGCCTGGGTCCCGCTCTTTCCTCCTTCTGGGTTCACACCCTTTTGTCATCAGTGGAAGAAATTATACCCTGTGATTCATGTACAGTTTTGACCAACAAAGAAGAGACAAACTATTTGTGATGGAAACATACTTCATGCAGATAATTCCAATCCACAACTTTAGCATCCAAAAGTGAGGCTGCAGTGCATTAACTAGGGAACGTCAAGTCCTGAGGGCCAATTTTTTTTTTAAGTAATTTATTTTTCATTCACTTTACATCCCGGTTGTAGCCCTGGTTGTGAGTCTTTCTGTTAATTACCATCTACTGCAAGAAGCTTCCACCTGGCCTCCCAGTCCTTCCTCTCCAGTCCCTTATTCCTCAGCAAAAGGAGAGACACTCTTCCCTTCTACCCCAACTTCTCACGTCACATCAGGACTGTTCTTGCCCTCTTCTGCTGTGGCCTGGCAAGGCAGTCCTACCAGGGGGAAGTGGGCCTTTTTTATTTTAAGTTAATTTCTAGTTTGTACTATCTAGAGTTGCTGAAATGGTGGTCTTGAGCTGACAGCTTTGTTGAAGGAGGAAGGCAGGGACAGTAATGAGTACCTGAAATGCTAGTCCATCATTATTAGCCAGGGCAGTGGTTCTCAACCTTCCTGATGCTGTGACTTAACACAGCTCCTCACGCTGGTGCCGACGACCCCTAGTCATAACATTATTTTTGTTGCTACTTCGTAGCTTTAACTTTGCTACTGTTATGAATCATAATGTAAATATCTGATATGCAGGATATTTGATATGTGACCCCAGTTGGTATAATGTTCTTGTAGAGTGTATACAATTCATCCTTGTTCCTTCAAATGCTGATTTCTCTACCCCACTAATGGTTTCAATCAGGACAGTGCATTGTGATGTTTATTCTAAACATCACCTGTCTCCAGTTTGTGTAAACACGCCACCATTTGTTCTCTATATTGTCAATTAAACATTTAGCCAGTGCTCAGCAATGGAGAGAATAGAGTAGGACATCCTGGTCTGGAGGGGAGTAGAAGGAAGCAAATGGAATGGGAGGAGTCAGAGAGAGAGGTCAGCAGGGAAGCACTTGGAACCATGAGGAGAGATGAACTAGACCTAAGATATGACTAAAAGCAAATATAATGTGGGAATTCTGAGTGGGAGGAAATTATGTAGGCATGGGGGTTTAAGATGGAGTAATTATTGCCCAGCATTGTGCACTAGGTTAATTAAATAAATCCTAGTCTCTGTGTGGTTATTTGGTTTAGGAATAACTACTGTTTAACTAAAAGATAAATCAATAATAAGTATTATTATTTAACAACAGACCCCTTAAAAGAAAATCAGGACAGTGAAAATATTTGCATGTGAGCCTTTTTAATGGCAGCTTGAGTTGTTATGCAAACACATTGAACCATGCTAGAATGCTTTTTACAACTCACATCTTTTTCATGAGCAGCAGTGACTCTGGATAGTAATTTACATTTCTTAATTTTGTGGTGGGTCACTGGTGCTTACTCAAGGCAGTATATGAATGCATATTGTTACTCAGCTTCTTTGAACCTGTGGATTTTATCCTGGTTATCCTTTGTTTTCATTTATTCTTTTTTAATTTTAATTTTTATTAATTACCATTTATTCACTTTGTATCCCCCTGTAGCTCCCTACCCCCTCTCCTCCCAATCCCTCAATCCCTCTTCTCCACCTATGCCCCTCCCCCACTCCCCTGATAGGGGAGGTCTTCCTCCCCTTCCTTCTGATCCTAGTCTATCAGGTCTCATCAGGAGTGGCTGCATTGTCTTTCTCTGTGGCCTGGTAAGACTGCTCCCCCTCAGGGGGAGGTGATCAAAGAGCAGGCCAATGGGTTCATGTCAAAGGCAGTCCCTGTCCCCATTACTATGGAACCCACTTGGACACTGAACTGCCATGGGCTACATCTGTTCAGGTGTTATTTCATACAATATATTTTAATCATATTCACTCAGCAACTTCCCTCAGCACTTCTGCCTCCCAACGTATCCAATATTGTTTTCTCTGTTTCTCTCTCTCTTTTTTCTTTTTTTTATAGCCTTTTTTAAAATTTATTTTTATATCAATCACAGGTTAGGTACTTTGCATCCCAGGCTTAGCTTTCCTCCTTCCTTCCCTGCCACTCTCCCTCTCCCTCCTTCATCTCCCTCCTCCCTACCCCCTCCAAGTCCACCTACAGGGGAGGACCTCCTCCCCTTCCATCCAACCCCAGCTCATCCTGTCTCTTCAGGGCTGGCTGCAATGTCCTCCCCTGGGATCTAGCCAGTCTGTCACTCCCCGGCTTGTATGGGGGAGGGTCAAAGAGTCAGCCATCAAGTTCATGACTGAAACAGTCCCTGTTTCCCTCACTAGGGTCTTCAGTCCTACACCAAGCTATCATGGGCCCCATCTGAGCAGGAATTCCAGGCCACATCCACACATGGTCATTGATTGTAGAAACCGTCTCATACAAGACCCCTGTGCCCTGCTCAGTTTGGTCTTTGTGGAGCTCTTGTTCTCCCCAAGTCTCACCAACCTCCCCCATTTCTATCATCACTTCTCACCCTCTGCCAAAGTCTTGATCACAAGTCTTAATATCTGCTCTGATACATTGCTACATTGACCGCCCCCCCCAGAGGTCCTCCTTGGCATGCTCCTGTCCTGTTGCTTGTTTTCTCCTCCCCTCAATGTCCATTCCATTTGTTCATCCAAACGAGCATTGATCATACCAACCTGGGTCCTCCTTCCTGTATATCCTTCCTAGGTGTGTAGGTTTCCGCTTGACCTTCCTATCCTATAGGTCTATATAAGTGAATATATACCATATGTTTCTTTCTGCTTCTCTCTTAAAAACTGAAGAAATATTTATGTTGTTGACTGATGACTCCCGTACCCGGGCACTGTCATGGAGTGCAGTCCACATACCAAGTGTTACTCCACTAAAAGAAACTGACTTTCCCTCACCCGGGAGCAGTAAAATCCCAAAGAGTCTTAGATTGGTGTAGCCTTAATACTTACTTTCCTTCTGTGTGTTGGAATTTTGTCTGTCTTGAGTTCATGCAGGTCTTTAGCATTTGTCCCAATCTCTGTCAGTTCATATGTGTATCTTTTCTTTTGTGTCTAGAAATATTTTTTCCTTGAAGTCACCAACCACATCTGGCTTTCACAGTTTTTAACCTCTTGTAACATGTGTTAATTCTGGAAATATGCTAGCCTGTAGAAAAGAAGTATGAAGTTTCCCGTGAAATCTCTGGTACATTTATTCATGTTCTATGACTTTAAATATATGGTGGCTTCTGCTACAGGTTCTATCTACAATGTTCTGGTGTGGTGCTAAGTAAAGGCTTGTAATATGTGAGGTGTCTATATGGATTCCCCCTTGGCCAACAGAAAAGTAATCCATTATGGCTTTCTGTGTTAATTACCATTTGTCAAGGAAAAGATGGAGATGGTGGAACTCTGGGTGGTACCTCAGTCTTGGTCCTGTGTAAAAGTCGAGCAGATCCTGGAAGCTGCCATGACTCCAAGCTCGCCATTTTTATCTGCTGAACAGACCAAGCTGTGGTCAAGTTTCCAAAACAGGAAGGGGATAGAAGCTACATAGAAATGGGCTGTGGGTAGAAGGCAGCAGGCCAGTGAGAATTTGAAATTACCTGAAAAGGTTCTGCAGGATCTGACTTTGCCTCAGGACATGTGATACAGGGACCTTTATTTGGTAGGATATGTTTTCTGGCTGTATGATCAGCTCTCCCCAATATGTGGTAACAATATTTAAGTTTTTATATATGTTTCTATTTTAGGAAGCTTCTACAGGAGTACGTTTATTCTTTTAAAGATTCAAAGGTCTCTTTATTTTAATTGAAGGAAAGTGTTCATGTTAAAAATCTCATAGAGAAGCCATATAGAACCTTAGAGGTTGATTCAAGGCAGTCAGCTTTAGTAAATTCATCATCCAGCTAAAGGGAAGATTCTCTGTGTTTTAGTCTCACTCTAGTGACAAAGTGAGCTTACAGTGGCTGCCAGCACTCAGCATCTGAATCTATTTATCTTTCTTCATGAGTGTGTGTGTGTGTCCCTCCACATCATCCTTCACACTGTGCTGTGCTGTGCTGTGTCAGGACTTCTGTTTCTGTGAGAAGCAATTTTGCATCTGCATCAGATGGAACCACCAGGTCGCGATGACATTCTGTAACCTGTTTGTCTCTGCTCTCAGAAAGAAACATTGTATTTGAAGGCATCTGATGCACTCTGAGGAGAGCTTGCCTGAGACCTTTTTTTCTCCTGGTTCATTGCTCCGTGCATTTCTGCTGAATGCCTCATCTTCTTTTGCAATGCTTCCTCTGCATTGCTTGACACATTACATTTCTATACCTCCATTGAGAGGAAATAGTTTTCATATTGTGAACACAGCACCAGAAACACTCCATGTCTTCTGCTTAAAAGTCTCAAATGCACTATTTGTTGAAGATGCTATCTTTTTTGCATTGTACGGTTTTGGCATCTTTGTAAAATATCAGATGTCCATAGGTGTGTGGGTTTATTTCTGTTCGGGTCTTCTGTTCGGTTCCCTTGATCCACCATTCTGTTTCTATACCAGTGCCATGCAGTTTTTATTACTGTTGCTCTATAGGACAGCTTGAGATCAGGGATGGAGATATCTCCAGAAGATCTTTTGTTGTAGAGGATTGTTTTAGCAGTTCTGGGTTTCTTGCTATTCCATATGAAGTTGAGAATTTTTCTTTCAAGTTCTGTAAAGAATTGTGTTGGTATTTATGGGAATTGCATTGAATCTGTAGATTGCTTTTGATAGGATGGCCATTTTTACTATGTTAATCCTGCCAAGCCATGAGCATGGGAGATCTTTCCATCTTCTGATATCTTTTTCTAATTCTTCCTTCAGAGACTAGAAACTTTTTTCATACAAGTCTTTGACTTGCTTGGTTAGGGTCACACCAAGGTACTTCATGTAGCCCATGGCAGTTCAGCCTCCAAGTGGGACTGTCTGTGACATGAACTGATTGGCCTGCTCTTTGATGACCTCCCCCTGAGGGGGAAGAAGCCTTACCAGGCCACAGAGGAAGACAATGCAGCCACTCCTGATGAGACCTAATAGACTAGGATCAGAAGAAAGGGGAGGAAGACCTCCCTTATCAGTGGACTTGGGGAGAGGCATGTGTGGAGAAGGAGGAAAAAGGGAGGGGTTGGGAGGGGAGGAGGGAAGGAGTAACAGGGGGGATAAAAAGTGTATAAAGTGTCTCTAATTAATAAAAATTAAAATAAATAAATAAATATCTTTATGGATTAAAAAAAGGAAAAAACCATCTCAAATACTTGAACAATGTTATCTTACAACACAAAAAGACTTTTCAGAGAGAAAACATTTTTTATCTTTTTAAAAAATATTTTACTTATTAGTGTGGTAGAGCTGTAATGGTTCCTTCTTTAATCTTGTCCATCACTTCATCAAAGCTTCCTTGTGGGTCTAACCTAACTACTCTTTGTTCCAGAGATGAACCTACTCATGAATTATGTTTAACTCCAATTTTGTCATCTGTTAATGTAAAAAAAAATCTTAAAGAAAAGTTAAAACTAGTAAGTTAATATGAATAAATCATATATCGTTTCTTAACATATATTAACTATTAAATCATTATTGACTTTACAGAAAAATATATTAGATGTTTTTGATAATGTGTATGTGTGTGTCCAATATGAGTGTGGCCAGGTGCCCTAGAAACCAGAAATGGGCATTGGATCCTTTGAGCTGGGGTTACAGATGCTCAGGAGCTGCCTGATGTATGTGCTAAATACAGAAGTCAGCCCTTATTCTGTACTTACCCTCTGTGGTTATGTGCATAATGGCTTTCTTACAGAATACTTAATAGCTAACATCCATGCATAAGTGAACATATACCATGTTTGTCTTTCTGGGTATAAGTTACTGTACACAAGATGATTTTTTTTCTAGCTCCATTCATTTAGCTGCAAGCTCTATTGTTTTAATGGCTGAGTAACACTCTGTTCTGCAAAGGTACCACATTTTCTTTATCCATTCTTCCACTCACAGAAATATAGGTTGTTTTCAATTTTTGGCTACTACAAATAAAGCAGCAATGTTGAGCAAGGGTCCCTGAGGTAGGATAACACAACCTTTGGGATGTTATCAATACTGCTATAGCGGGATCCTGAGGTAGAATTATTCCCACCTTCCTGAGAAACTACCACATTGTTTTCCATAGTGACCGTACAAGTTTGGATGAGGAACTTCTATAGATCTTGTTTTATTTCAAATCCTACTTGTTGGAGCATTGTGGATGTAGTTCAATGTAGTGTGTTCTCATGGCTTGCAAGAGGCCCGGGTTTTTATCTAGAGCACTGTAAACACCTATTCCTAAAGCCGCATGGTTCTTCTGGTGCTTCTTAGTGTCTCTCCTCAAAAGCACTGATAGACAACAGTATTACACCCTAGCCAAGTGTTCCTTGCTGGTGTAGCATCCCATGTCCCAGCATCCATGTGGTTCAGCCCCAACAGTCCACACCCTCTCTTTCCAGAACCATAGTCCTTGGCTGATGGGAAAAATGAAACACCATTTATTTTATTTTACTTTTTGAGACATGGTTTCTCTATGTATGCCTGGCTGTCCTGGAACTAGCTTTGTAGACCAGGCTGTCCTTGAACTCATAGATCAGCCTGATTCTGCCTTCTTAGTGATCAGATTAAAGTTGTGCACCCCCCACACTAGGATTAAATCACCATTTTTGAATGGGTCTATAGTGTGTCCTATTCTGTGCCCTTTTAACAGGAAGTGAAGAAATCTGAAGGAGATTTTGGGATCACACTCCAGTGTTACAGGGTTAGGGGAACATGCTCCTGAGTTCCATTTTCGTGTCAATGCTTCTAAAATCACATACTCATTATATTTTACTCTCTGTACCTTTCCTAGCACCTCCTCTGAAATATTCTCTTGGTAATGTTCCACAAATAAAGTAATTCTTAGCCTCTGCCTCTGAGAAATCTGTTCAGAAAAGTTCAGAGACTGGATAGGATCCAGCAAAACTGGACAGGATCTAGCACACCCTTTAGTCAGACTTGGTGCTGTTTGGAACATAAAGCCCTTAATTAAATTTTAAAAAGTTTTAATATTGCTTGGTTAGAGTCACCCCAAGGTACTTTATGTTATTAGTGGCTATTGTGAAGGGTGTTGTTTCCCTAATTTCCTTTTCGGCTCTTTTGTCTTTGGTGTACAGGAGGGCTTCTGATTTTTTTGAGTTGATTTTGTATCCAGCCACTTTACTGAAGGTGTTTATCAGTTGAAGGAGTTCTCTGGTTGAATTTTGGGGTCACTCATGTATATTATCATATCGTCTACAAATAGTGATACTTTGACTTCTTCCTTTCCAATTTGTATCCCCTTGATTTCCTTTAGTTGTCTTATTGCTCTAGCTAGGACTTCAAGTACTATGTTGAAGAGATATGGAGACAATGGACAGCCTTGCCTAGTCCCTGATTTCAGTGGGATTGATTTTAGTTTCTCTCCATTGAGTTTGATGTTAGCTATAGGCTTGCTGTATATTGCCTTTACTATGTTTAGGTATATGTCTTGTATACCTAGTTTCTCCAAGACTGGAGAGGGCTACGCATGGGATGCAAAAAACCTAACCTGTGATTGATATAAAAATAAATAAATTTATATAAAAAAGAAAACAAATTCTCAACAGTAAAAAAAAAAAGTTTTAATATGTCCTCACTTCTTGCTGCACAAAGATGACTTAACAGTAAATGGTTCATTTACAACAGAGTTCCAGCGGACACTGCAAATTCACGGGAATAATAAGCCTGAAGTAGTAAAATCTCCTTCATTTGAGTATTCTCCAACAACTGATCCTTGTCTATTAGCTAGGAGAACTTCATTAAAATGAGCGCTTGTCAGAGAGTAGCCCTTCTTGTCTTCTGGAATCCAAACACTACATGCAGTAGTGGAGGATGTCTCATTGTGTACACAGGCTGTGTAAGGGCTTCTCTTCATCTGTTCTACCTCAATATTTCGATAGTCATACCTGAGTGCTAGAACAAGACTGACACCTTAAGTTTTGGTCGATGAAGAACACCCCTGTGCTTTGACCCAGATTCTTTGTTTCAGTCTCCCAGTTTAAGTAGCATCCGTATCGCTACCGTGTAGTTAATACAAACTCGTTTTATTTTTCCTTTGCTTAACTGGAAAGGTCTAATTACTGATTAAGGTAAACACAAGCTGCCACTTCGGAAGCATACCGACTCCCACATAAAGCAATTAAGGAGAACATGACAAGCTGTGAAAGTTGTAAGTTCTATTCTGTTATTTGATTAGATAACCAGTATATCAGTGATGCATTGTACAGCGCAGCAGGGAAGCTGTGTCACATGAGCCTCCTCTGTACCCATTGAGAAAAGTCTGACAAAGCCTATAGCATATGGCATTGACTTGAAATATCCAGTGATGTTATCTAACCCATACCTTTTTATAATAATAGGAAGCAGGCTGTCATTTCTCTCCTGAACAGCATGGTACTGCTGCTACTCTGTGGTGGATGATTTATAGGGACATCATGTACTTTTCAGTATTTCCAGAAAGAACCATTTAACTTCTGGGCTAACATTAATTAAAGTCAAGAGACATTAAAATTTCATTTTATATCAGTTTGCATATTATGTACTGAAATTTGAATGTAATTTACAGAAAATTTATTCTGGGATTATGGTTCTGGGTTTCATTCTCACATAGCATCTGCAATTGTGAATTTTGAGTGGATAGAGTATACATCCTTATGCTCAGGGTGGGATTATTTGTTTAAGGAAGATGCAATTAAGTAGTTGAGAAAGGCCCATTTGTGATCTTTCCTGCAAGAAGTCATCCACACTTTTGCCCCTTAGTCTGCTCATTTTGATTGTTAAAGCTGAAGGAATTGAGGTCAGAAGAATCTGAGTGAGTTACCTAAGCCAGCTTCTAGTGCATGGGTATGGGGTACAGGTAATCGGAATGGGGAACCGTGGGAATGTAATGTATAACTCACTATTTCCTTTAACACATCATTTTGATGTTTGTAGAGGAGATTTGGGAATGTAGAACACATCCAAATAGCCACTGGGTAAAAAGTGAAGAGTTTCTAGGCTTCCAACAAAATCCTTATTATTAAATTCTGTTGAAACTGTATTAATTAGCTGACAATGAAAACCATTAAATTACAGAGTGAAAACCACAACATGGCGGGATTAATATTCATGAGTGTTAGAGGATAAGTAGGAGTTAGCAGGGTGATGTGATAGCCGGACATTAACGTTGAAATCCTGGAGAAGTCTGTTAGAGTTTAACAAGGCCTGGCTGGTGGAAGCCTGGGTACCTTGGATCTCAATTCCTGATGCAAAGCATCTTGTGACTAAGTGGGCTGCAATCTTGCATCTGCCTTCAGCATCTTTGATTAGAGTCACGCACATGGAATAGAGAGTCCACTGATAGGATGAGAATTGTGGATATCATCATGGGTAGAAAGAAAGGATGGAGACATGGAGATACTATTTTTGGAATTATGTATGAATATATAACAAAGGGTGATCATTTCCAAGATGAATGTCTATCTGGGAGAATTTGGCCACAGATGGAGCAGTGATGAAGGAAAAAAGAAAGTGAGTCAGACTGTGTAATCTCTACTAAGACTTACCATTAACAATACCAGCTTCTGGCAGCTGGAAGAGCCATTACAGGGGCAGAGAGCTGCCTAAGACAGCATTGTATCAACTGTTTGTGACTGAGAGATTTACTAAAACAGGAAGGGCTCATCTAGAAGTTTAGTTTTGGCTATGCTTTCATGATTCAATTGATTGAGTTTTTTTTTTTTATTTTTTGCTTTGGGAAGGCTTCAGCAAGTAAATATAATGGCTCGCAGCACTTCCAAAATGGAGTTCCATGTAAGTGATTGCCTTGCAGCTCATTGCTCCACACTTGGAGTCTGTGGCGCCACTCTTTAAGAATTCCATCAGTGTAAAGAATGCTCTGGTTTAGGGCTGAGCTATTTCTTAGCTCTCCTGAAACTAGTCAGAAAACTTTCCTTATTTCACCTTGAATGGCTCCAATTTTGTTTTGTTTAAACTGTTAATATTATTTGAAAAGTTAACGGCTTTCTAGATTATAATTATAAAATACTCCGCTAGAAAATAATTGTACACACTAAAGTCTCTGTGAGTTATACTTATCACTCCCTTGAATGAAGGGTCAAATGCTATTGCATTTCTGGAAGTCCTTTTATTTAGCCAACAGGCTCTAAGCAGCAATATTACTGCAGACTGCCTTGTGCAGCTTAGAACTTGTAGAGAAACATCTCTTTTTCCCCAAAGGACTTAGAGGAGTCTTATGCCTATATAATTGATGTCTTGACTCGAGAAAAAAAATTGATTATTTGTCTCAGTCCTGAAACCATCCCTTCTCTCCATGTTTGTTCCTTGTTGTCTGGGGTAACTGGGAGGGAGAATGGTTCCAACTCCTTGGCTTGCCTGTCCTGTTTGGTTAATACTTCATTTGTGTTCTACTGGGGAACAGTGGAATAGCTGTTTCATTCCACCTCTACCTCGTAAGTACAGCTGAAAAAGAAAGCCAACCATCATTTCAGCACTCTGCAAGTGTATATCCTCCCCAGCTTCTACCATCATATGATTCCAAAGTTAAAAAATCCCAAGTGAAGAATTAAAGAATTATAGATGGCACAATTATTCACGTATATTCATCCAATTATTTAAAAAGGTACAGTATCTTTTTAAAGAGTTTAATATGACCTTGGATATAACAGTCAATATACAATAATCTCCTCTATTTAAACAGCACCTAGCACTCAGTAATTTAATTGACAGTATTCACTACATTTTCTTTTCAAAAACATCCAAACAGAATATGTATGTATATTAATTAATTGATTAAAATAATTGTTTATAAACTATGTAGGTATTTGAATACATAGACATGAAAATTGATATTTGAAATTTTCATTTTAGACCAGAATATATTCATTAGGCTAATATGATTTATTTATTCTTGATGAGCTCACGGAGACTTTATTAAGAAGAATAGACATACACTAAATAAAAAAGAATTTATAGTTGAGATTTTGGGAAGCTTGGAAGCTCCTGGATAAATGATCTTATTTTCTGGCTTACTGACTGAGTGCATAGTCAGGACATTTATTCACACACTTCTTGAACTTTTCCTATATATTTACACCCATCATTTCACCTGAGTAACTCCTAGTCTTCAAGCAGCAATGTAGATGTTATTTCCTTGAACAAAGCTTTAAAAATGAAATATTTCATTACAATGGCAAAGTACATTTTTAATTACATTTTTAAATTATTTTTTATTAATTACAGTTTATTCACATTGTATCCCCCCTGTACCTCCCTCCCTCCTCCTCTCCCAATCCTACTCTTCCTCTTCCCGACCCGTGGCTCTCTCCCAGTCCATGGAAAAGGGAGGTCCTCTCCTTCCCTCTGACCCTGGTATTTCATGTCTCATCAGGAGTGGCTGCATTGTCTTCTTCTGTGGCCTGGTAAGGCTGCTTTCCCCTCACGGGGAGGTGATCAAAGAGCAGGGCAATCAGTTCATTTCAGAAACAGTTCCTGTCCCCATTACTATGTAGGCCATTTGGATACTGAACGGCCATAGGCTACCTCTGTGCAGGGGTTCCAGGCCATTTCCATGAGTGGTCCTTGGCTGGAGTATGAGTTTCAGAAAAGACCCCTGTGCCGAGACTTTTATGATCTGTCACTTTCCTTGTGGAGCTCCTGTCCTCTCCAGGTCTTACTATCTCCTACTTCTTCAATAAGATTCCTTGTACTCTGCCCAAACTTTGGCTATGAGTCTCAACATGTGCCTAGATACCCTGTAGGGTAGAGCTTTTCAGAGACCCCCCATGGTAGGTCCCTGTCCTGTTCCCTGTTTTCTTCCTCCTCCAATGTCCATCCTTTTTGCCTTTCTGAATGGGGATTGAGCATCTTAGCCAGAGTCCTCCTTCATGATTAGCTTTCTTAGGTGTATAGATTTTAGTATGTTTATCCGATATTATATATCTAGTATCCACTTATGAGTGAGGATATACTCTGTGTGTCTTTCTGCTTCTGGGATACCTCACTCAGGATGATCTTTTCCAGTTCCCACCATTTACCTGGAAATTTCATGATTTCCTTGTTTTTTATTGCTGCGTAATATTCTGTTGTTTAGATGGACCACAATTTCTGTATCCATTCCTCAACTGAGGGGCATCTGGGCTGCTTCCAATGTCTACCATATTTTTCCTTCTGAATGACGATTGAGCATATAAGTGGATCAAAAACCTCAATGTAAAATCAGAATACTACACTTGTTAGAAGAAAAAAAATAGGGAAGAGCCTTGAACTCATTGGCACAGGAGACAACTTCCTGAACAGAACACTAATAGCACAGGTTCTAAGATTAACAATCAATAAATGAGACCCATGAAATTGCAAAGCTTCTGTAAAGCAAAGGACCCTGTCATCAGCACAAAACAGCAGCCTACACATTGGGAAAGGATCTTCACCAACCCTATGTCTGACAGAGGGCTAATATCCAGAATATATTAATAACTAGAGAATGTAAACATCAACAGACCAAGTAATCCAATTTTAAAATGGGGTACAGATCTAAACAGAGAATTCTCAATATAGGAATATCAAATGGCAGAGAAACACTTAAAGAAATGCTCAATGTCCTAAATCAAAGTGACCCTGAAAGTTCATGTTACACCCAAAAGAATGGCTAGGATAAAAAATTGAAGTGACAGCACTTGTTGCAGAGGATGTGGAGAAAGTGGTTCCTTCTCTGTTGCTGAATGGAATGTAAACTTGTACAACCACTTTGGAAATCAATCTGGTGCTTTCTCAGAAAGTTGGGAATAGTGCTTCCTCAACATACCGCTCCTTGGCAAATATCTAAAATATGTTCAAGTATACAACAAGGATATTTGGTCAACCATGTTCGTAGTAGCTCTATTTGTAATAGCCAGAAGCTGGACACAACCTATATGTCCCTCACTGGAGGAACGGATACAGAAATTGTGGTACATTTACACAATGGAATACTACTCAGCAATTAAAAATAGGGAAATCACGAACTTTGCCAGCAAATGGTGGGATCTAGAAAAGATCATCCTGAGTGAGGTAACCCAGAAGCAGAAAAACACACACACAGTATATACTCACTTATAAATCGATACTAGACATATAATGTAGGATAAACATACTAAAATCTGTAGTCCTAAAGAAGCTAAACCACAAGGGAGACCCTAGTAAAGTACATTCTTAAGCTGCTTTTCTGCCTTGTAATGATAGACAGGATGTCAGTGCCTTATATGATAATTTTGAGAGAGTTACAGACTTAAGGTGGCATGTGTGTATGTGTGTGTAGCTGTTTGTAAGTATGTACACATCTGTGTAAATCTGTTTATCTGTGTGTGCCCGTGTGTGCCCGTGTGTGCCCATGTGCGTGTCTGGGTGTAGATGCCTATGTATATGTGGCATGAGTGTATTTGTGTATATACCTGTAATTCTCTGTATGTGTGTACATGTGTGTGTGCATGCATGTGCATGCATGTGTGTGTATGTTTATGTGTATACATACTTGTTGTGTGTGTGTATGTGTTTGTGTGTGTAAACTTATTCCAGCCTAATGCTCTCAGGTTACATTAGGTCTTCTATGGAGAAATATTCCTTCCAAGGACCATCTCTTTCTCTTTTGTTCTCTTTTCTAAATTAGGGGTGGAAGCTTTCTGTACCAAATTGTACTGACTGCATATTACATGACTTTTCCCAAGCATGTTCTAGCTATTTCGTTCTCTCTCAGGTCTGGATAATTGTTCTTACATATTTAAGTTTACTACGGGTGTCCAAAAGAGATAAATGCCACAAGTGTTCCACGCATTGATTCACACAGCATTTGTCAGGTGGTTGATTTAGAGAAATAATTAGAGCTGTCATGCTTCATCTGTAAGTGTTTCGACAGCATGAAGTATGAAGTTTTAGGCTGTCTTCTACAAATGGACCTCAACGTATATTTCTGAAATTTTCTTCATGTAGCCAAGTGACACTTAAAAGTGAAATGATAATTACCATAATTATCTCTAAAAATAGTTTTATTGACACAAAGGAGAAAATACCACTATTCTTCATCACAGTTATAATGTTAGAGAGTAGAAGCCATGTTTTGCTACCTGGCCTAATTTTATTTATGCGATGCTGAGAGAATGCAATTTAAAATATAATTCTCTCATATTTGATGCGTGTGCATTCAATTGCTTTTTCAAAGAAACACAAAGCTTTTACATGAAACTTTTTCAATTGAGCACATGGTGAAAAGGTAATTAGCAAAATCCAACATACAAATACCCAAGTTGTGAGTATAATGTTTATATCTACAGGGAAATGTGATTTACAAGCTTGTACTCATTGGCAACTTTCTTTGAAATCATATTATCAATCATCTGGTGTATGTGCTGAAAATTTAGCTATTTGTATTTTGTAGAAAAAAAAGATATTTGAAAATATAACCTGGAAAATACATGTGACCTTAGAACTAATGGAAAAGTTAAACAACTTCCTAATATTTCACCAAATTATTCTCTTCTACAGAATTTTCCAATATTATAAAAGTAGCCTACTATAATACTCTTCCTCTTGGGTTAGTATTCTTAAGACCTAATATCAAAAATATCACTTTTAAGGCACTTGTTTTCCTACATTGATCCAAAACTGCTTACAGGACAGCCAAACATGAGTGTTTTTCTCAGAGTGTGCATTTTTCTAGCACAGTTTGGCACAACCCCCTCCACATTGTCCCCTTGTTTGGCTCTTCAGTGGTAAGGTTGTTATAATAAATTGTGACTTGTGAAGGGAAACACGGATGTTCAATACTTCCTTGTCTGCAGAAGAACTGGGAGGGAATGAGCATAAAGTCTCCATCGGAATAGCTCTATGACCTTCTTGCAAAAATATATAAGGTCAACATTAAACATACATACTCCCAGTGAGTTGTAAATCTCTGCCTTAGTGATAAAAAAAAAATACGAAGAGAGATTGAAGCGATGGCTTACTGCTCTTGCATCTCACCTGAGTTCAGTCTTTAACATCCACATTGGAGAGCTCACAGCTACCTGTAAGTTCAGTTTCAGGGGATTCAATATCATCCTCTGGCCTCCAGGGCACCTTCATTCACTTGGACATAATCACATGCAGACCCATAATTAAAAATAAAATAGATCTTTATAAAGAATATACAAAGGATATTTTATTGTTACTAGAAAATCACTATAAACCATGTAAATTAAAATATGCAGGTTTACAAAAAAAACTGATGCATTCAGCACTGGGCCTCTTTATGAGAAATAACAGAGATGGGTGGCCTTTGAAGTTCTCTAACATTCAAACATCCAATAACTTCATATGTGTATTTGCATTTAAAGCGATTGAAAAGAAGATCATCCTGAGTGAGCTATCCCAGAAGCAGAAAGACACACATGGTATGTACTCACTCATATAGACATATAAAATAGGATAAACCTACTAAAATCTGTACACCTAAAGAAACTAATCAAGAGGGAGGACCATTGGCTAAAATACTCAACCCCCATCCAGAAAGACAAAGCATATTGACATCAGAAGAAGAAAACAGGAAACAAGCTAGGAGCCTGTCACAGAGTCCCCTGAAAGGCTCTGCCCTGCACAATATCAAAGCAGATGCTGAGACTTATGGCCAACTGTTGGCAGAGTGCATGGAATCTTACACATGTGTGGGAAATAGTAGGATAAGGAGAGGACAGGAGCTCCACAAGGAGAGCGACAGAACCAAAAAATCTGAGCACAGGGATCTTTCCTGAGACTGACACTCCAACCAAGTACTATGCATGGAGAAAACCTAGAACCCCTGCCCAGATGGAGCCCATGGCAGTTCAGTATCCAAGTGGGTTCCATAGTAATGGGAACAGGGACTGCCTCTGACATGAACTGATTGGCCTGTTCTTTGATCACCTCACCCTGATGGGGGAGCAGCCTTACCAGGCCACAGAGGAAGACCATGCAGCCAGTCCTGATGAGAGCTGATAGAATAGAATCAGGAGGAAGGAAAGGAAGACCTCCCCTACCAGTGGACTTGGGGAGGGGAATGTGTGGAGAATGGGGAAGAAAGGTGGGATTAGGAGGGAAGGAGGGAGGGGTTTGTGGGGGGGGTACAAAGTGAATACAGTGTAATTAATAAAAATTAAAATAAAAAAGAAAAGAAGGTCTCCACTATTCCCTGCTCCTTGGGCAGATTCTAATGTAATACGCAAAGACAAGACATGGAGTGTCCAATAAGAACTGATTAAAAAAATAAAAAAGCTGCCTTGTTCATACATTGGGATATTAACACCCACCTTATAGGGAAAGGAAATACCACCTATGAGGGTCAAGAAATCCACAAGTTAAGACAGAACTAAGCCGGCCAGAGCTGTGCAAATAGCACCTGGTCCCATTTTCATGAGGGTTTGTTTTCCTTTTTTCCCTTAATTATACATAATGTGATAAGTTGCATTTATCAGTAACTTAAAATAAGTTAAAAGTCACGTGTGGCTGATTGTAGGGGAAAACTCCACAGGTAAAAAGAAACATCCACTTTTAATCATTTTGTATTTTCTAGTGTGATCAGCAGTTTTTTGGGGGAGAAATTGTTTCCTCTAGGACTCGGTGGCTGACCATGGCTGAATATAAGATTTTCATGGATTGCCCTTATGGTCCTTTGTTTGATTTTCTCTTGTGTAAGCATTTCTTCATGATTAGGTTGAGTTTCTAGGTATTGTCTAAAAGAAAGAGGCCACTCATCTAAGCTGCTCTTAAGAGTTCATGATTTCTGTGTTGGCTTTTTTATAGCATTACTAGATTAAACAAAGATTTGGTTTTCTATGTAACAGTGTTATTACCTGCATGATTTTAAGTTTAACATAAAGGATATATTGTCAGTTGCCCTCAAAGTAAGTCTTAATCTAGCTAACCCTGATCTTCAACTATACTTCAAACATGAATCCATCTTTAATGCTAACTGCAAAATAACCCTAAATATAGGTCTAACCTTAACCCCATCACTAGCCAAGCTCATGACTTAATCCTAACAGTTCACCTAAACCTAACACAAACCCTAGCTTGAACCTTGAAACACAAGACACAACACAACACAACAAAACAAAAAATGAGGCTAGATATGACCACCACCATAATCCTAGGATCATGATGAATGTTCTACAGAACAGTAAGTTTTCACCTATGATAAACACTATCAATAATGAGAACTCTGAAACTAGCTGTAGGCCCAGCTTAATCCCAGCTCACACACTAACTCTAATCACAACATTAACTGTAAATGTATAACTTATTCTAGACCTAATGTAAATGTTAAACCCAGCCCTAAGCATAATCTAAACTAGCTCCTAGCTTTACACTTAATTCTAGGCATAAATCTAACACCAAAAGCTACAAATCTAAACGTAAATTTATGCCTACTCCTGACCCTAACAATAGAATAACTCTAAATTTACCTCTGTCGGTAGCCCAACTATATATAGTTCTAATCCTAAATCCTAACTGTGACCTTCAATCTGTTATATAAATAACACTAGATATGACCTTAACTGCAACCATAAGCACAACATTGATAAAACAAGCCTAACACTAAACAAATTTCCTCAGAACCCCAACCCTAACATTAACCTGAAAAATAACTATAACACTGTGTCTAGCCCTAATGCTAATCAAAGCCTTAAACATCACTCTGAACCTAACCCTAACTACCTAGATATTACCTTAACTCCAAACCTAACTACCTACCGATAACTATAACCCTAACTACTTAGCTATAACCCTAACCCCAACTTGCTAACTAACTATACCCTTAACCCCAACTACCTAGCTACAACTATAATTCTAACCCTAGTTATATATCCATAACTCTAAACTTAAGTCTACCTCTGATTCTATCTCTAAGCATAGTTCTAAATTTAACTCTAGACACAGCCATAACCCAAATCCTAACTGTAGTCCTGAACATACCTTGAACTTAGTTATAATTATTCTCTTAACCTAGAACCTTACTCTTACTATATCCTAAACTTTAACCACATCACTACATGTACCGGATTGTACTTGTGACCCTAGTCATAAAAACAAGTAAACATAGCCATCATCTTAACATAACCCCATGTCAGCTCTGACACTAACTGTAATGCTAGCTGAATCTCAAACTCTACCCTTCATCCCAGCCCAAATCCCAAACCCACATTCTCCTAATAATACCCCAACCCTAAACAAAAGCCTAGAACAATACATAATGCTAACCTTATAGCTAACCTTAACTATAACCAAATCCTAACCTAAGCCCTAACCCTAACATAACTCAAAGTCTAACCTCAACCCCTAATTCTAACTGTACCTCTAACCATAATGCTAAACCTGCACTAACCCTAGATTTTACCTAACACTAACTCTGACTCTAGGTCTAACCCTAATACTAGTTTACTTCATGCATTTTTAAGCATGGCCACAAGTCAGCTTGTTACAAATGCATGTTCACACACAAGCATTTTTGAATCATGATCACATGTCGGTGTAAGAGTGCCTGTTCTCACGCATGGAGTCTCTGAACATAGCAACTTGTTGATCCAGATATGTGTGTTCACAAACATGTAGAATCAGAACATGGTTACAAGTCAATATGTACATGCATGTTCACACACACATCATTATCATCATCATCATCTCAGAGTGCAGTCATATATCAGCATGGATATGAACATTCACAAAAAGCAGTGTCCAATCGTGATAACATGATGATATAACGCATGTATAGTTTCTAAGCATTCTCACACATCAGTATGTGCACATGTGTTCCTTCACATGCATGCAGTTTCTATGCATGGCAATGGGTTTATATGTATAGACATGTTCTCACAGAAGTAATGTCCAAGCCTAATCACATCATGGTGTGTAAAGATGTTTACCTGCCTGCATTTTCCCAGCATGGTCACATGCACATACTAGTTCACACACATGCAGATTTTGAGCACTTTCACTTTTTGCTGTGTACATGCAAGTTCACAATCATGCAGTTTCTGAGCATGATCATGTGTCAGCGTTATGCAGGTGTTCACATATATGGAGTTGTCCAGCATAGTTACATGTGAGTGTGTGTATGTATCTTCACATGCATGCAATATCTGAGCAAGTCAGTATGACTGCATAGTATTTCCATACAGTCACAAGTCAGCATGTGTGAACATATTCATATACGTGTCATTTCTGAGCCCTGTTGTATTCGTATGCATACGGTTTTTCCATGCATGCAATTTCCAAATGCTCTCATATGTCAGTATGTGTGCATGTTTTCCTGCACATGCAATTTCCAAGTGCTTTCATGTATGTCAGTGTGTATTTATGTTTTTACACATATGCAATCTGTGTACTCTTGAAAAATCTATATGATTACACATGCATATAATTTCATTTTTTACTCCAATAATATGTGGTTTCCTGTCTGCATATTTGAAATGTTCCTCAATTTTCTTTTTGAATGACTCTTTCTTTCTGAATGAATCTATGAAAATGCTAAAAACTATGTAAAAAATTGTATCAAATAGAACAACCAGTAGTGAAGATGAAGAGATGCCAAGTCTTGTATTTTCTTGTCAACATAATTAACTTAGTGTCAAATCTATGGAACAACTGAGAGAAAAATATCTCCAATACCATATTGTTGTGGATAAGAGCTAGAAACAATATATTTTCATGTTTTCAAGCATAAGTACCTCTTGTCATACATCCATGTGCTTTTATTACATAGTATTCTTTCTGTTACTGGCTTAGAAGTAAAGCTGTTTCTGTAAGAGTTAATTGTTTTTTTTTCATAAACTATTTGACACTACAGTGTCTACTGGGATGCGTCAAAGAAAAGAGACCCTAAGTAAATGATCAGTCAGTGGTCTATGTTGTTGATGGCAACGGTCTTATTGATTAGTGTTATATAATGTTATTATATTAAATAATGTTAATATATATATTATATATATAGTATTATATAATATTATTATATTAATAATTAGAGATCTTCAAACAGTGTATTTTGAAGTAACTGTCCTTTCTGACTGAAATGAAAGCCTGTAGCAATGACATCATCAAACTCTTTGAAATTCCCTTTTTTATTATTATTATTATTACTACAATTTATTTACTTTGTATCTCAGCTGGAACCCCTTCCCTCATCTCCTCCAAGTCCCACCCTTTCTGCTTCTTTTCCCTTATGTCCCTCCCATAGTCCACTGTTGGACGGGTCCTTCTCCCCTACTCTCTCACCCTAGCTTTTCAGGTCTCATCAGGACTTCTTGGAACCTCTTTCTCTGTGACCTAGTAAGGCCACCTCTCCAGGGGGAGGTGATCAAACTCTTGCTTCATTGTTCCTTTGCTACACTATGCAAGCTGAGTAGACAGGAAAACTATGGAAGTTTGATGCAAAACATTACCTGCTTGGGAATTAAGAATGCAGGCAGTTTATTCCAGATGAGACCTCATTAAGTTAGATCAAGAAAAAAAGGGGGGAGGGGAGAGGCACCATTACACCATGCAAACAGGTGCAGTGAACGCAAGTGGCAGTCAGACAGGAAAGGATAAGCGTGGTTTGGAATAGCTAAACATCCCTATAAAAACAGGGATGGAGATGGAGCCAACACCCATATTAATCTCACCAGAGTGAACCCTTACAAAATTTCTTTGTTTTTGCAGCGGTTTGTATGATTGGAAGCCTTGGAAGGAGGTAGCACCGCTTTGAGGTAGTTAGGACAAAGCTCTGTATTCGTCACAGTCTCCAAGTTGCTTTCATGTAGTAACTGATTGACCTTTGTTAACTCACGGTTTGACTCATCCTGCTTTCGCTCCCACGTTGCTTTGCTCTAAAATGAAGTCCCTGACCATTTTCCTATTTAAGAGAAAAGCAGGCCCCTACTTTTACTTGCTGAACCCTACAGCCTCACAGGGCACCACATGAGGCCCTTCAATCTCTCGTCTGTGCTTCAGTCATACGGAAAGGTCTGAGATTGCCTCTGGAAGGAAGCACACATCAGCAGTCCATCTTTCTTCATCCCTCGGGAAGGTGTCATTCAGCTGAGTGACTGACCTGAAGGACTGGACGGCCCCGGAGTTATTTCATAGCTTCCCTTTTCCTCTTCATAACTCTGCTGTTGTAAAAGCCACACTAAACTTGACAGAGGTGCTGAGGTGAGCAGTCTGTTGGGGAAGGAATAAAAGAGGTGTAGGAAGGTGTCTGTGCCAATAACACCAGATATTACTTTTTTACTGGCCATGGCTTTTGTCAGGAGAATGGCCTACCATAAATCTTAATAAAAGTGAAAAACTGGTTCTGTGATAAATAAGTTAAGATGTAGGATGTGCAGTTCAAACTAAACTCCCTTGTCTCTTATCCATCCCCCTGTAGAATGTGGGTTTGTGCCCCTGTGTAGACACGCATGTGTGCACATGTGGGTATAGGATGTAGACAAGCATGGCCATCTAGCCCAAATTATTTTTGGTTACTAAAATAAACTATTGTTTGCAAGAATTATTCTTTGTGCATTTCTAAGCAGGAAGTTTTAGTTATTAAACTTTTCTATAATGTGAGTATGGAATCAAAGCTGAGACGAATAAAGCAATGACTTGACTTTATCCTTAGCATCCCAGAGAATGTGTGAGAGCCGCAAAGTCAATGAACCACATCACTTGGGTCTTCCCAAAGTTCTCCCTGAAAAGCTCTGAGCAGTGTCTCTACCTTTGAAAGACACTGGAGCAAGCCAGAAATTATTTTTAAACTTTGCTATCCATATTGCCAGAGTTAATGCCCACTGATATGCTTCTGAGCAGACAGTCTATAGCAGGAACAATTTCAAACCCTACAAGCCCAGGTTAAAACTCATTAATATAAGCTGAATACTTACTTGCCTCCTCCCATAATTCAAATATTCAAGTCCTGACCTCATTGTAATCATGTGTTGGTAAAAGGGAGCTTCAGAGGCCATGGAATGAGGTATCAGACATGTAGTCGGGATGTGTTGCATGTGTGTTTCATCAGGAAAAGTCTCTTGTATAACTGTTGTCTCCTAAATAACTCTTAAATCAGAGAACATTCAAAGGAGTGGCCTGATGTTTTGTTGTTCTTCTTCTTATTGTTTCTGTTGTTTTTTTTATTTGTTTGTTTTTGGAGTGAGTCTTTTCCTAATAGATTTATAAGAAACTCATCTCTCTGAACATGGAGTTAAGTTGGGCTTCTCACATCTATGTAAACTCTAACTCCAACTCTCCTGAACTATTCATCCCACCATTATTCTGGATTATAAAGTACTTTTAGAGCTACGCAGACATTTTCAATTCTCAACCAAAGGAGTTTCCTAAATTCAGTTTTATGCACCCTTATGTATCAGGACCCAAGTGCTCTAAATGGGCCATGAGGCTTTGCACTCATGGGTGATGCAAAGTGCCCTTTCCTCAAGAATGTTAAGGGGCTTTACCTCCACTCCATTCCCTATATGGAATTACTAAAAGGAGGCTCAGGGGAAGTATGAATGCATATGTGGATTTCTTATAGGTCTTGCAGTCTCTCCCTTCCCTTTATTTCTATTAAGTTGCATTTATTTATTTGCATGCAGTCTTATAAAAGGTGATTCCAAATTTTTCTGTCATATGGTAAGGCTATGAAAAAAAAATGAATGTAGTTACAAGACAAAGAGACATGTGACATCTTTGGGCCATTTATAAATAGTTCTTCGGCCTGAGTGTGGCTGGGTGGACATCAATTTGCATTCTGGTTGGGGAAAGCAGTAAGTCTGAAATAATAATTAGTCCTTTGAATACAATTTCATCCTACTGTCCTGTTGGCTTGTTTGTTTCCTAGTTATTTATCATGCTCACCTCTGTTTTTCCACAGGAGAATCCGAGTTCTATGAGCCCAGAATTCTGGCTTATATTCTAGCTACACACTTTTTGTTTTAAGATGAAAATTTAAGATTTACATGAATTGGCTTATCATAATTAACATTGGTTGATTCACACTGAAAAGGGCAAAAATATTAAATCTGATTAAATTTCAAGCAACTCTGTAAAATATTAGCTGGAATATAATTTAGGCCTTTTTTATACATGTAACATTCATTATATTAGATTTGATATGGTCTATAGCTTCTGGCTATTGCTGTGTTGATTTCTGGCTATATTTAATGTCTTTCTAAATAGCCCATATTTTCATATCAAAAAGAGTTTCATAAAATGTTAGAACAGAAGCATTATGTACAACTTTGAAATGATGTTTACAAACTTTAGAAAGGCAAAGTGAAGGGCCTCCTTGCCTACAAGTGTTATTTTTCCTCCTCTACTACAGGGTGGAATATGGAGGTGGCAAAGTTCTGAATGTATAGACATGCAAGCTGTCCTGGAGAGCTGTGGAGCAGTAAGAATGAATGCTCTCTGTTCTCTGTAGAGCAGACTGTGTGTATGTGTCAGTGTGTGTGTAAGTGTGTGTGTTTGTGTGTGTGTGTGTGTATCTGTGTTTATGCCTGTGTGTCTCTCTTTGTATCTGTCTCTATCTGTGTCTGTGTGTGTGTGAGGGGGAAGAACTCTAGAGACAGTGTGAGCAAGTGTGTGAGAGCTTGCCAAGCTTCGTCTATTTTAGCCTCAGCATCTGGAGAATGCTAAATCAGCCAAACAAATAAAAAGAGCAATGTATTCATAAAGCAATGTATTGAGTATAGTAATTCCCTGTGTTAGATCTTCTTTCAACAGGACCCCCTGCCCCCAGCAAACTCAGAACTTGGATAACTTGTTTATTGGCATCATTGCTAGACAGGTCAGATTATTCTTCTAGTAAATGAAACCATCACTGCGGAGGTTGTATTGTTGATTGTCATGGTTAACCTACATAACCCATACCGGACATGTAAGACTGCTCTTCACTCTGAGTGGAGCCACATTAAAGTTGCAATTGCCGCTGTATATGGACTGTGCATCTCCCCTGTTGATGTGTACAGCCTCCAACCTTGCAACACAGACCACTAGGTTCACAACGATGACTTACTTGCATAAGTGAAATATCACCACCTATGAACTAAAAAAAATGAATCAGGAGGGCACGGGTGCAATGGGCATGTCACAGTCATATCAGAGAATTTAGGTCTAATTCAGGTCTGTGAGCTCTTGGAACACACTAGGCTGATAGGGAAGATTAACTCTTCCCCTGGGCCACGTAAAGAAGGGCTGCCTAACCCTAAATATGGCATCTCCACCCACCTGTAGGCCCTTTTCACTAGGGCACAGCAGCATCCATCTACCTGCCACCAGACCCTCCAATGCATGTTTCATGGAACTGAGCAGTGGCAAATTCTTAGCTTCTCTCTAGGGATTCAGGTCTTAATCCAGGTCCACTCAAATCACTCTTTGTTGAGCCCAGATGAATCAGCATTCCCCTTGGAACCATCTTGATAAACTCATATCTATCATCCTGCGGAGACTCTTTGCAGGAGATTCAGGTGTTTGCTTTTGCCTTCAGTTTGTCCTGGCATGAATCCTGCAGCCTCTGGTCTCCTTTCATAGTTATTTTACTAGCGTACAGTATTTACCCAGAAGTATCATGTGAAATTCCAGAGTTAATAGTGTTAATTAAGATTAGAATGAAACGGAGATCCAAGATGGCTGCCACGAGAGAACACTGTGTCTGAGCAGTAGGAGAGCAGAAACAACGCAGTGACCAGGAGACTGAACTCTGGGACCTAAAACGCCAGCATTGTGAGTGCCAGGTGAGCGGAACTCCTACGGTGAGAAAATCAAGTGGGAAAACCCTAGGGACACCCAGTTATTACCTGCAGAAATTTCCCGGTGACCAGCGGCTCACAGCTCTGATCTGGATGAGCAGCTGCACTGGG
>CM053756.1:46063013-46093906 GCA_028658305.1 Pachyuromys duprasi
AGATGATGAAGTGAAAATACAAAGAGAAGTGTAAGAAATGAAAGTGCCAGTTCTGAAACTCGGCATCACTGTCATTTTTCCACCATGGGCATCACAGTCATGTATTAGCACTGTGAATCATCCTACATCAAACATGCTTCTTACAGGTGAATTGAAAGAGTTTACTGCCAAATCTCACAGAAAGAAGAACCGATTTTGAAATGCCCTCTTGTCCTTATGTAATCTTAGGACTTTCTGCAGCATGACTTCTGAGAGAACATGCTTTCTCTAGTGATACAATGAAAATTGGAGTTGAGACCAGTTAGTTAGCAAGGCTTGTGCCATCATTGAAAGAGGGCGAAAAAGCCAGCCAAGATATGAAAATAGACATAAATTCAGACTTTTGTTCTCTGATACTTTGGCTCTAAGACTATTTAGGCAAGTTTCTAGGTGAAACATAAGCAGAATGACCCAGGAAATCAAATCTTTTCCAGACTCTAGAATACCTGTTTTACCCCAAGTCCTGTCATACAGATTTACTGTTTTAATTTTCAACACAAATCTGAGTCTTATCCGGAATGGATCTTCAGCAAGACCTGCCGTTGGGATTTCCTTTCCAGCGAACCTCATTATGGCTGCAGGGTATTTATTTTATTAGAGGAAGGAAGCAGAGTCCATGTTTTTCAGCTTAGAACACAGTTTCAAATGTCATTTCAACTCTAACATTCCAGGGCCAGCGCCTGGGTCTACTGCCTGAGGGAATCTGCAGCGCTTAAGACCTTTCCTTTTTAGAAACCATACAATCTTGCCGAGATATATTTTTAAACAGTTCTCTGGATATCAAGTTCCCCTCTTAACAAATAAAAGGAGCTTCGGTTTGATCATAGATTTCCCCCAGGCTCCCATGTTGAACGATTGGTCCCTAGTGGTGCTGCTCGTGAGAGGTGAGCAAAGATTTAGAGATGGCTAGAGGAAGGCCATCTATGGCAGTGTATCCTTGGAGCTGCAGCGAGTACTAGATATTCCTCTCTGAATGTCTAAGCTGTTGTTTTTTTTTTTTCCACCATTCCTTTCTACCCCGGTGTCCACCCTCACTTCAGGACTTAAAAGAAAAGTGGCCACAGGCAGAGACCATAAATCAAAATACAACTTCTGTTAAGATATTAATTTTATGTTACAGCAAAAACCAATGAACGTGATAGATTTTTAAGAAATTTTTGATATGTATTCTCATGACATTAGTGCACTCAAGTTCCTATATAAATTGTTAGTAGAGAAAAGAATGACCAGAGTGATAGGGCAAGGCGCAAAAACGGAGACACTGTTGCTATTCTCCTAAAGTGTAAAATTACTCTTATAGAAATGACCCTACTCATTGAGAAGTTACAAATCCATGTGTCATTTCTCAAAATCTTTGCTTGGGAAGATTCCAGAAAACAGCTTTAATGGATCATATTGATTATTGATTTTATTAGTTGTAGAATGACACAGCAGTTACACCTTCGGGCATGTTTGTAAGGGAGCTTTTATATTAGATTAATTAAAAGGAGACACTTTAATGTGGATAGCATCATCCCATGGGATAATGGACTGATTAAAAAGGAGAATATAAACAAGGCCTTGGCATTCATCATTCCCTGCTTCTTGTCTGAATGCAACATAACTAGTGTTTCAGGCTTCTGCAGCCTCAACTGCCATAATAGACCACATTTTCAAACCCTGATCCAAATCAAGTCTTTCCTTCAAGATATTATTTTGGTCATCTGTGTTGCTACCACAATAGGGAATGTAGCAGATATGACAGCTAAAAAAAGAATAACTTGATATTTGTGAAAAGCTAGTGTTTATTAACTTCAATATATTTATCATGTACCTATGAGAACAGCAAGTGAATAAAATTGAGTCAATCTTGTACGGCAGAGAGATATTGTCTACTGTTACGCTGAAGATGGATTTAGAAAACAAAGTCATAAAACTTTATTTTGGTCATTTTAAAATTTTATTCATATAGTAATTACAATTTATTCATTTTGTATCCCAGCTGTAGCCCCCTCTCTTATTCCTTCCCAATCCCACACTCCCTCCCTCTTCTCCTCTCATCCACCCCCCCCCGAAAGTCCACTGATAGGAGAGGTCCTCCTTCCCTTCTCTCTCTCCCTAGCCTATCAAGTTTCATCAGGACTGGCTGCATTGTCTTCCTCTGTGGGCTGATAAGGTTGCTCCCCCTTCAAGGGGAGATGATCAAAGAGCCAGTCACTGAGTTCATGTCAGAGATAGTCCCTGTTCCCATTACTAGGGAACCCACTTGGAGAGTGAGCTTCCATGGGCGACATCTGTGCATGGGGTTCTAGGTTATCTCCATGTATGGTCCGTGGTTGGAGTATCAGTCTCAGAAAAGACCCCTGGGCCCAGATTTTTAAGTTCTGTTGTTCTCCTTGTGGAGCTCCTCTCTCTTCCAGGTCTTTCTATCTCCTCCTTCTTTCATAAGATTCCCTGAACTGTGCCCAAAGTTGATGCTGTGAGTCTCAGCATCTGCTTTGTTACCCTGCTGGGTAGAGTCTTTCAGAGTCCATTTATGGTAGGCTCCTGTCCTGTTCCCTGTTTTCTCCCTCTTCTGATGTCCGTCGCATAAGACTAATCATCTTATCCAGGTCCTCCTTCTTGCTTAGCTTCTTTAGGTGTAGAGATTTTTAGCATGTTTAACTTATATTATATGTCTAATATCCACTTATAAGTGAGTATGTACCATGTGTGTCTTTCTGCTTCCTTAAAGGTTGCCAGTGAGTAGCCTGGTGTTGTGGCAATGCCTCTAGTCCTAGCACTCAAGGACACACAGGCAGGCAGAGCTCTGTGAGTTCCAGGCCAGCCTGTTCTACAAAGTGAGTCCAGGATATCCAAGGCCACACAGAGAAACCCTGTCTTGAAAACAACAAAAACCAAAAAGAAAAAGAAAAAAAAGAAAAAGTTGTCAACGAGTGAATGACAGAGCAAGGGAATAGTAGGATGGTTCCTTAGTCTGTTTCTTTGATTGGTCCCACTTCGCTGTTTCTCACATAAAATATGTCGCATGGATGCCTGAGTGCAATGTACAGATCTGTGGATATCAAGTGTGGTGACCTTACCAGATCTCTCTCTCTCTGCTTTCACAGGCTTCACATTTGCCCATCATGGTGATATCCATAAAAACCAAGGGGGCTGTGGTAAGTTTAAGGACAACAAGTATTGGGAACGTTACTAGATGAGACAGAAGGATGGAGACAAAATGAGAAAGTGGGAAAGAGAAACTTCAAAAATCACAAATGCACTTCAGACCCCATTTCCTCTGCTGGAGAGAAAGCTGCATGTGTGTTGGCATTGAAGAGCATTCCGCTGCTGCCTAATAATTGTGTGTGTGTCAGGTACTTTAAAACATAACTGGTGTAAGGCAGGCCCACCTTGGTGATGTCTTAGATTTCATGTGCGGTAAGATTTCATAGAAAAGAAAAATAATCTAAATGTCTTCTCATCTGTGCAGCAGGAAAGTAAAATTCAAATCAATTATGTGTCCAGCATAGAGGAGGATTCATCCACCTGCTTTCAACTCCTTTCATTAGTCTCTTGAAAAAAATAACACTTTTTGAGTATTCTTTTGAAACTCCCCCCCCCCCCAAGTATTCCTTTAACTGGGAAGACAGGTATCAAGAGAACCCCATGCACACAAAACATCCAACACGGCACATCTGCATGATGCTCCTTGGATGCACATGTCCTCTTATGAAAAGAAGGATTCATTTCAAGGACATTTCATGAGCAAAATCACATTTGTACTTTTACTTAACACATTTCTTTCCTCGGCGGAGGAAAAGTGCTCTGATGGAACACACTTTGCATCGAAAAGAAATACATTTTGCTGAGAGAGAGGAAAAAAATAAAACCAGTAGTGTGTGCTGAACAGGCAACAGCCTAGTCAGTAGCTGAAATGAAGTGCCAGTCACTTACTTCCTCTGCAGTGCAGAATCGCTTGACTGTGACACAGTTATGTTTGGTCTCACTTCGGTGCCCGCGCTGGAAGGGTCAATTCTCAGAATCTTTTCACAGACTCCTGTTGCCCTACCTCTTTCTCCTCCTCCTCTCTGCTCCTGGGTTTACGATTCCAGATGGTGGCTTAGATCTTTACGACATTTTAATTGATTGTGTGGTAAAGGCCAATTTTATCCGTTTGCCGGTAGGTATTTCTCATTCTCAAAACTGCTGATTGTGTGTACATTTATGGACACCATATTTAAAATTAATTAATTTACAGTGTGGGAGTTGCTGTGGAGTCTCTCTGTTCTGTAGGTGATGTATACTAGATTTGTGCTGTTTCAGTTACTACCACTTCCCTGTAATTTCAAATCAGATATGATGTTCTCTGCTTTTTTTCTTTGTTGTTCACAATTGTCTTAATTATTTATATTGATCCTTTTTTTTGTTCTCTCTCTCTGACAGTATCATTCTCTCTGTGTGCGCTTGTGTGTTTGTTTTTTTTCCTATGTATAATAAATGACATAGGAATTGTATTGAACTTATGTTTTGCGTTCTGTATTATACATGTTTTAACAATTGTTTTGGCATCTATTTTTTTTAGAGCCAACCTATATACATTGAAAGATATTTGAAGCAGGTAATTCCAAAATGATTAACAGCAAATAATATATAAGACACTCAAACCTAAAATTAAACATTCAATTAATTGCAGAGATTCACAACTGGGCAAAATTCAGAGAGTAAATGTCCATGAGATGCCGAACCCCTAGAGATACATCTAAAATGTCTACACAGAAGTCTCATGAAACATAGGGGAAGGCTCATCTATCTATAAGATCCAGAGGACAGGATCACCTGCTGAGAGGCAGCATCTTCTGTGGTCATGAAATCTCAGCAATATGAAAATCTTCCATAGGGGTTACCCCAACCTGATGGGGGAAATATTGGAAAGCCCCAACCCTAGATGAAGATCTATAGTCAATTAATGGATATGCATACATGTCACACTGAACCAAATTAATAATTATTAGTTATTAATATTAGTAGTAATTAATAACTGCTAATCAAAGATTAAAATTTAAAAAAACTCATAAAAGTAGAATTGTCTTTTACTACAAAATCCCACTGCTGAGAATTCCCAAAGTATTCCACACGTGTATGTCAAACACTGCATGTTTTGCCATGTATGTGGAAGTGACGCATAAGCATGCAGGAGAGAATAACAATTATCAGAGACAAGAGGTAAAAGGCCCAAATGCCAGTTACAAAGAAAAAAATTGAATTTTTTCCCTGAGATCTCTTAACAATCAGGGTGAACACACTTAGCAATAAGTACAAGATACTTTAATATCACTCAGAGAGTAAATCTCAAATACTCTCATCACAAATATTGAGTTATGAAATGATTGCTAGGTTTCTCAGCTTGATGGAATTGATTCACATGACATTCAAATATCAGAAAATTATATTGTACATCATTAACAAAATGGTGCCATTGTGATTTCTTTCAATATATAATTTTGAAAGGCATAGCCTTAAAGTTAAAAGAAACTAAGTAAATTGAATATCAAACTATCAAGGGTATCTTTGAAAGGTGAAACCTCAAAAGCGTTGTTTTTGTTTTGCTATTGTAATTCCAATTCTATGAAATCTGTAAGTACAAACAAATTAGCAAAACTGCCTCAATGTGCCATGTGTGAAACAGTATCAGTCTATGCTTTGTAAAAGTGGATCTTGGTACTAGTTCAATTATGAACACAAATCATGTTCTACCCAGGAAGCTGCTGAGTCAGAATCTTCCTGTTGCTGGGAAATAGCATCCATAATCAATTATATGTTTGCTTATGTCTATATTAATAACAGATGCCATTTGTGAAATGATACATGTATTGCTTGAGGCTAACAAGGGAAGACAAATAAGCCTAAAGAGTATCACTGTATTTTAAGTAAAAAAAATTTGAAAAAAATCTTTCATGCAAAAAGAAAAACATATTACAGGACAAAATCATCAGATAGTCCAAACATATATATGCTTTGTAATGTTCAATTGTACATAATTATTTTTAATTGCTTTTATTATTAAGCATGTTTAAGAAACGAAAGCAACCGTGTCTACTTCGCATCTCATTGCCTGTTACAATCTTTCTATTTCACAGAGTAGTTATTTCCAGGGATCCATTCAAATTCATCCAAAGGAACTTTTCTAAATAGAACATTCATATTTTTATCAGAATATGAGCGTAAGAAGATGGGCGGAGTAGATACGTGGGCTCCTGAGAAGCAACATTAGACAAAGTGATTGAATCTATCGATTAGTTAGAAATAGCTTCCACTGCCCCAGAGGCCCTGAATGAATATGGAATGGCAAAGCATAAAAATAGCTTTGAAAGTTAATAGGGCACTGGGCAAAATAAAGCCTGGTCACCAACTAAAGAGCTAAGAAAGAATTGTTCAGCAGGCAAGTGAAATTGTGCTCACAATGAAGGGTTATCAGGGAATTTCCTGAAATTAAAAATCAACTGTCTGAAGAAAGATGACGGCTTTTACCATTTCTGAAAATTTAAATAAAGAGATATTTAAACACTCACTTGATTTGAAATTTCCCTTCACTTTTTGCATGACCTTTTAAGAGGCATTTCAAGAAGTATCATATGGAAAGGTTTTGCTGTAAAGAGACAGAGGCATTGAGAACGTGTGTACCTGGAGGTAGAGTGAGATACTGAGAACATTGTAGTGCAAGTGGACACAGTGAGATGGTGTCCACAGGTTTCTCAATGATCTGATGTCAGCCGACCTGTATTGTAGTTGTGGTTCCTTGATAGGTTTATCGAAAACTCTTCATTGTGTTCACCTGGTGGTTTCAGCCATCATCAGAAACTGCTGTGTTTATGCCACTGTGTGTTCAATGGTCAGATGGAGACATGGCACATACTATATAACTTTCAGAATTTCTACACGATGGATAATGGACAATAAATTCTGTGACAATAAAACATGCTTTAGTAAAAATTCTCACGTATACTTGCCTTTAAATGAATTGCAAAAAAGTAAAATAAATATACACAAATTATAAATTATGTTCTAAAGTTCTGGAAATTCTGGCTAAGACTAATTTGGACACAACTGTTTCTTATTTTCCTCTTTTTTTTATACTTTACCTTCAGTTGTTTAAAAGTCCAAAAAAAAAAAAAAGGGAACATTTATTTCTAAGAAAGTGTTTTGTGGGCATAGCAACCTCAACATTTGAAACCATTGATGTTGAAATAGGACGGCATTACAGTGTGTAATATTATTATAGTCAAATCAGGGAACACATTTTTTATAGGTGTGGTAGTTTAAATGAGAAAGTCCCCCTTAGACCGATGTTGGTGTCACTGTTTGTGAAAGTTGAGAGATCTTTAAGGAGGTGGAGTTGCACTGGAGAAGGTAGGTCACTGGGGCTTTTGATGGGTTATGACCTCAATTCACTTCCAGGTCATGACCTTAATTCAGGATGTGATCCCTCAGGTTACTTCTCTAGCTCCCTGCTGCCATCCTTCCTCTGACTTACGGCCTCGACCTCTGGAACCATAAGTACAAAATAAGCCCTTTGTTCTAGAAGTCGTTTTTGGTCAGCACAATAAAGAATAACTAATATCTAGGTAGTGCCTATTCAGTGTCTACTAAAATGTTATTCTAAGGATTTCACCTGTTTAAAGTAGTATAGTTTTCTCAATTAATCTGTGAAACAAATATGGGGACCATCTCCACATATGGATCCTGAAGTTCAGAAAGATTATAATACAATGGGAAACAGCAAACCCAGAGGTGATAGACAGCATTCTACACACCAGTGTGTGTATATTGCAGACTAAGATAGTCAGAAACAGTACGTGGACAGTGTTATGAAAGATTAAGTCACATAACAACGATCATGAGAAACTGTTACACTCCCAGGCACTGAGCTTCATGATGAGGCATCTTCCACTTTAGGACCTAAAGCCACACTTTCATATGCTAATGATGATTTGGCGTTGTTTCACCAACCCCAAATACTGTTTTCTGGTATGACCAGAGCAAAGAATAATTCTCTATTTTTCTTACTTTTGTGGGGTTTTGTCCCGCAATTATTGTCAAATCTAGAACATTAGACAAATATACAAAATATGAGGAATAGACTTTGGCCAATTACTTGCACAAACCGAAACTGGTGGAAATTATGGACAGACTTTCTCGACTCTCAGTTTCCATGTCTGCTTTTGCTTTTGTTGCTATTCCCAGTGAGATGTTTGGTGATTATAGCATGTGTAATTACTAATAGGAAAAGGAGGAAATAAACTCACAGAGTAATTGAGACGAATAGATGAGGTGGTGTGTGGGAAAGCATTGTTGTTGCTTATAGAATATTAAATAACCAAATATCACTGGTGGATTTGATCATGCCACAGCTGTCTCTCATAGTCATTTTTCCTTGTCTCTAAGCCATATATCATATCCCAAATATCACTTTATAAGAATTCTAGTTTTGGAGTATTTCTGCAGTCACCTCCGTCATTGTTATGCTTGAGATCTAGGATTCTGTGCAAGGTGCTTGATGAACAAAATTCTGCCTGGCTTTCCTACCTTTACAGTGTTTAGTTTACTAGTAAAGCTGTGACCATAATTAAATATAACCTAATATAGACTTCAGGTAAATTGTTTCAGAAAAGAAGACCAAATGTGTTTTTCAGTGCACACCATCAGGGTAAACCACTGTGAGACACCAGACAAATCACTGAAGATTATCAGGGCTCTGCTCTATTCCCTTCTGCTTTCATTGTAGCAAATGGGTAAATTATAGATGATTCCTGAAACAAAACCTTCTGCAAAATACTGCTTTATCTTATCCTAATTGGCCAGGTTCATGGGATTCTCAATTCTACCCCATTAGATTGTTTTTTTGTTTGTTTCCTGAATCAACATATAAGAATATTGAACAAAACACAGGTGCAAACTATTTGAACACTCATGAGATCTTGTTTGGATGTATTCATACAAAGAAAAATCTCAGTAATTGCTAGATATAAGCTATTTTGGCACACGGGTTTGGCTCAGAAAGGAAACAAACTTTGTTTGCACATTGTTTAGCAGCCCACAGCAACAAACACAAAAATTATCTCTGAGAGAAACTGGCGAAAGTTTTCTTTTCTGGATGATGGACAGATATTTTATATAGCGTGATGTACTATGTTTGATAAAATCTTTGTTTTTACATACAGAGAGAGAGAAAAGACAGAGGGAGGGAAAGAGGAAGAGAGAAAAATTTATATTTGAACTGCAGAATTGAGAATAGTTATTCAAAATTCCCAAACATAAATTATTTACAAGATATAGTTAGGAAGCTTTGCAACTGAGATAAAAGTATCCTTGAATGAAATTTGATATGAACATTTCTTTCTTGGTGGTTTTTTTTCTTTACAATTAATTATAACACTTGCATGTTGGACTCAAGAGCATTTGGAGAATCGCCTTTGAGTGTGTTCTTTTCTCTTTATGAGACATTAGACAGAAGAAATCAGGTCAACAAGGGCAGGAAGAAGGCAAATAGAATTGAAATACTTAATCTAGAAACAAATGAATTATGAATATATAAATAATACTTTAGTTAGCTCAAAGCAAATGCTAAATATCAGTAATTATTACAAAAATCCAGGCATAATACAGTGACATGTGTCTTAAGATAAAATATAAGTAAAATATATAAGGAAAGTTCCATTTTCCATGTCTTTAAAAGTCCACAGAAGAGAAGACTGAGTGTTTGCAAATGAATAAACTACATGTTTACAAGGAATCACATATACTATTCCTGAGTCATATCTAGTCACCTCTGGTAGTAAACTGATGTTAGATGAAAGTAGAAATACATCCAAATTCCAACATGGGGAGCCAAGGACTTCTTAGAGTTAGTTACAGGAATATGAGTGGTGGTTAATTACAGCAGCAGAAATGACTCAGAGATAGCAGAGTGACCAAAACCGTACCACAGCGTTAGAGACAGCAGGTCATATATTAAGTGCAAGTACCACAAAATTAAGATAAAAACAAACCAACTAACAAAAAACACGCATGAAACCAAGGGGTGGGGAAAGCTTTCAGAATAGATACTGAATTTAATAATGTACTCACAAGCACACACCATCTCCAAACACATCAAGTTGTGTTCAGTATAAATAACAGCATTTTGTGTGTTAATTAACCTCAGTAAAGCAGACTGAATATCTTGTTAACACACACACACACACGCACACCACACACGCACACAAACACACATAAATACCTATTAACTGAGAAAAAATTAACCCAGAAAAAAGCAAAATTGAACATTTAAATTTATTTTGTATTTAACATCAATTATGGACTGGGAACTGGGAAGGGGGTGTCATCTAACTCAGTCGTTACAGAGCAGTAATGTTTCAGGAGTTTTAGTGCACAAGGAACAGCAACCATAAAGGAAGGAGAAACATGTGGTAGGTAAGATGAAAAGAAAAAATCACTGGAAACTCAATGTCCTCCACAGCACACAATGCATCTGACACTGCTTCCTGGTCTTCGCTGCTGCTGTGCAAAGCACCCAGAATCATCTTCTGATGCCAATACATCTTCACCTCCGTGCTGCCCAATGTGAACAGAAAGCAGAAACAGATGGCCCTTATATCAAGAGGTTTCTGATAGTTTGTGTCTCAGCTTCATCTTTCTATGCTATACTTATTGTTGAAAGGAATCATTTTATTAAGGAAGATAAAAATGTGCAATAATGTTCTAGTTTCCTTTCTGTTTGGTGACAAAACACCATGTCTTAAACAAAGTAGGAAAGAGGTTGTTTCAGTTTATAATTCCTGGTCACAGACTGGGGGAATTCATGACACGGTCTCAAATCACGAGCTGAAAAAGCAAACCATGTAGGAATGTTGCTTTCTACTAACTTACTTATACAGCCTAGGTTTACCTGCCTAGGCATAGTTCTGCCTATGATTCATGATTCTGGCTAGATTCTCCTACCTTAGCTATCAATCAATCCAATTTCTCACAGACATCAGTGGTTACCAGCCAATTTGATCTGGGAAGTCCCTCTATCTGGACTCCATAAGATCAGTGTGCTGTGTCATGTTGGTAGCGCTTTTAACTTGGCATAAGAGGAAGATAAAATCAAACAGAAGTGTGGGTTACAGCTCCTCTGAGCTTACATGGGAAAAACAAGGAATGTTGACTGATTTCGCTGCCTGCTTGGATACGTGATCTTCCCTGAGAGTTTACTTCTGCAATTTTCATCTGTGCTCCTCACACTTTAGATAAGGATATTGAATCTACCATCTGCAATGTTGCAGGTAACATTCACTTCAATAAATTCAATAAGCTGTCACACTGGTATATACTGGTATATACTGACTCTGCCAGTAACCAAAAGAAGCTGTGTTTCAGCTTCACCAAAGGTGAAATAGATGAGCTTGGTTCTTTCCAGCTGAGAGAGATGTGATGAACATAGAGCATTCCTCTAAAGGTCAGGGAGAGGGCGTAAGTCAGAAATATATGGCGCTTGAATTTTAGAAGTTTACACATACACATATTGTAATTGGATGAAATAGGTTATCACACCAGTGAACCCATTCCAGCTTGTCTGTGGACCTGCTGCTGTAGTGATTGTACAAAAAATGAAAGAGACTATCACAGACAGGTGAACCTTATAGGAGAAGGCAAAGGGTTTGCATGTGGTTGTTTATCTATGGCCTATATAATAAAGTGCTAAGGTTATTCTATCTTTTTCTTCTTTATCGTCACCGCTCTCATCATCAAATCCAGGATGTGTCAAAATGAAAGCAATGAACAAAAAGGAACCAGACTTTGGGAGAATTCTTACATAGTGATATTCATAGGATCAGTTATTTGAATGCTGTTTTTTTCCATGTACTTAACATCTGTCCTTTTAGTTTGATTGGCTTGTAGACAAAATAATAGATTCTCAAATACATCTTTATTAGAATCTAACACTTTTTATTTTTACATGTAAATGGAGAATTTTTAAGGTTAAGACTCTTTAAATAGATATAATCTTGAATTAGCTGCATTTGGCATAATCAAAAGGGTCTGTAAAAGATAAGGTGCCGAAAAGTAGAGCTTAGGTGATGTTCTGATATCTGACATGAGCTGGGAGCCAAAAGTTCTAGAAATGGAATAAAAAGGAAAATTAAAATTTCTTCCCTAGAGTCTCCAGAATAACCCTACCAGGACTTTAATTTCACTTGTATAATCCTTGCTTTGAACATCTGACCTCTAAAACAACTAACAGGAAAATTTTTTGTTGCTTTAAGCCCTTGAAATTTTGGTATCCTTATACTTCTAGTAAGAATCCAGTAAAATTCAAGAAGAAATCGGCTATTCCATTTGAGACATAGAATGAGTGAACATGTTACTTGAATAAAACAATACATGTCCCAAGTGAAAGTGTTTAGATGATGGGTGAAAATGTAGATGAGGGGGTGGTTTTCCTCTTATTGAGAAAAATCAAATATTATACACACTCTGCCTATGGAGAAATCTCTTTAAAAGTCACAGATCTTTGATTTAAATACGGTCTTGTCAGTAGCTCTGGTTGACTTGGGATATGGCAGTGTCTATAGTAGAGATGATAGTTAGAGAAAAAAAATAACATGAACCAATAACCCATTCTCAAATTTTCATCTGGAGAAAAGCATGTCGCAGGTGAGACTGAAGAACTGAGATGTTAAATTCATGGTGTCTTAGTGGTCTATATTTAATGTATAAATATTGATTAGCCAATAAAAATTACAATCCATACTAATGATCTTTTCATAATTTTTTTCTTTCATTGATGACCTGAAAGCTACAATGAGGAATAGCCTAACAACACTTGCCTACTAGCGAATAGAGGCATGGCTTTATGAGAGCAACCAATGACTTTCCTATTAGACTATAGTCCTGTTCCACAAGATGAAACCCATATATGGAACCATGGTTTGGCTTAGGGGAAACTATCTTACTCATTCTGCTAAGGGTAACAGTGTTAAACAAACTCCCAATGACTTATTGTTATATCTGTAGATTATTACATTTCTCACCCTTCATCAGAGAAGTTTCTATTTGAAGACAATGATAGGTAACATACTGTTCAAGGTACAATTAGTAAAAGACTTCATAGTGTTCAGCCATATATCAAACACCTATGTCACAACCCCTTATCCCATGACTCTAAGATCATTGTAGAAAGGGGGTCAGGGAGAATGTAAGAGATAGAAACAATGTCTGACTTCAAGAAAATAATGTTTTCTGAAAACACCAAGGCAGTGAAAGCATGCGCAAGGTCTACACAAGCTCAAGCAAGACCAAACCTCAGCACGTATGGGGAGGTATGCATGTATTCCTACTCTTAACTGAGAAGTTATTGGCAGTTCAGTCTTGGTGGGTTGGTATGGAAGGGGGAGTATTTATCTAGAAAGGGATAGAAGTGTGATCAAATGAGGAAAAAAAAAGAGAAATATAAGAAATCTAGCAAAGCTTGAATTTTACTCAGCCATAAAGGAATTATGTTTTAAAAATGATTTTTTATCATTTTTAGATTTTATTTTTTTTACTTTTTAATCTTGGGGGTGGTTACACATGAGTGCACTACTACCATAGACCAGAAGAGAGTGTCAGATCTCCTGGAGCTGGAGTGACAGGTGACTGTGAGCCATGGGTGCTGTCAACCAAACTCAAGTCTTCAAGGTGGTACATGCTTCCACTGGATGAACCATCTCTCCAGCACCAGGAGAGGAATGTGCTTTCTGATACAGTAATTCAATAACATGTTAGCACAGCAGGCCAGTGTATACCATCTCACTTCTGATCAATGCCCACAGGTTGGAAACATACACTATAATAGTGATGTTCAGGGGCTGGTGGGAAAGGGGGATGTGGAAGTGATGCAAGTGTCAAAAACCTTCCTTTAGGATATTTAAAAACATCCTTTAACTAGAAAGTGGAGATGGCTGGAGAACTCTGTTAAAATTACATTTAAAGTCACTAAACACCTTTGTTAATACATTTCACATTATACAAACTTACATTTTAGTAAAGGTCATGATAATATTTTACAGTGTAGCTTGAAGGGAACACATTCACAGCACTTGACTGACAGTTGCTGTTCTGCACACTGAGGCCAACTGTAGGTACAGTCCACATAGGCATGCAAAAGCTGCTGCTGCTGGATATACAATTTAGAGCATTGTTTCAGTTGGCCCAGGGTGATGCTGGTCTGCTGTTCTTTTGCTGAATATGTCATAGAATTAAAGGTTTGGGGAATTGTCTTCTAGCTCCTGAGTGAGCCTGGTTTATTTGTAAACTTTTTGGTTTACAAGCATACAATATGAATCCCAGCTACATGTGACTATGATTTCTTACAGTATAGGAAGATGATGCATCTGGGATTGGGCCACAGAACATGGAAGAGACTTGAATTTTGTGGGACTGCTCAAGGTCTTCCCACTATGCCTTCAAAAGCCAGAAAATTTTGTTATTCTGTGAGCAGAAAGAAGGAGTTCAAAGTACACTTAAAAAGATGCAGCTGGATGACTCAAGATAAAGACAGAATACTGTGATGAGAATAGTTTTTGGGAAGGTGGAAGAAGGAAGGAAATAGATTATGCTAGACCGTCCACAGAGAACTCAGGCTTGCCAACACCTTAACTTTAATCTTGAAACTTCTAGGTTACAGGAAAATAATATTAATCATTAAATTTTATATGAATATTTATTATTTCCTTTATTTTATTTTTATCCTGTTAACCTTTTTAGTGTTTTTGAATCACATATATTACTTGGAGAATATCCACTTCAAATATGTATGCCATTCATCAGTCACTCAAACTGCATTGAATGTCCTGTATTTTTTTTTATCTCTTTACTCATGTGTTTCTTGAATAAATACTCCACTGAATGGCTGGTATTTCTGAAATTGCATACATGATAATTTTATTGATTATAATCATATACATAAGCCAGGCACAAACTCAATTCAATCAATAATCATTTTGTATTGTCAAAAGCTCTCATCAAATTACTTTATTTTATTATTTCCTTTAATTTTGGTTTTTCGAGACAGGGATTCTCTGTGTAGCCTTGGCTGTCCTGCACTCACTTTAGAGACCATACTAGCCTTGAACTCACAGCAATATGCCTGCCTCTGCCTCCCAGGTTGCTGGGATTAAAGGTGTGTGACACCACACTTTGCTTCAGCAACTTCTTGAAATAATCAAAGTGAAAAGCAATTTTAAATAATTGGATAAAAGTGAATTTTCAAAATATTTTCTGTATAAATTAAAATACCAGGTTCTGGCTATTACGAATAAAGCTGCTGCAAACATGGTTAAGCAAATGTCCTTGTTGTGCACTTGAGCATCTTTTGGATATATGCCTAAGAGTGGTTAGCTGGATCTTAAGGAAGCACTATTCCTAATTGTCTGAGAAAGCACAGATTGATTTCCAAAGTGATTGTACCAATTTACATTCCCACCAGCAATGGAGGAGGGTTCCCCTTTCTCTGCATCCTCTCCAGCATGTGTTGTCACTTGAGTTTTTGATCTTAGCCATTCTGATGGGTGTAAGGTGAAATTTCAGGGTCGTTTTGATTTGCATCTCTCTGATGGCTAAGGACGTTGAACATCTCTTTCAGTGTTTCTCTGCCATTCGATATTCCTCTACAGATAATTCTCTGTTTAGCTCTATACCCCACTGGATTGTTTGATTTATTGCATTTTAACTTCTTGAGTTCTTTATATATTCTGGATATCAGCCCTCTGTCAGATGTAGGGTTGATGAAGAGATGAAGATCCTTTCCCAGTCTGTAGGCTGTCGTTTTATTCTGACAAAAGTGTCTTTTGCTTTACAGAAGCTTTTCAGTTTCATGAGGTCCCATTTATTGATTGTTGCTCTTAGAGCCTCTGTTGTTGGTGTTCTGTTCAGAAAGTTGTCTCCTGTGCCAATGAGTTCTAGGGTTTTCCCCACTTTTTCTTCTAACTGATTTAGTGTATCTGGTTTAGAAAGACAAAGGGGATGGACACTGGATGTATGAGAAAACAAGTAACAGGACAGGAGCCTACCACAGAGGGCCTCGGAAAGACTCTACCTAGTAGTGTATCAAGGCAAATGCTGAGACTCATAACCAAACCTTCAGCAGAGAGCAGGGAATCATATAAAAGAAGGGGGAGTTAATATGACCTGGAGAGTACAGGAGCTCCACAAGGACCAAATGTATCTGGGCACAGGGGTCTTTTATGAGACTGTGTGTCCAACCAAGGACCATGTATGGATATAACCCAGAACCCCTGCTTGGATGTAGCCCATGGTAGCTCTGCATCCAAGCGGGTACCCTAGTAAGGAGAAAAGGGACTATTCCTGACATGAACTCAATGGCTGGCTCTTTGACCTCCCTCCCCCTCTGAGGGAGGAGCAGCCTTGCTAGGCCATAGAGGAGGACATTGCAGCCAGTCCTGAAGATACCTGATAAGCTAGGGTCAGATGGAAGGGGAGGAGGACCTCCCCTATCAGGGGACTTGGAAAGTGGCAGAGGGGAGATGAGGGAGGGAGCGTGGGATTGAGAGGGAATGAGGGAGCGGGATACAGCTGGGATACAAAGTTAATAAGCAGTAACTAATATTAAAAAATAAAAAAATTAATTAAAAATGTTATAAAATACTAAAATACTTGTAAACTCAAATTGTTGTGGAAATTTGTGTCATAAATACTGACAAAATATATCTGAAAATTTATATCAAAATCTTGTATCTCACAAGGACCTCCAGTATAAGATTCATTTTGTTAATGTGAAACTCCACAGGAAACAAGGATTAATCAATGATTTCATTAACATGATTTAAAATTTTTGCTTTCTTATAAACAATTATTTGTGAAAAGACATATTAAGGTCATAGATAATGAAAATGTGCTTCACCTCTGGAGGCTGAAGCCACCACGGTTGTTTCACTGTAGGGAAATGGGTAATAGAATCCTACAGAGGAGATGATAAGTCAACAGCCTTGTCAAGTCTTTCAGTGATGTAAGACACCGTAATGAGGGCAATTATTTTTAAATAGCTGTTTTGAAGTGTGTAGAACTGAGCCTTAATAACTTAGCTGTCTTTGTAAGGATGTGGCTCCACCTCGTATATGAGCATTTCTTTATTTTTTTAAACTCTGTGCACACCGAAACAGTAGACTGTTTCTTCTCTGTGTACATCATCCTCACGTGAAGGACATGCAGAGTGAGCAGACTTCAACTACTTAAGTCACAGTGGCAACTACTACAGTAAAATTTATGGAATCAACCTCACCCATCAACACCTTATACTTTGGTACTAAATGTTGTCTTCTGTTAACATATACGTCTGTTTCTTTTAGGTTGTCAGGATTCTTATTATATCATATAGGTTAACAAATGAAATAATATCAGAAAACAAATGTACTTTTATATGAGCCCAGAAATAGCTTATGTATTTATAATTGGAAATGTCAGCTTTCTTTGGCTTTCACACTTATCGCTCAACAGAACTTACTATCTTAAAACTTTTATCAAGTTTTTTTTTTCTTTCCCCTTATATGGTAAAATCTGCAGTGAAGTAATGAAAAATATTCTCTAATAAGTCTACAGTCTTGCTCCAAAACCTCGTATATAACTATTAAGAATCATGTTAGATTGTGAAGCACATCCTGGAAAATCTTGTCTGGCAAGTGCATGGTTGGCATCTTTTTTTTTTTCTACCTTATAATAGGGTCTTCAATGTTTTGACCAGTTTTCAATGTATGCTCTTAGTAAGAAGTTTTAGCACCACACTCAAATTTTCACATTTTCTATGAGATTTCCCTATGTAGTGTTTCCTCCACACTGAAGAAGGGATTCTAGAAAGAGGAAGGAGGTCCATGAGATTTAGAAAGCTAATGAATGATATGAAACTCAGGAAATTCATGAAAGAAGAGTCTTAGGAATTTATGAGACACATAAAACCCCACATAAGCAGTCACTTATTGCTAGGGGAGAGGATACTGTGTGCAGAGGAGCTGCCCAAAAGCTGCAGAGAACTCCAGTGGGAAAGGATGCTTTGGTGATGCAGAATTCATGAGTTGCCAGCTATGTTTGGGGGGACAATTCTGCATGACTTATGAGTAATCCCTCACCCATGCTTCTGTAAGAAACCTCAAGGAACTTCTTAGATCACCAGGCTACATGGATGTAATGATTTCTTTCTTCTACCATTGGTTCCCTATCTTATGTGGAAAAGAAAAAAAAGCATGCTACTGATTTTGATTTAAGTGAATCTACAGGTCAATTTGAGTGTCCCTAACACCTCTGAAACATTGTGTCTTCAACTTGGAAATATGCTATGCTCCTTTAGTCTGTTAGGTCTCTAGTAATTTTGATAATGCTCTGAAACTTTCAAAGATGCCTTGATTCACCTCAGGAATCTATTTGTTCTTATATATTTGAGATTTTTGTTATTATATTAAAATGCTGACCGGTAGAAGTGATCCTGGCTGTAACTACCATCAGTGGCCAAAAGCAGCATGGGAGAAGCAGATGTATAAACTACCTATGTCCTCTTGAGTTCATCTCCCCCACTTGTGCCATGATGTCAAGAGTAAAGTGGAAGGGGAACAAACTGATACTTTTTTACGGATATTTTAAAAATTTTTATTAATTAGACTTTATTCACTTTGTATCCCCATTGTAGTCGCTCCTACCCTCCCCTCCCAAGCCCCCCCTTTCTCCCCCTTCCCCACACAGGACCCTCCCCAAGTCCAGTGATGGGGGAAAACCTCATCCCCTTCCTTTTGATCCTAGTCTACTAGGTCTCATCAGGAGTGGCTTCCTTGTCTTCCTCTGTGGCCTGGTAAGGCTGTTCCCCCCATCAAGGGGAGGTGATCAAAGAGCAGTCCAATCAGTTCATATCAGAGACAGTCCCTGTTCCTATTACTATGGAACCCACTTGGACACTGAACTGCCATGGGCTACATCTGTGCAGGGGTTATAGGTTATCTCCATGCATGGTACCTGGTTGGAGTATCAGTCTCAGGAAAGGCCCCTGTGCTCAGATTTTTTGGTTCTGTTGCTCTCTTTGTGGAGCTGCTATCTTCTCCAGATCTTAATATTTCCCATTTATTTCATAAGATTATCTGCACTCTGCCCAAAGGTTGGCCATAAGTCTCCGCATCTGCTTTGATAGTTTGCAGGGCAGAGCCTTTCAGAGGTCCTCTGTGGCAGGATCCTACCTTGTTCCCTGTTTTCTCCTTCTTCTGATGTTCATCATCTTTTCCTTTCTGGATGGGGATTCAGCATTTCAGCCAAAGTCCTCCCTCTTGATTAGTTTCTTCAGGTGTACAGATTTTAGTGGGTTTATCCTATATTATATATCTATATGAGTGAGTATATACCATGTGTGTCTTTCTGCTTCTGGGATAGCTCACTCAGGATGATCTTTTCCAGTTCCCACCATTTAACTGCAAATTTCATGATTTCCCTGTTTTTTATTGCTGAGTAATATTCCATTGTGTAGATGTACCACGATTTCTGTATACATTCCTCAGTTGAGAGGCATCTGGGTTGTTTACAGCTTCTGGCTATTACAAATAAAGCTACTACAAACATGGTGACCAAATGTCCTTGCTGTGTACTTGAGTGTCTTTTGGATATATGCCTAGGAGTGGCATAGCTGGATCTTGAGGAAGCACTATTCCTAATTGTCTGAGACAGTGCCAGACTGATTTCCAAAATGGTACAAGTTTACATTCCCACCAGCAGTGGAGGAGGGTTCCCCTTTTTCCACAATCTCTCCAGAATGTGTTGTTACTTGAGTTATTCATCTTAGCCATTCTGATGGGAGTAAGGTGAAATCTCAAGGTTGTTTTGATTTGTATTCCCCCGATGGCTATTGACATTGACCATTTCTTTAAGTGTTTCTCTGCCTTTTGATATTCCTCTATCGAGAATTCTCTGTTTAGCTCTGTTCTCCCAATTTTTAATTGGATTGTTTGATTTGTTGCTTTTCAATTTCTTGAGTTCTTTACATATACTGGCTATTAGCCCTCTGTCAGATATAGGGTTGGTGAAGATCCTTTGCCAGTCTGTAGGCTGTTGTTTTGTTCTGACAGCAGTGTCCTTTGCTTTACAGAAGCTTTTCAGTTTCATGAGGTCCCATTTATTGATTGTTGCTCTTAGATACTGTGCTGTTGGTGTTCTGTTCAGGAAGTAGTCTCATGTGTTCAAGGCTCTTCCCCACTTTTTCTTCTAAGCAGTTTAGTGTGTCTGGTTTTATATTGAGGTCTTTGATCCTCTGAACTTTAGGTTTGTGCAGGGTGATAAGAATGGATCTATTTGCATTTTTCTACATGTAGACAGTTGGACCAGCACCATTTGTTGAAAATGCTATCTTTTTTCTGTTGTATGGTTTTGGCATCTTTGTCAAAAATCAGGTGTCCCTAAGTATGTGGGTTTATTTCTGGGTCTTCTATTCCATTCCATTGATCCACCAGTCTGTTTCTATGCCAGTACCATGCAGGTTTTATTACTGTTGCTCTAGAATACAGCTTGAGATCAGGGATGGAGATACCTCCAGAAGATCTTTTCTTGTAGAGGATTGTTTGAGCAGTTCTGGGTTTCTTGTTATTCCATATGAAGTTGAGAAATTTTCTTTCAAGGTCTGTAAAGAATTGTGTTGGTAATTATATTGGAGTTGTACTGAATCTGTAGATTGCTTTTGGTAAGATGGCCATTTTTACTATGTTAATCCTGCCAAGCCATGAGCATGGGAGATCTTTCCATCTTCTGATACCTTCTAATTCTTTCTTCAGAGACTGGAACTTTTTTTCATACAAGTCTTTTACTTGCTTGGTTAGGTTCACACCAAGGTACTTTATGTCTTTTGTGTCTATTGTGAAGGGTGTTGTTTCCCTAATTTCTTTCTCAGCCCTTTTGTCTTTTGTATACAGGAGGGCTACTGATTTTTTTTGAGTTAATTTTGTATCTGGCCACATTGCTGAAGGTGTTAATGAGATATAGGAGTTCCCTGGTAGACTTTTTGGGGTCACTGAGGTATACTGTCATATTATCTGCAAATAGTGATACTTTGACTTCTACCTTTCTGATTTGTATCCCCTCAATCTCCTTCTTATTGCTCTAGCAAGGACTTCCAGAACTATATTGAAGAAATATGGAGGCAGCCTTGCCTTGTCCCTGATTTCAATGTGATTGATTTAAGTTTTTCTCCATTTACTTTGTTGTTGGCTATAGGCTTACTGTAGATTGTCTTTACCATGTTTAGGTATGTGCCTTGTATCCCTGATCTCTCCAAGACTTTAAACATGAATGGATGTTGGATTTTGTCAAATAGTTTTTCAGCATCATGTGTCTTTTTTTCTTTCAGTTTGTTATTATGGTGGATCACATTTATGGCTTTCCATATGTTGTACCACCCATGCATCCCTGGATGAAGCCTACTTGGTCATAGTGGATGATATCTTTGATGTGTTCTTGTATTCAGTTTGCAAGTATTTTGTTAAGTACTTTTGCATTGATGTTCATAAAGGAGATTGGCCTGAAATTCTCTTTCTTTATTGGTTCTTGGTGAGGTTGAGTTACCAAGGTGACTGTGGATTCATAGAATGAGTTTGGTAGTACTCCTTCTGTTTCTATTTTGTGGAGTAGATTGAAGAGAACTGGAGTTAGCTCTTCTTTGAAGGTCTCTTTGATATCAGTAGACAAACTTCTCTAAAAATCTTAAAATGTTATTAATTATTTATTCTCCTGTTTAAAAAAACATGTAAAAATACAATAAAAAGCTCACTAAACCAATTTAGCATCAATTGGAACACTTTGCATGTATTTTAGAATCACCATATATAAAAGTATTTGCATGTGTATACATACATATATATATATATATATGAGTATGTGTGTGCTTTTTAAGTCTCCATGTGCTCCTCTTTTAAAAATAAAACCTAGATTTGTTATTTTCTGATGAAACTACCCATTGGTTTTCTCCGGCAAGCATGGCTTGGAAATAGATGTCTTTCAGTCCATCTGTAAGTACCTCATGTTTCCAAACAGAACTAGAATACCAGCATCTGAACTTCAAATGAAGACAAATAATCATAAAATTAACACTGGTGGGAACTCCTGGCACTCAATCTGCACTGAGTTTAACACCTTCTTGTTTTACGTGGTTGGCATCTATTTTTAAATCGAATTTAATTGGGTTCTTATGCTGTGACCTCCCTTATTCACCCCTTATTCCTCCTAATACCTTCTAACCCCTCAACAGTAGGTAGAAGAGAAAGAAGGTTAATGGGAAGAGGAGATAAAGTTCTCTTTGGCCACTTCCTACTGTTTAGGGTCCTCAGGTTCTTTGGGGACAGTACCATTCACAGTTGTTAGGAAATCTAGCAGTCCAACAAACCAGCAAACACAGCAGAAGAATAAGCCAACAATAGAATGGGGAGCAGCAGCATGGTTCTTTCTCAGTTTGCAGCTCTCTTCTGGCTTCGGAATTTATACCCTCTCTGAGTCCTCACGATTCTACTAACTGCAAATGGCAAAGACCAGCGCCATGAGGCAATTATCAGCTTTGGATAAACTAAGGCAAGTCTATATTTTAGACTTTGGATGAAAACAAACAAACAAACAAAAAAAACCTCATTTAGGTAACATAATCTCTACTACGGTGCATATTTGAAAATCTTTTGAGTTTCAAGGACCAAAGCATTTTGGTTACAACACCCCTATATGGCTTTCACAGCAACGTAGAAATTATGGGGCATTTTAATAAAATTTTCAGACAAGTACAGATAAAGAGCAGACGTGGCCTATGAGTGGAATATATGTGATTCAAAAGGAACATTGCTGTTGTTTTAAGAGAGTGCTGGCCAATTTCAAACCCTTTGGAAAATAAACATATTAAACCTTGACCCATCTTTCATAAATTAGTATGAATTGTCTTACCAAACATTTAACTAATTGTCTTAGATTTGAGAAATATATATTCTGCATTCATAGAACATAAGTTTAAGAGTAAAATAATATTCAAAATATGTACTACACAATGCTAGCTTTTAAAGTCATGCACATTGATGTAAACTGTAATCCTAGGACCCAGGAGGCAGGGAACAAAAGCCCTCCATGAGTTTCAGGCCAGCATTGTTTATATAACCAGTCCTATGTCTGCCTGGTCTAAAAGATAAGACCCTGTCTCAAAAAAGAAAAGAAGCAAGTTTTAACTATCATTAGAAATTAACAGATACTATTACTTAAGTCAGTTTTGAATGCAGTGGTTTCTGATTTTAAATTTTAGCTGTTTTGCTTAATTAATTTGTCTTTAATATACTAATATATACCTATAGTTCTTCATAGGTGAGTTATAATTTGAGTTGTTTCCTTAGTTCAGTGGTGACCATTTCATTTCCATTGACATGGCTACCTGGTCTGCTTTCTTAGGATACTGATCAGGAACACTGTTAACCACGAGTATAGAATAGCCCTGGGCTTGGGAGCCATAGGTACAGAAAAGCCACAACATAATACATATAACAGGTGTTCTAATTGAGACCGCATTTCCAATGTCATTAATGTTCTGAGCTGACAATGAAGATGAATGGTCATAGAAAGAGCTGTTCAATGGCTATAGAATGGGAGTTGATTTGCCCATACAACATGTATCAATGCAGAAGTTATGGGTAGATACTCGTAAAAATGGCATAACATGAAAGTATAGTTTAAAGAGCCATTAAAGATTAAATCTCATGGCATTAACATTTAACCTTCTTTGAAACTATGAGCTTCGGTATTGTGTGAACCAACCTCTTATTTTTTCTAGCATAGGTTTTGTGTTCTAGAATCCTTGCTGTGATAGCTGTTTATCAGGTAAAACAGACACAGAGTTTTTGTTTTGCAAGTAGCATTTGAAATCTAATTATTGTTACCAAATGTAGATATTGTAGTTGGCAAGATATTCCACAAAACGAAACATACCATATGAGATAACACTGCCCTTATTTTCTGGGGAACAGCTATCCTGATGAAACTGGATCACTAATTCTGTTTTATATACTGGCTCATTATTGGAGTTCAAACGTATGTATAGAGGGCTTGAGAGATTATTCAGTTATTAAATGTACCCACTCCTTTCCCAGCAGCCCTGGATTCAATTCTCAGCACCCACATGGTAGCTAACAACCTGTACCTGTCACTCTCATTACATGGATTCTGACATGCTTTCACGGCCTCTGGGGATAGCTAACATATCCTCACATAGAAGCATGCACACAGATAGTTAAAACCTTTAAACTGTATACCTTAATCAAAACAGGGTCTGGCTAAGTTAGAGGCTAGTTGGGAGTAGGGTACAAAACTCATTGGCTTGACTTCTGTGATGGATCGCTGTCATGCTTGTCACCATCAATAACAACACTTTCTATTTTGGTAGAATTTAGCTTCCATCCCATTCTGAGCATGCTTATGCCTCTTGTGATCATATTATCATAGATGGAGTGAGAACCATCCTAAACTCACCCCAATACATTTGCATAACGCAAATGAGATTGGTAATGGTTCTGTTTTTACTGTGACCAACATTTTTGTTCCAGACTGGACCATGTGAGTCATTCATGGATTAGGGTGTTGATTTGTTTGATTTTGTTTGTTTGTTTTTCATTGAAACAGGCTCTTTTCCTGTATTTCAGACTCACCTGTGTACAGCCATGCTCCTGGATCTGCCTCTGAGTACTGATTTAGAGAGCAGGACAGCATGCCCAAATGCTGAAGGCAATGTTGGCTTGTAATACGTGAGATTCTCATGGGTTTGCCTGAGGTAATTCTGCAGCCTGAAGCCATGCTGAGTTTAACAGGTAGGAATTCACAGAAGTATGCTTGAAATTTTTTTCTTAATTCTGAAAATGTATGTCACAATTAAAATTTTTTTTCTACTGGTGTTGACTACTTGAAGGTTGGTTGGCCAAATAAGTTGGATCAGAAGGTCCAACATTTTTAATAACCAACCCACATGATCAAACTGCTCCAAAATGGAAATCTATAATGATGCAGATGTTTGTATAAAGGCCATTAAAAATTATTGGTCCCAACAAAATAAAGTATATGGATTTTAGAAAGGGAGTGTGCTGTTATGGTCTCATTTGGAAAGCAGTTGTGACTGAAAAAAAATCATTGATGAGTTTCTATATTTTTTTAATGGCTAATGCATAAAGAATTTTTCCACAAGTGACAGTAGCAGTAAATAGCAAACAGAAAATACCAGATTGGATGCAAATCAGGCAACGTCTACTGGGTTTTTAAAGAACTACATTATTCTCATAACAAAATCAGGAGAAATAAATAAAATTCCAAATTGATATTTCTCACAAGTGTAGATTACAAAATCCTTATTCCATGCTAGGAAGTTGAATCCAGCAATAACTAAAAATAATATGTAAAGGTAATATGTTACATATCATCATTAAGTTTATGCAAAGAGAGTAAAATTGGTTTGCTTTCTAAAAGTCAGTCTAAATAAATGGCACAGAAATGGAAATATATAGGAAAAGAATTATGAAAATAAAACTTACCCTGAATATATTATGTACCCAATGAATGAAATTATGCCATTTTAACTAGCCCTAAAAATCTTGAGCTATCCAAAATGATGCAATAAAATCCAAGTCTAGCAAATGTCACTGAGGTAATGAAAAAAATCTAAATAGATTTAAAGATATGACTGAAAAATTCAAATAAATCACTTAGACTTTCTCTGTGAAGTACAGAGTCAAAACCTGTAGTCCTGTAAGAAGGCAAAGAATCCATATAAATAAAATTGGTTGGAAATAAAAGTAGAAAATTAGATAACTTACTGTATATGGTTTTTGGCATATATAATTGTACAGTTATGGGTTATGACGTGTGCAATATGTAAAGATCTCCTTAGTATAAACACATTTGGGACTGTCTCACTCTAATCTCTCTCTTTGCAAAATATATTCTAAAGTGATGTGAACTGTGATCACCCTATTGTAATATAGAGTGTAGAACTCACTACTACTGATATGCATTACTCATCCTCTCTTTTGTGACCTCCCTGATAATATTATTCCCTAGTGACCTTTGCTAACCCTTGATGGCTATTAAATTAGCTGTTTGGGTTCACATGTGAGCAAAGCATGCAGCTCTTCTACTGTCCTTAGTTAAATGCTCTCTAGTTTCTTTCATGTGACTGTACATGGCAGGATCTGATTCTTATGCTTACAAACTGTTCCGCTGTGTAAACAAGTACCACATCTTCTTTAAAGAGTTGTCCATCTGTGGACATCACAGAACATTCCATATACTTGCTGTTGTAAATAGGGTTGCAAAGGATGTGAGAGTTCAGGTGGTTTTTTGATGCGCTGATGCCATTTTCTTAGGCTATATACACAAAGGTAGGCAATGGCCGGGTGATGGGAAAGCTTTAGTTTTTTGCTTGTGAGATCCTTCCATATCATTTTTTATAATAACTGTACTTTTATCAGAAAAACATGAGAGACCACACCATCCATCGTACCAATGTCTTTCTCTTTTGATTTTGCTTTTGATCTTCATTCTACCTAGTTTTCTTTGCTTTGCATCTTCCCTGGCAACAACGTTGGATACTTCTTCTGACATATTTGCTTATGTCATTATCCCATTTCAAGTCAGTTCACTTGGATTTTTACTCTTGAGTTTTCATGTATTCTCGGCATTAATATCAGCTATGAACTCTCTTCCCTTCCCTGTCTCTTGACTGCATTTGTTGCTTCCCTTTGTGTACAAAATATTCCTAGTTTGATATTCTACCAGTGTTGTAGTTTTGCCTCTGTTCCTTTGATCCTTGAAGTCTGGGATCTCATAAAATAATGCACTTGCCTATTTAAATGACTTTAAGTATTTCCCTTAGGTTTTATTCTGTGAATTCTGGAACCTTAGCTATTATTTTCAATATGTGGGTCTTTGTACATTCTGAGTTGACGTTTTAATTGGGTTCTACTGCTTTGTTACTTTTTCTGACACCGTTTATTAAACAGAAGTGATATGTATGCCTTGTCAGGATTACAAGTACAATATGTGTCTACCAAAGCAGATTTTTCTATGCATCTTATGATCTGTTTGCTATTGGAATTAGTGGCATTAAAGAAATAAAAAAATTCAAATATTAATATCATACTCCTGAAGTTAATTACAAGAGCATAATGAATTATATATATGTATGTATAAACTAGTGTATAAGAAGTAATATCTTCTGATCTTACTTTCTTGTGATGCTCTTTACAGGTTGCTGTATTAAAGTAGCATTCTCATAACTGAACTAAGAGTTCTGATTTTATATTCTTTGCTTTGCTACATGTGCTTTTGACAGCTGGAAGTGTTCACTACTTAAGTCATCTTGCTCTAGGGTTTCCTTGACATTATATTTACTTGTCATACAATATTCACTCCCCATGACTTGTTTCTAAAAGTTTACGAAGCCGCATTTCAATCACTGCACATGGTGTCAGCTACAAGTATGTATTGCAAGTATGTAGTTACACACTCTCCTATTGTGTTTTAATGTAAATTAAAAGAGTATTAATAAACACCCTCCGATAGTTTCCATGGGAAAACAAACAAACCATCTCTACATCTTTGTTAGTTTTTTCTCCTCTATTTCTTCATTCATATACATATATATATTATATGTACATTATTGATATGTGTAGACACATATATGTATGTGTGAATGTGCATTTACATATATGTATACATATATATTATATATTCATATAAATATATATTTTATATACACACACATATATATATATAAACTCTTTTCTGTACCTATAAGTTTGAAACCAATCCAGGTTTTAATACTGAAAGAGCATGCATCATATATTTCACATAACTGTGTTCTGAGGTACCAATCACAGTTTTTATGTTTTGTTTTTCTAGTAGACAAAGGAAGATTTTGGAGAGTAATACAGGAAGAAGTGTCTGAACTTACAAACATGCAGATTCATAAAGTGAGCGCTCTGGGAGAATCGCCAAAATTAGAATGGCATCAAGTTCAAAGAGAAAACAAAAAGCAAAGCTCAGAGGCAGTCTGAACATCACAGAAAAGACAAAATAGTAACAAAATCACAAGAAAAAAAATAATGGCTTTCAGGCCCTTTGGCCTGAAGCGATTGGATTCAAAGTTGAGCTTTGAAGTCTACTTTCTAAAGGGTTATTGAAATTAAAGAAAAATAAGTATTGTAAATTTTCTTTTTAATTGTAGCATATTCATATCACAGAATGGCAACTCTACAAGAAAACTTAAAGGTCAGATGAACTTCATATAAATTTAAATTGAAATCCATGATTCATTTTCCCCTTAATTTAAATACATAATAAACAGGTTGAAAATAAAATATTCAAAGGTGGTTTCTAAAAGAATAATTTGCTTTGAGATTAGTTAATAATGAAAATAGACTTCATCTGACTCCAAGAAGCCCAGGAGCATGTTTTTCTCTTTTTTCTTTTTTTTTTTTTTATCCTCTTGAGTACCATAATTTTTGAGCATCCATGGAAAGCAAGAATAACATCCTTGGTTGCTCAATAGTCAAATACAAAAAAATCCACGAATTATGCTTTCCTGGTGACATTCAGGCAAAGAGACATAGAAAAGAAACTTCTAGAAAGCCATAAAAAATGGATTTCAGTTCTGAGTCTTCCATTTCCACCTCCAACATGTACATTTTTAAGTCACACAATGTCTTTGTCTCTTGATTGGTTAAATATCACAGATTAGACAATATCTAAGGTACTTTCTTGTGAGCTGGCAAGTAACTTATTTTAAAAAAATTCAAGCTTACAAAATGTAATTTCATTATTTTTTAAATTGAATTCAGCATCCTTTCCTATTGTACCAAATATTAGTTACAGATAAATTATTTTAGAGGTGTTTAAGGATGTGCTTCCAACAGTAAAGCACTTGCCTTGTAAGTGGGAACCACAAGGCAAGTGGGATCTGCCGCAGGCACGTAAAAATTCTGGCCATAACAGCACATGCCTAGAAACCAGAGATGGAATCTTAGATAAAGCAACTTCCTTACTTGTTTTCGCACCATCTGAAGAATCGTTCACCAGCTTTCTTCCCCTTCGCTAGATGTAATGACAGTAACTGGGTGGGCAGGCTTCAGAATTCCTCCTGAGAGTCCACGGACTCCTAATTCTTTGCCTTCTTATTACTTTCCCCCCTGTGCTCTGGCTGATGGAATTTTATTTAATTTTAGTTGTTTGTGATTGAGTCAGAGGAAAACCAAAAGATAAGGTAAATTATTTTACTTTGCTTCCCCACACAAAACCTGCGTCCGTGGGTTCTTAGACATGCATTGTCTTCCTCCTCGCTGTTTTACCACATCCAACCTCAGTAGCTTTCCTTAGCTTCCTCTTAGTCCCAAAGATGTTGCCAAGGGGTGGCAGAATTATGCTTCCTGGGATCAAAAAAGTCTAAATGCTGTTTTTTTATTTTTTATTTATTTTTTATTTTTTTTTATTGTGCAAAATTTACATACGTGTTTTAGGTCTGTTCAAACCTATTATACTTAACAGTGATTTAGGGATGATGAGATGGCTTAGAAGATGTAGAAACTTATCTCTGAGACCGATGACATGAGTTCAATTCCAAGGACCCATATAATAGAAGGAAAGAACCAGTCCCCACAACTTGTCCTGTATCCTGAACATGTATTTTAGTGCATGAGTAGAAACATACATATGCATTCATATATATATATATATATGAATATATGCATTCATATATGCATATATATGCATATGTGTATATATATATATATAGTGTGTGTGTGTCTGTGTGTCTTTGTATAACAACAACAACAAAAAACCTGGCCTTACATGTTGAGCTTTCTCTGGATTTCCTGTCTATAAAGTGTGAAATATTTGGATGATGAATTTATTTATATTTATCTAAAATGATGCACTGAGTCACTGAAACCCTGAACTTTGGGGAATGGTAGGGAATTCTGAGCATACATAATTCTCTCTAAGAAAATTAGTCTTTCATGGCCTTGACTCTAAAGTGGAAAATGGGAGGTAGAAATCACTTCATATTCAACTTCTCCTGAAGAAACTTTCACAAATTGGCTGGTTAAGAAAAAAAAAAAAACAATAAATTGGTTCTAATCTTTTTCTTTCATGAATAATGTCAAAATAATGTGCGATAACTCTGGTTAACCAGGAATATGATACTAAGCCTATCAATGTGAGACTTCATGCAAAAATATACAAGTATGAGAAATAAAATACATTGCAACAGTGAAAAAAACCCTATACAGAGTAAAAGAAAAACTAAGTTTCAAAGCACAGAGGAAGCTGTGAATTTCAAATGGAATCAGGAGTTATCGGTATCAAACAGTAATCAGAGTGGTCGCAATACAGGGAGGGTAGAACTCTGTAACCAAGCATTTGTTTAGATAATTCATTACGCTGGTCTTTGTTAGCACGGAGAGGTATTTTTCTTTATTTTCTTTTTTTCTTTCTTTCTTTCTTTTTTTGTATGTCAAAAAAATTAACCTTTTCCCAAGTCCTCATGTGGTCAGAAGTAGATACTTAAAGAAGAGCAAATGAGTTTATTGTAAGGTAAACTGAGTTGCATTGTTGTTGTTGTTTATTGGTTTGGTATGGTGTTTCAGAAATGAAGCCTTTTCTGTTGTCATAGGATCTGCTAAGGTGTGTAGTGGCCTTTCCCAATCATTTCTGGACACAAAGCTTCATAGAGGCTGACAGCCACCAGAAGGTCTGTTTGACAGATTATGGGTCAAATGAGGAGTACACAAACACTGACCCAAAGTGTCATCATTCTAAACAAGAAGAGAATTTGG
>CM053756.1:46094406-46140569 GCA_028658305.1 Pachyuromys duprasi
TGCTATTTTGAAAGCTTTATTTTCTTTCTTTAATGTCTCTATTTTTCATAATCTCACATTTAAAATATTTTTCTTGCATTTTAGGTGTGATCGGCTCTCCGGTGCTTGCTGCCATATGACCCTGAGTTTTGTTGCTTGGGTTTTCATGCTGGCCTTTAATCATCTGGTTGACTCTGGTGTCCAATGGCCTCGTGATCCCTCTGCTGGGTTCACTGGATATGTCCTAGGTGAGCCAGGCAGCCAGGGAGTATATATGATGACCACTAAGCTGAGAATGCTCAGGTGCCCCACAGTCCTCCTTTGGATGGGGAACAATGGGACTTTGGTCCTTCACTAAACTCACCTAAGCTGGGTTCTCTGTGTCTGCTGGACTCACTGTTTCACTCATGTGGGCCAGGCAGATGGGGAGCAGGCAGATAGGTCTCTGAGATGAGAGCTTCCTGATGCCCACAGGATGAACTGTATCTTCATGTGTTCATAGAAATAAGCAACTCTTTCAATCTTCCAGCTCATGGTAGATTAGATATTTCTTTAAGGTCTCTTCCCCTGTAAGACATACATTAAAAAAAGACAACAACAACAACAACAACAAAACAACTAAAGCAAAGAGTGCAGTAACAACAAAACTGTGATGTCTTTGAGATGCAAACCTGTATTAGTATATAGTGTGGCACTTGAGTGTATGCTTAGATTTTCCACCAAACCTACTTTAGTTAGTGTTCCTAAATGCTCTACCTCCCTTCCACCCACTGACCAAAGGTAGGGAAGAAAGAAGGTTATTAGGTAAATGGGGTTGTAAACCTTTTTAGAAATAATTGTTTGGGATGAGTCCACTCTTCATTGCCTGTATACCAGCAGTGCAGTCCGAAGGCCAACACCAAGTAACAACACGAATAAGCACAACTCAGAAGATTGGAACAAGTCAGCGAAAGCCACAAGACTCAGTTGGATTGCCCCAGAAATTCTCTGGAATGTTTCTCTCTGCTAAGTTAGGTGTTGAAGAATGAAGATTGGTGTAGGTATGTCGACCCAAAAATCAATATCTCACTGCCTGTGAGCTTCTATATATCATCTGTCCTCAGAGCCCTCCCATGGATGTTCTTAGCTGGCGAAAGTCACCCACCTCACATGAGAGAGCTCACAGCAAAATAGCTCGTGCCCTCTCACAAGATAGCTTCTGAACAAGAAAATCACATGACTCAACTGAGTCTTCACAGAAACCGGAAACTTCCACTTGAGGAGGTGCCATGATGCTTTACTTTCTGATGTAGTAGGAAAATCTTAACTGCAGCTTTAAGAATGTTTAACGACGTAGGGTTCTTCTGATCACCAAGAGGCATAGCTGCCAGGATGGGGCTATGGCATGTAGAAGTGTCTCAGGAGGTAAGAGCACTCACTGCTCTTGCAGAGGACCCAGGTTCAGCCACTACATAACAATCTGTAACTCCAGTTCCATGGGACCCGATGCCCTCTTCTGGCCTCTTCAGACAGTGCATGCATGTGCTACACATATATACATGTGTGCAAACATTCATGCACATGAAATAGGAGTAAATAAATAATTTATTTAAAGAATGATTTTGTTGTAATATCTTTGGTTCCCTCACATCTAACTCTCCTTTCTAACCGGGAGGTACTGCTGCGGTTTGTCTTATTTACCTTATAGCTAACACCTTGACTGCTTGGTCTCAGTATGACTTTCACACATTCACAAACATTGGGAAATACATTTCATCTAAGTACCCAGGATAGCTCTGATTTCAACTGTGAGACTGTCTTTTATTTTTAATCAAAGCTGAGAGTATAGTGGAGAACTTATTTAGTGGGTAAATTACATTTTAGTCGCTTGAAAACACCACATTCAGAACATAAGCCTCCTTAGAAATTTTACATTTTAGTTCAGAATATTTTCCAATTAATTTTTAATGAAATAGAATATACTAAGCAATTAAAAGTCATGATTTTTTAATGCTGAAGTTTTCAATCTCATTTTTCACTCTCTTTTCTTACTTTGAGCATTTTGTTGACAGTCATGTTAATTTTAAATGGTTCCAACACATAGTTGTATGCACAGAAGTAAGTAATATGACAAAATCATAAATATAAACACAAAATATAGTGAATGCATGAAAAAGGATTTGACAGGACCAAATGATTCATTCTGCTGTTATCTTTAGGAATGGTAACTAATGTACCAGTGACTTCCAGGCATAATGGGTAAAACTATCTATGCTAATCAATATTTCATGAGAGTTCAAAAACTGTAATGTGAGATGAAGGTTCACTAGATTAGAATATTTGACTAAGTCACAAAAGGGTCTGTGTTCATAAAGAGACAGTTTGTTTATTTAAAACCCATCAATGAGAATATAGAATAAACCTATGAGTTCACATTCTAAGATGACATTATTTTTTAATCTGAAAGACTCATTTGTTGATGGTTTTCTCTCTGATACACACATATTAAATGATATACTACATTTAAATTTCTAAAAATACAGAATAAAATAAATAAATGAAAAAAGAAAATGGTACTCAGCTAAAGTTTTTCATCAATATGAATTACTGCTGTGAATTACAGAATGTTTCCCAACATTGATTTAAAAGACAATGAAAAAGCAGAATGCACAGGAAGAACACAAAAGAGAAGATTGACAGAAGCTATACTTCCTCCTTCCCCTGACTTCAATCAGGAGGAAACTGGGGGTTACACAAAGTTTCAGCTTTGAGTTGATATCAGTTTGATTGTTTAGTTTTATTTATTATTTATTCATTCATTCCACTTTGTTAGTTTGCAAAGATTGGTTTTGTCATGGCTTTCTTCAAATAATTATATCTATAGAAGTCACCTCACAACAATCTGAAAACTTTGATGTCCAGCAAAGACTACTAAGGTTGACTACTAAATTGCTTACAGATACTTATGATGAGTCTCCAAATGTAAAACTTAATTCAATGGCATCAAATTGTTCTTCTCTTAGCTATCGCATGTCCATTTTAAGGTGCCATGCTTATTTGTTCTTATTTCTGTAACAAGTGGAAAAGATTAATACAGAACTGAACAAAACAATCCTTTCCCATCTTCTGAGGGGAAATAAATGCCTCTTATCAGAAACCACAAAGCATGAAGCATGTTTTCTGTGTGATTTTTTAGCTCCAAGTTAAAGTAGGGTTAGAATAATGGGGCAAATAAGAGATGGTAGAATCAACTCTCATTTATAAGAAATACCATCGTCTGTAAAAACATAGAGGTAATTGTACAGCTGGAGAAGCACACATACAATTTTATAACCACAATGTTTTATATTTCAGAAAAAAGCACAATTTATGAATAGAGAATATAAGAAAATTCTGAATCTTGAAAATATCCACATGTCTACCTGAGAGTCAATGCTATGGTTAGAACAAACCATTGCAGGAATCAAGCTGTGGTAATATGATAATATGTTTGACCAATTTATTGTAAAAAACAAATTAAAAATTGATGGTGCATCCAGCTGTGATAGCACACATCTGTAATTCCAACATTCAGGGAGGGAGAGTCAAGGAGGGAGAGGCAGGTGGGTCTCTGTGAGTTCAAGGCCAACCTGGTCTACAAGGCAAGTTAAGGACTACAGAGAGGGTAGATTTGTGATGAAGTATATTAAACTGAAAAACGTTTAAATGTTTCAAGTGGGAAGAATCGAGTAAGGTCTTCACATATCTTGATAGTTTGACTAGGAGACACACAGAGAGATAATTAGGGACTGTGATTGAGTTATGACGCCTGTGGAGCAAGATTTTTCAAATATGCCATCGGATAGACTGGATAGACAGGTGTAGAGCTGCAACCAAGTCTGGGCTGGAAATACCAGATGGATGACATCAGCTGTAATTGAGGAAGATGGGAATTTGTTCAATTTATAGCAAACTAATAAGTAAAGAAAAAAAATCTAGAAACCTAGGGGTTTGTAAATAGAAAACACACATATAAAAACATATATTGTATATATATATTATGTATATAAGCACATATATTTCTGTATGAAATTTTTATGAATATATATTTCCAAAATAAAGGAGCCATCACATACACAAAATGAGAATGTAAAATGGGGAAAAATCAAGCAGGTCGAGAAGGAGGAAGTTCACTAAAACTTGACTAGTGAAGGTTTAATTTCAGTGATCGGAAGTACCAAATTATACCTACCAGAGGAGCTCTAGTCACTGTTTTTCCATAGAAGAATGAGGTGGCCGTTGGAGGAGGCAGTGAGAAAATAAGGACAGGAGTGTCACTCATCAAGATGGAACTCATAGAAAGATGGCTGAATGGACCACCACACTTGGAGGGGGTGATAGTTGCTTTTTCTTTTCTTTTTAATAAATTATGATCATTTTGAGAGAGTGTGCATCCCACAGCGTGCATGTGGGGGGAGTCAGAGGACAACTTTGTGGAGTGTTTCTTTTTTTACCTTTACATGAGTTCTGGGGCTTAGACTCAGATCAATAGAGTTTCATGACAAGTGCCTTTGTCAGCTGAACCATCTCACCATGCCTGATTTTCTTTATTTTTATTTAATGATTTTGAGTCTGGAAGTTGTAATGGTTATGCCATTTCCCCCTTTGCTTTCTTCCCTCCAAACCCACCCATGCATCCCTTTTTGCTCTCTCAAATTTATGACCTCTTTTCTTTAATTCTTACTACTCATACACAAACACATACACACACACAGGTATCCACAAATACATAGTATATGACCTGAATAATTATAATACCTATGGACATACTAACATGGAAACGAGGGAACTCTTGGACTTCAACCACACACAAAGCTACAGGCAACTGGAGAGTGCTGAGAGAGTGAAAAATTGCCTTCCCCAGAGAGGAGCTCTCTAACATGTTATCCAATACCAAACGGTCTACCCTGAGGTTATATACATTATAGGCAATATTTTCTTTTATTTTAAGGGAAACAATTAACAGATATGAAGAAGATAACTATGAGCAGGAGGGAGGCTTTTCATTACTGCTCCATTCAGTTTGCTTTTTCGGACACATCAGAGGTAGAATAGAAACGTGTGTGTGTGTGTGTGTGTGTGTGTGTGTGTGTGCAAGAATTAGTTTTGAAACAAATTCAGAATCACAGTTATTGACTCCTTCCTAGTCAGTTATTTTTTTAAACATTTCTCTCTTCTCATTTGCATTTTGCCTTCTTTGCTTGACAAGCAATTGCTCTCTCTATCCAGGATCTTCTGGTCTTGCCAGAGTCTGGCTTCATTGGCTTAGTTGTGCCTCCTGAGGTGATGTTGATAATCATGGTGATGATGATGATGATGATGATGATTGATGCATTCATTGGTAGAATGACTGTGTTAATAGTTGGTAATATTACTGATCGCTACTCCAAATAATTCGATCTTCATGAATAAAGTGAGGCACTGATGGTCATCAAGATTTGGTCTTCTAAGAACTAGCATGTCCAGTAGTTGATTCTGCTGGCAGCTGAGGGTACTGTGAACACAGCCAGGTTCCTGTTGTGATGGAGTTGTGATCATTCCCTGGGTGCCATAGGCTAGATTTTTATCCTTTTGAAGGTGGCAGTGGATCAGCAAGATTCATCCTTCAATGTCTAGAGTTTTGCTTCATTCATCTAGGTTAGTGGATCCTATATAGCCACATGGTCACAGAGATCAAGAGACCATACTCCACATTATGCTCTGTTGCCACTGTGATGGCAGGATGGGGTACTGAGTGCATTTTTAACTTTCAATATTTCATCTTTCTGTAGGTTGATCAGGACCCCATCAGTGGTCAAGAGCAACAAGTATAACGCAGGAAGACAGCATTTTGTACCTGTTAAATAATGACTATTGGCTTCAATTCAAATCATCACCTCTTTGGAGGCAGGCAACAACATGAGTTACAAACGACTTTCCTTTAATGGGCACAGGTTACTAAAAGAGTAGAAAACATTTGATAATCCTTAAACTGAAACACCAATTTAGAATATGTTTTCCTGGCTTCACACATTCAGCACCCACCTGACATTTCAGATTATTGTCTTGAAAAGACTGAGGCAATTGTGAGACACAGAGACATTTAACAAGTTTAGAAAATTGAAAGTTTTAATAGGAGCTCATTTTAGAAATGTCTGGGAAAATATCAGAAAATAACATATGTTTTAAATGTGCTTGTCTTGAAGTCTGCCAGCTTCTTGACATAGATTTAACTTACATAAGTGCTTTTCTTTCTGGGCATTGTGTTCCACACTTATGACTCCAGCATTAGTCACTGAGTACCTTTCACTGTTCTCTGGCAACAAAGAGACTGAAGAACATTTTCTGCGTGTCGCACAGCCTCTCCATCACATGAAGAGCCTCAGCCATTAGATAATTGCATGTTTCCTAAGAAAATGAAGTGCTTGGACACAGCCCATCTTGACGGCAGGATGTGCCCATGGCCACAGGAAGAATTTGACAGCAACTTGGAGGACACACTGGCAGTATCTGGATGTGGAAATTTGTGACAAAGCATACAAGACACTGGCGAGGTGGCTCAGCAAGTAAGAGCATTTACTGAGCAAGGATGAAGAAGTCTTTCCCCAGCATCCGTATGGCAATGCCTGTCTTCAAACCCAGTATGGTAGTGCGTAGTGGTAGGGGGGGAAGCAACATGAAAGTCACTGGGGCTTGCTGGCTTCCAGTCCAGTAAAAATTTGGCAAGCTCTAGAGTCAGTGAGGGACCCTGTCTCAAATAGTAGAGGACACCTGCTGTCCACTATGCTCTCTAAAACAGGCATGCAAGCTTGTCTACATACACATACACACACAGATAGAGAGAGGGGGAGGGATGGAGGGAAAGAGAGAGAGAGGAAGAGAGAGAACAGAAGCTGTATCTCCAACGGCTATGACAATTTGGCAATTTTTATTGTAAAGTTGAATTTTGTTTGAAGGTAAATCCTCATACAACCTTGCATATTAGTTTCTGGATACAATGGGATACAGCAGTATTAGCCCTTCCTCTGCCTAAGACTGGAACGAAGCCTTGTTGGTTTCTAGAAGAGCTTCTTCTTTAAAAAAAAAAAAAAAAAAAAAAACAGAATAAAACACTTATAATGTAAATAACAAAGATGCCTAGCCCACGTGTATAAACCTTCTATTATTATTCCCAAATGTTTCTAATTTCCATCAGATTATCCAGAACAAAAAAGTACGGGAAAGAATACAGAAACATGACTTAGGTGAGAGATGAAACATGGGCCTCATAACAGTGAATGTGACCTGCTGGGGGGCAGAACTGGGTCTGTGTTCAGGGTTTCATACAAAGAACATCTGACCTCCCAGAACTTCAGTGTCTCCCAGGTGATGGGTATTGAAGGTATACTTAACCTAGTGGCTCACTCTGGAATCCTTGGGTACTCTTAGGGCTGGGACTATTCACTAGAAAGAGCAACCACATAATGAAAAGTTTTAAAGCTTGAACCAAATCATCATGCATGAGGTAGAGGAAGAGGAGATTAAGCCACCTTAAGTGGCCATCATATAACCATTCAGTCAACCCTGAAATGAAACGGAAAAGTATTCTGGGTTCTAAGTATATGTTGGAGGAATAACCTTAGAGTTTCCTTCCAGATCTGTCTGCTATGTCTTTTCCTTGAGGTGATCTTGGCATGTATTTTTTTGTGATAAAATTGTCGATATATGTGTGTGTGTATGTGTGTGTGTATGTATATATATATACATACATGACACTTGTATGTATATATATATATATATATATATATATATACATACATGACACTTTTCTGGGTCCTGATACAAATTTTTAATTAATTAATGAGCCAGTGATGATGACAGGAGATCCTACATTTATGTTTGGCCAGCCAGAACTACAGGTCCCAGGAATGGCAGCTGAAATGCTTAGGTGTATTAAATAAATTCTCAACATCAGCACTAGATCTGAAAGGCTAGAACCAAAACCAGCATTCTGATATCTAACACACATCAAGGAGACTAGAAACCATCTTGAAACATCTATTCGTCCCTCTCCACCAGGATAGATTCAGAGTGGATAATGGATGCCCTCTCTGCAATACCATATACTCACCCACCTCGTCCACTTCAGCTTGAGGTCAAGACAGGTCTTCTCTATGGAAATCGATATGGAGTTTTCTTCTAAAAAACACATAAATAAAATAAAATTGTATCCATCATATCATGCAGGTAAAGAACCCCTGGTGTCAACATGAGGGACCCTGAGTAAGACTACCACAGCCACTTTTATTGCAACAGTGTTCCCAGCAGCTGAGTTATGGAAACAGTCTAGGTGTCCAATAATTGAAGACAGAAAAAGAAGGTGCTGCATATACATAATGGCGTGGTTTTCAGGCCTAGAAAATAATTCAGTCATGTCCTTTGTTGGAAAATTGATTCCACAGGAGATGATCACATGACACAAATTAAACCTACCACAGAAAAACAACTATATATTTTCTACCCTCTACAGCTCCAAGGTTTTTCATAGCCACATATCACCATGTCTATATTATATCAGAATATATTTTAAACATTCTAGGGAGATGAAGGGGATTCGTGGGATGGAGAAGCCCAAGAAAGAAAATGTAAATAAATCTGCCCTGGGCCTTCATAGAAATGATCTCATCATACACCTTCTACTCGATACCGATTAAATATGTCTCTGTCAAGAGTCAGATGAAGTTTGAAAGGAAGGTGGTTGTCACAGTAAAATTCTAGTTTTCGTCAGTCTCCACCATTGTTCCTGTCACGCACCACCCTGGTGCTCTAGTCCCTGACCATTCTTCCCGCACCTTGCCCTACAGCTGAGACTCTGTCTAGCTGAATGTGTGGACCCCATTTCATTATGTACCCTTCACCTATGGACACTCCTGCTGAAAAGTCAGTTAGCTAAATGGGCTTGTTTCTTCAGTCATTTATAAAATTTACAGCAATTCAGGTTAGATTGTATGGTTTTAACAGCTTTCTGAGGTTTCTAAAAAACTTTTTAGTTGTCTATCTTACACTTTAGAGCAAAAAAAAAAAAAAAAGCTTTTAAAGATTTTCTTTTCAAATCACCTACCACAGCTCTAAATCTAGTATAACTCAAGGAGAAGGGAGGGAAGTTTTTGCTTGGAGGAAAGACAGAGATGGTTCATTCAGAAAAGTGTTCTTTCGACAATTTAGCCATTGGGATAATTGCCTCTTAGAAAAGTACTACAAGGGAAACTTCCTGGGTTTTCTCAGTTGTAGGCACTGAACCTTGAAGTTTCCAGACAACTTTTATAGGAAAGAAAATTTTTTCCCTCACTGCTTATGTTTCTAGTTCCCAGAAACCTAGAGGATAAAATCTCAATAATTAAGCTGGCATGCATACATACAACTAACTGTTACATTTGAAGTAGAGTTTTTAAAAAGTGATGAAGTTGGGTACAGAGGACTGGAAAGGAGAGGGAGAATCTCCTGGAAATCTTCAGTGTGAATGAGATTGATTCGTGAGGCAGAGTAGTAGGACTTGTCTCAGAGAGACAATGTAGACCTGGGTACGGATGGGGATGGCTGTGGCTATGTTTTAAAGGAGAGGTTTCTTTCCGCTTTCAGTAGACAACACCAAGGAAGGAGCAAGAGGCCAGAGATATTCGACATTACCAAATCTTTCAGAACACAGCAGCTTCTGGGCAGAGCAGGACCCATTCACAGTAGGGTTTTGTCAGAATTTGGATGGAGAGACGCTATAGAGGGAAGACTCACCTGACATGCTAGTGCCTTTGAAGTAAGAGCATGCAAACTTAAAGACATTGAGCAGCCGTCCTACTCTCTTCTTTTCTACATGTCTATTTCTGGCACAAAAGTGTTGATATATAAGAAATTTAGACAGGGGTTCCAATTTGCATATTTATCACATTGTCAAATAGTTATTTAAAACTTAACAAAAGCATATTTGTCTTGAGGTTACAGATACCAAAAAGATGATTATACTTAAAATATTATAAACTTATCTGTGGACTGAATGTGATTTTAAAGCATAATGATGTGATTACAATTAAAAATAAAGTCTCTAATAGTCAACAGGTTTTCCAGTAACTTCACACATTTTTTGTCGTTTTTATTCATATGGGGAGCAAATGGGAGGTGCTGGAGAAGGACCCTGTTGAGGAAGAGGAGGAACTAACCCTATGGAAGGGACACACATAAACAACAAATGGGACTCCAAGTAATATGAACGACCATACAGTGCTAACATGTGCATGCAGAGATTCTGCATGGACAGCAAGCTAGGCATGTGTGTGACACCACATAGGAAGCTGGCATTCATCAGGTCAAAAGCTATCCCGGTATTGCTCTCAAGATACCGCTATAGTTCTCTGTATAGTGTTGAAGACTTGTGGGATTTCCCCGCATTCACTTTGCCATGTCTATTGGTGTCAGAGAGGAGAGGGGGTCTTCTTCAGGGAAGAGTATGCCAGTTTGTTGCCCAGTGACCCAGTGGTCAGCCCTGAAAATATCCATGCAAGTAGCACTACACAGACTGAACGGGTTATATTTAGGAGTAGGTATGTATGTACATATGTTCATTTAAGCATGCAATATAGTTAATAAAAGAGTGGGGAGGAATATGTAGGAAGTTCTGGAGGAAGGAAAGGGAAGAGAGAAATCTTATAGTTGTAATCTTAAAGATTTAAAACAAAGCAATGCATCAGCTATATCTTCTATAATAAGTCCTTCCCCATATTTATGTAAAAGTCTGGCCCTGGATGAGGCTGAAAGTTGCATTTCAGTGATGTTACTATATCTTTATGCTTTGAAATAAAAATACTACTGTGATGAAGAAATTAGAAAGACAGTTGATGCATTTTGCCTTTTACTCTTTTGGCTCAAATAATTTTCTGTAATGAGAAAGAAATACTACTGGCATGAACAAATGAAAGGCTGGCAATGCACACACATATATCATTACAATGATTACATGCAAAATATATATGCATGCAACTGCCTGGAAGCCTGTTTTACCATTAATACTTACTTCAACTTTGTAATAAATCAAAATTAAAAGAAAAGGTCCATCACAGCAACAAAACCAGTTAATACTTTCAGCTTTAATATTAATGCCAAGATTACATGAAAGGTAGTTGAGCAATTTTCTCGAAACCTAAAGTGCAGAGTTCTCCTGGGATATCAAAGAATGAGCTATTGAGGAACATGGCTCCTGGACAATTACTTCAATAATTACTAAAAAAAAAAACAACAAACAAACAAAAAACTCTGTCAAAAGATTGAATGTTGTATGATTCATTATTATTCTTGATAAAATTATAAAAGTGGGTAGCAGGTTTTTCAGATTCAAAGAGAAAAGTGTATAATACCATAAAAATGGCAGTGAGAATTCAGAAAAGCGACCTTCTGCATCTTGCCTGTCTATGCTAGCATTATGGTAACATTTTCTTCAATACATATGTTTTCAATAATTTCAAGAAAAGAGGCATGTACCTTTTATCCACAACATTACAACTGTTTGGAAGCTAAATTAACTTAAAGTAGCTACCTTAACTTTATAAAAAACTAAAAACTACACAGAATATGTAAATATTTCTAATCATTGCTTCCTTCTGTTCGGAGCCAGGCCGATCAACAGATTTCTCAGAGGCCCCAATGAGAGGACCAAGGGAATTCTAGGTCTTCGTCCTTTCTCAGTGGCGGACTTGGCAGGCTTGACAAGGTCCAGTCTTGAGCTGGGCCAGAGCCTCAAAGAAGTTTAGGTTTTGGTTCATGGTGACTTGATTTTTTTCCCCTCCAAGGAGACCCACTGAGTGTTCCACTGTGGCTCATTTGAGATATATTGTGTTCTTTGGGTGCAACAGTTCTTGATTAGCTTGTTGCTAACTTTGTACTATTGTATGTTACATTCCCACTGACTGTGTCTATATTTTTTATACTAACTGTATATGATATGTTGTACTTTTGGGGGGTTGTTTTGGTTGTTTCTTTTTAAAATTTATTTATTTATTATTAATTACAATGTATTCACTTTGTGTCCTAGCTGTAGCCCTATCCCTTGTCCCCTCCCAAACCCACTGTACCTCCCTCTTCTTCTCCCATGTCCCTCCCCAAGTCCACTGATAGGGGAGGGCCTCCTTTCCTTTCATCTGACCCGAGCCTATCAGGTCTCATCAGGACTGGCTACAATGTCTTCCTCTGTGGACTTTTAAGGCTACTCCCCAGTCAGGGGGAGTTGATCAAGGAGCCAGCCACGAAGTTCATGTCAGAGACAGTCCCTTTTCCCATTACTAGTGAATTCACTTGGATACTGAACTGCCATGGGCTACATCTGTGCCATGGGTTCTAGGTTATCTCCATGTGTGGTCCTTGGATGGATTAGTAGTCTCAGAAAAGATCGCCAGGCCCAGATATTTTGGTTCTGTTGCTCTCCTTGTGAAGCTCCTGTCCCCTCCAGGTCTTTCTATCTCCCCCTTCTTACGTAAAAATCCCTGCACTCTGCACAAATTTTGGCCATGAATTTTAGCCTTTGCTTTGATACCCTGCAGTGTAGAGTCTTTCAGAGGGCCTCTGTGGTAAGCTCCTGCCCTGTTCCCTATTTTCTGCCTCTTCTGATGTCTATTCCTTTAGCCTTTCTGAGTGAGGATTGATCATCTTGCCCAGGGTCCTCCTTCTTGCTTAGCTTCTTTTAGTATACAGATTTTAGTATTTTTATCCTATATTATATGTCTAATATCCACTTATAAGTGAGTATATACCATGGGTGTATTTCTGCTTCAGGATTACTTTGTGTAATCTTTGCTGTCCTGGACTTGCTTTGTAGATCAGGCTGGGCTTGAAGTCACAGAGATCTATCTGCCTCTGTCTCCCTGAGTTCTGGGATTAAAGGTGTGTGCCACCACGATCAGTTATGTTGTACTTCTTTTTTAAATTATTATTAAAATTCATGCTTTATTCATTACTTTCACACACACCACACAATTTTAGGGTCTAAGAAAAATCCCGAAGAAAACATCATTTTATTTATAATCAAAAGATAACTTAAGGTAGGAAGACTGACTTAAACCAATGTTAAGACCTAAGCTAAAGCCAAATTTGATTGAAACTTCTTTTCCAATAAAATTGAGGATGTGCGTATAATTTTTAGAACGGGTACAGTGTGAGTTAATTGTTTGTGCAAGGTTGTGTTTGTGCACATATATGTATGTGTATGTTTGTCCATACTGTGCATATGGTGTGTGGGGTGTGTATATGGTGTGAGCATGGTGTGTATGTGTGCATCATATGCACATGTAATGTACTTAGTTCGGAGGCATATATACATAGACATTTGTCCAACACTTCTGGACTTTGCAGAAATAGAATTAGATCATCAGGTCTGAAACAGAAGAATTTCCAACTGAATTCTTCTCAGGCCAGTTTGAGGTTTACAGCAAAACTGAGCAAAAAAGTAGACAGTTCTCACAGATTCCCAACAGCTACATACACATGGCCTCTCAACTATTAAGTGCCTACCTTACACATGCCTACACATCATTGTCAGCAGAGTTCATAGTCCACTCTAGGGTTCTGTCATAGTGTCCATATGGGTGTCAAGAAATGCACAGTGGTGTGTTCAATCCACTGCAGTGTCAAAGAGAGAGGGCTCAATGTTTCTCAATCCACTGCACCTTCTCGTCTCTCCACACAACATCCAACAAACACTGACAGTTTTATTGTCTATGTGTTATCATTCTAAATACCTGACCATTTGAATTATGCATTAGAACACGTAAGATTTCCCCTGTCTTTCCTTGGCTTGATAGATTATTACTATTATATTATTATTTATAATTTATTTCCAATTGTAGCCCCCACCTTCTTAAATATTTTTCACATGAGCCATCAGTGTAACACCTTCTGTTCCCAAAGTTTCTGTCTTCTTTATTTTCTCATCTCCTGGTCCTCTCTCTCACGAACCTGGCATTAAAGAATGATCTCATGGTCTTGGTCACCTTCTAAAGACATTTTGGTATTCTCAGAGAACCTTGAAAAATATTAAAAAGAGATAATCTATTTTTCTAAAAAAAATTCAGTCCACTGAGAGCTATTATGCTAGTTAGTTAATTTTATATCAACTTGAGACAATCAAGAGTCATTTTGGGAGAGGGAATCTCATTGGAAAAGAATGCTTTATCTTAATTGATGGCTAATGTGGGAGATCACAGCTACTGTGCACATTGCCAACGCTGGTCATGTGTTCTTGGGTGCTACAGGAGAGCAGGCTGAGAAACCATGAAAAGCAAGCCAGTCATCAGTGTTCTTCCACAGCCTCTGAATCAGTTCCTGCTTCCACATTCCTTCCTTGAGGTCCTGCTCTGACTTTCTTTAATGATGGCTATAACTTGAGAGTTTTAAACTGAGAAAAGCCCTTTCCTGCTAAAGTTGCATGGAATTTTGTCACAACACCAGAAACCCTAACCAAGACAACTATCAAGTAAGAATAGCAACCAAAATAAAAATACAGTGTAATTGAATATTGACTTATATAACATATATTCATAAAATAATCTCATAGCAAAGTTAAAATGAAATATTAGCTAAGGTTAAAGTGTATATAATATATTTGAAATACTTAGGAAACAAATTCCCAGAGCTTGCATAAATTAAGATAGCTATTGAACATAGAATTGACTTCTAAATTAATTTCCTTGACATACACTGTTTCATATTACATATAGAAATTCCTTTTGGTGGATACCACTCACAAATTATCCTTTACTCAAAGAAGAAATGATTCCCTACATTAGTAATGTATTTATAAGTCTTATAAGATGTCACATCACACATTTTAAAAACTTGTTTCCACTTTAATAGTGTTGATAGAGGTACCATGAATTTCATAATTTTAAAATAGAATACTCTTAAAGTGTTCTTATTTCTTACATTATAAAATACTATTATTCTTTCAAGGTCTGTACAGAATTGTGTTGGTATTTTCATGAGAATTGCATTGAATCTGTAGATTGCTTTTGGCAGGATGGCCATTTTCACTATGTTAATGGTAACGATCCATGAGCATGGAGGATCTTTCTATCTTCTGATATCTTCTTCAATTTATTTCTTCAGAGACTTGAAGTTTTTGTTTTTTTTTTTTTCTTTTTCAAACAGGTCTTTCACTTGCTTTGTTAGAGTCACACGAAGATACTTTATGTAATTAGTGGCTATTGGGAAGGGTGTTGTTTCCCTAATTTCTTTCTTGACACTTTTGTCTTTCCTATACAGCAGAGACTGTTTCTGATATGAACTCAATGGCTGGCTCTTTGATCACCTCCCCTTGAGGAGGGAACAGCCTAAACAGGCCACAGAGGAGGACAATGCAGCCAGTCCTGATGAGACCTGATAGGCTAGGGTCAGAGGGAAGGGAAGGAGGACCTCCCTTATCAGTGGAATTGGAGAGGGGCATGGGAGGAGATGAGGGAGGGAGGGTGGGGTTGGGAGGCAATTAAGGAGGGAACTACAGCTGGGAAACAAAGTGAAAAACTGTATTAACATAATTTTAAAAATACTATTAAGTAAACATAAAATTGCTATCATTATCCTATTATATTATATTTTTACCATGGGATAGTAACTTTGTGCTGAAATTACTTATTTAGTTGTACTTTCCAAACATTTATACTCTATTTGCGTTTAACACTTATCAAAATTGTGAGTTCTACTAACTTAGCATTATTTTCTTTGATCCTTAAATGAGAATATCTTCAAACTCTGAAAATGGATAAAAGACATGATTATGTCAAACTGGGTTTAATTCTTTGCAATTTTCAGTTGAGAATTATGTGTGAACATTCAAACCTCTCAACATTTGACTTAGTAGACTTCCTTTTGGCTGTTTGACATTCTATTATATTTTTAAAATATTGCTATATTCACTGTGTGTGTGTTTGTCTGTTTCTGTGTGCCTGTGTTTGAGCATGTATATGCTTGTGTGTCACCATGGGGGTGTGTGGAGAAGGTCAGAAGAAACCTTGTATGAATCTGTTCTTTCATTTTACCATGTCAGTTTCAGAGATTGTGAACAGGTTATAAGTCTTGGAAGAAATTTCCTGTACCTGAAGATCCACATTCATGTCCTTCCTAACATTCCTACAGAGGCACAAGGATATGCTTTTTGTTGTCCGTTTTGATGACATATTCCATCTTCAGGAATAAATATTATGTGCGAACTCTTTGGCAATTACTGACCTTCAGTGATATTTATAGTGTCCCTTGGCTGTGTTGAAGAAGAATTGAGGTCACTGGCTTGTTCCTGACTAGCTATTAGGATGACTATTTTTTAAGAGAAGGGTTGAGTGAGAAAACAGAGAACTACTCACTCTACATTCGGTATTAAATGTTTACTGCAGTAGTGTGCAAAGAACTGTGAGGGAAAATTCATGAATGTGGTATGCTGGGGACTTTCTTTATTCAAGCCTTGACCAATCCTGCATTCATAGTAGAAGCAGAAAAAGTGAAAGTTGATATTTGAAACAACATTAAACTCCCTGGGTTCCCTTCCTAACACCTCTAATATACAGATGATTCCCTTGAAACATTAGGATAGCTTTCTAGACAGCTGGTGATTATATTAACTAATAGAGAGTTCCTAGATTTTAAAAAAATGAGAATGATGAATAATTTTTCAAATGACGTTCTCCATTTGAGTATTTTGGCTTCTATGAGTGTTCCATGTAACCAGGTTCCTTTAATGGGGGGGTGATTGGGCAAATATAATGGTTGATATTTATGGCACAATTGTTTCCATCATCTCATAATTTGTGAAGACGTCTTAGAGAAATTTCTTCATTGAAGGGGATTCTTTATAGAATAAGTGAAGCTCTAAAAGTTAAAAGGATGACTGCAGGTTCAATTCTCCTTTTAATGAAGACTAGGGGTGGCAATCAACCTCCTGTTACCAGCCCTCGGTGTTTATGGTATGGGTACCTTCTCTATAAGTGCTGCTTTACACTGAGTGTCATACTTTCTGAGAAATGAATCAGACACACACATAGAAAACAACAGAAGACATTAAGTAGACAGTACAGATGCCCTTTTGTTCCACTCTCTGAATTTCTATCTCTTTTTTTATGTTCTTATTCCTCTTGTTGGCTGAGTGGATTCAATTGTTTTTATCCATTTATAGAGTGATGCTTTTTTTAATGCTACAACAAAGGTCCATATACAAACAGAAAGTCTAAGGACTAAGATCAATTCTAAGTGAAAAAGGCTGACTCCACCAGGACACTTCTTCATTATCACCACAGTCTTGCTTTGCCAGGTCTTTGGAAAAACTGACAGACTAAAAAAGTTTCAATTCTGTCCTAAAAGAAAACAAAAACTATTAGAAATATTTACTTATATATCCACCATGGTTTGAATTAAATAGTCCCATTAAACAATACAGAGAGAACCTGGGAAATGAAGGACTGATGGTGCTTTATTTTATTTTTTAAATTAAAAACTTATTTTTAATATTAATTACAGTTAATTCACTTTGTATCCACCTGTAGACCCCTCCCTCACTCCTTCTTATACCCACCCTCCCTCCGTCATTTCTTCCCATGCCTCTCTCCAAGTCCACTGATAGAGGAGTTCCTGATCCCCTTCCATCTGACCCTAGCCTATCAGGTCTAATCAAGACTGGCTGTATTGTCTTCCTCTGTGGCCTAGCAAGGCTGCTCCCACCCACCCAGGGAGAGGTGATCAAAGAGTCAGTCACTGAGTTCATGTCAGAGACAATCCCTGTTCCCATTTCTAGGAAACTCACTTAGAGACTGAGCTGCCATGGGCTACACATGAGTAGGGGTTCTAGGTTATATCCATGAATGGTAATTACTTGGAGTATCAGTCACAGAAAAGACACATGTGCCCAGATTTTTTGGTTCTGTTGCTCTCCTTGTGGCGCTCCTGTCCCCTTCAGGTCTTACTATCTCCCTCTTCTTTCATAAGATTCTCTGCACTCTGCCCAAAGTTTAGCTATGAGCCTCAGAATCTGCTTTGATACCCTCCTGGGTGGAGTCTTTCAGAGTCCCTCTTTTTCCTCTTTCCTGCTTCTTCCAATGTCCATCCCATTCGTCTTTCTGAGTAAGCATTGATCATCTTACCCAGGGTCCTCCTTCTGGCTTTGCTTCTTTAGGTGTACAGATTTTAGTATGTTTATCCTATATTATATGTCTAATATCCACTTATAAGTGAGTATATACTGTGGTTGTGTCTTTCTGCTTCTGGGATAACTCCTTCAGGATGATCTTTTCTATATCCCACCATTGGCCTTCAAATTTCATGATTTCCTTGTTTTTAATTGCTGAGTGGTATTCCATTATGTAAATGTACCACAGTTTCTGTATCCATTCCTCTGTTGTTGTGCTTTCTCAGACAATTAGGAATACCACTTCCTCAAGATTCAGCTATACCTGTCCTAGTCATATATCAAAAATATGCTCAAGTACACAACAATACACAACAAGAACATTTGCTCAACCATGTTCATATCAGCTTTGTTTGTAATAGCCAGAACCTGGAAACAACCTAGATGATGCTTTCGATCTGGGACAGTGAGGTAGGAAAGCCTGTCATTGAGTAAAGCATGGATGGCTTTCCAATCCATTAGGGGGATAAAGGATAATAACGGACCAAGAATGTCAAGTAGTGTGGGAGATAGAAGAGCAGGGCAGAGGAGAAAAACAGATAGGAACAACAGACACTGTAGATTTTCAAAAAAAGCCATGTGAAAACCTACTACTGTAGAATCTTCCTAAAATATGTAATATATTATATATACATAGCATATATATATATAATCCCACTTAATACATATATAATATTATATATATATATGGAATTATTCTGTATCTATATTATTGTTGTATTCTATAACAGTGTCCCTATTGGACATCATAGGCTGCCAAGTAAAAAGCACAGTGCCAAAAATGAGTTACCTTTTTGGGAGTCATTGGCCATTGAGGTCCCAAACATCACAATGGTCTTGGCTCTCCTCCAGAACTTGATGGTACTGCCCTGGAACTTTCATCACTCCTGGCTAGTTTTCACATTGTTGGAAAGTGCTATGCATATTATAGAAGGAAAGAATCTCACACAGCTGTGAATGCTACAAACTACTATAATGACTGGCAAGCTATATCCACTGATGCAATAGTAATCTGAATGTCAGGTTAGTAACTACCTTGTAATTGGATTTAATGTCCACCTCATAAGATGAACCTGTACCTGGCAGTGTTATAAGAGCGAATAACCTGTGACTACACAGGTCCAGGGGGGAACATACCAATATTTTACTACTAAATGAACATAGAGCTAACCTGACTCCTAGAGACTTTTCATGATACTCATGTATTAGCACAACAGAAAGATATTTTTAGCAGTAGATGGCAATTAACACAGAGAGCCAGAACTGGGCAACATGCAGGGAATGAGAGATAGTAGAATGCCCAACTTTAAATGGTACATCTGTATCATACTTCATCCTCCCAAAAGTTGTAAGAGCCAGAGGCAGTAGGTGACCACCTAAGAAACTGCATTTTCCAGACATGACAGCACAGTTACATATATGAGCTCACAGCAGTTCTACAGAAGCTTAAGCCATAGGGGAATTGCGTGAAAATTCCCAAACCTAAAAGAGAAGCTATTGGCAATCCGATAGCTAGGCAGAAAGGAAGAATTAGGTTTTTATGAATGTGATCCCTGGTAGGTGGATGGCATCTCAATAAATGGGCACACACATACATATACAAAAACATACACCTCACATACATACACAGATACCACATACCCACACACCCCAAACACACACTTCACACTACACACATATATCCACATCACACCACCACGCCACACACATACACACATACCAAACATAGACACACTCTACTCATACATACATACACACACACACACACACAAGGATAGAGTTGGCAAAAACTGGACTTGATAGATTTAAATTTTTGAAAAAAAAGGATTTGAAGTTGGGTGGATAAAAAAGAAATATCTGGGAAGGATTAGGGAAAAAATTATGGTCCAAATCCATTACATGAATTTCTCAAATAACTAATTAAAATATAAAACAAGATTTTCAAATTTTAACATACATTTCATAAGACTTAAGTTAAAATATTTCATAGGATATATATGGAAACAATAATTGATTCACTCTGGTTATATATGATGCTTTCATTCTTTCTTGCAGCCTTAATGTTCATTTCCCTTTAATTTTTTTTATCCTGCCTAGGAAATAAAACCTCACTGACTTCAGTCTTGATCACTCTCTGAGTGTATGGGAGACGCAAGAAGTAAGTGAATCGAAGCAGAAGATAATTAATCTAAAACCATCATCATTATTAGTGAATGTGCCAGTGTTTCCTGAAGCCTCAGTAACTTCGCTGAGACTAAAGAGACTCAGGTCCTCACTAAGGAGACTTGCTCACAAGTCTCTCAGCTCCTAACACAGACATTCCTTGGCTTAATTGACACTGAAAATGCTCCTAGGGGAGCTTGAAATAACCTTTGAGGGAGTCATAATGACATCTGTGGAAGCTGTTTTCACCTTCAGGGTGAATGTGGTAGTGACACTTTATTATAATGACAGCAATAATTGCCTTTCTAGAGTTGCTCTACAGCATGGTCACGGGTCACCTGTCTCACTATATGGTTGCTGAAAGGAGAGAGGTGATATGTGCCCTTCCTACTTACACAAGTAGCATATAGACGAACCCTACTTAAAGGCAGGGATCTGTATGACAAAGGAAAGCCATGCAGATAATAAAGTTGAATATCAGACAGAGTTTCCCCTACTTTTATAGAATGTTCTTTCTTCAAGTCTGTTCCAGAAACATGGCTACTGTGGAAAATGATCACATCTGACGACCTAGGTTTATGTAATCCAGCTGGAATGCAGACCTGCCACAAACCTGTAATTCCTCTGGCTGGAATACAAACATGTCCTAGATACATGCCATAATCCCAAACAATGGCGGCAAAGTTAGCTTGTAAAGGGGAGCACTGATGTGTTTAATTGACAGGGCAGACAAAGTGACAAGGGAAAGATTTGGCAGCATGAGCCAGAGATGGGAGTCTCCCAACTCTCAACAGAAGAGGCAAGAAAAGAGGACTTAGGAGAGCAGTGGGGTTGGGGTGGGCAGGAGTTTTCCTGGGACAGTTGCACAGAGACAGGTTTCAGAGAGAGAACAAGCTAGACACAGGGGAAGATACAACGAGCCAGAGAATGAAAAGGAACCGGAAAATTAGAACAGACTCGTGGAGTTAGTTTAAGGCCAAGAAGAGGAATTCAGTCAGAAGCTGAGAGAAGCTGGTTTGAATCGGTCAGCTTGGAGAGGAGTTTGAGACAAAACAGCTGAGTTGAACCAAACGGAGTTCAGAAAGAGCTGGAAAGGATGAGCTTTTTCAGCAGTAAGTCTCAGAGGCCAAAATCATTAGCTTGTATGGAGGCTAGAACATTCCAGGACTAGGCCTAGGTTAGTAGACAGAGAAAATAAGCCTCCAAGGCAACAATTAAATCAGGTAAATAAAAGTTATTTTAGCATCTCTTGACTGTCCTGTGAAATTACATTCTAATATAATTTTGATGTGGAAGCCCTTGGCCTTTGTGACTTATCACTTCCCAAAGGTTTGTCCCTGTACATTGTTGTTATGCAGCTTGCTTTTTTGGTGTCAAAAACCCTGTAATACACATCTCCACACAGTTCAAGAAATATTCTATCATGTATGGTTCTGTCCCACGATTATTAGAAATTTTTAATTGTAATAATGGAATTTGTGTGCATGGTTTAATGAATTTGAGAAAGTAGTTCTTTGTCACATATTTTAAGTTGTGGGACTGAAAGGCAATTTGCCTTTAAAGTTGGCCCCACCTACAATATTTACTATAACTCATCTCTTGTCTGACACCCATAAATAGTGTCCACCACCTAAATTGAGGGAAGGCGGGGGAAGAAGAGACAGTAAATTGTGTTTCTGACAACAGTATTTTAAGGTGGGAAGAAATTGACTTTCTTTACAGGATCATTACAAAGAGCTGCCTGGTGTGTATGGTGTGTGTGTGTGTGTGTGTGTGTGTGTGTGTGTGTGTGTATGCATACATATGAATGCACATGTACATGCTTAAATATCCACAAGTGTAGAGTGCAGAAGGGATGTGCTAGGTTGCATTATGTGAGGCATTTAATTAACTCCTATTCCCAGAGATACTGGCTTCCTTGAGTGATGATGAATCAACTGACGTTGCCTCTACCAAGCATCTAGTTTCCCTACTGCTCCCGCTCCTGGATTCATCAAATATCAGTTACTCTTGACAGAAAATCTTCTCTCAGAGAGAAAGTACTTCCAGAATGATGGCATCACAATCATGGGAGTGTGCACAAATGGAAACAACCCCCAGGAACAGAGTTCATTACACATGGCATCACAACATATCAAAAATGCATAGCACAACTCTATTTCTGTCAGTCAGAATGGATACTGCCAGAAGGCTGACAGTGATTGGAATATGAATTATAAATATTTCATCCTCCAAAATGAGTCCATAGAACTTTGAGAAAAGCCAATATTGTATAAATGTGGTCATGCTAAGACTGATGACTAAATTCTTGATTCCTAGATGTATTTCTATTCTGCTATCAAAATGGAACACATACATAAAAATGGATAACATTTGTTGAGTGGACTTTTCTAGATATTTCATATGCATACATTATTTTTGTATTGTTTTTTTAAAATCCTATTTGTCATGCAAGGATACTGTGACAAAGACAGATGAAGTACCTGATACAAGTCATAGACATAGTAAGTCTTAAAATAGAAACTCAGGCAGCCTGGCTTGCAAGCCTCCATGTTTTAACAGTGTGTGTGTGTGTGGGGGGGTGCTTTCCACTGCAGTATATCATATAATTTTTTCTTGGTATGTCTTGATCAAATTTTCAAACACAGGAACACTTCTTTGGCACATAGTATTTAATTACCATGAAACAACAAACCAGAAAAAGGCTACAGCAGCTCTTTCTTCTTTGTTATAACATTTAGTGAGACCAGCCATCTCTTTTTCTTTCTTAAAAAATATACTGTTAAGTTATAATATGAAAATGTATTATCACCTGCCTATTCACTATCTATATTATTAAAAAATAACAAAGTGTTTTACACTCTTTGGTGGTTCAGCAATCTGTGAGCACACCGCTCTGACATGCAGACATATTGTGATGTGAATATAGTGGAAACAGCTCAGTAGTATAGCAGTTTGCTTCAACACTAGACTGGAATGTAGTAGGGATCTATATTAAAACCATGGAGAAAAAAATCTGCAGCTTTTATTTGATTGCAAATTAACTGATATAATGCCATGGTGGATTCAGAGAACATCATTTCCTGTTTCATATACACAATGAAGGACGTGTTTCTTTCTCTTGTGTTCCTTCCTTTAGTTGGATATTAGGTAACTATGCCTTTCTACGTCATAGTACTGGGGAATAAATGTAGATTCTTGAATCTTAATTGGTGAGGCCAGCAAGGCCACTGGGTCACCAGCAAGTGCAGACTATGAATGTTGGAGGTTTTACGTTCATAGAGAGTAGAGTAGAAGAGGGAGTGTTGATCATTCCTGTATTCCCTTATCTTCTCTGATGTAGAGTTGGCATAGAGAGTAGAGTAGAAGAGGGAGTGTTGATCCTTCCTGTATTCCCTTATCTTCTCTGATGTAGAGTTGGCATAGAGAGTAGAGTAGAAGAGGGAGTGTTGATCCTTCCTGTATTCCCTTATCTTCTCTGATGTAGAGTTGGCATGGCAGTGCAGATGACAATGACGTGGCTTTTAAAGTTGATATACAATGAAGCTTATAACTTTATGGTTTAACCTATTCTTCGCCTAAAAGAAATATTATTCCTCTTCAGTTAATAAGCCCCTGAAAGCCTAGTCCTGTCAAGTGGCTTAGTGAGCAAAGTTAGATAGATGATCACTTTTCTCATTCTTGTAACATAACAACTGAAAAAAAATTAAGGATGGTTTTAGTTTGCTTCAAAAATTGAGGGTACAGTCTATCATGACAGGAAAGATATGGCAGCAGCAGGTCACATGACATCTCCAGTCAGGAAACAGAAAGATAGGAATGCTGGTGTTTAGCTCACTTTCTCTTCTGTATGTACCTGGACTCAGTACATTCAAGTTGAGCCATGTTTCTTCAGTTAAACCATTGGGAAAATATGCTCATTCGTGCAACCATCCCTTTTCCTATGGTGATTCTGAATCTAGCCAAACCGACTGCAAATTTTCACCATCATCTCAGTAATATGCAAAACTAAATAATGGAGTCTTCATTTGCATTCAAAGGTCCACAGAAATTTATCTGTTTTAGACACCATGTCTTTTCTGAGTGTTAGCAGTTAGATAGGAAGAATGTTTCTTACATGTAATTGTTGAGATAGATTTTGTTTTGTGTTCTTTGGTTTGTTTGGGTTTTTTTTTTTTGCTTTTATGTTTAAACATCAACTCTGACTCATCAAAAATCAGTGTATGACTTTGACAATTGTAAATTAGTTGTTTGAAATTTTATTCATCAACACTTAAACAAATATCAGTAGGTGACTGGCAGGATGTCAGGGTCATTGATAGTGCTGTCACACTCAGTCTCCCTGACTGCATGTGGTAGAAGGAAATTTTACTAACTCTGTGTTTCATTTATGGGCACAACACAGACAATTCACCCTTAATGCTATTAAATAGCTTTGAGATCACAACTCAAGCCTAGAGACTTTCCGAGAATCCATTCCGGTCTAGTGTGACAACAACATTATGGGAAAATTCTATCTCAAGTATTCAAGTATGTGGAGAACATGAAAATGATATCATGTTCCCATGACACAGGGATAAGGGTATCCAACTTTGAAAAGGAAGTCATAATTAATGAGTTTTCTACCAGAAACGACACTCATACACACACCAAAACTCAGTTGCCTATATCATGTTTGATCCTGAGAATTTCTAGAATCAAGATGTATGTTTACCATTAAGATTTACTCCATAGCATGAGATAAACAAAAATTAGAGTTCTCCACAAAGTAAGGTTACCTAGAATTGATGTATTCACTGGAAATAGAGACACAACTTTCATTTTGCAACCATCTGTTTAGATTTTCCCTTAAATAAATCATCTTACATATGAACTCCATTACGCTGAATAACTCAGAAACTTGAACTGAAGTAAGTACTAATGCCTGAACCCAGTTCTTTCCCACTTTGGTTCACAGGAGAGAGTAATAAACCATCTCTACCAGACCCCACTGTCCACTTTCGTGTTTCTGTGTCCCAACTTCTAGCTACCAAGTGATGGTGCTTTCCTGTGTTTTCACTTTCTTGCTTACTTTTCAGGTTCACTGTTAACCATATAGCCTGACGGTGAAACTCACTAGGAAAACTTGAAGATAGGGAAAAGTGAACGATGCTGAGAACAGCTGGTGGTGACTTTTCTCAGCACTATGTGGAAAAGAATAACATAGTAAAATGTAATTGCAGGGATTAGAGTTGGGAAGTACTATATTCCTGGATATATCTCATCATAGAAGAAAGAGCAGATGCAGAATGATGGATAAAAAGAAATTCAGTGTCTGTCTGTATGCTTCTTATTGGCTGAAGAATGGCAATTTTCCATGAAGGAAGTGAACAATCTTTCTACTCTCAGTTAAAACTGAAAGTAGAATTTAGTTTTCCAAGGTTCATTCTTTATCTTGTCCTGCACCATATTTTATTCCCTGATGATGCTTTTCCTAAAGATTTAGAAAGCTGTATCTCAAAGGATAAAGGAAACACCTGTAATTTTATCACAAGTAAATATTTGCAATAGTTTTTTTTTTATCAGAATATCCTATTTAGCAGACCAGCCTTGATTTAGATTAGAAAGTTTGACTGGTAAGATTTGTGACAGAACAAGATTTGCGTGGGTGTTTTCCGTGCTGTTGTTGTGTATGTGTGTGTATGCGGATGGTGAGGATAAGGGGTGCATGTGCATATGTGTGCATGGATATAGGTGTAGAATAGTGACATTGACATTAGCCATCTTCCATAATCCCTTTGCACTTTGTATACTGAAGCAGGGTCTCTTCCTGAACCCTGAACTTGCCTGTCTAGGCGATCTAGGTAGCCAGCTTGTCCTGGTCCTCCCATCTACATGTCCCTCACTTGGGATTACAGGTGGCCATCACTCACACTCAGCTTTTACTGAGGATTTGGCCTTCTGAACTCCAGCTCCAATAGCTGAACAGCAAGTGCTCTTCCCACTGAGCCATCCCCCAGCACCTGCTTCTTGAGCCAATAAACAAAGACTAAACAACCATGTCTTCTAGCTGGTTATCTTGATTGTTTTACAAATTACTTAGTGAAAGAAAATTGCAAGAAATTCCTTTTTCTAGCATTTAATCTCATCATAAGTTAATTATGTGTAAAGCTGAATGTTATTCCCTTTATCAGTGACTTACTACGGCATTATATTTATTAAATTTTCATACACATGATTTGAGAAAACTGCCATATTTTTCATATGAAATATGAAATGTCAGAAACTTTCAGCCATCACCCTTTCCATCCTTATGCATGTGTCTTTTCAAAAAAATATTTTTGGTTTTGAATATCTTCTCTATGCTTCGTGCGAAGAAAGTGCTCTTCTGGGTGTAGGGTATTTTGGTTGAGGCTCACAAGACGCATTAAATGTCTGATGATGTGATCCTATTAGGGTAGTCGGCACATTCATTGAAGGCAATAAATCCTGTGCTGTGGCTCTGCTGTGCTTTGTATTCTTATGGCAAAATGCTATTTCCATTTTATGATGTCATGAAGAAGACATTAAAGTAAAAGCACATGTTCTTAGTGGAAATTTTGAAAATAATAAATGATAAGAAAATGTAAATCTTGCCTTAAATGACTTATCTAGCTTCAGAATTTTGAACAGTCTTACAAAATGGGCGTATTTTGAAGATTCGTAAGCACCTCAGGACCCCGAGTAAGTGCTGCCATCCAACATGCTAAAGTTTAAAAACTCCACAGTGCTACTGCTTACAAACATTGCCAGAGCTTTTTCTGTAGTGAGCATATGTTCTATATTAGGCAGCATTTAAATGTTAATTGTGTCTTTGTGCTTGCAACAGATTACTAAAAATAGAAAAACTTTAAAATATTGATAGATAAGCCAAAGGGCCTTTGTTCCAAAGTCTATCTTGGATCTATCTGTGTCGCTATGTGAGTCTAGTAGCATAATATTTAAAGATCAAATTGTTTCTCTGGGAATGTTTAACTTTCTTTGACTTAGCATTTGCTCATAACGATATATTTGATAATTCTGTAAAAGATGATTGTCTTACCCACAGTTTTGTTGCTGTGAAGAGACACCATGACCAAGGTAACTCTTATAAAAGAAGGGATTAATTGGAAGTCAGTTTAAAGTTTTAGAAGTTTAGTCCATTATGCAGAGAAGCAAGGCAGTGCAACTGGTAATGGAGCAATAGCCTGATCTGTGGGCTGGGAGGAAAAGACAGACAGACACACAGACTGTGCCTAGCATGGGCTTTAAAACCTCAAAGGCTGGCCCCAGTGACACACTTCTTCCAACAAGTCCACACCTCCTAATACTTCAAATCCTTTCAAAGGGTTCCACTCCCTGGTGAAAAAACATTCAAATACCTGAGTCTATATCAGCCATTTTCATTCAAGAAACATCACTTATTCTAACATGTAAAGGTACAAATGAGAAATTCAAAGATCAATGTTTGCCCAAAGTCATACCAAAAAGTTACAGTTTTTCAATCTGTAGAATATAGACCACCACTGAGCAGCTTTAGCAACCCTGTTCTAGTATTCCTTTTTCAGTCGATATAAATAACTTTCTCCTTCCTAAGTTTCTTTGAACTATGCCTTTCCAGTTAATCCCAGCGTGAAGGACCTCAATACATATATGAAACATGTTCTTCCTATATAGTTGAGTCATTTTTCACATTTTGAAATCGGTTTTAATTTTCATTCCTTAGTTGTGATATCATAAAATCTGTGTGTTTCTCTAGTAGGCTTCCCAGCTTATCCCATTGAGTCACTTGCCATTCCTGAGGTCACCTAGCTTTACCATCGTTTAGAACCTACCCTTCACATATCTTCACTCCAATTTCCTTAGCAAGTCAAAATTTCTAAAAATAACCTCTTCATTTTATTCCAGTGCATTGATTCCCATTAGCTGCCAGTATTTTATGATTGACAAACAAATGGCACATACTCAAAAAAGTTGTCAATCTCAGTCTCCTGTTACTTTTAGTCATATTGGTAAATATTTTACTCTTCTAGCTATCCATATCCTCTTTAATCTGTTTCTACACTAGGAAACTTTATTTGATTCTAGTCCCATTTTGGTTTTGTGTTTTCTGGATTCTCCTTGAGCCCCAATTGATTTGGATATTGAGACACAAAACCAATCAGTGGAGACAGCAGAAGAAACAGCTAAGGCTTATATCTGACAAGAGTTTAGTGACCACCCAGATTTCATGCCATACATTGTACATTAACCCTTATCATTCCAAACATTTTTACCTCTGTTATATTATGTATCAACATACAATTTATACCAGATAGCTTGCTTCTAAGTTAATGTATAATTTTCCCTAAATAAAGCTCTCTCTTCACCAGTATTTCCATACCATTTGCTTTATAAGAAGACAATATTTTTCATGCTATTATACATCTTAGTATAATGCCTCCTGGTTTAAGTGTAGATAAAGCAATAAAAGGAAACTGCTTTTTGAAAGTGAATTATCACACTGTAAATAATTGAATTCATTATTTAGGCCTGGGACTTTAAAACTGTATTTTAATACATAATTTACTCAATCATATTTACTCCATGGTTCTTCAAAGGCTGGCTTCCAACCTTTCACTCTGTTCTAGTTCTATCCTTTCCTGAATCACCATTGTATTCCAAACAGTGGCTGTTCCATTTACTCTGAGAGTGTCAACCCTTGGTGATGGATTGCTTCTTAGTAGGAGTAAATAGTCTCTGTTAAGGGTGTGCTGGTTATTAGACCACACTTACACACAGAAAAGAAATCCATGGGGCAGCAAGCTGGATGGGTTTCATTCCACCATGCCCACTCTCAACAATGAACAAGAAGCCCTCAGTAGAAGCAGTCATTGTTAAGATACGGAGCTTGAGTGTAGCAAATGGTAGCTCAATATTCTAGTAAGGGGAACAAGGACTATTTCAGACATGAACACAATGGCTGTCTCTTCAACCCCTTCGCCCCACGAGGGAGGAGCAGCCTTACTAGGCCACAGAAGAGGACATTGCAGCCAGTCCTGAAGAGACCTGATAAGCTAGAGTTGGAAGCAAGGGGAGGAGGACCTCCCATATCAGTGGACTTGGAAAGGGGCAGGGAAGAGATGAGGGAGGGATGGGAGGGATAGGAAGGGAATACGGGAGGGGGCTACGGCTGGGATACAAAGTACACAATCTGTGATTAATATAAAATAAAAAATGTAAAAAAAAAAGATATGGAGCTTAGCATGAGGGTGCTGAAGTCGCATGGGAAGTCACAATTTGCACAGACTCCATTCAGGCTTTTGTGGTCAGACAGAGTGAGGGAAGTAGGTTGCATAAGGAACAGAAGGAGCATTCGCTTTCACTTGGGAAACCTTCAGGCGGCAGCTCTCCATACCCCAGCAAGCTGCCCTAACTTACAGGGCATTTGTGTAGTACCGACCAACCTCTTCCTGTTCCCTCCAGGAAGGCAAGGGTCTCTATGCTTAGAGACTGGTCCTGACAATCCAGTCAGCCTGGCAGATACACAGTAAAGGAAGTCATTTGTGCAATTCTCCTTAACTTGGGTTTCTACTCTCACCTTTCAATAAAGCAAGACATTGTGGGCAAGGAATTTGTTTATTTCTGGAAGACATGCAAAAAAGAATCCATTCTTCAATAAATACGTGATTTTTTTACGTGTCTCAAACTAACACTTCTTTAAAACTAAATCTCACCCATGGTGTGTGTGTGTGTGTGTGTGTGTGTATTATTGGCATTCTTGTCAGAAACCACAGAAACAGTAACAGCAAAACCAATTCAGTTGTGATTAGACTTATTGACGACAATGGTTATATGAGGAAACATTTGGTTAGGACACAGAGCTATCAAAGAATACAGACAAGTTTGGTTCTAAGGTTAGTTATTATTATTCATTATTTAGTGGTAAAAGATTTTAGAAAGTTGGACTTTACTGTCTCCTTTTTCATGTCAGGAAAGTATACTATTTTTCATCTTTATGCACACCTCACTGTTATAAGACTGAACAAGAGATTTGGCTTTCCACTTCCCTTATGTCACTTTCTATTGACCAGACAGTTCAATCTGGGTAACTAGTGCAGCTAAGCTCCTTTCTTCTTGATTACTTGGTCCCCCAAACCTAAGAAACACTCTCTCCTGGAACCCGTAATTGCTTTGCTTTCTTTCTGTTGGCTTCATTACATTCTTGAATTGATTTCTTTTGTCCTCTGAGTGCATTCTACCCTTATTCTTTTATTCCTTAGGAGTAGATAACTGGGTGATGGAAATAAGTTAGACCTACTCCCTGTATCTGTGAGTTAACACTGACTCTTCTCCATCACCTGCAACAGGCAAATTATATACTTGAGCTTCTAGGTTCCAGATGATGGAGTACAAGAAATCATGGATTTGGCTGAAAACTTTTTGTCTGAGCAGAGCAATGAATTATGACTTCACTCACCTCTACTTCGTTTCCTCCTGTTTGTGCCAATATAAGACTAAGTTTATTCTGTCTGTTGAGGTTGAAGTTTAGACTCTGAAGAGGTAGTGAATATGTGTTCTAAGGCTGGGTCCAACTCTTAATGGAGCTAGTCCAGCAAGTCCATTAGCCAACTAAACAACACAGGCACAAATGTAAAGCTGAGCACATTACATTTACTGCATTTCAAGGTAGTTTTCTTCTTAGCATTGTTTGAGGAGTCAACATTAAGTGAGCTATTTATAAAATACCAGAGCCTGCTTTGGGTGTTCTTGAGAAGCATGTTGTAAGGCAGAGTTTTGTTCAGAAATTGCTTAGTTTATCCCACCAAAGACGTGAAAAGTAGGCATGGTCAGCAAGTGTCTTGAAGCAATTCTTAGCAACCAATTTGCCCTATGGGGTTGCTGATTTTGTCAGCAAAGAGGTGTATCTTTCACAGATAAGGCTTTCCCTCATCAAATAACTAAATGGACACTGCTTTTTCTAAAATCACTTATATCTTAATAGGAAAACATTCTCAGTATTCTCAGAAGCAAAAAAGGAATGTGTTAGCTTAAGTTTCAGGTTGGATAGTTACCATAAATTTATATTTTTGGTCTCAAATATTTTTTCTTAAAATATTCTTAAGATTGAGTGTTTTGTCCAGAGAGTACCCTGCAACTTCCATGACATTCTCCTAAGGTAATTTAATTTTATTATTGAAGTAATGAATTATGTGAAAAATGTGAAAACAGCCTAAGAGCACACAAAGAAAGAACACATGAACAATGTAACTCTTTGTGCATGAACACACATCTGTTGCTTGGTTTTAAAATGAAATAATATTATTAAAAACTACCGAATGCAGATAGAAATAAAACCTAAGGGCCACTGGCCTGATATGCAGCCTCACGGCTATTCATTTTCAAAGGCCCAGGAATTAGGATAAAATAAAGTAAGGTAACATTCCCCTAAACAATGTGTTTGTGTTAGCCTGATTTTCCCTGGCAGTGATCAAAGAGGTCATAGCTTTCTGTGCTAAATTCACAGCAAAACATGTCTTCATACAGGCAGCCTTATGAAAAAAGGGAGAAATGTTTTCCTCGGTCAACTGTTACTCTTTATATACAGAACAATGTTCAGTAGTCTTACTGTACCTACAGGCTCCAACTCACTTGGGAGTTTTCTGCTGACCTTATGAAAAAGGAAAAACATTTTGTGAGAACTTTAAAAGCTACCTTAAAGTACTATAGCTAAATTCGGAACCCTGAAATACAAAGCAAATATGTTAGTAGTCTCTGTCTCTCTGTGTCTCTGTCTCTGTCTCTCTCCACACACATACAGTGTTCCCTATGTCTGTGTGTAGCTCATTCATATGTGTTCCACATACATATGTGTTTGTGTATGTGTATACATTCCATGTATGAACACATACATGGAATATGTGTGTGTCCCTCCAAATTTAAGTAGTAACTGCTACATAGATACATGAAAGTTGTCACCCAAATATGTAAGTAACTGCCTCAAATGGAAAGAAGGCATCTCAAATATAAAATGTAAATATTGCATTCCCATGGCATGTTAAAGGTAAGTTACAAAGGTTCTGGAGCTCCACAGGGAGAACAACAGAACCAAAATATCTGGGCACAGGGGTCTTTTCTGAGACTGATACTACAACCAAGGACCATGCATGGAGATAACCTGGAACCCCTTCTCAGATGTAGCCAATGCCAGCTCAGTCTCCAAATGGGTTCACTAATAAGGGGAGCAGGGGCTGTCTCTGATATCAACTCAGTGGCTGGCTCTTTGTTTACCTCCCCCTGATGGGGGAGAAGTCTTACCAGACCACAGAGGAAGACAATGCAGCCAGTCCTGATGAAACCTGATAGGCTAGGATCAGATGGAAGGGGAAGAGGTCCTCCCCTATCAGTGGACTGGGGAAGGGACATGGGAGGAGATGAGGGAAGGAAGGAGTGAGGGATTGGGAGGGAATGAAGGTGGGGGTTACAGCTAGGATACGAAGTGAATGAATAGCAATAGATAAAAATATATATATTAATAAAACAAAAAATATATCTTTGAATTTTTTTGAGGTTTAAATTATGGAAATTCAGTTCCATGAAAGACAGCATTTGTTCCCATCCCTAAAACTGTCAGAAGTTTGTGTTAGTGAACATAGGCGATGGGTTACAATGTGTCTAGGTGCTTCCAGGAGTCTGATAGTGCTCTCAGCTTTGCAGCACCTATTAGCTTCATTTTTGTACTTACAACAAGCACCCCTGCACTTTGGATCCCAGTTACCCAGTGATGGTGACATTCACGCCTCACAGATTCTATGTACAAGCAACACTCATGTCCTCTGTCCAGTTTTCTGTTTTTAAAGACTCACATTGACTCTGGGTAAAATCTCTTATCAGAACCAGGGCTAGAATCATATAATAAATGTATAGTCCCCATTGGGGTGACAAGGATCCAGAGTGGGAGGAGGCCAGTTTTAGGAGTAACATCAGGAAGCCTGTGTCAGTGACATCAGAGATGTTTGTTGCCTTTGTAGGATGTGGAAAACACAGACATTTATTGCTGCATAGTGTTATTTAGTACATCTGACAGCTTTCTGTCACGGAAATAAAACACTTTAGGTACAAAGAGAAGGGATTTGATATTTGGGCATTTCCAGCCTGTGGGTGTCAGTTTTGGGCAGCATAAAAAAAAATGATGGGAGACTGTGGCAAAATACATACACACCCAGACATACACACAAATGTAGCATAGACAGCCAAATGACCAGGAGACAAATAAAAGAAAATGGAGGCAGGATTGCCACACACCAGCACACTGAGCGACTAAAGGACTTCCCCAAATGCCGTGCGTTACAGGCACTGCTACCTTTAAGGACACAAAGACTTCACCTGTAACTCCATGCCTTGCTAGACCTACCACCTCCAGACTAAACACCACCCTTGGATAAGGCTTTAGACACATGAGTATCTGGGAGAGATTAAGCATCTGTAGGTGCCACTACCCACTGGCACCTAAAGGTTCCCAATGATCACACAATGTAAACGATGTATTTCATTCCCTACAGTGTCCATTATCTGACCAGAATGGTGGAAACATGCAAGACCAAAACTTCCCTGATACGCACAGAAAACACAACTGTGAAGCCTTGCAATTTAATGAACATCATTTTACATCCTTCCAAGATAAAATGATTGGACCTATGTAGGCAAACACATCTACTTATAAAGACAGAGGTAGGAAAACGATGAGGAGTAGTTGGCCCAGGGCAAATGGCAATGAAATACAGGTTCAGAGAGGCTTGGATAAATCTTACCCCTGCGGTTTTGTTATCAGTCACTCATCATCCCTGCTGTTGTGCATGCTTTGCACACTGTATGGAGCATCGCTCTGCAGGAACCACAAACCACTGCCAGCCCCACTAGCCTGCTCTGCACCACAGCCTCATTTTCACTGGATGGGTTGATGCAGGTGCGATCAGAGCTGTTTTCTGTGGCTCTGTCTCCACGCCGCAGCAGCTGGCCTCTCAGACATTCCTTTGAAATGTTTGTGGGAGGGTCTATGGTGTCGTTGCTCTTCGATTCTGCATGTCCAGCCAACCAACACTGTGAGCTGGGACAGTACATGCAGGAATCACAGCTGCAGTGACCTCAGAGTCACTTGCCAGGAGAACTCAATTGATGTATCCCTTGGTAGTTTTAAGCATGCAAGGTATCCTGGGGAGATTTTTTTCAAAATGAAGCCTTGAGAAAGTTACTGTGTTTGCATCCTTTTGTTTCTGCGATGGATAGATGGGTCAGCCTGGAAGACTCCTCAAGAGCCCGCCAGATGTCTCTGTCCTGAGACAGGAAGAAATGCCTGGCTTCTTATGCTAGTCATTAGCAGCGACATCCACCTTCTCTAGCCAAGCAGCAATCTTCATCTCCTCCTCCTTACTGCCAATTCTCATCGCATGTGATGGCAAGCAGCAAAATTCTTCACTGTGTAGTCTTCACACCATGGTGCTTCCCTCATCTTGCATCAGAGAAACTCTTTCAAGCTCAACTCCCCAAAGTCTTGGGTCATCGACAAAATGTATCTCATCCTCACACAACAGTCTCTTCTAGTGTCGTCTCCAAGAGAGTGTTCACCTCTGTCTGAAACACAGGAGTATCATTACTCTCCGTGTTTCTACCACCATCTCCTGGATCCCAAGGAGAGTTGCCCTTTAACCTCAGCCCATGCATCTGAGGTATTCTGTATCTCATGATTCAAAGTTTTCTGGACTCTTCTGAGTTCTGATGTTTAATGTTGGCTTTCAATTTAACAAGCTCTACATGATCTAAGAGACAAAGCTTTGTGGATATCTGTAAGGGGGTTTCTTGACTGGGTTTAGGGGACTGGGTTAACTAAGGTTCAAAGATTCATCCTTGTAAATGTTGGTGGCACTAGAATAAAAAATAAAGAGCAGGCTAAAAGCCAGTGTTAATTTCTCTGTTTCCTAACTAGGGAGACTATCTACTAGCGACATCATGTTCCTGTTGGCATATATAATCTGGCCAGACAGTTATGAAGCTTTAAGACATGGTCCGTTGGTGAGCATCTAAAATCTAGTTGACGTTACAACAATAACATCATGTGACTCAGTGTACGCACAGTGGCAAAAAAGAATAGATCCAACAGTGGCTGAGAGCATACAGTCAGATCATTATAAAGCACACGTGAACGCCCCAGAGTGTGTGTGTTGTGTCCAGCTAGCCATCCAGAGTGTTCAACACGTTCAGTTACTGTCCCTCTGCTGTGAGGGCAGAGCCAGTGCCACCAATGAGGAAGGGGGCTGTGCTTGTAGTTGCAAGTGGCTACCATGAACTCTTGAGCAAAGGTCATCTTTGAAGTTGTGATCCATCGCAAAGTGCCAATGTACACTCTTGTTGGAGAAGCTTAGATGTATGTTTGTCCAGGTATTTTACTGGGTCAGGGTTACTGAATATGACTGGATGCTTTTCTTTGTCAATTTAGGAGTGAAGACAATTACAGAGCTAGTATATCTCAGGAACTTTTGGAGTCTATCTGCCTTCCACACATTCCTGTGACTTTTAATTACTCTATTGTTAATTATTCCTGTCCTGGTTTAGTTTACTTAAAAACTAAAGCAATATAATTTAACTAATGTCAACATTGTTAGGGGTTAAAATTGAAATCCACTCTTCCAAGGAAGCCAAAAAACAATGAAATTCTGATTGCTGCATGGAAAGCTGGTATTTCATCGATGTCATGGGGCCAAGTTACAAATATCAATTTAGATTTTAAACTGAATTGTTGCTATAGGACAAGCTGCTTAGACAACAACTGCCTCAGTTTACCCTTTCACCAGAGAGATGTGTATAACCAAGAGTCAGAAGGCAGAAGGTACTATTCAAGGCACAGAATACGAGAGCATGGTGACAGGTCCATTCATCCAGGTTATTCTTTTCTCTTAGGAAGACTCCAGAGATTGAACACTTCCTCCTCTTTATGCTGCTGCAGGTGACAAGACTAAGAAGGCATTTGTTCATATTTTCAATAATGAAAAAGAGAGTGTTCCTAAAAATATTATATTTCTAATTTTAAGTAGTCTATTTTATGTCAGATACAGAACTGCCTACAAATGTGAATTTGTGTGTCTGTGTGTGTGCATGTGGGTGGCTGGGTACTCGTGTGTTTATATGTGTGTATGTATGTGTATATGTGTGTGTTTCTGTGTATCACTCTGTATGTGTGTCCTTTACCCACTGTAAGTGGTTTTCCAGCACTTCTCCTGAACTTATGTCCACACAAATACTGGGAAAGTGAGCTAGGAGAGAAAGATCAATACCTGAGCTCCCAGAAATGAGAGCTATGGTGAAATCTAAGGAGAAAGAAATCAGCAGAAACAGACGTGTCAGCCATGTGCTTACTGTATTGATTATGTGATGATAAACAGGTGTGCATTGTTATTAGCAGCAGTTACTCTGAAGGCTAGGGAGTTTATTGATCTGTTCGAGAGTGAAAAGTTTAGCTAACAGACTTTCAGTTACTTTACTGGTGTTTGTTTTCATTTTTTGTTTGTCTTTCTTAGAAGTAATCTGCCAATAAGACCCATTAATATGGGCTGTGGGAGTGTGGTGTTGGGTGAAGATAGACAGAGAAGAAAAACTTGACCAGAGTTCTGCAATGCCACTCAACTCAACACTTTCAGCCTTTTATTCTATTAAGGCCTCAGTATTTACTCTCAGGAGCAATGTAAAACAAATAAACCAGACTCCCTCAGGCTAGTAAACAGTTACTGGGGTAGGACCTATCCCTGGAGATTTTAGAGAAAACACATTTTTTTTGTTTATTTGTTTAAAGCCTAGAAATCCCTGACCTTATTATGAACAATATTACTTCATGTTAAAGATCTTTAATGGAAACAAGGAAGCAGGTCCTCAGGGTGCTACATGACCTCCCTCGAGTTTCTCACTGATTTAGATTAAGTTCCTTATCAAAGGAATTAAGTAAGACTCCAAGCGGTTTCAGGAAGTGCTTTGTCAGCAAAGTGCTTACTTCTTAAGCAAGGGGACCTGGGCCAGATCCCTGGCCTCCCTGCATTCACTCCCTAAAATTCTGTACATCACTATGTTGGTAAACCACCACTTACCGTACAAAGCACAAGCCTTCTCCTAGCTGTGGTAGAAAAGTTGGCAACTTAGGCAAGTGTGATAGTAACACTCAGGTTCCAGACATATGTCCTGCTGGCAGGAGCAGAGGCCTAGCCAGAAGACAAGCATTTAAGGAGATAGATTACCTGACTCCCTTACTGTTGTCCTTGTCATTTCCTCAAGTCAGAAGACAAGGGCACTGCTGAAGTCCTCCTGACAGTTTAATCTCACAGAGCACAGGGATTATAAAGAAAGCCATATTGTGTGTCTGGAAGAAAGTCTTTAGCCTCTACAGAGCTGTGTGGCAATAGTCTCTACATGGATATGTTTTCAGCATGGAGGCAGGCTCCTTAAGGTTCAGGAGGGAGCTGCCGCTAGAGGTGTTGTAAGCATTCCTGCTGTGTCACACCTATGTACGTACATGGTCTAATCTTAACATTCTGACCTGTGAACACCTGAATAATTAGTAGCCTAACACACCCTGACAGAAACAAACCAGAGAAAACCACTATTCTGGTGCCACACAGGCCTGGATGGGCTCCCCAGGATGATGAATGAGCCTAAGACCAGAAAAACCCCACTGGGACCATGTCTGGCACTGAGCCTGGCATCATGCTTCCTGAGCATGAGACAGACAACCCTTGCTGCAAGCCCAAGATGACCACCATACCAGCCCTGTGGGGCCAAGAGAGGGAGCTAACCGGAGATGACCACCTGCCCCAAACCCTACAGGCCTTGGGGCCAGACTATGCCAAGATGACCCATGTCCAGTGCCATAATATAGGAACAGGGCATAGCACTTCTGAAACCATTCAGGAGACAACCCAGAAACCTGAGAACTCAGGCCACTAAGAGGCACAAGTAATTGGTGGACAAATAGAAGAGGAAGAGAAACAGGAGGGTGCAAGCACAATGAAGACTGGCTGAACTGGAGACTCAAGAGTAGTAAGGGACAGCTTGATGTGAGTAGCTGGTGATGCCACCTCAGACCATGGCGGGGTCCTGGCAGGGACCTCTGCAGGTTCTGTGGCCCTGCAGCAGCTGAGGTCTGTTACCACCAAGAGCCAGGTGAACATCCCTGGTCTGGGCTGCCTCCCAGGGACATGATATTTGAGGGTTGTGCAGAACAGGCTCCACTGGTCAACTCGGCATCCCAGAGCTGGCCCTGGTAACATGAAAGCAGGAGAGCTGATCCCTCCTGTAGCCAGGTAAAATGCTCAGAAGAGCAGGCCTGTACATTGCGTGCATTGTGGGTGAGCCACCTAAGAGCATTTTTTACAGGAGAGAGTCTGCAGATGACCAACTCAGATGCAGCTCAGGCCCAGACACAGGGCCTTGAATTGGCCCACCCCAGTGTCTACTCCATTGCTGAACTGCTGGAATGCATTAAAGAGCAAGCCAAGAGATCCAAAGCTACAGTATCTCCATGACACAGGGCAACAACAGTATATCCAAGAGGGGTCCCAACAAGGGACCCCAATGAAGGGGTTCCAGTATCGACAGAGTAGCAGAAGATAGAGGCCTCATACTAGACCAATAGTCATTGCATTTCACACTTTCAAGCAAAACAAACAAACAAACATGTGTACAAAAATGTATAAAATGGGACATACTATACAATGGGACATACTGTGGCACACTAGAGCTTCTACAACAACAAAAATTTCTGTTGTTAGGAAGGTTGAAAAGGTAGAGGGTGGGTACAAGAAGAGGAAGAGATGAGTGAGATTGTGAAGTATGATGTGAAATTCACACACAAAAAAATAATTCATTTTTAAAAAGGAATTAAAGAGCCAGTCATGGTGGTGCACATCTGTATTCCAGCACTTGGGGAGGCAGCGGCAAGCAGATCTCTGTGACTTCGGGGCCAGCCTAGATGGCAAAGCAAGTCCAGGACAGCCAGATCTACACAGAAACACCCTGTCTAAAAAACAAACAAACAAACAAACAACAACAACAAGAAAAAGAAGGAAGAGGAAGATGAGGAGGAGGAAAGAAAAAATTTCCAGGAAAGACATTCACAAGTCTCAAAAAGTCTCTGAAATTTACAATGTTCACAATGACCTCATCCCTAGAACACTATACAAGCAGTGAAAACCTCTGGAGAAAGACAAGACTGACATGTCAGTCTGCCTGAAAGTTGTGCTTGCTGAGCTCCCTTGCTAAGATAGGCTTTTCATTGACGCAGCTGTCTTTGAGTTATCCCTGCTTCCATAAGTGACCTACATGTATGAATGTATGGTATGGTATGTATGTATGTATTCATATAATGTATATATAATAATTAAAATATTGGATATACACTACCTATTTGAATTCGTGGTAACATTTAAGCATCTCATTACTCTATAGGCTAAATATAGTCCCATATTGAATAGTATTTTTTAGGAGTTTCTCTTATTTTTCCCCAGGCTGCTTTAAATTGATTTTATATCTTAAAGAAGTACAAAACTATAATTTACAGTTACATGGAAATTGATCAAGTGGCATGATTAATTCCTTTTTAGAATCACAGATAAAAGGATGATATTTTAAAATAACACCTTTGGGTGAGCTTAGAGTCATCATCCATTTGTGTTAATAATTGATGGGCTATAATGGAAAAGGCACCAAACAAGGACAGAACACTCTGCCAGTTTATAAGAACAAGAAGTCAAGCTTCCTATGGCTGTGATCCGGTGTTTCATCGGTGACATTTTGTGTCCTTTATTTGAGCAATAGCAGTGGTGCTGTTTATGACAGCCACTGACCTTAAAGTGAATATGGAAAACTAATTCTTGAGTACTTTTATAACAGAAAAGTGAAGATGTAGTAACTCAAGTTTTAGGTCAGGTGAATTAAAGATGCATAGGAATAATGATATTTTGGGCTTTAGCCAGTAAAATCAGATGAGATTGTATAGAGTTTCCAAGCTATCTGATTTTAAAACATACATTTAATTTCTTTGTAAATCTGAGTAACAGTATCAAGTAATACAGATACATTCACTTTTTTGCTTTTCCACTCAAAATAAATGTGCCTGCGAAATGCCCTTTCCATCATTAAAATATTCCACTTATATTTGAAACTATTAACATCCTTTCAAATTAACTTGATATGTATATTTTGAAAACCCATAAAAAGTATAAGCTAAGCATGACACATTTTTTTAAAATCCATAAATAATATAAGTTCTCCTTAAGCAATTGTAGAAAAAGAAATCATACAGAAACACATTCCAACCAATTTTTAATATAACTTACCTCTATGTAAAGGTTTAACCTCCCTTTTCTTTTTCAGGTGCCATTGTTCTTTTAGTAACAATTTTTAGTACCCAGTGCCAAGCCCTGCTTCCCAATCACAGAGCATCCAACCCATAGTAAGTAGCTCTAAATGATTACATCCCATGAACATCCTGTGAAAGCAGTATAAAAAAAGAAACATGTTTGTTCTGGCAATTGAGGAGAGTACAATGTTTAAAGCCTTATAAATGGATCACTGTGTGTTAAAGGAAACAAGAGCTAGATTTCAGAGAGTTGGTAAGTCATATTCAAGTTTGGCTTGCTTTAAAATTTCTTGGTATCGGATTTCTTGGTTCTGTTTCTCTGCATGTGGAACTCTTATCCCCTCAAGGTCTTTCTATATCCCCCTTCTTTCATAAGATTCCCTGCACTCTGCTTCCAGTTTGGCCATGAGTCTCAATATCTGCTTTGATACCCTTCTTGGCAGAGTCTTTCAGAGGCCCTCTGTGGTAGGCTTCTGTCCTCATCCCTGTTTTCACCCTCTTCCATGTCCATCCCATTTGCCTTTCTGAGTGAGGATTGATACTACAACCAAGGATACATGCATGGAAATAACCTAGAATCCCTGCACAGATGTAGCCCATGGCAGCTCCATATCCAAGTGGGTTCCCTAGTAATGAGAACAGGGACTGTCTCTGACATGAACTCAGTGGCTGGCTCTCTGAATACCTCCCCTTGAGGAGGGAACAGCCTTGCCAGGCTACAGAGGAAGACAGTGCAGCCAGTCCTGATGAAACCTGATAGGCTAGGGTCCTCCAGTATCAGTGGACTTGGGGAGGGGCATGGGTGGAGATAAGGGTGGGTGGGCATGAAAGAGGGGGCTATAGCTAGGATACAAAGTGAATACACTGTAATTAATATAAAAATAAAATATAAAAGAGGTTTAAAAAAAAGTCTTTGTAAGATTTCAGTGAGGGCAGCTCGTGGACTGGGTGAGGTGTGATCAGTGGCGTCAGTGCTGAGATTTAGAGGGGTTACTCTGCCAGAATGTGATGCTTTGAGACATACAGGGAAAAGAGACCTTCCTGGGAAGGTAACAGTTGTATGATATTTTCCACTGTTCTCTGAGATCCTAGGAAATGTGGCAGTTTGTGGGAACATGTGGCTTATATCCTAACACCTAGATTTAGAGGAAAGGCAGACAGAGATGAACTACTGCTTTAGAACAGAGAAAGCCTGTCCTAAAAGGATAAAGGGTTATCTCTGGAAAACCAGAAGCACCTCACTAGTCTAAAGAGTGAGGAGGACTAAAATGGAATGAAAATTTGTCAGGTTAAGGGAGAAGGCTGAATGTGAATGAAAACTGAGGTGTGTGGGGGAAACTAGGGAGGTCCTGATAAAGTAAACTTTGCTGCTAACATTCTGGCTTTTTGAGTGTAACAGCTTAGGGCACAAACTCAAGTCTGAAGAAATATATGCGGAACAACCTTAATTCAGAAAATCAGAAGACATTCACAGGGAAAAGTTACTCAAAAGTTATCCTGGTCCCTTATGAATGCAACTCCTTAATACAGGTGAGACATATGCTGTTTTTTATAAAAGTGGAAAAATGACAAAGTACAGACACAAACGTAAATACCAATTCCTTCTCAAAAGACTTGGCAAAGCCACAAGGACCAGATAATAACTGCTTTTTAATTGTTTGGCGTATGAGAGACTCTGATAATATAAGAACAAAATAGCTTTAATTCTATCACTCATGTATGGAATAGGTCTTATGAGAAGATCTCAAAACTGATAGATGGAATACAACAACACTTCATTTCCTTACCCTCTGAAGATTTGATTGAAGTGAGAGCCAATTCCAGCTTCCTGTCACTTAAAATATACAATAGATACAGATTTTGTCGTAGATTATTGATCAGTTTTTGCTTGTGCTAGCTAGCTCAAGTTTCACCCTTAGATTACCTACACCTAAAGCCTTGCCTCTGTGGGTTTCTTTGTGTGGTCATTTGTTACAAATTTCTCTTTGTAATATTTACAGTGGCAAGCACAGTGACAGAGACATCAACTTAGAGCAAAGGCAGTTGGGGAAGCAACCTGTGGGTTCAGTGTTTTCTAGTCCTGCAGAAGTCTTCATTTAACAAATTCGAAAGATTCTCTCCGTAGGAATTTTAATCAAATGTTCATTGTCAAGACCAAGGCAGGAGTCCTTTTTGTCATGATTTCATGGATGTGTCTCTGACAATCTTTTCTGCAGTAATTAACACTCATACCTCAGTGATGATTCCCAAAGTGAGAAAGAATAAATTACTTTGCTTGCATCCAAAATTTCAGAATCACCTTTGCTTCCTTGACCCCAATCCTGTAATCTCCCTGAGATGTCATCAGTAACAACATTTTTGTGTCTCATGAGGGTTAACTTATTACACACGGAAAGTTTTTTTCTAATGCTAGAGTTGATTCAAACGTTCAGTTTTCTCTTTACTGGAATGTGACAAGAACGTTCACAATTACTTTATTAGTAGTGATTTGGTGAAACCATTTGCTTGACTTTGTGTGTTTGTCTTTCTGTGACTGAGCTCATATTATTTGGAAAACTAACCCTGCTTCAGTGTTGCTGGCTGCATTCCCAGATCTAGATTGTATGTTTCCAGCCATCAGGAAGAAAGCATTAGGGTCTGTCATTGTGTGATTAGCTCCTGCAGAAAGATGAAGAGCTGTGATTATAGCCAGAAACTCCTTGCTGACATGTGGACAGTGAGCCAAGGACCTCCTCTACCTGCCCCCAATTTACCTGTCAAAACTTGGCTGACCCTCCCAAGAAGCATGATGCAATGTAAGTCACTTTTGCAGGGCTTTCCCTACAGAAAGAGAACAGGAAAATTACTGTGGTTGCCAGGTGGAACATCTGCAGCAAAAAAAAAAAAAAAAAACAAACAACAAACCCATGAAGTCTATCCGACTAAAGCTTTAAAATGTGCTACCCTGTGGGTGGGTGACAGAGAAGAATAAAGAACCACTGTCCTCTCCATTATCCCGGAACTGTAGGGGCATAGGTCTGACATCACACAGCTTACTGCAGACACTGATGTACACCTGGATCCCTCTTTGGATCACACTGAAGCAGGCTGTGGAAGCCCGTTGGTGTGCCCTGGCCATAAAATCTGATCTCTGTTAGCGGGATAAATTCACTCTTTTCTATATACCAACTCAGCAGAGTCTCTTGATTAATCCAGAGCTTCGTCCAGTACAATATGTAGTATGGTCCTTGTGGCATCATGATGGATCTTGATTGATGGGCCAGGTCTACCAAAGGCCTGGGAGAGAGGAATTCTAACAGCTCTACATCTTGCATCCCCAGACATCATGGGGTAATAGGGACCACACTCCTTTTCAAGTGCAAAGGTTCTGCTTGCATCAATTAACTCTCAAAAAAAATAAGTAAATAAAATGATTGCTCTATAGCTTTATTCCACGTCCGGTATTCCATAATTATTGATGTCAATGCTGTGGAGACCAGCCTTCATGAGTTAAAATTCATGTTTCAAGACTGTGTTGTGCTGAGCTTCCATCCCTACCACTCTGGTAATGTGTTCACTGCATAACAATTAGGCTGGCCAGCCCCAGATGGTAAGTCAGCTGGCTCACTAACCCAACTTCTGTTTTGTGTCTTTCCATACATGATGCTCCTCAGTGAGCATAAGCATGGGTTTCAACGGGCTTTGTACCTTTGATTGCTTCAGTAAGTCCATCAACTTAGTTCCTCCACAGTCCTCCTCATCACCAATATTCTAATCGTTCCTGGTCTGTGAATTAGCCAGCCAAGTTATACTCCAATTCTGTGAAGCAGAGAATTGTCCCATTTGGGGTTATTATTTTTATGCAAATTGGATGAAACAGTGTCTATTTGGAGGATGTTTTTTTCCTAAAACCTCTGGATTGGGGCTCTAGCTCAGCAGCATGTTTGCTAGCCAATACTCCATGCCGAACATCCCATCTGCAGAGGGAAGGAGCTCTGCCTTTCATCTCTCACACTGGTTAGTCAAAAGGAAGCCCAATGGGACCTAGGTCTGCTGTGAGGAGAAATCCACAGTGACAGATGGTATAGAGGCTATCTATGCTTTATGCCATCTGGATGGCACCCCAGCTTTAGTGTGTCATTTCATTAGGGTGGATTCCCACCTGGCCAGTTGGAGATTTGACTTGGCTTCAATGGCACATGATGGGCATTACTGATAACATTCACTCTATGTCCTTTAGTCAGACTATGTGTCTACTGGACCTGACATATGGAGGGTTTGTTTTTGTTTTATTTTGTTTTTTATAGACTCATGTCACTATTAACTGGTGTTAAAGCTGATCTATTAGTCAAGGATTTACAGATTGTGTTTTTTTTTCCTATTAGGCTTGCCAAACATTCAAAAGTTTTTTCCAAAAATGTGTATCTCCAGTGAATGCCTGTATTGGTCATACAGCAGAGATGCTTGCTTTTCTGTCTGAAGATCAGAGCCCTTCCCTGATCTGAATCCTTCTCAAATGTAATGCCCATTTACACCATTCAGTAAAAGTGGCATCATTTGATTCATGGCTGTAAAATGTGCCATTGTCACAAGACTAGAAGACAGCAAACAGACGCTGGACTAGTGATTTAGGGATGCACCTAAGATACAATGATCAGCCCATTGTTTAGGAGCTTATGTGGCCATATCCTCCAGAAACCTGGACCACTTTTTAAAAGTCACTTACACAATGAAGGCTTTTCTTCTCATCATCTTTAATTTGCTCTCCTCTTTTCCAGAGCATAACTGATTTACTAAAATCTCCAATGCACTTGGCAGTTGTAGTCACTCATTTTAGCTTACAGTTATTACTCACTGGTAAGCAACTAAGATGACATAGTGGATTGCCCAGCTGTGTTCAGAATATATCACAGCTCCAGGCGGGAGAGTTGGCCCACCCCCTAATCTGTATTGTACATTTGCATTGACTCTTTTTCAGAAGACTGAGAAATAAGCTTGATCCTCCCATATCATAAGGATGAAAAAAACCCATCACCCTGCTCACTGACAAGACACTATATGCTGAGCATGATGGCATTCCAGCTCACATCTGTCCCCTCCTGCCTTAGTATCCAAAGCTCTTGTCCTATAAACTGCATCCTGTCTCCTGCCATCTTATCTGTTTTCTGCAGCCCCTTAATACATAACCTCATTCTTTCATGTCTATTTCAGATCTGTGGTTGGTCTGAGAATTCTGTTGCCCTTCTGATCCATTCATTGTTCCAGCAATGGCATTAAACCATTTAGTCTTTATCAGTAATGTCGCCCATGTGTTTCTCAAGCATTAGAACATTGCTTCTGCCAATATGTTCCCTGTCTTGCCCATCTTGGTTTAGTTCAGCCTTGGTAAAATTTCAAGTTTTTGCATTACATGGAACATCATTATTTCCCTAGATAAGAACCCATCACCAACTTGTTAATGGGTGTTCCATGGCTGAATTCTTATGATAT
>CM053756.1:46148582-46159689 GCA_028658305.1 Pachyuromys duprasi
GCAGAAGGGTCAGCATCACCAGGGGTCCTGTGCCGGGTGCTGTGTTGTACATCCGTATGACAAAACAGAAAGTGATTACTACAGGTTTAATTTGCTTTGACCACTTAACGCTGGCAAATGTTATTGAATGGGGGAACGAATTTCTATTTCATGGAGATGGAGCTAAGGCTTGAGAAACTAAGTAGCCGAGTGATAACAATTTACCATTAGTAAAAGAGGCCAGAATCACATGACACAAAAGTCTATGCTTTAATCAGTATGTGATGCCTAATTGCCGTAATATTTCTTTCCTACAAATGATACACCGACATTGAGTAGTTTATGGGTTTCTGAAGGAGAAAGTCACATTTTACCCTCTTCCCAAACAACACATTTTAAAAATCTGCATTACAGGAAAACAAATGTCTCAGTCACTTGATTTTATTCATAGAGTCATAAGGCTAAGTGGACATTAAGTCTAAGAACCGACTTTAAATTAATATTGCACTGAAGACTGAGATTTAAAAAATTTTAAAAATAAGAAAAAAATGAAGAAGGGAAAGTAGAGGATTGGAACCACAATCAAAATCTAAAACAAAATTACTTTGGTAATGTTCGTATGTCTCAAAATTAACAGACATGCTCAAGTAATACCCTGCTTATCCTGTTTACCATTTCCCTGCACACACAAATAAAGACAGAACAAACACTGGCCTGAGAACTAATACATAGACACAAATACACAAATAGACACACACACACACACACACACACACACACACACCTGGTCTAAAGAATATCAACATATCTCGCTAATGGAGTACTGTCTCATTTTAGCTACCCCACCCCCCAGCATTCAACCACATCTTGTAGTAAAAGAACAAAGCCATCACTTACATCACTGAACACAGAACTACAGTTAAACCAAATGTGTTTAGGGAAATCATCTTCCACTACAGGAAAGAACTTGAAAGCATTTTTATTCATAATCTAAGTGTCAGTATCTGTTAGGAAAATTTGTTAACACAGCATTAAAGTTTGACATCTCTTTTCATATCACTGGAAAGGATGCTTAGCAAAACACCCCCTTTGTTTTTAATGAGTTTAATAATACATGTCTGACAGACAACAAAAGAACTCAGAAGTAAGGCAGTCTCCGGGGTGTCAGACATTTGTAGAAACCTAGATTTTCTTTTTTACTTTCTTTTTCTTCCCAAAGCCTAGAAATAAGCAGAAAGACAAATAGGTGTATATTCATTTAAAAGTGGATATTAGCTATTAAGTAAATAATAATCAAGCTACAATGGATAGACCCAGAGAGGTTAGGTAAAGAGGAGGGTCCTAGGGGTATGCATGGATATTCCTTGGAAGGAGTAATATAATAGATTTTACAGGTGGACTAGGGACAGACTAAGGGGACAGAAGTATGAGAGATCAGGTGGGGATATGGAAGGGAGGGAGAGGGTGTGAAGAGAGACAACAGAATTGGGGAACATTTGGGGGACAGTGTGGAAACCACAGTGCAGTGGAAACTTCCTGAGATCTATAAGAGTGACGTTAGTGAAATCTAGTAATAGAGGAGTCTGAGACAGTCACTTTTTGTAACCAGGCAAGGCTTCCAATGGTGAGCTAAGGTTGCACTCAGTTAAATTGTTGGCTGCGGAGGTCCTGTGGAAATCCCTAAAAAAAACCTAGGCTGATGCTCAGACAGAGGGTTGCTCTCCCAAAAAATGAGAGCTGACACTAGGGCCCCAGTATAAAGACAGCATGTACACAGCTCATCGAATAGAGACAGGTCAGGCTGGTGCCTACATGGAGCCTTCACTCCTAGATGCTAGAACCTTTGGTGAATGAAAGTACTCTGCAAGGTTCCGAAAAAGAAATCTGGGTAACCCCATGCCCTGATGTATTTTTGTCCTTGTGGAGCTCCTGTCCTCTCTTGCTCATACTAACTCCCCCTTTTATCATATGATTCCCTGCACTCTACCAAAGGTTTGGTTATGAGTCTCAACATCTGTTTTGATATGCTGCTAGGTAGAGTCTTTCAGAGGCCCTCTGCGGTAGGCTCCTGTCCTGTTTTTTGTTTTTGCCTAATTGCCATGTCCATCCCATTTGTTTTTCTAAGTGAGGATTGATCATCTTACCCCAGGTCCTGTTTCTTGTTTATCTTCTTTAGGTGCACATATTTTAGTAAATTTATCCTATCTTATAGGATTATATAAGTGAGTATATACCAAAATATATCAGGTCATGGGGTCTTCTATGAGACTGTTTCTCCTACCAAGGACCATGTATGGATATAACCTAGAACCCCTGCTCAAATGTAGCCCATGGTAGCTCAGTATCCAAGTGGGTTTCCCTAGCAAGGGGAACAAGAACTATTTCTGACATGAACTCAATGACTGGACCCTTTACCTCCTTCTGCCCCTTGTTGGAGGAACAGCCTTGCTAGGTCACAGAGAAGGACATTGCATCCAGTCCTGAAGATACCTGAGAAGCTAGGGTCACATGGAAGGGGAGGAGGACCTCCCCTAGCAGTGGACTTGGAAAGGGACAGGGAGGAGATGAGAGAGGGAGGGTGAGATTGGGAGGGAATGAAGGAGGGGGCTATGGCTGGGATACAAATTAAGTAACCTATGATTAATATTAAAAAATAATTTAAAAAGAAAGAGAAACCAAACCAAACCAAAACAAAACAAAAAGCTATCTAGATAACAACCGTGCCACAAAACCCTGACCTACAATCTCTCTGCCTTCAAGAGGTAGTAAGGCAATAGTGGCCTAGAACTTGTGTGGATGGCCAAGCAATCTCTCATTTAACTTGAGTCCCACACTGAGAGAGCCCATGCTCTACACTGCCTGGATGGCCAAGAACTGGAGAATCAAATACGAATGGAAAAGAAAAATCAATTAAATGTTGAAATATTCCTAATGATGATATTATGTTATACTCATATGCTCATAGATTGGGGCCTTGTCCAATTATCATGACAGAGGCTTCCTTCAGCAGCAAATTGGAGTGGGGCAAATTGGAGTAGGTGCAGAGATCCATAGCCAGACATTATGCAGGGAGAGAGAGAGTCTAAATTGGAGGTCTCTATCAGGTCCTTCCTTTAAGATGTCAGGCAACATCTTAGCCAGAGTCCTCCTTCTTGATTAGTTTCTTTAGATGTACAGATTTTACTATTTTATCCTATATTATATATCTAATATCCACTTATGAGTGAGCATATGCCCTGTGTGTCTTTCTACTTCTGGGATACCTCACTCAGGTTGATCTTTTCCAGTTCCCACCATTTGCCTGCAAAGAGGGACGAAATAAGGAACAGGACAGGAGCCTACCACAAGGATCCTCTGAAAGGCTCTATCCTGCAGGTATCAAAGCAGATACAGAGACTTATAGCCAAATTTGGACAGAGTGCAGGGAATGTTATGAAAGAAGGGGGAGATAGTAAGACATGGAGAGGACGGGAGCTCCACAAGGAGAGCAACAGAATCAAAAACTCTGGGCACAGGTATATTTTTCTGAGACTGATACTCCAACCAAGTACCATACATGGAGAAAACCTAGAACCCCTGCTCAGATGTAGCCCATGGCAGTTCAGTATCCAAGTAGATTCCATAACAATGGGAACAGGGACTGTCTCTGACATGAACTGAATGGCCTGCTCTTTGATCACCTCCCCTTGAGGGGGTAGTAGTCTTACCAGGCCACAGAGGAAGACAATGCAGCCAGTCCTGATGAGACCTGACAGACTAGGATCAGAAGGAAGAAGAGGAAGACCTCCCCTATCAGTGGACTGGGGGAGGAGTATGGGTGGAGAAGGGAGAGAGAGGGTAGGATTGGGAGGGGAGGAGGGAGGCAGATACAGGGGGATACAAAGTGAATAAACTGTAATGAATAAAAATGCAGAAATAAAGATGTCAGGAAACCCTGCAGAAGAGGAGGAGGAAAGGCGGTAGGAGTCTGAAAAGATAGAAGATACCAGGAGAACATGGCCCACTGATTCATGCTGTTTCTGTTACCTTGGTGTTTCTGTGAGACTCATAATAATGGGAATGGGTGTACCTCTGACTCTTTTGCCTTCTCTTGGGACTTTGTTCCTCTTGTTGGGTTGCTTTGTCCAGCCTTAATATGAGGAGCTTTGCCTTGTCTTATTGTATCTTATTTTCTCCTCATTGACTCTCTTAGGAAGAAAAAACAGGAGAATGGCTTTGGAGGAGAGGGTAGTTAGGGTGGAGTTGAAAGGAGGGGAGAGGGTACTTTGTGATAGAAGACTATATTTTAAATTAAATAAATAGAAAGAAGGTAAAGAAAAGAAATCAAAAGAAAGAAAAAGAAAGAAAGAAAGAAAGAAAGAAAGAAAGAAAGAAAGAAAGAAAGAAAGAAAGAAAGAACAAGAAAATAAGCAATCCCAAGTCTTTTGGCTTGCTTCTCATCCAACCCTTATCTTGATTTGTTATTTGTTTAGGAAATGCCTTAGCAGCATCGCTTTATACAACATATTAAGTGCCCATTAATATTTCTCTCTGAGGGGGGGGCAGCAGGATAGCTCAGTGAATAAAGGTGCTTGCTGCCAAGCCAGAATAATTGAGTTCTATCCTCAGGACCAACATGGTAAATTGAGAGGACTGACTCCCACTAGTTGTCCTCTGATCTTTACAAATGTACAATGGTACCCATGTGCCCCCCGACACACACACAAAATGAAAAAACTAAAATATTTATAGGTAGACGTTTGTCATAAACTAGTACGTGTGTAAACCTGTATAAACTCTACTATGTATAATGTCTATTTGGTGACTTTTTTTCAGAAATTATTTGATGGACACATTCCACACCATCCATGTTTGAAGAACGTCAGATGGACAGAAATGTATTATTCATCTTTCTGAAGGAGCTTATTTGGGTCAGCATCAGAGGTTGTAGACCGTCATAGCTGGCTTCATTGTTTATGGCTAAATCAGCACACAAGTACTCTCAAAAAAGCAAATCCAAGATGCTGATATAAATAAACCACAGGATGTATTCTTGTCTCCTGAAACAGGGAATGCTGGGCATCTACACCATAGAAGTGTATGTGAAGCACAGCCATGATGGTAATTGGAATTTACTGAGTCTTCCCTTAGAACAACAGTATATGCAAGTTAATACTTTTTGAATTTCTTGCTCATCTAATGACCAAAATCTTCCTGTATTTATCGTAAGGCTATGACATCAATTAAAATGTTATTTAAAGATGTTGTTACTTTCTCAATGAATTCAATAAATATTGACAAATCACTCTATTAAATCCTAATCATTGAGCTGACTTACACTCACATGGGCTTAAAGAATATATTTTCTAGTGTGCGTGTATAATATTATATTTGAATACTTATAAAACTAGTCTGGAGAAATGATTATGCAATGATAAAAAAAGAAGTTGTGATTGTGAATGGATATGAATGGATAAAAATGAACAGACAAACAAAAACATACAGCTATAGCTGATAGATGTGGAAAATAGAAACAAAGCGATAAGAAATTGATTGACAGATGAGAGATATATTACAAATAGATTGATAGATAGGAATATATTGTGCTAATGTCTCAAAAAACACATTTGGAGGCATGCAAAGACATGAGAAGTACCAGGAAGTCTGATAAAGGGAAGTCAAATGAGAACTAAGCATGGATGCATGTATTTTGTGGTCAGAAAGACTTTCCGAACTATACAGGTGTTTAGTTTGCTGTTCTACTGAATAATGCTAATAGATGGGAAAGAATTTCCTTTTTCTAATATGTACAGTAGTTTTTCCTAAGTGATAAATAGATTGTGATTGTGATCTATACACATTGATAAATATAAATAGACAAACTAAAGCATACAGCTATATCTGATGCTATGTAGAAAACAGGAATATAGATAACAAATTCATTGATAGATGAGAGATAGATTATAAATAGATCGGTAGATGGGCCAAGAGCTGGAGACTGGGAACATAACTGAATATTAATGTATGAAAAGTTGTGGAGAAATGATGATATCTATTGATGATAGATAATAAAAGGTTACTGAGAGATGATGGATAAACAGATTATATATGGTAGATGATAAAAAGATGGCTAATAGATTATAGATAATATAGATGCTATATGATGGATAGGTGATAAATATATGATAGATGATAGAAAGATAGATAAATGATAGACAGATACAGATAATTGATAGATGATAGGTATATGATTCATTGATAATAGCCTCATATATGAATCATAGACTGACAGAGAGCTAGACAGACAGTTGGATGATGTACACAATATTCCTCCCCCTACCCCCTCTCATACATTAATATTCCATTATGTCCCTGTAGGACATTGCAGCATACTATACATTCTACCCATCTGCCTTCCCCATGCTCTCAGGAGGCACTGAGGTACAAAGGTTAAGAAAAGGAACAAATGAGTACCTGCAAGACGAAACTAGTGTTTTGTTTTCTTTTGTTTATCATTCCATTTAATTATTTAATGTGTATGTGGAAGAACGCATTCCACTGCACTCCTGTGGAGGTCAGCTCTCCCCTGTCACTATGTGGGATCTAGGATTTGAATTCAGGTTGTCAGGCTTGGTGGCAAGGGCATTTCCCACTGAGCCACCACCTGCAAGTGCTCAGGTTCCATTTGCTCTTTTAGGTTTTTTTTTTCTTATTATTGTCAGACATACCAAAACTATGGGGCTTTTACACTTTGAGAGATTTTAAAAGGTTTGTTTTCCCAGTCATTACTGATTATAACACCAGCTGATATGTTAGTTACTGTTTACTTCTTTGGAAAACACTTAGGCACCCTACTTAATTTCTTTTGAGGGGAATTGCATCCCCAGGTTGACAATAGAGTGGTCATTCATATATTTAGTCATTTCACTATTTTGTTGGAATCCGTTGATAATCCCTATTTGTAAGGAACTGGTAGTTCTGGTACCACACTTTATAATAACAAGGACATTCCTGAAAATAGATACTCTTGACAACAACTAAAGTAAATATTAACAAGGGAATACAATGCTCTAAATGGACTCCTACAAGTTCAATAAAACATAAACAACAACTATGAGTGTGAATAGTCATTCTCTCCTTCATTCATACCAGGCATTTGATTGACCCAATATTTTCTACTTGCAGAGAACAACACCTTGTATCCCTTGTCCTAACTACATGGAGCAATATATTTGAAATCCTTAGACTCCCAGAGGAAACAGGAATGAGTTTCAACACCATTTGAAAGTTATTTTTTTAGCAAATAGGAGCAACTAAATGTAAAAAATACATTTTAAGTCCTAACCTTACATTTATTTTACATTATAAAAATACCTTTAAATTTTTGTTGAAACAAACCTTTTTTTTCTTGCCTGTCTAGTATTCGGAAATGATTTTAGAAAATAAAAGAGCTAGAGTTTTAAGTATTCTACAAACAGCTGCAATACTGGGAAAATTTACTCTCTCCTTTGTGAATTTTCATATCCTGTTTGTCTTGTGTGTGTTTTGTTATGAAACAAGACAAACCAGTATCCATTCACAACTTTGAATTTCCTTCCAAATAAGCTCTCACAATAAACTCTCTTGTTCTGTGGTATTGTTGTAGTACCCTCATTGGCATAACATAGGTGTACTCACAGCTTCAAAGTAAGTTCTTGTGCCCGAAGGAAGGAGACTGCCCTGATGCACAGCTTGTTAAAGCACCTTTCATCCCACAGGACCTCCTACAGGTGACTTTGCTCCTTTATTATTATTATTTCTTCTGTGACTCTGGGTCTGATTCTCTTTGCTGAGTGCAGCCAACAGAAATATTTCTTTTTCACTTTAAAAGATCTGCCAACTGGTGCCATTATAAACATCATATGGCATTGAAATTAATTTTGAGTATAAGCTCCTTCCGTGAAAATTGATTACATGCAGTATAAAAGTCATGATTTCTATTATATTTGTTTAGTTCTTCAAGAATTCCAAAATAAAATTGGGGATATACTGGACACATAGCCGGAAGATTTGGAAAACATACCATGACTTAAGTTTTACTTATTCTGCCTCACTAATTTCAGTAGAAGTAATTCAGTGAACTCTGAGAAGCTGTTCACTCAATGGATGCATGGTCATTAAAAATTTCTTTCTAACTGTTCTAAAAAGTAGTCAGAAAATAATTTGTGTGAATTTATTATTTTAAATATAGCCCAAAGATGCCATCCTATAGAATATGATGCTACAGGCAGAGGTAAAGCAATTGCTAAAGGAATGCATTTGAATCCAAGTTTCATTAATAAACACACACGCAAAGACACACACACATATGCACACGTATGTGTACTCTATACAAAATCTCAAAGGAAATAACTAATGGCTTTTGATAAATAGGACACACAAAAATTAATCATTTAGGCTGCATAGATACATGTCTGCAACACAACTAAAGCATTCCAAAAACAAGTGGAAAATTCAAATGTAAGCTGCTGCTCTTGAAAGGAAATCTAAATGTAAAAGTATCTATTTATGTTAACCTTAAAAAAATAATAGCCCTTTGAGCAGCCACCATTCTGTGAAGGGCCCAGCAGACAAGATAACTCCATGTTAAACATCAAATTTGCATCTTTGTGGAGGTAGAGACTTTGGAGTTGACAAGGATTGGATGAGATAAAGAAAATGGAAAATGCATTGGCAAAGTTTTATAGAGGCCAAGGAGGCCCTAATGCTTAGCTTAGCTTAGGGAAGGAAGGAAGGAAGGAAGGAAGGAAGGAAGGAAGGAAGGAAGGAAGGAAGGAAGGAAGGAAGGAAGGAAGGAAGGAAGGAAGGAAGGAAGGAACAAAGGAAAGGAACAAAGAAGGAACAAAGAAAGAAACAAAGAAACAAAGACAGAAACAAAGAGACACAACAAAGAAAAAAAGAAACAAGAAAACAAAGAAAGAAAATGAGAAAGAAACAAAGAAACAACAAAGAAAAAAAGAAAACAAAAGTTTATATAAATTTTCTTTCTGGAAGCCTCTGTCAGTTTCACATCTAGGATTGACTTCCTCAAGCACAGGGAGCCAGGCACTTTGGAATACCATGAAGGAAGCTACAGCATCTGATCTCCTGTCTCTAGCAGGCTGGTGCTCTAACTTTGACTCTCTCCAAAACTACCTGTTGTCATCAATACAGGAAACAGGAAAAAAATCTTTTACCTCATGATGCCAATTAGCAAACACAAACGGCCCATGATCCTCACATTTCTTAGTATTTTAATGTCTCTCTAGGACTTCCAGGAATTTTAACTCAATCTCAGTTAAATCTCAGAAAGCTGGCAATTTTATTTTCATTTCAGTCAAGTAGCTAACCATTAATTTTGAAGGAAGGTTTTCTTCCTTCATAATTAATCTCAGCATCTGAGAGGCATGAGCCTTATGCAAAGTGTTAGAAATGCTCAAATAGAATATTATCCCAATGACCAGATTTAAAAAAGAGAGAGAAATCAAAGATCTGTGTTTAAAAATGAAGAGAGCGGGCTGGAGGGCTAAGAGCATGAGCTGCTTTTCCACAGGACTGGGGTTCAACTCCCAGCACCAACATGGTAGCTCAAAACTATCTGTAACTCAAGTTCCAGGCACTCTTAGGCTTTTATCTGACCTCCACAGGCATTCATGTGGTGCAGTTACATGAATGTAAAATATTTACTAAAGGATAAATAAAAAAGAGACAGCACCATCATGACTCCAGGATTTGTCAATGCAGGGAAACCTGTGAGTGAAGTTGCTTTAATCAACAAATGGAGTTATTGCTGTGTGGCAGTTGCATGCCTGTTTTAAAATATTGTTAACCAGGCTTGCAGCATTCATACTTTGACAGTGTTTGTGAGAGGGCCTGGGTGAATGTGTTCATACTACATCTTAGTGGCACTGTGGAATGTCATGTCTTTCATGTAGATCTGATTTCCCTTTAGGACTTCCTGTATTTCTGTGCATTGAACCTTTTTTGTTTGTTCGTTTGTTTTTAGCTTTGTAGAACATGAGCTGTTCATTTATTTTTTCAATATTTTATTATTATTTACAATTTTTCTCTTTGTATCCCGGTTGTATCTTCCTCCCTCATTTCCTCCCAGTCCCATCCTCCTTCCCTCTTCCTCCCCTATTTCTCTTCCCTAGTCCACTGATAAGTGAAGTCCGCCTCCCCTACTGTCTGACTCTAAGCCTATCTGGTCTCATCAGTACTGCTTGGATCTTCTTTCTCTGAGGGCTGGCTAGGTCTCTCTACCTGATGAAAGTGATCAAGGAACAGACAACCAAGTTCATGTCAGAAACAGAATAGTGGATCAGTGGAACTAAATAGAAGACCCAGAAATGAACCCACACACCTATGGATACTTGATTTTTGACAAAGAAGCCAAAACCATTCAATGGAAAAAAGACAGCATCTTCAACAAATGGTGCTGGTCCAACTGGATATCTGTATGCAGAAAAATGAAAATAGATCCATATTTATCACCTTGCACAAAGCTAAAGTCCAAGTGAATCAAAGACCTCAACATAAAACCAGACACACTAAACTGGTTAGAGGAAAAAGTGGGGAAGACCCTAGAACTCATTGGTACAGGAGACTTCTTCCTGAATAGAACTCCAACAGCACAGGCTCTAAGATTAACAATAAATGAATGGGACCTCATGAAACTGAAAAGCTTCTTTAAAGCAAAAGATACTATCATCAAAACAAAACAACAGCCTACAGACTGGGAAAGGATCATTACCAATCCTACTTCTGACAGAGGGCTAATATCCAGTATATACAAAGAACTCAAGAAGTTAAAAAACAGCAAATCAAGTAATCCAATTAAAAAACGGGGTATGGAGCTAAAAAGAGAACTGACTGTAGAGGATTATAGAATGGCAGAAAAACACTTAAAGAAATGCTCAATATCCTTAGCCATCAGGAGGATGCAAATCAAAACGACCGTAAGATTTCACCTTACACCCACCATAATGGCTAAGATCAAAAACTCTAGTGACAACACATGCTGGAGAGGTTTTGGAGAAAGAGGAATCCTCCTCCATTGCTGGTGGGAATCCAAATTGTACGACCACTCTGGAAATCAATTTGGCGCTTTCTTAGACAATTAGGAATAGTG
>CM053756.1:46160189-46194621 GCA_028658305.1 Pachyuromys duprasi
GCTGTTGTTTTGTTTTGGTGACAGTGCCTTTTGGTTTACAGAAGCTTTTCTGTTTCATGAGGTCCCATTTATTTATTGTTGATCTTAGGGCCTGTGCTGTTGGTGTTCTGCTCAGGAAGTAGTCTCCTGTGCCAATGAGTTCTAATGTCTTCCCCACTTTTTCTTCTAACTGGTTTAGTGTGTCTGGTTTTATGTTGAGGTCCTGGAAACGATCATCCTGAGTGAGGTATCCCAAAAGCAGAAAGAAACACTTGGTATATACTCACTCAGATAAACCTATAGGATAGATGGACATGCTGAAATCTATACACCTAGGGAAGATAAGCAAGAAGGAGGACCAAGGGTGGGATGATCAATAATCTGTTAGATGGACAAACAGGATGGGCATTGAATGTAGGACAAAACAAGCAGCAGGACAGGAGCTTACCACAGAAGGCCTCTGAAAGACTTTAACTAGCAATGTATCATAGCAGATATTAAGACTCACAACCAAGCCATCGCCAGAGTGCAGGGAATCATATGAAAAAAGGGGGAGTTAGTAACACTTGGCGAGGACAAGAGATCCACAAAGACCAAATAGATCAGGGCACAGGGGTCTTCTATGAGACTGTTTCTCCAACCAAGGACCATGTATGGATACAAACTATAACCCCTGCTCAGATGTGGCCCATGGAAGATCAGTACCCAACTGGGTACCCTAATAAGGGGAACAGGGACTATTTCTGTCATGAACTCAATGTCTGGCTTATCCACCATCTGCCCCACCCCCGAGGGAGGAGCAGCCTAACTAAATCCCAGAAGAGGACATAGCAGTCAGCCCTGAAGAGACATGATAAGCTAGGGACAGATGGAAGAGGGGGAGGTCCTCCCCTATCAGTGGACTTGGAGGGGGACAGGGAAAAGATGAGGGAGGGATGGAGAGAGTGGGAGGGAATGAGGGAGGGGTCTACAGCTGTGATACAAAGTATATAACCTGTGATTAATATAAAAATAAATAAATTACTTAAAAAAATTTACAATAAAAAATTTAGCCAGTACTAATATGAAAATTCCACTACTAGTTATATTATTTTTCTAATCTATAATCCCATTCCTTTAAGAATCAGGAACATTTTCCCACACCATTAAATTATTTAAAAGTAGAATATAATGATTCTATGTCATTGATAATAAAAAATATTAAAAGTAATTTAAACTGGAATAAAGAGATCGTTCAGCAGTTAAGAGGGCTTGCTGGTCTTCAAGCCAATACCATAGTTTCCATAATTCCTTGTGTGTGTGTGTGTGTGTGTGTGTGTGTGTGTGTGTAGGCGCATACGCACGCCTACACGCATATGTTCATGTACATATGGCATGCTGTGACTTTAGAGGTCCCAGGACAATTTTCTGGAGTTCCTCCTCCCTTCCACTTTTCTGATTATCTCTTGTTTCTGCAATGTTGCTTGCTCCCAGCTGTGCCTTTAGCTCCTCAGGGTTCTTTTATGTGTGCCTCCCATATACCTAGGAATGCTGGGATTACAAATAAACATCACCGTGTTGACTCTGTATGTAGGTTCTGGGACTCAAGTATGGGTTTCCAGGATGGCTAAGTAAATGTTTTTACCCACTGAGCCATCTTCCCAGGTCTCTTGATATTTTTATTTACTTTATGTTATTTTGCTGAAGTCATTTCTTTTTCTGAGATTATAATTACACTGTTTCTTCCACGTTTTTCTTCATCCAAAAACCTTCCATTTATGTAAATATAACCCGCTTAGTCTGTATAATGTCACCTGTGTGTACGTTTTCAGAGCCAACCATTTGGTACTGGATAAGCAACTGTTGTGCTCTTCCTTGGGGAAGACTATTTCTCCTGCTCTAAATAATCCTCAGTTCCTTGTAGCTCTTTGTCTAAGAATCAAGTTTCTTGGTCTTTCCACTATCTGCTTTGGAATATACACTGTTGTCATCTTTGTTCATTTCACATTTGGGCATTCCAATTGGTGAGACTTCATTTTACTGCTTAGGAGGCTCTTTTCTGATGACCTTTATGCTTTATGACCTTTTTTGTTGTTTGTTTTGTATTGAGACAGGTTCTCAACTTGTAGCTCTGGCTGGGCTGTAGACCAGGCTGGGCTGGAACCCACAGAGATCTGTTTGCTGAGTGTTGGGATTAAAGGCTTCACCATGGAACCTGGCCTGGTACTTTCTCTTGTGAAGCTTTAGAGTAAGACTTCTAGTCAAGTGTTGACAATGTGCTGTGCTCTTTCTGTTGTGTCTAAAAACTAAAGAAAAAGATGAATGAGAAATGCTAGACTAATAAGCAACAATTCTTTGTAATTGTAAGAATCTTACTGCAGTCACTCTGACATAAAATATATTTAATCAAGAGAATTTTATTGGTTGCATCCAATATATGTTAAAATAGTGACTGAAGGAATTTCCTTTAATATGTATTTAGAACGATGAAGGCAATTTTCAGGGTGGTAAAGTAGGCTTGACTAGAAAATACAGTGAGCACGTGAAAAGGAAATAAAAATAAGATGGACAAGATTCAATCAGTGATGTCGTTTTAAAAAAATTAGATCATAGTTTAATTGCAAATTTCTATCTTCCCTTTCTTCCCTCTGAAGATTTCCAAATACCTGTCCCTACTCTCATTCAAATGCATGGGTTGTTTTTTCTTTCATTACTATTTCATACATATGTGTATCTTAATCACATATTCTTAAATATCACCTGTTAAGTCTGTGTGATGTTATTTGTATTTTCAGGTATGTTTGGTGTTTTCACGGATGAGCATTTGCCAATGGGCAACCAACTGATACTCTCGTCCTTGAGGGACCACCTCTACCATTCCCAGCGTTCTTCTGTTTTTTACAGTTATTTGTGTAGGGTTGAGGTTTTGTGAACTTCTCCATACTTTAGAATGTACACTGGTATCATCTCTGTTAGCTCATTCTTGGGAGTCATGTTGGTAAGACTGTACAGGTATTCCTTCATCACACAATTTCACAGCAAACTGCCTAATCTTCTGGCTCTCACAATCTTTCTGCACCTCTTCAGCAATGTTCCCTGAGCCATACACATGCAAATGTTTTGTAGATATATCCACTGGGCCTTGGATATATTAAGTTTCTTTGATGAGGGATGAAAACTTCATTTATCGGTAGCTATTAGGACAAATTATAATAGTTCGTGGTTAGGTATTTTTCTGAGTTAGTAAATTAGTGGTTGTAAATTCTCTTCCACTAATGATGATTTCACTAGCACTGAATAGTTAGCTAGGTTTCCAATACTGGACACAGCAGGTGCCCCTTTTGTTGAGCAAGTCTTAGTCCATTAGAGAGCTGTTGGTTATTGCCAAAGTATGGGTGTCACTATTTCACCTGCTGTTCATCTATGTATTACTTTTTAAAGTTTTTTTTTTCTTTTTATGCACGTAAGTATGGGTATGCCTGTGGCTGTACTGTATGTAGGTATGTGTACATGCATGCAGGGGATTTCAGAGACTAGAGAAAGCGTCAGGTACCCCGAGCTGGTTGTGTGTTCACTGATGGAGGTTCTGAGAACTGAACTTGGGTCCTTTCTGTGAGCAGAAAGCACTCTTAACTACTAAGCCATGTCTCCAGCACCAACAATACATCATGTTTTAAAAATCATGCTGGGATAAAGAGATCCCAGCTGCCTTCCCAGTGAGGACTTCAGCTCCAGACTGGTAGGAACCTGGTCTGTGCCTGCTGTGATTGTCATCAGGAGCAGAGGAGAAAGTTCCAAGTGTGCTGTCCATTTATAGACATTTCTAACTAACACAAAGGTAGCTAGGCTCAAAGGACAAAATTCTGGAAACAGCAAGCTTTGATAATAAGAGGGGATAGATTATGAAACCAGAAAGGCTTCATCAGTCTTGAACTAAATCTTGTCAGGCAACACAGTAGACAATTAAATCGTTCTAGGCCAGGCAGCTCCCTCCTCCAGAATGTGTGGTTTTTCTCCTTGTTCTGTCCTCTACCATTCATGAGGTAGAGAGACCTCACCTCTGTAGGAAGGAGAGTGACTTGAGAGCATAACTAATTTTCAAACCCTGCTAATGGGACCCATGTTGTATGGAACAAGTGAATGAAAATTTTAATTGATGTTTTTAGTTGCACACTTTTAGGTTTTAAAGGGACTTTCTCATTTATCTATAAGGTCCAGGGAAACTCAGTGTAGCTCCTTTGAGACCAAAGCTGATTTATATCAGAGCTGGCGCTGGAACCCAAAGTCTGCTCACGCTGACTCCAAGTGGTGTCTGAAAATCCTGTCAACTGCTCAGAGTGTCTATGAGAGCAGACACCCATCTGTGACAGCAGTGTAAACAACCTACAAGGTCCATAGTGCCTTCAGTAACTCCTGGCAGGTGGGAACTCAGACAAGTGGACCTGTGATACATCATAGAACCTTGACACCGTAACTTTAAAGATTTAGCATCTGTTTTCATAGCTGCCCTGTCACTATCCCATATGTATTATATGTCTTTGATATTTAGAACATCATACACACCAAATTATTTTATGTAATGTCTACACTTCTATTATCTTTTCAATATAATATATCTAAGACTTGACTCCCTCTTGTTAGTATCTTTTATTACAGTTTAATGACACTATATGCTCCATGATGAGAATCTAATGATTCACAGCGAATGCTGTAGTGATTTTACCAAAAGAAGTGTCGGGACACCATTGTAAAATGCCATTTGGAACCACAAAAACAAAACCTGAGTAAGTGGACAGAATTAGGTATAGTTTGAAAGATTTTTGCATTAAAAAAATAATTGCTTTTTCCATGGGTGATCTGAAGTACAAATGCAATGCTAATTTTAGAACGCTTTGAAGATAATTGAAAACCTAATTTTTAAAACCAAACTGTGTGAAAATATACAAACAATGGAGCTGGTTGTAAAAAAGAGAAAAGTTGCGGCACTGAAGATGCCTGGCTGTGTTTTAAAGATTGTTAGAGAAAGCACTAGGGCAAATACAAAAGGACAGAACCACCAATGAATGGTCTGGGCAGCTTAATGTTGTGCAATGGTATCCAGAGTAACCAGAGGACAGTGTGGTCAATGTGCAAAATAAACCAACAGCAGCCCACGCCTCAACCAACGAATCATCCAGATCTGATTATAAATAAAGAGTTCATGACTGAGATAAGGTGAGCTTTCTCAAACCTTATGTAAATGGAAACAGCCATAAGCAAAATCATTGCTAAAGCTACATAAAATCAGACACTACTTTCCAACAAAAGACATAATCTAAGGAACAACAATAACAAAAAATGTCAAGCCGTGGGAGTAAGAAATGTGCGATACTAAACAGAACTAACAAAGGATTTATATCATTGACATTTAAAAAAAATACTTTGTCTTTCTCTATTTCTTTATGGGTAGACTGGGGGAGGGTCATGGATGAAAAAGAGGAAGGGAGGGTGAGATTGGGAGGGGAAGAAGGAGAGGGCTACAGGTGGGATATAAAATGAATAATCTGTAATTAATAAAAATTAAAAAATAATGTAAAAACATACAAATCAATGAAGAAAAGATAGTCACCCTAGAAAGAATAAACACTGCTTAAGTGAGAATCCGTACAATATCAATAAATGTATGAAAAGGTATTTATTTCCTTTAGATAAGAGAAGCACAAATTAAAAGTCGGCGGTGTATTTGTGTACATCCACCAGGAATCTAAAAATTAGAGTGACTGACCACACTGAGTTTTGGCAAAGATATATAGCTAATAAGTCTTTCATGTTGAGTTGCTGTAAGTGAATAAAGGAATAATCACTGAAGAAAAATATATATAGCTTGCTAACAAAGTTGAAAATAGGTTTCAACCCTTCCAATACTAAATGCTTCTAGAAGTGTAACATTATTCACAACTGTGTCATGATCACCTTTCAGTGTCTTAAGAGCCTGTAGTGATGACCTCTCTTACAGTGCACACAGCTTCCCTATAATCTGTTTCAATATCTCATAGCAACTTCTCTAAGGTTTCCTTGAATCACCCTTCTGTCTCTGTTCTTTAGCTTTCTTAGGCTCTCTGTTTAATATACACACCCACATGGCTTCTGTCTTCTGCAACGTTCTTTATTCTTTTGCTTCCTGGAGTCCCCAGAATCATGATTATTTTGGGATTTTTACTCTATTGTAAAAAATTAATCTCCCTATAAAATATAGTATTCTAAACATTCACAATGAAACATGACTTATTTTTTTAACATTTAGACTAAAACTGTAAGTTTTCTCTTTTTTAAAGTACATCAATGTTTTCTTTTTAATTCAAAATATATTCTTCTCTCATACAATACGTCCCAACCACAGTTTCCCCTCCCCCACAACTCCTCTGTCCCCCAGATCCATTCTCTCTCTATTTCCTCTTCAGCAAAACACAGGCTCCTAAAGACAGACAGACAGAACAAAACAGTGTACAATAAGACAACGCACAGGGAAAGCGCTCATGTAGAGACTGGACAAGGCAACCTTCTAGGAGGCAAAGTGTCTCAAGAATAGGCAAACAAATCAGAGACATATATTTGGTGCAAGAAGGTACTCTGTAGCCAGAGAGAGAAACCTGGACACCGACCAAGGCACGAAACCCACCACCTACAATCGGTCCTGCCTGCATGATGTGCTAGGGCAATGGTGGCATAGAAATTGTCGGAGTGGTCAACCAATGTTTGGCTTAACCTGAGGCCTGCACCACAGGAGGGAGCCCATACCCCACATTGCCTGGATAGCCAGTAACTGGAGCCTGGGTAGCCCAGAGACCTAGGGCAGAACCAGACATGACTGGGGGAAAAATCAATGAAATTGTAAATTTTCTAATAAAATCATTGTTTGGAAAAACAACAGCTGCAAACATTAGCCATAGGTTTTTTATACAGACTTGATGGGAAAAGACCATGAAAATATTGATGATGTGCCATTTTTTTTTATAGGAGAAGGATGAAGGGCTTACAATTGAGTATAAAGAAAAAGAAAGGACACAATGATTGGTATTTGGAGGCAAAAACCTGCTTGGAAAAGGGTCAACTTTTTTTCCAGGCTTTCCCTGTTCCACTCTATTTTCCTTCTGGCAGATGGTTAAAAAGGGACTCTGAAATAGACAATATTGTTACTATGCTTCATGCTTTAGCTGGCTTTGTTCATGAGTAATTACTTGTGAAAGGCCGATCACCTGAATCTATTCAGTCATCAAAATATAAAGCCACCATTAAAACAAAACAAAACAAAACAAAACAAAACAAAAACCTGCCTTTAGGAAAGTGATTTTTTAAATCTTATTTCCTATTGTATTTTAGGTTCATTAACATAATTTGTACTGTGTTTTTTTTTTTAATTCTGTTTTTCTTGTATTGCATTTCTGGCTTTCTCGTACTAACTTAGGAATATTCCTAAATTGAGATGTTTCTTACAACATTCACAATCATTTCTCCTGGTCAGTACTTTGCACATTTCTCATTTGGGATTCAGTCAGTGAGGTCTTGAGGAAACTTCTGGAATTAAGCCAGAGTAGAAAGTCAGTAATGATAAGTGACCCCCAAAATGGAAACAGACTCACAGGGGTTGTTACAAGGCTAGACGCTTGTGTTAGTGGGAAAGAACAGAATTAAAGCACAAACTTGAAGTAATGATCCTGGTACAATAACATGGCACCTAATATCCCAGGAGGAGAAGATATTAAGGGCTTTATATGACTGTGGTGTCCGTGATTAACAGTTTTGAATGTGAACATTCTCCTACAGCAAGTTAGGTAATTTAACACTAGAATAATTTCAGAGGAAAATCTCTGTGGCAAGTGTTGGCAATGTACCAAAAGTGCTTCAGATTATATTGTATGGCAAAAGAGGCTTCAGAGTAAACCTTAAAAATCCCAATACTGAAATGGAAGGTCTTAACTTCTTTAATTTAAAAAACAAAGTGAATTTCTATACAATATTTTGGGAGAGGGGAAACTCTTCTAGAATGGTTTTTGAAACAGACTATATGTGTGTGTGTGTAAATATATATATGCATATATTACATCAGTTAGAATAATAAGCATTTAAATTCATTTCACAGTACAATGCATGAGTTTATTTATTCACATATCACAAAAGTATTTTTTATACCTCCCATAAGCTGAATTGAATGAGGTCAATAAATAAAGATTCATGAACTGTATTTTATGACTTCAGAAGTTTATAGTGTCCTAGGATTCTTTAATAGTATCCTAGGCAAATGATTTTTAGGAAGGGGTACATTCTCATTAATTATTTACAGACTACGGTGCCCTGTGTTATAAAGGTTGGATGTCTCTCCTTTTGCTCTTCATATGATGGCAAGTGAGTTCCAAATGTATTTTCCAGCCCAGGTCTTAGGTAAACTTAGGCAATGTGCTTTGCTGACCCTGTAATGCTTAAAGTCCACCAAGAAATAAACTAACATTCTTTAGTGGTATAGCCACTGGTAAGTTTTCTTCATGCAAGTAAATAACTTCTGCCTATACCCATGTAATTAACCTAATTATATGCAGTGAACCATGAAAATTTGAAAACACGGCAAAAACAAGAATGACTTGATGGAGAGGAGAAGGGCTTTGTGGAAACAAAAGAGGGGGAAAAGAAAGAACAATAGAGACTTCAGGAATACAATACAATCAGAAATAGGATACAAAGTATGTGTACGTGCATATAAGTGAAATATATGAAAAAATAAACAATAAGAGAACAGGAACTAAACTAGCATTTGTTACCTTTGGCTTTGTTTTATTGCTATTATTATAGCAATTAAGTGTGATTTTTTTTTCTTAGTCACTTTTCTATCGCTGTGATAAAACACTATGACCGAAACAACTTATAAAAGAAAGCAGTTAATTGAGCTCACAGTTCAGAGGGTTAGAGTCTGTGATGGTCAGGCAAAGGCATGACAACAGTTAGTACCCGAGAGCCCACACCTTGATCTTCAAGCCGAGGCTAAGAGAGAACACCAGGAATGGAATAACACAGAACTTTGGAAACCTTAAAGCCTGTCCCCAGAGATACACCTCCTCCAACATGGCCACAGCTCCTTATCCTTCTCAAACTGCTCCATCAACTGGGAACCAAATGTTAAAATGTATGAGTCTATAGAAATGTGGGGGAGGGCATTCTCATTACAATTTTTTGCTTTGTGTAAACTTCCCTGATTGTAGCTCTGGTATTTCTGGTTTCTTGGTGATTCATCAATAAACTATGTGTTCTGGGTTCCTAGATATTAAGGTAGATCAAGCGAGATCTTGGCACAAACTATATCCATTTACATATTTACCTGATGCAGGGTTAAACAAAAAGAAGAAGAAGAGGAAGAGGAAGAAGAGGGCCTTGGGCTCTGTCCGAGGTCACCATGCGCAACAGCAGACTGTACAATGACAGTGACAAAGTCCTGTCCAAGTCAGACCAGCACAATGAGGAAGACACAAGACATGGGGCCTGAATGTATCCAGGAAAGGGGAGAACCAGAACCCTAGAAATGCATGTGGGAAGAATAGAAGGATGCGTCTGTCACAAGGTTCCTAACTAACGGGACATTCCACAAGCAATAGATTGCCATTTGGAGCTAACTGTCCAGCCCAGGCTCCAGAAGAAATGACTTTGAGAATCTGTCCCAGTATGCTTTTCATTTAGCGTGTCGTGGTTATAGAGGGTGATAAAACTGGAAATGATGACCACATCTCTAGGCATTAGAATATGTTCAGCCTGGTTTTTAAATTATTTAAGTGGGTTTTATTTTTTAATATATTTTTTTTACTTACTACAATGTATTCAGTTTGTATCCCAGCTCATTCCCTCCCAATTCCACCTGCCCTCATCTCCTCCTTGCCCCTTCCCCAGGCAATGACAGTGGAGGACCTCCTTCCCTTCCCTCTGACCCTAGCCTATCAGGTCTCATCAGGACTGTCATTCATAGTCTTCCTCTGTGGCCTGGTCAGGCTGCTCTCCCCCATCCTTCAGGGGTAGGTGATCAAAGAGCCAGCCACTGTGTTCATGTCAGAGGCAGCCTTTGACATGAACTCTCTTTATTACGGAGCCCATTTGGAGACTGAGTTGCCACTGAGACCTCTGTGTGGGGGTCCAGGTTTTCTCTGTGAATGGACCTGGTTGGAGTATCAGTCTCAGAAAACACCCCTAGGCCCAGATTTTTTAATTCTGTTGGTCTCCTTGTAGAGTTTCAGACCCTTCCAGATCTTTCTATCTCCCCCATCTTTCATAAGATTCCTTGCACTCTGCCTAAAGTTTGGCTATGAGTCTCAGCGCTTTAATACCCTGCTCGGGGGAGTCTTTTAGAGGCCCTCTATGGTAGGCTCCTGTCTTGTTCCTTATTGTCAGCTTCTTCCAGTGTGTATCCCATTTGCCTTTCTGAATGAAGACTGAGCATCTTATCCAGGAATCTCCTTCTTGCTTAGCTTCTTTGGGTGTACAGATTTTAGTATGTTTACCCTATATTATACCTAATATCCACTTATAAGTGAGTATATACAATGTGTGTCTTTTTGAATCTGGGATAGCTCACTCAGGATGATCTTTTCTAGTTCCCACCATTTGCCTGCAAATTTCATGGTTTCCTTGTTTTTAATTGCTGAGTAGTATTCCATTGTGAAAATGTACCACAATTTCTGTATCCATTCCTCAATTGAGAGACATCTAGGTTGTTTCCAGATTTTGGCTATTATGAATAAAGCTTCTATGAACATGGTTGAACAAACGTACTTGTATAATTGAGCATATTTTGGATATATTCCTAGGAGTGGTATAGCTGGATTGTTTTACAATTTTTATTGTTTTATATTAATCACAGGTTATTTACTTTGCATCCCAGCCGTGGCCCCCTCCTTTATTCCCTCCCAATCTGACCCTCCCTCCCTCATCTCCCCCCTGCCCCTTAGCAAGTCCACTGATAGGGGAGGTCCTCCTCCCCTTTCATCTGACCCTAGCTTATCAGGTATTTTCAGGACTGGCTGCAATGTCCTCCTCTGTGACCTAGCAAGGATGCTTCTCCCTCAGTGGGGGGGGGGGCATGGTGGTGGTGGTGGTTAAAGAGCCAGCCATTGAGTTCATGTCAGAAATAGTCCTTGTTTGCCTTACTAGGGAACCCAGTTGGATACTGGGCCAGAGGTAACATTATTCCTAATTGTCTGAGAATGCTCCTGATTTATTTCCAAAGTGGTTGTACCAGTTTACATTCCCACCAGCAATGGAGGAGGTTTCCTCTTTCTCCACAACCTCTTCAGCCTGTATTGTCACTTGAATTTTTGATCTTAGCCATTCTGATGGGTGTAGGGTGAAATCTCAGGGTCGTTTTGATTTGCGTTTCCCTGATGACTAAGGACACTGAGCATTTAAGTGTTTCTCTGCCATTCAATATTCCTCTATTGAGAATTCTTTGTTTAGCTCTATACCCCATTTTTTAAAATTGGATTACTTGCTTTGTTGCTTTTGATCTTCTTGAGTTTTTTATATATTCTGGATATTAGCCCTCTGTCAAATATAGGGTTGGTGAAGATCCTTTCCCAGTCTGTAGCCTGTCATTTTGTTCTGATGACAGCATCCTTTGCTTTACAGAAACTTTTCGGTTTCATGAGGTCCCATTTATTGATTGTTGATCTTAGAGCCTGTGCTGTTGGTGTTCTGTTCAGGAAGTAGTCTCCTGTGCCAATAAGCTCAATGAGTAGGGTTTAATATAGTAGTTTCCCATCTTGTGATGTACATTCATGTTTCAATAGAATTATAAGAATAAAGGAAGAGAGATAAAAGAATGCCAAATTTCCAGAAGGGATGGGAAGGTTAAATCAGAGGCTTGAACCAAGTTTTGAGTGGGCCCTGGAGTGTCTGACTGATAATTAATGCGGATAGCAGAGGATTGCCTGATTCACTTGCCAACCACTGGAGTGTCCAAGACAGGATTCATCTTAGTAGGAGAAGCTCACATAATTGATCTGCCAGCCACTGGGGTATCAAATGAAGGATCCACCATGATTGGAAAGGATGGCTTGCTTCACCTGCCAACCACTGGAATTTCCCAGCCAAGATTTTTTCCTGATTGGTGTGTGTGTTGGGGGTGGGGGTGGAGAGAGTCACCTGCCAGCCTTACCTGCCAACTGACTCTGAACTGCCACAGTCAGTTCAACAGATTATGCTGAACAAATCTCCCTGGTTTTCCCCAGGCCAGAAAAGGAGAGAAATGTCCGTTTGATGTAAACTAGAGGAAAAAACACTCTAAACAAGAGTGATCAGGGAGACACTTGTCTGTTCAGTCACTTAACCTGTTCACTTCTTCTCTCACTGAGCTTTTCATCTCACTTTTGGAGAGAAAACATTTCCTCTGTTCCACTCACTATGGAGGCTTTCATTTCATTAGCCTTACCAAGGAATACTCCTCTCATTGTACTGAGCAATGCATGCCCACTTCTCACATATGATCTCTGAGTATGTGATCATCACATGGCACACCGCTGAGTTTTCACATCCCTTTAGATTAGACACTTCTTCAACAGGTGCCTTCTCAGTAAAGAGTCAACATATATTCTGCTTTAGCTACAATTACAATATGCTTACACTAATTAAAACAGAATTTTTCTCTTCTATCATCTATGAAGCTTAAAGAGCAAGAGCGTATGGTTTGAAATAATGAGTTAGAAGTTAAGTGTGTCCAGTGGCTGACTTTTGATCACCTCCTCCTGAGGCTGTAGGGGGCAGCCTTAACAGGCCACAGAGGAGGACTATGCAGCCAGTCCTGATGAGACCTGAAGGCTAGGCTCAGATGGAAGGGGAGGAGGGCCTCCCCTATCAGTGGACTGGGGGAAGGGCAGGGGAGGAGAAGAGGGAGGGAGGGCAGAATTGGGAGGGGTTGAGGGAGGGGGCTATGGCTGGTATACAACGTGAATAAATTGTAATAAATTTAAAAAATTTTCAATGCGGGGGGTGGGGGGGAAGGAAATTAAGAGTGTCTGCTGCTCTTGCAGAGAACCAGAGTTTAGTTCCCAGGTAGCTCACAGCCATCTGTCAATCCAGATGCAAGGATCTAATGATCTCTCTGCCCTTCATGGGCATCTACTTTCATGTGTACTCACAGAAACACACACATACACACATACACAGGGGGCAAGGGCACAAATAAGGGCTTAAGGCAAATATAGAAGAAAAGAATTCATAAATATTCCTCTGGAGAGGCACTAATGGAGTCAGAGGACAGTGAGAGGCTCTTCCAATGGCAGGAACATTGATCTCAATTGTCTCATCTCTGTGGTGACACCTTTTCCAAATAAGGACATGTCTGGAAGAAATGTATTTAACCAAATACAGCAAAAATAAAGCAAGATTTCCTAAAATGGGATTTGAGCAGCTATAGCAAATGCAGACACTCTCTTGACTTTGGGGACATACACTGAAGATGGTGAACAAAAAAATATGAGAGAAACTTGAACGGGATACACAGGGATGTGCATTGCACTTACGCGGAGAATTGTTCTTTCAGTTACTGGAATGTTGGAGTTGTAAGACTCACAGAGTGGAGTCAGAGAATTGGGAATCGAAAAATGAACACAAGCAGGTTAACTCTGGCTCCCATGATCATGACCATTTAGTTACACTCCCTCTCGAAATAAATCTTTGATAGAGATTGTGTGATAACACTGGGTTTACTTTAATGCTTTTAAAGTGATTGCTTATTTAGAAATTGAGTTTGGAGGCTGTTACCATTGTCATCCTTTTGTCTTTGTTTTCTTCTCCATTGAGAATTTATTCGGGTTCACTGGGTCTCACATTCTTCTGAGAATGTCTGTAATGGCACTGAGGTGAGTCCCAACTGCGTAGTAGTTCAAACTTTATCCTGGTGTGTTTCTCTATGGTTTTTGTTGCTAGAAACCTCAGATGAGGTCAAAAGCAAGCATTTTGCAGAACTACTCATGAACACAAGACATCTCTCAAATGTTTGTGCTATAAAAAAGTAAATTATATCAAGACCTATGAAGCTTGCAAAGAATGTTGCTTCTTTGAAACATGTTTTATTCCAGCTGTGGGGATTAAAGTATCAAAGTTCTGAAGATTAGTTTAGATCATCCCTATTTCCCTATAGGTGGGGAAAGCATCTTGTATAACTATAAGATTGCATGCCATGTCCCTTCCCATGTATTTAAACATTAATCTTTATGCACTGTATATCAGCTGTGTTACCTTAAGGAATTTATTGATGTTGTGTTTCTTTTTATGCAACAGAAATGCAAACAATATTTCTCTTTAATGATGACATGGGATACTAAATGATGAAATGCATAAAGAGTGTGCAGCAGGTGGCTCAAGAGACTGTAAGTAACTGAAATTCATCTTCTCATTCTCAAAGCTTTCTCTTTTGATCTACCTGCAACCACATTGCCAAATGAAACATTTCATGTTAAAAAAGGCCATCCAACACTGTCTTAGTTATCAGTTATCCTGTAACAAAGAAATCCCCAAATTACTTTGGCAGCATTAGGCATTCATTATTCCAGTCACTGGGGAGCAGAAATTTTGAAGAGTTCTGTAAAAATCAAATACTTTCAAAGCAGCGCTGTATAGCTGAGGAGAGAACGACTCAGATATTCAAGTGCATTCATGACATGCCTACAAGTTTGCTCATACGGTTACCTGCAGGAAGCCTCTATTCTTTATTATATGTTCCTTCTTACGGGATTGCACATGAACTGGTGGCCCAGGAATGAATAATGAAAAAAAGGAGTGTGGGAGAGAGAAAAAAAGGAGGACAGAGATAAAGAAAGACAAAACCAGTCGATTTTGTAGCCCGATTTTGGAAGTGGCAAAGACTGTTTCTACTAGAATCTGCTGTTGGCAAAAGCTCATAGGAGTTTATAGTGGAGTAGTCCCCCACAAACAAGTATAGGTATTGGTAAGAAGGAATCATGGTTGGTTTTCTTGGGGTTGGTCAACATTTTCACTATTCCAGAAATGTCCATCATCCACTATGCTCTGCCTGGCTATATCTCTCTTACATCTAACCCATGATAGCCTACTTATCTGCATCATACAGTTCTAGGTTAAATCTTGCTTGCTACTTCTTTTTCCTGATAAAATACCCTCTGTATCTCTTCTCCATAGCTTCAAAATCCAACCTGCATTCCACAGTCTCCTTGAAAAATTCCCGGTTCTTAGTTTAATGCTTTCATATTTTTGTCAGAATTTTGTTAACCCTTACTATGAATTTCTTATATGGTAATTCTATTATGCAGTTAGATATTGTCGTGTTTTTAAGCTTCTCTTGTTCTGGTGAATGATGAGGTCGGGTCATGGCGGTTCATCTTTGCATTCCTCCCATGCCTAGCCCTGCATGTGGTAACCATGGTACCTGCATCAAACATTGAGCCCACTGAACATTGCTCAATGCATGCTGCACTGCGCAGAGTGAAAAAGGAAGGGCAGTGGCAAGTCATAGTATGAGTCAATTTTCCACCTGTTGCCAGCACATAAATAAGTAGCCGGCTCATTAGGTTAAATTCTAAAGATGTGTATTTGGCTCTAATTTCAGAGTGGCATCAGGACATTTCATTGTACTGCAGTTTTTGATTGTGTGCATTCAAGCAGAGAGCTGTTCATTGTAAGCAACAAAGAACATGTGACAGAGACAGTTATCTTCTCTTTACTCACCACAGGGCATTTTCCAAGTCAAGTTGGGAGATCTGACATATTGAAATCCCACCCTCATATTTAACACTCTTCTGCTAGAAACAAATTCAAGGTTGTGACAAGATAGATTTCAGTGTCTTAGGTTTTATTTTTTAAGACAACCGAAAACCAGATGTGGGAAAAGATTTCTAGGACCTTTGGGTTTTAATGTGTTGAGCAGCACAGGGTGAAGAAACTGAATATTGCTTTCTTCTTTTTTTAACCTTCTGATTGCAATGTCTGCAGTATTCATGCAATGGATTATCAAATATCATTTTATATTTATATCTAGTGGAAAACAATAGCAATTGAGGTATTAAACGAATGTCTTCTTTTCCAGATGCTACTTGTTTATAGAATTGCTCTCAAGTTTCAGGCAAAATTTAACAATGCGATTGTTACAAGAAAAAGTAAGTTACATGTTTACAATATACAATATGGACCACGCTTTCCCCAAGCCTATTCCTTTATTAAAACTTGAAAGGATATGATTTTACACCTAAAAGGGCATGTCTGATTTATTTAATAGTGCATTTATAATATAGTCTATTTGCTACATTGTAACAGTGTTAAATTCTTAAGGAATTTTGTTACACTCAGCTCATGATTGAGCTTTTTTTTTTATCTGACTTTTGCTAATTCTGATGTTCTACCAAAAAAAAAAAAAAAATGTATGCTCTGGGTTAACCTTGTGCCGCCATTTAAAATCCCTGAATTTCCAGCATCTGTCTCTATTCTCCAACCACTAATGAGTACATCTGCTCTGACCCAGATGTCCTGCGTATGTTACACCATTTAATAACCAAGCCATTATTATTCCCATACCAGAGATAATAAAATTGAATATTATATTATCAAAATTAAAAAATAATGTGCTTTGTGGACAAAGTGACTAATATGAAGGATAGTATAAAAAATGAAGGGCAACAGATGCTCTCTGAATTATATTTAATTTAAATTAGTATTTGGAACTTCGTTTTGAAACTGAATGTTTTAACAGGAGCTGAATAAACACATAATACACATATTTTTAACCAGTGGAAATTACAGAGTTCAGAAAGTCACATCAAAAGTCTTATCACATGACTGGCAAGATGGATCATCAGGTAAAAGGCACTTGCTGAGTGACCTGAGATTAACCCTTAACAACAAAGACAATTTTAGGGTAGTTAAGCTGTCTGAACAACATGTATGCTTCCCAAATGCTTTTCTTTTTTCTGAAATGATTAAAGGGATGCGTAGCGAATTACATGCACAATAGAAAGTGATCCATTGCTTTTACTTGTTGCAAGAATGATACTAAATTTCATCATGGCACAACCACTTTGCCAGTCTCACAACCTTGAAGAAAACGATGACAGGATGATGACCCCGCCTTCTGCAGCCATAAAGCTGTATGCTGGTGTTGGTGGCTGAATTCCTAAACTTGCTGGCTAAAGCTGAAGAGACCATTTGAGAGCACTTGGTGATGATGTTAAGGCTGAGAGCACGGTAGAGCACTGATAGGTGACTGAGTGACAGGACTGATGCTAAAACCAGCAAGAAAAGGCATCGCAGCACATGCCAGAGAGAAATGTTTCAGGTTCATGGAATAACAAGCAAAGCATTTCACAATCAGCTATTACTGTAATTTTCCCATAGCTGTGGTAGTAACACAAATTATTCTTGCTCCCTATTAGAAAAACACATAGCACAATGATGGTATTTTACAGTATGTATTGAAGGAATACCCAAGTTATCTAATGTGATGTAAAAATTTAAATATGAGCAATTCTCCCTACTCTGTTTGCCCCAATAGTAACTCAAGGGATATCTAAGTACGAAAAGCAAAATACTGTGCATGTTCTCCATTTAATGACAGAACAGGGTGAGTATGGTGAATAGGCTGTAACGTTCTTGTTACAAACAAATTCAAAAACCTTCCTAACAGTGATGAGATTTTCACCATAAACACACGAAACAACTTCAAAATACAGTTGATAAAACTTCTGATTTTAGAATTATTTCCATTAACTTATGGATGAGGAAATTAACTGTTAGCTGGCCTTAAATACTTTCCCAGAGATAATAATTAAGTGGAAGAATGCAGCGATGGCCCAAGGGTTAGGAACACTGATGGTTCTTGGAGAAGACCTGAGTTCAGTTGCCAGCACCCACGCCGAGCTGCCCATACTGGCTGAACTTCAACATTGGAGGATTAGTGTCCTTTTCCAAACTCTGTGAGCACCTACACAAATTTGTGCATCTGAATACATACATAAGTACACACATTTAAAGATAATAAAAAGAATTTAAAAAAAAATTAAATGTGTAGTGGTAACTATTTCATGAGTTGATAACGTAGAAACATGCTTGAGCATCAGTGTTCATTACTGGAGGTAGCACATGGACCACATTTCTGGTACTTCAGCCCTTTAAACCAATATCTTTCTTTCTGGAAGTTTTAGTTCCACATTGGCTTTTCAATTTCACAAAATTTAATGTTAGGTGTGAGTACTGAAAAGTATTGTAATCTCTCATTCACTCTCTGATTTAACCACATCACCATTGATTCTAGTAATCGATGTTTTCTTGTACTTCTGGGATTAATGATTGCATTCTGGCCATTTTCCCCCTATATTTGAAACAAGAGCCTTTTGAACTAGCATATTTTATTTCCCAGCTTTGTCTTAGACAGTTAATGTGACATTCCTTGCACCTTGAGAAAAAAATTAACACAGACACTGCAAATCAATAGCTAATATAAAAATAAATAAATATGTGAGGGGCCATCAGAAATTAGACATCCCCTGAGAAAAGAAAAATACAGTAAGGTAGCCAAGATTATGAGTCCAGCTTCTTGTTTTTAGAGGATCCAGGGACAATATGTTTGTAAAAGTTCATAGATCAAATGCCTTGGGTTCTTTCATACATAGAGGTTAAGGATAGTGTTTGAAAAGGAGCCTGGACATACAGCTCACTGGTTGATGGCACTTGCTACTTTTTCATAGAATCAGAGTTCGGTTACAACCAACCACATGACAGCTCACAACTTCAACTTCTGGATATCCAATGCCTTCTCTCAAGCTCCCACAGGTAGACACAGCACATGGCATACACTCAGGGGCACCCATCTATAAATTTTAAAAAAAGAGCCTTTACGGATGATTGAAAGGGAACAAGAGATGTACAATCTATTGTAATATAACCACACCCTGTTGGTAAACACAGAAGTCAGAGTGTGGTTGCCTATGAGAGGAGGGTAAAGCCATGAATGGAGGTGGCTAAGGACTGGAGGTTTATGAAGTCTGGATGGTTCCCTTTCCTGGGCAGTATTATCCTGGGAAAGAGTGCTCACATACCTGAGTACTCATTAACTAGAGGTTTTAATCTCTATTTTAAATTATAATAACATTTAAAGATACGTATTACATCTTATCCCAGTCCATTGTAAATAGGTATACGCATACGTAAATGCTCTCCAATGTTAAGAGTTGGCTGCCTGACATTTTGTATATTAGTAATCTTAGCAATTACTACTATTTACTGGTTAGTCTATCTACCTGCCATAGTATGCATGACCCTCTAACTGCCAAAGTTTAAGGCATTGTTTCCAGGTCCTAACTTATTCCCTGAGTACATTGTTCTCGTTATCAGTTTACACGGACTCTCAGAGCCTCATATTGTATTTTCGATCCCTTAAAGCTAGAAACACTGCAAGGAGGCTCTTGCTTTGTTTCATTTCTTGGATATATTGTTACCCGCTGCTCCTACCACCAAGCCTGATATTATCTCCAGGCAAAAAGTTAAAATCACAAGAATAAACTGGGCAATTCCCTCCTGCAGTCTCAGCTCTCCACTGACTTCCATCAGCCCTATGTGCCTCCAGTCCCTGCAAATTGTTGCACTTTTAAGGAACATTTGCCCAGTCTACGTCATTGTAAACTGAATATATTTTACTCAGTAACAGCTACTCACTCATAGGAGACACCAGGAGGAGGTTTGTTTGGATAAATGAATAATCAATCAACAAATTGATCAATCAGTATCTCTTTCGCTTTCTTATTCCTCTCTATATCTCCTCCTCTTCTGCATTTCTTCCTTCCCACTGTCTATCTTCCCAACAGGATCTTACCATAGAGACCAGGCTGGCCTTCAAATTGAGATCAATCTGCCACAGTTTTCAAGGTGCTGGGATTTTAGGTGTGTACCAGTATGGGCAGCAAATTCCTATTTCCTGCAGACATTTCTATGCCATGTAAATTCCAGGTAATATACAGCTCATGTATAAAGTACTTCCAAAAAAAGTCAACAGTCAAGATTTTTGTGGGTAAAAAATAATATTGATGTATTTAGCTAAACAATTGCCACACTTTACCTTTACTATATTTAAACACCTATAATATCATAATAACATATATAGTTTAACAAAATATCATAAAACTATACATTAAAATTGTTATTATATTATATTTCAATGCAGGTATATATTATGTAATGTTAAAATCAAGTTCAATGGGGCTTCAAGATGGCAGTGACCAGTGTGTACCATTTCTAAAGGGCATAAAATCCAAAATAGTCAAAATATCGTGAAAAGATGAAATCTAGGAATAACAGGAGTAGAAAAAAAAGAAGATTCCAGGCTCCAAGGTCCAGAAAATATTTTCAAGAAAATAATAAAAGAAAATTTTCCCAACTTAAAGAAAGAGATGTCCTTAAACATACAAGAGGCTTACAGAACACCAATTAGACTAGACCAGAAAACAAACACCTCACATCACAAAATAGTCAAAACACTAAATCTATAGAGCAAACAAAAAATATTAAGAGTAGCAAGAGAGAGAGAAAAAGAGTAGCAAGAGAAAAAGGCAAGCAACCTACAAAGGTAGACCTACCAGAATCACACCAGACTTCTCAACAGAAACCAGGAGGGCCTGGACAAATGTCATGATGCAGACTCTAAGAGAACACATATATCAAACCAGGCTACTATACCCAGCAAAGTTTTCAATCAACATAGATGAAGAAAATAAAATATTTAATGACAAAACTAAACTTAAACAATATCTAAGCAGCAACCCAGCCCTACAGAAGACACTAGAAGGAAAACTCCAAGCTAACTAAATCAACTACAGCAAAGAAAATACAGGACATAGATAACTTCACAACAAAAATCAAAAGAAAACAAGCACACAAAAACAGTATTACTACTAACTCTACAATAAAAGGAACTGGCATCCATTGGTCACTATTATCTATCAACATCAATGGACTCAGCTCTCCAATAAAAGGACATAGACTAACAGACTGGGTGCAGAAACAGAATCCAACATTCTGCTGCATCCAAGAAACCCACCTTTGCAACAATGACAGACACTAGACACTCAGAGTAAAGGGCTGTAAAAAGTATTTTCAAGCAAACTGACCCAGAAAGACAAGCTGGGGTAGCTATCCTAATATCTAATAAAATAGACTTTCAACCATAATTAATCAAAAAAGATGAGAAAGGGCACTTCATCCTCATCAAAGGACAAGTCCACCAGAAGGACATCACAATCCTGAACATCTATGTTCAGATTGAAGAACACCTGCATTCATAAAGGAAACATTGTTAAAGCTCAAATCACACATCGATCCCAGCAAATTAATAGTGGGAGACTTCAACACTCTACTCTCACCAAGGGAAAGATCATATAGAGAGAAGATAAATAGGGAAATAATGGCACTTACAGAGGTCCTAAAACAAATGGACCTAATGGATGTCTACCAGAACTTTTCACCCAAACACAAAAGACTATACCTTCTTCTAGGCACCCCAAGGAACCTTCTCAAAATTTGAACATATAGTTTGGTACAAAGCAAGCCTCAGCAGATACAAGAAGATTGAAATAATTACTTGTATCCTATCAGATGACCATGGCCTAAAAGTAGACCTCAACAACAAGAGAAACAACAAAAAGCCTACATACACGTGGAAACTAAACAACTCTCTACTCAATGACAGCTTGGTCAGGGAAGAAATGAAAAAATAAATTAGAAACTCCCTAAATTTTAATGAAAATGAAGACACAATTTACCCAAACTTATGAGACACAATGAAAACCTTATAAGAGGAAAGTTTGTAGCACTAAGTGCCTCCAGAAAGAAGTGGAGACATGTCATACCAAGAAATTAACAGCACATCTAAAAGCCCTACAGGAAAAGAAGAAGAAGAAAAGAAGAAGGAGGAGGACGAGGAGAAGGAGGAGAAGGAGAAGGAGAAGAAGAAGAAGAAGAAGAAGAAGAAGAAGAAGAAGAAGACACACCCAAGAGGAGTAGGCAATTGGAAATAATCAAACTCAGAGCTGAAATCAATGAATTAGAAACTAACAAAAAAAAATTCAAAGAATCAATGAGACCAAGAGCTGGTTCTTTGAGAAAATTAACAAAATAAAGAAACTCTTAGCCAAACTAAGAGGCAGAGAAAAACTACCCAAACCAGCAAAATCAGAAATAAAAAGGAGGGCATAAAGGCAGACACTGAGGAAATCCAAATAATCATTAGTCTTACTACAAAAGCCTCTATGCTAAAAAAATTTGAAAATCTAAATGAAATGGACGATTTTCTTGATAGATTCCATCTACCAAAATTAAGTCAAGATAAGGTAGAAAGATTGAATAGCCCTATATCCCCCAAGGAAATTGAAGCAGTCATTAAGAGTGTCCCTGCCAAAAAGAAAAAAAAAAGTCCAGGGCCAGATGGTTTCAGTGCAGAATTCTACCAGACTTTCAAAAAATTAACGCTAAGTACAATTCTCTTCAAACTATTCCACAAAATGGAAACACAAGGAACATTACCAAACTCATACTATGAAGTCACAGTCACATTGATACCTAAACCACACAAACAACCAACAACAACAACAAAAAAGAGAACTTCAGACCTACCTTTCTTATGGACATTGATGCAAAAATACTCAATAAAATCCTTGCAAACCGAATCCCAAAACACACAAATGATATCATCCACTATGACCAAGTAGGCTTAATCCCAGGCATGCAGGGGTGGTTCAATATATGGAAATACATCAATATAATCCACCGTATGAACAAACTGAAGGAGAAAAAATAAACATGATTATCTCCTAGATACCAAAAAAGCATTTGACAAAATCTAACACCCATTCATGTTTACAGTCTCAGAGAGATCAGGAATACAAAACACATACCTAAACATAGTAAAGACAATATTTAACAAGCCTATAGCCAACATCAAACTAAACAGAGAGAAACTTAAATCAATCCCTTTGAAATCAGGGATAAGAAAAGGCTGCCCACACTCTCCATATGTCTTCAACATAGTATTTGAAATCCTAGCTAGAGCAATAAGACAACTAAAGGATATCAAGGGAATACAAATTGGATAGGAAGAATTCAAAGTATCACTATTCCCAGATGATATAATAGTATATATCAGTGACCCCCAAAATTCAACCAGAGAACTCTTTCAGCTGATAAATACCTTCAGCAAAGTGGCTAGATACAAAATTAACAAACAAACAAAAAATCAGTAGCCTTCATGTATACAAAAGACAAAAGGGCTGAGAAGAAAATAAGAGAACAACACCTTTAACAATAGATACAAATAATATAAAGTACCGTGGTGTGACTCTAACCAAGCATATGAAAGACCTGTATGAAAAAAAAATTAAGTCTCTGAAGAAAGAAATTGAAGAAGATATCAGAAGATCGAAAGATCTCCTGTGCTCATGGATTGGTAGGATTAATATAGTGAAAATGGCCATCCTACCAAAAGCAATTTACCGAGTCAATGAAATTCCTATCAAACTATCAACACAATTCTTTATAATTTGAAAGAGCAATCTCAATTTCATATGGAAAAACAAAACAAAAAACCCCAGAACTGTTAATACATTCCTGTATAATAAAAGATCTTCTGTAGGTATATCCATCCATGATCTCAAGGTGTACTATACAGCAACAGTAATAAAAACTGCATAGTACTAGCATAAAAATACAGCACTGGATGGATGGAATCAAATATAAGACCCAGAAATAAACCCACACATCAACAGATACTTGAATTTTGACAAGAAGTCAAAACCATGCAATGAATAAAGGACAACATCTTCAACAAATGGTGCTGGTGCAACTGGATGTCTACATGAAGAAAATGCAAATAGATCCATATTCATCACCCTGCCCAAAACTAAAGTCCAAGTGAATCAAAGACTTCATCATAAAACTAGACACACTAAATCTGTTAGAAGAAAAAGTGGCAAAGAGCTTTGAACTCATTGGCACAGGAGACAACTTCCTGAACAGAACACCAACAGCACAGGCTCTAAGATCAACAATCAATAAATGGGACCTTATGAAAGTGAAAAGCTTCTGTAAATCAAAGTATGCTGTTGTCATTCTACAGATTGGGAAAGGATCTTCACCAACCCTATATCTGACAGAGGGCTGGTATCCAGAATATATAAAAAACTTAAGAAGTTAAACACCAACAAACCAAGTAATCCAAATAAAAAGTGTGATTCAGAACTAAACAGAATTCCCCATAGAGGAATATCAAATGGCAGAGAAAAACTTAAAGAAACTCAACATCCTTAGTCATCAGGGAGATCCAAATCAAAACAATCCTGAGATTTCACCTTACACCTAACAGAATGGCTAAGATCCAAAACTCAAGTGACAACCCATGCTGGAGAAGATGTGGGGAAAGGGTAACCCTCCTCCATTGCTAGTGGAAGTGTAAACTTGTATAAACATTTTAGAAATCAATCTGACACTTTCTCAGACAATTAGGAATAGTTTTACCTCAAGAGCTATAGCACTCTTTGGAATATATCCAAAAGATGCTTAACCATACAAGGACATTTGCTCAACTATGTTCATAGCAGCTTTATTCATAATAGCCAGAATATGGAAACAACTTATTATTAAACAAACCATTTAATAATTGCTTAGATTCAACTAGGGAAAAAGACAGAGAAGCTCTACAGAGCTTCCCTGCTTCCACCTTTGGGCTGGGCTGCAGTGATGGCTGCTCTCGTTCCAAGGCTTCTAGCTTTGTGGATGGGCAAGATAAGTTCTTGTGCCTTCTGCCTGCCTGCAGGGCTTGTTACCCTGCCCACACTCTTATCCGGTTAGGCAATCCAATAAACACACGTGTATTGTATTCATTCTTCTCCCCTAGAGAAGCCTAATGCAGCACCAGCTAGACACGGGATTTATATAACCCAAATATGCTGCCTCAGCACTGTTTCAATTTGGGCTTTGGAAATGTACTTACCTCTAGTATACAATAAAGTGTAGAGGTTACATCCTTATTTATGCACCGTTTTATACAAAAATTACTTTTGCTATAAATTAAAACAAATTAATATTTTTAAAATTTACCTCTGTTTAATGTTTTAAATTTTTCATAAAATATGTTTTGATTATATTCTTCCCCTCCTCCCAACTCCTTCCAGATTCCTCTGCAACTTACATGTCCTTTCAACCTTAAAAACAAAGCAAAAATTTAAAAGCAGAAAAAAATAATTGGGAGCAACAAAAAAATGTAATCTCGTTTGCATTGGCCGACTACTGCTCACAATGGGTCTTTTTCTCTCCTAGAAGGTTTGAATTGAAAATAACTTTCTGGTTAGGAGTGGGACTTTGTGCCAATTCCACTTCTCTTCTATTCTCTTTCATTCTTGTCCTGTAAACCATGAGCATAAGAAACTGTTAACAATATCAACGGTCTAAATGTGGGTATTTTGTCTATAGGATATGCAAACATCACAAATAAAAGGTCTGTGGTATAAAGAAAGCATCAAAGTGATAGAGCTCAGCTCTCATCAGGGCTTAGCACGTTAGTAGGGGTTGTTCTTCTAATCCCATGACCCTTGATTTGTCCCAGGAACACAAAGGATGTATTTTCAGTTGATTTTGTAGTTCCTCTTCATTTTCCAAAAGAAGATGAACAGAGGTACCTTGAAATTCTTCGGAGCATGTTATTCAAAATACCTCCTGTTATTCATAAGCTTTATTCTTTATGTGTATCCACGAGAATGTAAAGGTGTGGGAGCAATTTCTCTGTGCACTGAAACCACCAGCCAATCACTGTAGACTGACTATGACAATATAAGGAACTGAGAGTGTTCAGCCACCATCATGGTTAGTTTTGTTTTTTTGGTTTTTGGTTTTTGTTTTTTGTTTTTTTTGTTTTTTTGGTGCATAGAAAATACTTTAAGCCATACCTGGAGTAGGTGAGCTAAACAGTGTGCTTATAGAAGCTAGCTCCTCAAAAGCATACCCACTGAAGATTCACTTAGGCAAGTTGTTCTTAATTATTGTAATACTGCTTTTCTATTTCTGTGATAAAGTGTCACTTCCAAGGCAACTTATACAAGAAGAGTTTAATTGAGCTCATGGTTTCAGAGGGCTAGAATCCTTGATGGTAGAGTGAAGTCACAGTGGCAGGCATCTGGAACAACAGCTGACACCTCATGGCTTAATCCATAAGTAGGAGGCAAAGAAAGAACACTGGGAATGACAGGGGGCTTTTAAACCCTCAAAGCATGCACCATGACACACCTCCTCAAACAAGACCATACCTTCTCACCCTTAACAAACAGTTCCACCAAATGGACACCCAAGTATTCCAACATTCCTAGTCAGGTCCGTTTTCATTGGACCTAGAGTTGTAACATTGTACATCCTTTTCCTTTTGAAATTCTGTCTTTCAAAAGATTAGAGTTGAGTGTTGCCACATTGCATGTAGTGTGGTGAGCTGGATTACTTCTAGTCCTGCAGAGACAGTCCTTGACTTGGTGCCATGAAGCCTGCCAGGTGACCCAACAGACACCCCAAACCATGTAGGACAGACAGATATCATATAACTGGGTGCTTCGTGCTGACCACAGGTACCTACTATGTATAAACTGACATTTGATGTATTAACAATTTTTTAAGGCTGTTATGTTCTGATAAGCTTTGAGCCACCTTGCACAGATTCACTTATAAACCCTTTGTTTCTGCCTTGGGGTTCAAGACCTTGCTGCAAAATTCAAACTTCTGTGTTATTGGCTTTCGGTTTCTTTGTAGATTCTTGATTCTTCCACCTTTCTCTGCCCTTTCAAATCTCCAATACTATTGAAGAGAGAAAAAAGAATATAGAGGAAAAGAAAAAGTTTCCTGTAGCTGGCAAAATCAGAGCACAAGACAAATTATAGTCAGCTATTGTGGACAAGGGAAACGGCCCCCATATCGCACACCTGAGAGAAAAAAAAAATCATATAAAAAGTCTGTGTTTTTAAAAGACCAAAATTTAAGAAGTCTTACTACATTTCTGTCTGGAAATCTTTAATAAAGTTCACTCTATGTATCCTGGACCACTTTGGTTTGGTTTTCACAGAATCTTCCAATTTTGGTGGTTTCTTATATACTGGAAGCCCATTGTGGTGAAAATATATTTCCAAGCAGGAGCAGAACCTTGGAATCTTTTCTGTTTTAAATCCCCCAGGTGACTAGTCAAGTTTAGCCAAGCCCACTGCTTCAGAGATGTGAGCATGTTAACGTGGGTTTCTGTTCTTATTATACTTGATGAACAAAGAGGCATCCCGACTGTGCTGCATAAAAAGCAAAGTCATTTGTTCAGAATCAGTGGGTTAGAAATTGAAGATGGAAATCTAGGTTCCTTCTTGTTGTTGTAAGGACGTTTTCAGAAGGTTCAAAGTCTTGAAGCCTGCAGGCTGTGAACATGTGTTAACGTGTTATTCTACCTGACAAAAGGTCTAATAGGTCTTAAACACAGAAGCTGCTAAGCAGAGAACTGACACTCAGAACAACTACACAGATTGGTAACTGCAAATCTGGTGGCTTTGGTTTACATAAACTTCTTGCATGGCTGCTGCAGCTTCAAGCATGACTGTTTCTACAAACACAGTAAGGGAAGATGAACCTCACTGACAGAGACATTACATTGCCTCTGCTATAGTGTTCTACAGATTACAGGTGAATCACAGTCAACCAAGTTTTAAGGAGATATTTGCCAGGGTCTTTGAAAGGGAAAATTTTCAGGAAACTTGTGATCAAAACCTGTCATGATCGACAAGGACAACCTCCTCAAAGTTTTGCAACCTCCACAAATGACCCCATGACCTGGAAAACAAATGCTCAAACAAATGAGACTACAAGGGACATATCACAGTCAAACCACATCTGAAATTATGTCCTGTGTATGCATACGCACACTTTCACTTTGAATGCATCTGAAATTTAATCTTAAAGTTTGAAAGAACAGGCAGATTACATACATTATTTCTATAGCTGCATATATAACTACGGTATTAATAACTTTTGAAGTTTCTTACACATGTGTAGAATATGACTTTTAGAATGGATCCCTGAAAAAAATCCAAAAAGAAATTGAGGCATAATGAGCCTAAAAATAATCAAAGACATCTTTGAAGAAGGTGCTTAGACAAATCTACCCAAAGATATTATGAAGTAAGCTATAGAAAACACACACACACACAAACACACACGTGCACACACATACGGATTAGCTTTTTTTTTCGGATTTGTATCTGGCGCTTTAATGATGTTGGTATAACTCAAGGAAATTTTTCATCATGAATCAGGAGCTCACTCTTGAATTTCAGCAGATGGCTCTAATATTGTTGAAGATCTTCTTATGTGTTTTTATGTTCAGCTATAACAAAGCATGCAAATATTTTAACTGCGATTTGTGTGGTTTCTTTTTTGAAAAGCCTTTTCACTACAACACAGAGTATCCCTAAAAACAAACACTGACAAAATCCTTTCAGTTATCATTTTCACTGTTTGGCAGTGATTTTTATTTCCCCTGGATGGGTATAGGTAATGTGGTTGTCCTGAAGGGAACCACATACAATGGGTTTGAGAGCAGAATGGATTTATGAAACCCTTCACTGACTGTTCAACTCTCATAATTTTAGTGGTTTCTGATTTAAGTATACTGATAGAACAATTTCTGATATGTAGGTTAATGCTTAAGTTTGCTATCATAATTAGGACAAAAATATTTAACAAATCAGCAGTCGTGGCCATTGAATATGCTAACAAACATGGGCCTATGTATTCTCTTCAGAGAGACACAATTGCTCTATGGAGCAATGACACTGAGCTTACAAGGGGCAAGTGAATATGATATGGAAATGAGTGCTCCAAGCACAATGAGCAGGGTGACTGATAGGAGAGCAGAGAGAGGGTCAGCTCTTCCTACAGGAACTGGAGAATTTCTGAGATGTAGAAACACCACCGAAAGGCTGGAATCTTAGTGTAGAAATGTTTGAATGAACAGTTGCTGTGTAAATGGGCTGGAGGAGCTAGAATTACTGAAACTGTGCTACAGTATTAGCCTTGAAGGATAATTTGCATTAAAATGAAATGTGAGGGAACAAGGCACATGGCAAACAGTCTCAATGCTTTTAGAGTTATTTCCTTGCTAGAAGATCCTGGAAACACGCTGTCTCTGCAAAAATATAAAATGCCTTCAAACCCTAAAATGAGTTTACTTCACTTGAAAATATGTACAAACAGTGCTTTTTCCTTCTTGCTCAGTAAAGGAAAGGGAAAAGCACATATCAAGATCTTTTGAGATTTTGGTCTCTCTCTATCTCTTTGTCTCTCTCCCTATTCTCTCTGTTTCTGTCTCTCTGTCTCTGTCTGGCAGTCTGGCTGCCTGTCTGTGTGTGTGTTTGTGTGTGTGTGTGTGTGTGTGTGTGTGTGTGCGTTCTCTAGATTCATGTCAGCTTGACACAACCTATACTCATCTGAGAGGAAGGAGCCTTGACTGAGAAAATGTCTCCATAAAATAGGGCTGTGGGCAAGCCTGTAGGGAATTTTTTAATTAGTATTTGGTATCAGAGTTTCCAGACCCATTGTGGGTGGGGTAGGTGGCCCTGTGTTCTATAAGAAAGCAAGCTGATCAAGGCATGAAGAGAAAGCCAGGAAGCAGCCCCTTTCCATGGCCCCTGAATCAACTCCTGCCTCCAAGTTCCTGCCCTATTTAAGTTCCTATCCTGACTTCCATCAAAGAAGAATAGCGATATGCAAGTATAAATCAGATAAACCCTTTTTCCTCCCCACATTGCTTTGGTAATGGTGTTCAACGACATAACTTTAGTTAGGTGACCCTAACTAAGACTGTGTGTGTGTGTGTGTGTGAGAGAGAGAGAGAGAGAGAGCGAGAGAGAGAGCGCACATGCACATGTATGTTATACTGAACTTCTTATTAGGATTTGGCTCAAATAGCCAAAATTTGTTAAAATTTTGTTATAAAATTTGTTGTCTAAAGAATTTTGTAGTGAGAAATTTGTAGAGGAGGACTGTTGAATTATTCAAAATTTTCAAACATGAAAAGAAAAAAGACAACTTGAAAAAATAAAATAAAATAAGAATCATAAAAGAGCACTAAGAGCAGGAAAGCCAGAGTAGCTGGCTCATTGTGAAAAGAGATGTGGATTCATCTAGAAATATCAATGTTCTGTAGGAATTATTTTTATAACATAGAGTGATATTTTGGAGGTGATAACAGAATTATTAGTCTTACTTGAACATAGCAGTGTGACTTTAGAAATATACTTCATGGTGTGTGTATAAATGTGTTTCCAGAAAAGAAACATGTTCATTGTGAACACATTACTCCACAGGCTGGGAACTCAGGATCCAAATTAAGAAATGGTCAACTGAGTCACAGTGCTTGCATTTCTGCCTCCCGGCTGTGGAAACAATGTAACTAGGTGCAGCACATATTTGAATCCACACTTATTCTGCCATGAGGGGCCATTCCTCCAAATTGCAACCCAAACTAACTCACCTCCTTTAAATTTCTTCTTGTCTGGTATTTGGTCACAATATCGAGAAAATTCACCAATACACAGTGCATTCAAGATTCTGGATACAACCATTAGAGAATGAAGACATTGATCATTGACATTTAACAAGTCAAAAAGGCAGACAAAAAAATAAGAGAATTATAAAAGCATATGGCACCTCTGAAGAGGCAGTTTTTCATTTAGCTATTAGTTATGTGTGTAAAATTAATTTCTACAGAAAGACTAAGAAAGAGATTTGTATATATCTTTGTACTCAGTCTCCTTCACTAGTCAATACCCACATATGAAGATCAGAGAGGTTAAGGTCACACTACTGACTAGGGACAAAGTTTAAATTTGTCATTTTATTTTTTTTTTAATTTATTTATTTTTATCTCAATCACAGGTTGGGTACTTTGAATCCCAGGCGTAGCCCCCTCCCCCATTCCCTAAATTTGTCATTTTAGAGGTGAAAAAAAAAAAGCTTAAAGTCACCAACTTACCATAGTCAAGCAAAGAGCATAAAGGCAGTGTTAGTGTAAAGAGACCAGAAGAGGGTATCAGTTCCCCTGGACTGGAGTTACATGCAGTTGTGAGCCACTATGAGCGTGCTAAGAGCCCTACCAGGAGCCTCTGCTGAGTTACAAGAGCTTGAAACTGTTGAGGTTCCAGCCACAATTGTATTAGCTTTTAACGTGTCAATTTTAACTAATTTTTTATCTTCATTAATTCTCAGATAACAATAATTCCAGATTCAAAAAAAATTGTCAAAGTCCTTGTCAAACTGTGCATTTGCTCACAAATACATGAGGGTTTACTTATGCATGTTTCACTTGCATTTACTGACTTTCTAGGAAAAAAATTGTGTTTTACTTTCTGGATGAACAAAAAGAACTAATGATGTTTAGTCCTGTATGTAAAAGAGTAAAAGTAATTATACTAGGACACCAAAGATAAAGAATAATCCAAAATATCTAGACTGACAAATTTCTAAGAATGCCTTTTGCTTTTAATTTCCTAAACAAATGTACAATTCAACTTTTTATAATTCTCAAAGCCTACATGTGACTGTAATTAGTTTTATATACATAACTGTGAATTCAGGTGTATAATTTATCACATGCCCAGAACCTGTTCTCTCCAGCTTATTCTCTAAATGAAGGCCTGCTAAATATATATATATATATATATATATATATATATATATATAATCAATTTCCTTTTGAATTTTAATTCTCTAAGAGTTCATTTCTGCACATACCCGACTGCTTTCCCTGGACTTAGCCTGACTCATGTCTTGTGAAATGATCAAATTAGAGAACAGTTTTTGCCTAAACCTGAGACTCCTTTGTAAGCCAAAAGTTTACATTTAGCAAGGCCAAAGGGTTTTCACCTGATGACTCATCTAAGCTGTAAACTATAAACTGCCCCATGACACAACACTGAGCAAAGCCATTAGAAGCCAATGCTACCCTTATATAGAAGGGAAAGATGCCGAGATAGGTTACTATCCAGCTCTGAGCATCATAGTGAGTGTATTATCTTTATAATAGTTACTGTCGTTCCACTGTATGAAATAACAGAGTTTTATATAGAATTATTATATTACTTTATCACAAATACATAGATAGTTATGCTATAATCTATTACTTGGTAGAGTAACTTAATAGGTGATTGTATGCATATGGTTTTATGTAACTGGATATATAAAGATGAAAAACACTTTTTCTTTACTGTCATTATCCTTGCCACTCACACACCAGTGTTTCTTGGTGAATTACTACTAAATTGTACATAATCTAACATTAGGTCTTTTAAAACAATCTAGTAATTATAGTGTTTAATTGCTCCTGAAGACCATAGTAATAGTAATTTTTAACACCTTTGTAATATTTCAGGAGATAGCTCATCATTTGTTTGTTGTGAGGTGTTCTTCTGTCTGAGTATTCTTAACAAATGTTGACAGAATGATTCTACCTTGAGTAACCCATATCTACCCACCCACTATAGGGCACATTCTGTTGTCCTTTTATATATTCTTCCTCTCTCTTAAGCCACATGTGAATCAATATTAAAATCTTCCCTTGGTCTGGCAAGAATACTCAGTGGGTAAATACTTGCCACAAAAACTTGAGGCTCTGAGTTCAATACTTGGAATTTATATGATGAATGAGGAAATGCAACCAGGAAAGTTGTCCTCAGACCTCTAAATTGCACCATTGTACACAGATCCCTACAAACATACATATACATATGTTTATCTATCTCTATCTATCTATCTATCTATCTATCTATCTATCTATCTATCTATCTATCTATCTATCATTCCCTTTACATCCGTACTGTAGCCCCCTCCCTCATACACATACATAGTAACTAAGTAAATAAATGAACAATAAATAAACACGTGCATGTATAATTTTTCCATAACAACGCCCAAGTTCACTTCACAAAATAAAGAAATAATGAAGGAACCGATGCTACATGAACACCCCTGCCTGAAATTATTATTGTTATTCACTACATTCATTTTAAACTACTGTTTCATTTTTAAATTAATACCTAACATGCCAGAACATTCAATTTTGTTTTTGAGTAAATGGTCTTTATTAACTTTTAAGGAAAGGTAACTAATAGTTTAATTTAACTCAAAATAGATAATCTGCCAAAATTCTGGCCTGTTCTATATTGGGATTCAAAATAGCTAAACCTACACCAGAAGACTCTGTTTAAAAAAAAAAGTAAAATTGAAAATAAGAACAAACAAAAAGTTAGACTGCCGTATTATGCAAGTGAGAATTTATCTATGCATACATGCTTGTATAAAACTCAGCTATACACAGTTAGTAGTTTCTGAGGGAGTGAGAGTCACTCCTCTTTGGGATGTTGCCTCTGGAAGGTTGCTCATGGCCCAGTGGATAGCCCCACACCCACAAATGTGTGGGAAACACCAGACTCAGGAGGTTATTAATAACTACAAAAAGAGACAGGAAGCTAGGAGGGAGACTATGTGGGGACACTAAGAGGGCTTGGTTCAGTAATGGTAGACAAATATGATCAATATGCATTCTATAAATACATGAAATATTTAAAGAATAAAGATTATTATTTAAACATAAAATTCCCCTATTGTAGCTAAAATGCTCCACAACACACTGACTTTGTTAAATATTTATGATTCTATGATAATAAATTTTAAAAATATTCATTTAAGTGTATGAAAGCCAGGTATCAGAATTCATAACAAGTGATGGTTCAGCTCTTATACGTGAATCATTTGAGAATGGGCAAGAGTTGGCAAAATTAGCTGCCCCCACTTTATTCAGTCAGCAATCGATATTTTGAGTTTTTAACATTCTCTGACTTTTCCAAGTCTATAAACTAGTAGGAAAGGATATGCAGACAATAGCATTATTATAGTTTGATGAATACTAAAAATAGATAATACAAATAATGTAGTTCGTACTAAATATCATCAAGCATTTTAAGCAGGACAGGCTGAACACACACATACAACACAGATCTTTGCTGAATAGTGTATTTGAATTATAAGTCCTCTCATCAAATTGATATAGAAACTACTGGTATTAACCCTCTTTATAATTGAGGAAAGTGAAACAGAGATTATAATTTCTTTTGGCATTATCATGCTGACTCATGACTCCTAGAGAAAGCGCATAGCTGTAAAGGAGGAAGATTGGCTACTTGTGTGCAAATGTTATCTCTTCTAGGCCCACTGTTGCTGTTGCCTTATTTAGTTGTCTGTTTTCAAGTTGACTGAACTTAAAATGCACAGAAAATTGAGAGGAAAAGGGAGGAAACGGCAACAAGTAAAACCAAGGATCATTTAGTGTCCGAGTAATTTCTAAAGATCTTTGGCACAGAAATTGTTTAAGCAAAATCATCAGGAAAAA